>JADMNL010000025.1:352150946-352775946 GCA_016271365.2 Neoceratodus forsteri | reverse complement strand
CCTCCTACCCTCACTGAGGACACAATCATATGATTTATACACAGATTACTGAATTATAAATTATCTGTGTTGTTAAATGATACTGTAATGGTATAAGCCCTTCTCTATTACGACATGCATTACTCATTTGAAAAAAGTAATACAATTTAAGTATATAAAAAAATAGAAAGACATTTTGCCATTGCAGTCTGACTGTTTCCTGACAGAAAATGCTATGTCCTGGATTTCTGGAGCAAAATCGAGGTAGTTCAGCATCGAGAGGGGACGCAAAAAGGTCCACGTCTGCAGTACCCACTAGTTAAACAGTGATCTTACGATGTCTGGAACTAGAGACCACTCATGAGGCTTAGCCTCTGTTCGGCTGACCTCATCTGACAGTGTGTTTCACACTTCTGGTGGATAAAATTGCACGCAGCAGGATCCCCTGCTCCAGGCACCTTTCCCACACTCTCACTGCCTCTCTGCAGAGACGGTAAGAGTGTGCTTCTCCCTGCCTGTTGATGTACTGTAGTACATGAGAGACTGTTTGTCTGTCTGGAGGAGGACTGTTTTGTGGCTGACAAGATCCACTGGGGCTTTCAGACCATACAAAACAGCTTGCATCTCCAACACACTGATGTGGAGATGAGTCTCTGATGTGTCCCAGACACCTTGTGTTTGGAGGCCCTGACAATGGGTCCCCACCCCAAGAGGGAGGCATCTGTGGTGAGAGGCACCTGAGGCTCCGGTTGGGAGAAGGGAAAGCCAAAAAGGAGACTACCTCCACTGACTACCATATGAGTGACCGAACCAGGAGCTTGGGCACCTAAATGGGGTATGTCTGAGGATGTGATGCTTATGACCACTGCGCATTGAGCATCCACTGAGATGTTTTCCCTGCCCAATGGCACTAGGCACTAGGCTCGAAATTAAGAGCAGAGTGCATGTTTCTTAGTAAATCCTCCTGAGGCACAGACACAGTACCTGGGTCCGAAGTGTCTAGGCTGAAGAAACAACTGTCACTGCCCTCCGAAACGATGATGTAGGGGTTAGCCTCATCTGCCTCTATACACTCATCAGAAAACACTCCTCAGGAGGAGAGTCATGGAAGGGTGTGGATCACAGGCTTCCTAATCCAGAACGCAGCTACGGAAACACCTTCATAGTTTGTTTACCAGTTTGGTAAGCATGGGATGCCTTTTATGAACTCGCCACCATTTTTATTGGTGGAATTTAAATTTCATGTTGCCCATATGAGTGTCTAATCTGTTTTTAAAGGTGTTAATTGTGTTACTTTCTACAACATTTTTTGGCAGAGCACTCCATGCTGAAATAACCCTTTGAGTATATCAGTGGTTCCTCTTATTAGTTTTATTTTGACTCCCTGTAAGTTTCATATCATCTGTTTTTGTAATTGTTTTAGTTGGATTTTGGTTAACCCGATAGTCTCAAATGTTGACTTATCATTTATTGCTTTGTATGTGATACACAGGTCGCCCCTCATTCTCCTATACTGCATAGAGTATAGGCCTAGTTTTTTTCAGTCTACTGCTATATTCTACTTTACTTCTGCTTTTGATTTTTTGGGTTGCTTTGCGCTGTACTTTTTCTACTGCATGCTTCAATGCAAAGCAGTGCAAGGTAGTGTCGAAGGATACTTTTTTTGTTGACTCCAAGATCTTTTTCATTATCTGTTGTTTGTAGGGGTATATTATTTAGTGTATAACTGAAACAGTGGTTGTTTTTCCCTAAGTGCATCACCTTACATTTAAGAACATTAAATGATAATTTATTTTCAGCTATTTCTCAAGTGGGAGAGATTTTCTTGAAATGCTACAGCTGAGGTGGAGTCTGTTATGATACTTTCTAGTTTGCAATCGCTGGCATACTTCCCCATCCAACAATGTTTGTTTAGTGGTTGCATAAAGGATATTAATAGATTAAAGAGCACTGGCCCCAATACAGAGCCCTGTGGAACACCACTGGTGACAGGGCCCCAAGGAGATAGATGGCTTTTTAGTGAGACTTGCTGCGTTCTGTTAGTCAGCAATGCTTCTACTCAGGGTGTAATCAAGGGGTGGATTTGTAAACTTTTCATCTGCTCTATAAGTACTGTGTGAGACACAGAGTCAAAGGCCTTCAAGAAATCCAGAGATATTACATCAACAGGTAGGCCTCTGTCTAGAGCCTCGCTCACTGGTTCGAAGAAGTTTAGAAGGTTCGTTTGACAAGCTCTACCCTTGACAAACCCATGCTGTGTAATATCGATGTACTCTGAAACTCCAAGATGTTGCATTATTCTATCCTTTAACAGTCTCTAAATTAATTTGCTAAAAACTGCTGTTAAACTTATCAGTCTGTAATTTTCAGCTAAATTTTTATTGCCATTTTTATGGATTGGGATAACTATGGCCTAATTCCATATTGGGATAGTACACCCTGAGATGAGGGAGGTATTAAAAATTATGGTTAATGAACTGGCTATCTGGTGAGCTATAATTTTTATGAAATAGGGTGGAATTCCATCTGGACCTGCAGAACCATCTGATTTGGTCATATTGATTACCCCTAGGTACTTCATTTGTGTTAAAATGCTGAATAGTGATAGAAGATGCTGTTCTAAGTATAGGCATAAAAGGTTCGGATTTAAAAATACTAATAAAGTAATTATTTAACTATGTCGCTATTTCCACTTCATCTGTTATTATTCCCTAGGTCATTTTCAGGGGACCAACTGTTGGATCATTTTTCTTCATTGAACCAATATAGTTAAAAAAATGATTTTTATTGTCTTTTACTGAAATGGCTAATTTTTGTTCAAGATGTTTTTTGGCTTGTCTAATTATGTTTTTATTAACTGATTTTTTTGTACACTGACCAGTTCCTAGATGAAGGATGTTTTTTGTATTTTTTGTATAATCTTTGTTTTTTGTTTAAATTGCTTTTCATACTTTTATTCCACCACAAAATGATTCTTTTGCTTGTACTTTATTTAATTCTACTGGGTACCCAAAAATTTATGGAGTGTTATAGTTTTTCTTGGATTTTTAGCCAGGTAGTATTTAGGTCACCAAGATGCTAGTTCAGATTTCCAATCCCAGTTCTTGAGATAAGTATTTATTGCAATATAATCTGCTTTGTAGTAATCTTTCATAATTGTGCAACCATGATTACCTGGGTTTTGATTTATATTTACTTCAATAAGTACCATATTGTGGTCGCTGTTTGATAGTGGATGTATTACATCAACTTTGTTTATTTCTTCCTCAAAATTTGTCAGGGATAAATCTAAGATATGTTTTTCCCTGGTTGGGGCTTTCACTAATTGTTCCATATTATCTAATAGCATTAGGTCAATAAATCTGGCATCTAATGTAGATGATCCGTTGCCGGATTCCCAATTAATATTAGGGAGATTGAAATCTCCCATAAGAATACAGTCTCCTTCAATACTCATCGCTTCAATTTTATCCATGAATAGTTTGTTCTCATTGCTATCTAAGCTAGGTGGTCTATATCCTAGACCAACAGTAATGCTGCGTTTACTGGGAAAAAGGATTTTAGTCCATAATAATTCAGTGTCTGTGTTTTCATCCATTCCACTATGCAGTAAGCTGGATTTAAGAAAGTTAGAGACATACAAAGCTATGCCACCACCTCTTGAGTATTTTCTGTTCTTTTCAAATTGTTTGTGTATCCCGAAATATGGGTTCTCCAGTCATTTTCTTCAAACCATGTTTCTGTAACTCCACAAATTCCGATGTTGTTAGTTAGTTAGTTAGTTGATCATCCTTAAATCCCTGCACTCGAGAGGATCTGGAGGCCCAGATGGGATCCAGACCAGAATCCTCAAGGAGGGAGCCCCAGCACTAGCGAAGCCCCTAACTTGGCTGATAAACCGGTCCATTATTGAGGGGTCGGTACCTGAGCCTTGGAAGCAGGCCTTAGTGATTCCCATACACAAGGGAGGGTCTACAGAGCCTATAGGGAACTACAGGCCTATCTCCCTGCTGTGTGCTATTGCTAAAGTACAGGAGAAGCTAGTTCATCCCAACCCGAGAATACCTGAAAATCCACCAGGTAATCTCTCCATCTCAGCACAGCTTCAGAGCCAATCATGGGACAGATACTGCACTAACTAAGTTCTCGCAGAAGTCCTGAGCAACAATGACTCAGGGATTAGTACAGTATGAGGTCTTTATTGACCTCTCTAGCTGCTTAAACTGGTAAATCACAACCTCCTACTACAAAAAATGTGCTCACTTGGCCTTGACACCCATGCACTGGGATGGTTCGAGAGTTACCTCACTGGACGTACCCAGAGGGTCAAGTGGAAGGATAATGTCTCCAAGCTAGCACCACTCAAAGAAGGGGTACCTCAAGGGTCAATACTCGGCCCCCTTTTCTTTACTCTGTTTATAAATGATCTGCACTCACACTGTGGGAGCAGCAGCGTTATCCAGTATGCGGATGATGCTGTCATCTACAGAGCCTCCCCTAACTTAACAGAACTGGAGACAGCCCTCCAAGAGGACATCTTTCAGATGGAGGACTGGCTTACTCTTAACAAAATGGTATTAAACACCAAAAAAATGAAGGTGATGCTGTTTGGGCCTAGATCCCTGGGATCCGAGAGGTCAATGCTCCTACAACTTCAGTCCAAGGGGGAGTGAAAAACTTGAGGTGGTTACCTCCACTAAATACCTTGGACTTACCCTGGACCAAGGCTTCACACTAAAAAATCACGTAGACCATATCTCCAAAGCCATCCATGGGAAACTCGGAATCCTCTACAGAATAAAGGATCAGATTATCCCGGAAGCTAGGGTTGCCATTGCCACTAGCGTACTTCTCCCAAAGCTCACCTATGCAGCCCCAGTTCTCCAGGGCGTGGCCACGATGGAGCTAAGCAGGCTGCAGACCTTGTACACAAGATAGTCTGCTTCGCCACTCTTTCACACCCGAGGATTCACCACTGCGAACCCCAATCAAGGCTCAGCTGGCCATCTTTGGAAGCTCGCCTCATCTACCCAACCCTCTGCCTTACATTTAAGTTATTGGGTCCCACACCTCCCCCTAGCCTTAACGGTCTCATCAGGGTTAAAACTAACCCGCGGAGTCTAAGAACATCTGGCCAAACTCTCCTCGTGGTTCCCAAGACTAGGACCAAAGCCGGGTCCAGGTCCTTTGCATACACAGCACCTTCCAACTGGAACAACCTCCCCCTGGAGGTGCGGGAGGCAGAGTCCATCACCTGCTTCTGGACCAAGCTCAAGGCACAACTGCTCGACAGAAGCATATGCCTATGTCACAGGACCTGAACATACATCAAAGGAAGGGGAGCACTTCTGTACCAATATATCCCCCTTCCAGGAAAGTACCACATGTCTTAGCAACTTCTTGCCTTTACCTTGAGCACTCTCAATCTCAATATGAACTTGGTATGTACAATGTTTTCTTTAAGTCTAACTCTTAAGTCCTTTTGCCTATATGTTCCTCCTCCACCTACTGCTTGTAACCCTATGAAGTCTTTTATTGTTTAAACAACATTACATTTACCCTATTGTACTGATCTGCTTACCTGTATGTAACTGTCACTCCCGGGTCGCCCCTGAAAAAGGGACCTCCGGGGCCCAGTGGGCCTACCTGGTCATCAAAATTCAATAAATAAATAACATAAAGTCCTTCAGTTCATCTATTTTCTTTGGGAGGCTACGGGCATTTACTAAAAGCATGTTACGGTGCTCTTTATTTTGTTTTTTGTGAGTTTATAGTTGGGCCGTTGAACTCTATATTTAATGTCGTTTTTGTTTAAAGAGTCCTGTAGTGAAGGCTTCTCCCCCTTGTGTTTTAGTATTATTTTTTATGAAGGAGACTATTTGTTTGCCTAGGACATTGTTGCCTTTCCTACCAAGATGTAAGCTGTCCCATGAAAGGAGTTTGAATCTTTCATTAAACTCCTCCCAGTGTGTAATGTAACCAATTTGCTATTTTAGACACCTGCTGCGCAACCAGTTATTTAATTTTTTGATTTTAGTTTGATTGAAATCTAATGCTTTGGGGATTGGAAGGATTTCAGAAAAAGCAATTTCGTAATTCAGTTTTACAAGTTTGTTTGTCATTGCAAACATGTCCTGTTCAATTTTTGATAAGGGTTCTCTCAAGGTATTATCTGTCCCGGTGTGAATAATATAGTGGGTTCTCCAAATTTATGAGGATGTCATCTAACATGGAAGTGCTAGCTTCTATTTTGGCTACACTAAAGGAGGACAGTGTTCTATTTTCTTTATCGTTGTTACAAACCATTCTATCTAGATGTTTGACTGTTGAATCTCCTAATACATATAGTGATTTATGCTTTGTTTCGGTCTGGAAATCCATTAAATTAATTTCATCTGTTGGTTCAAAAACTGAGACCATTGGCACTGGTTGTAGTTACGGTGGGCTAGTGATGATGAGGATATCTCCTGCAGTTTGACCATTATCTTTATTGGAAGTAGGTACAGATAACGCAGGATTAGGATATACAGTAGAACCCCAGAGTTACAAACACCAGAGATCTGGACTGACCGTTCACCCAAATGCTCTGCCCTCACCCAACCACTCCATCCACTGCAACCAATTAGATTACCTCTCGCATGTGCCTCCCTTACCTCCTGTTGTTTGCTCTTTCCTGTTGTTGGCTTACTTCTTCTGCTGTATGTCTCCAGGCTGCTTTTTCTCGGAGGCTTGTTCTGTCTCCCCACTCCCTTCCTACACCACCCATCTCTCTCTCTGTTCCTGGGTCCTTCCCCCTGTCTTGTTCCTTTTTGGGCTCACCATGCTCAACTCCCTTCTGACCATGCTGTCACCCCTCGCTAGCCCATATGACATCTGACCACCTTACTGCTGCAGCCCTAACCCTGTCTCCTCGTCCGGGGAGCGACTGTGCAAACCATCCCTCGCTGCATCAATCCTACTTCTCCTGTACATGCCTCGATAGTTTCTCCATCTTGTCATCAAACCCATGGCTCACCCCAGATATAATATTGAATGTACCTGTTCTACTAATGTTTTCAATTACTGTGAGCTCCCTCTGCTTTGGACTGGCTGTCACATAAGGTCAGAGTGTGTGTGTTACATGGTCCTAGTGGGTGTTTTACAGGATTAGTAATACCCATTTCAGAGATATGCCATTCATAACTCTGGGGTTCTACTGTATATCACTTCTGTATTTGTCATTTATTGATCTATGTTTATTTAGTGAGGAGATACTATTTGTGTGCTGAGGTCGCTGTGGACTTTCTAAGGTTTCTGCGATATGCTCAACATGCTTTTCTTGTCTACTAAAAGCCTCATGATGATTTATAATGGGTATCTCAAAAGTGCCTGCCTTGCGGCCTTTTTTGGGTGCTTTTCCACTTTGTACTAGGAACCATTCCTCCTCAGTATCTGTGTTTGTATCCAGCTCCCTAGTTCTTCTTTTTGTTTTAGGTGTGTGATGTGGGGTTATTTCAGAAATGTTAACCAAGGGTATCTGACTGGGAGGAAGCATAATTTCTCTGTCATAATGTGCTGCTACATCAGAGTCAGTGACTGTGGTTGTGTTCTTGTTAACCGATGTATTTTCAAACTGGGTATTTTTTAATTGCAGTCTCGCTGCCATTTCTTTCTGGCTGATTTCCAGCGCTTGTAATCTAGCACCAAGCATTGTTATTTCTTGCTGCATCTCCTCATTAATGATGCATTTGACACACTTTAGGGTTTTATCATTTGCAGGAGTCTGTGATATGATTTCATACATGTTGCAGGATAGACATTTAATACATACCCATCTCCCCACTTAAGGTCATAATGTGATCTGCCATGATTAAGTAAACAAACAAGGGTAAACTTTATTGCTTTTAGTTTGTTTTAGAGCTAGTGATTTAATGAGGAATGTTCGTATCTTACCTACAGTTTCCTTCCGAGAACTAAGCCTTCTGTTCACGCCGTAACACGCTAAAACATGCAAAACATGCGTGGACGTGCAGACTCACTCAGCTCGCAGCAGGGCTCGTTTACATCAGTCCTAAATGACCCGGAAGTTCTCTCCCAGGTTGAGTTATGCAGCTCATAAGTTGCAAACAATAAAAGTTTTAAAACTGCACCAAAATTACTGGTGAGAAACACTCACCCATGATTCTGGCAAGCACCGGGTGGAAATGTGCCCCAAAAGTTAAATAAGCCCACAAATATCTGAGCTGTAGTCCTATACAACAAAATCAGACTACTGGTCACTCTTCCTGCTTCCTTGTTAGGTCGCAGGGCTCCAGGCACTCCAATAGGGTGCTTTACAGTACGTTCTTAATAAAAACAATTTTAGGACATAAAGAAGGTAGTGCTCCCTGTTTGCCTCACAGCAGGCTCCACTGACACAAATAAAATGTGTGCCAGCAAGTATTTACCATCAGCTCGTAGCAGGGCTCATTTACATCAGTCCCAAATGACATGGTAGTTCTCTTCCAGGTCGAGCTATGCAGCTCGTAAGTTGTAAACAATAAAAGTTTTAAAACTGCACCAAAATTACTGGTGAGAATCACTCATCAGTGATTCTGGCAACCACCTGGTGGAAATGTGCCCCAAAAGTTAAATAACCCCACAAATATCTGAGTTGTAGTCCTATATGACAGAATCGGACTACAGGTCACTCTTCCTGCTTCCTTGTTAGGTCGCAGGGCTCCAGGCACTCCAACAGGGTGCTTTACAGTACGATCTTAATAAAAACAATTTTAGGACATAAAGAAGGTAGTGCTCCCTGTTTGCCTCAGAGCAGGCTTCAATGACACAAATAAAATGTGTGCCACCTGAGACACTGGCCCCAAAGGACAAGGAGCCGGTGCCAGGAGCAGTGATGAAACCAAACTCAGTGCCAGGGAAATCACCGGTGCTGAGGGCGGTGCCCGAGCCAGCACTGGGCTAGGCCCTGAAGGGCCAAAACTCATCGACGGCACCAGAACCAGACTCAGCTGGTACCAGAGTGACCGGCAGTGGTACCGCAGCATGTCCTATCCCGACCCAGGATGGGGTGTGGCCAGTGGGACAAGAATCGGCGGTGAGGTCACCTTTAAGGACTCAAGAGCAGTTGCCAAACACACTATCCAACCTGAGGGTCCTGTTTTTTTTTTTTTTTTTTTTACTATTTTTCCCCGCCTACGTGCCCTCCATCTCTGACCCTTCAGGGGCCTCTGGGAGTCATCCCTCTGCCATCCACCCGACCAAGACCTACCTTGCGCCCCATGTAGCCGCGGCTATGCCCCCCCGGAGGGGAATGAGGTGGGGCCCTTATACCCCATACACTTTCTTGTTTTGTCGGGCAAAGTGGTCCGGGCGAGTGGTGGCACATCGAGGGCACGCTCCTGATGCCCCATCTTCCCAGCGATGGAAGGCTGTTTTTCCCTCCAGTTTCCTCCCCTCACAGGGTGTATGCCCTGATGTCAAGGGGCTACTCGCCGACGTCCACTATGCGTCTCGGCCCCCCCCCATGAACAGAGCTTGCTGTACCTCGAGCCTCCACTCGGCGTCAGGCAAGTAGCAGGCCTCAGCCTCCCCCCTTCCCTCAAAGAAGGTGAGCTGTTGTGGGATGCTCAAGACTTTCTCCCGCGGCCAGTCCTCTAGCGACCCAAGCCCGCTCCCAAACCCTGGTCGCTGGTGTCGCAAGCGGAAATCCAACCACTGCGCCAATGGGCCGGCTTGAGGGCCCCATCTTTGGCTCCAGTTAAACCAGCCCTGAGGGGCCAGGGACTGGTTCCAGTGGCATACGTGCCTGATGCTGCACTCACTGCTCCATAAAAGCTACCCAATGGTGGAACTGACCACTGGAGTCCCCAGTTACAGACAGAGAGGGATTCCAGGCCCAAAAGTCCTACCCTCCTGGAATCAGAGACCCTTGGTGACAACGAAGGTGATGAGGGCTCTGAGAGACTGGAGTTCTTGTGGCAGATCTTACAGAGAGGGTGACTTCAAGCAGTACCGTTTCCATCCATTCCAGCCAGAAGAGGAAGAACTTGAGGCCCAGCAGTGCTGTGAACCCGACCGGGATTGGGAACGGGCCCGTTTCTTTTTGTGCTTCCAGGAGGACTGTCACTCCTCCCAGGCACTGGACCACTCATGACCAGAACCCTTCCCTGATGGAGAAAGTGGACTGGAGATGGCCCACTGCCAGAGCAGCTTGCCTGAGTAGGCTTCCTCACGTCCTCCATGGCATTCAATCGGTGATGCTCACCAGGGCTGAGAGAAACTGACAAAAATAACAAACTTTAGCTTTAACCACTTAAACTGAGAAGCACCGAACACTGCTGTCATATAGACGTGAAGTTCTGATGCCCAACGGATGAATGACTTCGTCACTGATGTGCATTCAACAGCAGGAAAAAAGGAACTGAGGCAGTTAAGGGCTGGTGCCAAGTAAGCCTGCACCCGTGAGCTCAGTCTCATGGAGCCTCGCATGCGCGCAGCTTGCCTTCCTGAAAAGTTCTGGCTCCAGCAAGGTCCCAATGCCTCTGGCCCAGACCCACTAGTGGAAATCAATGATAAAGACTGACTCCTGGAAGAACTGATTATAAGTTTAGACTGTTTTACGGTAGCCGTACCTTTAATCTTAACACTAGGTAATTTAGTGGTTAGTGAGTTCTGCATCTGGTGAAATGATATAAAATGAACAGTTCGTAATAAAACCCACCTTATCTTCATGTAAAATGTATTTATTTTAGAGTAGCACTGGTTTTCAGTAGCTGTACCTATAATCCTAACACTAAGTAATTTAGTAGGTTTACTGAATACCAGGGTTATTAAGTACCTTAGTAGCTGTATCATTTGTTCCTCCTATCCATTGTTAGTTCAGCCTCATATTTTTTTGGTTCAAGTCCTATTTAGGCTTTGCAGTGTTTCTCTATAGATAAATGAAAGTACATTTAAAATGAATTAACGTAATTGCATAATGAATGCGTAGTCCAGGAAACTGAGGGACTACAAATGCAACTGTATGTGATTTTGCATACTGTTGTCTGCTATATGCATTTCCACTTTTGTTTCACTATGTTTTATAACACACACAAAATGTTGTGATGTCATTAAGTACAACACCGAAAAAGGCTGGCCACCAATTACTCTAGCCACACCCCCCTGACGAAGGTTGAGCACCAAACACTGGGGTGACTAGTTGGAGTGGGTCAGAGGAAGATGCCTGCTAAGCACAATAACAGCGTGTTTGCACAGTGGATGACTGAATAAAAATGGAAGTAAGCCACCAAGCCTAGGCATATACTGGGTGTTTATGCTGACCCCCTCCTCCCCTCCAGGTTCGAGTGTGCATTATTTTGTTTGTACCAGCTAGTCCACTGCAACCTGCACATCTTTCACTTTCAGGCCTAGCTCCCAGAGAGATAGAAGTGAACAGGTTCAAAGTATCTCACAGGGTCTCTAAAATACTCTTGGCTGCGCATAAACTTTCACCAGGAAGACATATGCAGACCAGTGGAAACGCTTTTCCAGCTGGTGCTCCACAATCCCCATGGACCTTTTCATGTGTCCACCTGAAAAAGTTTTGGGGCATTTACTAGCTCTTTCTGATGCTGGTCTGCAGTATTCTACAGTCAAGGTCCACCTATGTGCTATGTCAGCATACCTTGAACCTATAGGTACTCTCTCTTTGGCACAGCTGCCACAGCTCAAAAGGTTCCTCAGGTATATCCTGCACACAAGGCCAGGTTCCTCAGGGGTATCCTGCACACGAGATCCCCATCAGGAAGATGGTGGCTGCCTGGGACCATAATCTAGTGTTGGATATGCTCACCCTTAAACCATTTGAGCCTTTTTATGTTCACTGTGCATGCATGTGCAGAGAACATTTTGCTACGAGAATGGCTTTGGAGAGGTGTGACACTGTCAGTCCACTGCAGAGTGGTTTGCAAGGGGCTTGACTGTGTCACACTAATCATCAGCTAGGCTGATCATGACACTGTTCTGGCTTGCTGGGTGGAAACTTCATGTAGTTCAAAGGAAAGAGCCAACTCAATAGTAGGTCAGCTCTTTCCTTTGATCTACATAATCCTGCCCAGCAAGCACAGCTGATCTGTCATGATCAGCCTGCTGAAAACCATCCCTCGTAGGCTGAATTACACCATGCAAAAAAGAAAACCGTCCATCGATGTATGTTGCTGCTGCCGCCATTACTGTTCCCCCACCCAACCCTCCCACTCAGCACCCCTCCAAACATAACGCCAACACTGGGGGTGCCCAATCCCATGTCACCACCTGAAATAAAGAAAACCATCCCTTGTAGTTTTTTTTTTTAAATATTCCCTTTAAGAAAGAAAACCACCCATTGATATCTGTTGCTGCCACCACCGTTACTGTCTCCCATACCTCTCAATTGTGTCTGATTACGAGGGACAGCCCTCATTTTACCCCTCAAAGTAGCTCTGTCCCTAATCCATCTCTCATGGAGAAGGTGCTGTAAAGTCAGACCTTAAGGCAGAAATTCATAATATTCTTTGATGCTAAGTCAAAAATGAACTTTGTTGAACACAGTGTTTTCAACAGTGTCCTGAGCTTGTATCTCTGTGTTTGAGGATGTGTCCCTCGTTGTCCCTCACGTTGAGTGTCTGTGTCCCTCACTGCAGCGACAAAAGTCTGAGACCCTCCCACTCAGCAACCACCACCCCCAAACATAACGCCGACACTGGGGGTGCCCAATCGACAGTGTCGCCACGTGAAATAAAGAAAAGCACCCCTCGTAGTCTTTTTTTAAAATAAACCCTATAAAAAAGGAAAACGCCCATCGATGTCTGTTGCTGCCACTGGCCACATTGTCTCCCACCCGACCCTCCCACACAGCATCCACCACCACATCCCCCAAGCCCTTACTTACCTACCAGGGGTCCAACACCATAATCCTCTCTAGACCGCAGACACGTCTTCACTCTTCAACACTGGACCGCGAACTGAGGAAATCAGGAATGCGGTTCAATGTATTTTAATGGAGTCTTGAACTTGCCGTCATAACTTGGTCATTTTTGAATATTCTTGCCCTAAATTTTCAGTATGCCTTTTTTGGGACCCCACCTCATAAACAATGGTAACGGTTAGGCAAATCTGTCCCAAAAGGTGATTTCGCAGTCGGTGCGCGAAATCACCTTTCAACCTTTCAGGCTGGATTTTAAAAATTTCACCACCCATGTTCATGAGGTGGGGTCGTAAAAAGGCTATGTTGAAAATCTGGGGTAAAAATATTAAAAAACAACAAAGTTATGAGTCTACATTGAAATTTACGAATGCAGGCTTGTAACGTTGGTCATTTTCAATATTCTGATCCCAAATTTTCAGCATAGCCATTTCTTCATAGCACCTCATGAATGTGACAGCTGTTATTTTTCAAATCCTGGCCAAAATGTGTTTTCGCATTTGTGGCACGAAATCTCCTTTTGGGCAGGTTTTGAAAATTTTCTCCACCCTTGTTCATGAAGTGGGCTCATAAGAAGGCTGTGTGTGGTCATGAGAAGTCTGTATTTAAAATTTGGGATAAAATATGAGAAAAACAATAAAGGTATGAGTCTATATTGCAATTTTCAATGCATGCTCGTAACTGTGGTTAATTTTCAATATTTTGACCTCAAGTTTTTAACAGAGCCATTTTTTCATACCGCCTCATGAATACGACAGCTGTCATTTCTCCAACCCTACCCAAAATGTGTTTTAACACTTGCGGCGCAAAATGACGTTTCATCCATTGTTTTCTAAATTATATCTGTCATGCGCAGGAGTGGTCATAAAAAAATTACGTTGACAATTTAGGGTACAAATGTGAAAATCCAACTAAGTTATGAGGAAACAAACTGTTCCAATGTTTACTCAAAACTATTTTTTGAAGATTTTGGCCCCCAATGTTCAACACATCCCTTAGTATCATCCTCATAACATATCACCTCGTGAACATGGCAGGTGTCATTTTTCAAATCCCTTCCGAAACTTTGTTTCCAAAGTCACACAGTGAAATCACCTTTCGGATGGGATTTTAAAAGTTCCACCTCTTTTGATCATAACATCAAGTCATAAAAAGACTGCTGGACATTTTGAGTCAAAATATGGGAGCCCACTTAAAAGCAGATATTGCCTCTCAGTTGCCCTATACTGGGTAATTACAATCTAACAATGTGTTAAAGCAGGACAACACTGAAAATGAGACACTGCATCTCATCTACTCTATTCTGGGTAAATATATAGTAAAAATGTGTACAAGCAAGACCCAGTACAGCAGCAATACCAGCGGTGAACATTCAGTATTGACAAATGCTTGTTGTGATCTGTGACAGGAAATATCTGACATGTGAAGCAGCATTTCTAGTGGCCATCACCTCTGCACGCAAATGTCTGAACTCCATACTTTGGTCACAGAGCCGCCATATACTATTCTCCAGTTCCTACCCAAAGTGGCGTTTGAGCTCCACTTGAATCAAGTCTTGCTTCTACCCACTACTTTGTCAACTTCCAGAATGAAGGAGAAAGAACTCTCCACTCCCTGGATGTTAAACAGGTCCTTAACAAGACAGTACTAAGGACTACAGACAGGCAAAGCAGCTCTTTGTCTCTTTCTACCTCAATCGAAAGGGACCATATGTCACAATTAAGTGCATATTAGCCTAGTTTGTGGTCTGCCTTCGCCATTGCTATGCCACTGCAAAGATAAAATTAGAGGGCAAGGTACATGCCCACTCCACCAGAGTGCTGGTCACTTCCCTGGAAGAAATGCGCTCAGTGCCAACTGGAGAAATTTGCAGGGCTGAAACGTGGAGCACAGTGCATACCTTTACAAGCACTATTCCCTAGATATCTATGCCAGGAAGCATGACACTTTAGGCAGGACAATTATTTATTTTATTTAAAATTGATGACCGGAAAAGGCACACTGAGCCAAGGCTCATTTCCAGGTGCGACCCGGGTGCAGAGTGTACACTGAAGAAAAAGAGTAAGAGAAAGTGAGGAAATCAAACAGCGAGTACAGACATTTTTACAATAAGTACAAGACAATTTCAACAGCATATACAGACCTTTTACAAGAAGTACCATACAATTTCAATAATTATAAGTAGCGTGCAGAGTAAAATGCGAGGTGTGGCAAGAATGCTGTAGATGGCTTGGTGAGGTAAGTAGAGAGTGTGCAGAGCTTCTGCTGGATCCTGGGATCATTGGAGCATATAGGGCAGTGTAGGCGGAGAGGAGCCTGAGGAGTTGTGTGAAGGTAGAGCGAGAAGAGGACAGGTGAAGGTTGGAGGGAAGGTTGTTCCAGAGAAGGGGGAGATGGTATGAAAAGGCAGTTTGGCCAGTGAGAGAGTGAGGGTGGGGCAGGTGGAAAGTGCGTGGCTTCCTTTGGCAAAGAGGGTAGTTTAAGGAGGTGGCAGGGGTAAGGTGGGAGGTGAGGTGGGGGGAAGAGATCCAAGCCAATATTCTACTATGAAGGAGGTGTAGTGGATGGTCCTCCTGTGGGAGAGAGGGGCAACGCTGAGTGCAGCGTATAGTATGCAGTGGTGCATGAGTGGGGGGGGGGAGGGAGTGGCGAAGTGGCAGAAGGAGTTAAGGAGGATATCTAATCTGGATAGAGAAGAGAGTGGGGACGTACCGTAGACTATGTCGGCATAGTCTATGATGGGCAAGACTGTTTTGCGAACAAGCTCACAATGCGTGGGGATAGTTAGGCTGGCTTTGTGGCGATAGAGGATGGCGAGTTTGGGCCGGAGTTTAGAGCAGATGGCCTAGACGTGTGGAGTAGTTCAGGTGGCTGTCCAGCCAGACTCCCAGGTACTTGTAAGCAGGGACCAGCTCCAATGGTGAGCCATCCAGGGTGGTGATCGCAGGAGGTGTAGGGAGGGCAGCAAGCTTCTGCCTGGATCCAAAGACCATGGTGACAGTTTTTTTAGCATTTAGCTTGAGCAGATTCTCAAGGAACCAGGATTGGACTTTGTTGAAGTCATTTTGGAGATTTTGGAGGATATTGTCAAAGGAGAGGCCCAAGGCAAAAATGATGGTATCTGTGTACAGATGCACACTGGAGGAAAGGCAGGTGGAGGGAAGGTCATTTATGAAGAGAGAGAGAAGAGGATGGGACCAAGAATAGAGCCTTGGAGAATGTCAGATAGGATAGGAAGAGAAGAGCTAGTGTCGCCTATTTGCATAGATTGTTGCCTGTTGTGGAGGCACGAGTGGAACCAGGCGATGGTTTGTTGGGCAAAGTCAAAAGAGTTTAGTTTTCTAAGTACCTGGTGGGAGACAGAGTTGAAAGCTTTAGCAAGGTCAATGAAGATGGCAGCTGTGGTTTGGCTGTGGACCATGGCAGTGAGGATGGAGTCGGTGACACGCAGAAGGGTGGTAATGGAGGAGTGGTGTTTTCTGAAGCCTGACAGTACAGGAGAAAGGGAGCTGCTGGAAGAGAGAAAGTTGGACAGTTTGGCCAACATGAGAGATTCTTGGACTTGAGCAAGGGAGGGGAGGAATAAAATGGGCCTATAATTTCCTGGTTGGGAGGGATTACCGCCTTTGTGCAGAGGGATGATTTTGGCCATTTTCCAAGCTTTGGGAACAGTGGCAGTGGACAGAGAGAGGTTTAGTACATGGGTCAAGGGGGCTGTTATAGCAGAGGCGTAGATGTGATGCATTTTGGGGTGGATGCTATCGGGGTTGGTTTTGGATGAGTTAAGGGAGGAGAGTGCGGTGTCAATTTCCAGTGGAGTGAGTGGTGGAAACATAAGAGACATAGAATTTGACGGCAGATAAGGACCGCTTGACCCACCTAGTCTGCCCATTTTCCTACTTTCCTAACTAACAGACAAGCTGCAGATCCTAGTTAACCAACAGCTTACTTCCTCCTACTCCCCCCACTAGGACTGCCTTATGTCTGTCCCATGCATTCTTGAATACCCCCCACTGTTCTTGACTCCATGACCTCCTCAGGGAGGCTGTTCCATGCATCCATAACCCTCTTCACGAAAAAATACTTCCTCACATTATCTCTGAGCCGCCCCCCCCTCTATCTTCAAATTCTGCCCCCTTGTTCTTGCACATCTCTTTTTCTGAAAGATGCTACCCTCTTGGACTTTGTTGATTCCCTTGAGGTACTTGAAAGTTTCTATCATGTCTCCCCTCTCCCTTCTTTATAAGGAAGGAGGAAGCCTGGTGTGGGGGAGGATGGTTCAGACGATTTGGGGGTGGGAGGGGAGGAGTCGCGGAGGGCACAGGAGATGAAGAACTTATTGAAGAGCTCAGCCACGAGGCAAGATCCGAGACAGTGCTGTCATCCACTTTAAGGGCTGGGCATGCCTGTATGGTAGGGAGGTCAAGAAGGGAGTTAATGGTCTTCCAGAAAGATGCATGGGGGAAGGGGGTTGGTACTGCGTGAATTGTTCATTAAAGTAAGAGGATATGGAATGCTGAATGGCCTTAGTGCATTTATTTCTGAGATGTTTGTATGACTGTAGATCCAGAGAGGCATGGAAAGCTTTGTACAGTCTCTATGCCCTATCCCCGGCATGACAGAGAGCAATAAGGTTGGGTGTAATCCAGGGGTGATGGAAGCATTTCACTCTAACTTTCTTGAGGGGAGCATGTAGGTCCTAGATTAGAAGATATCGCAGAACTGGGATAGGGCGCTGTCAGCATCAGGCACTGAGGTGACTGGCCGCCAATCTGCGTTTGAGAGGTCTAGCAGCGGGGCATATTCATTTAGGCAGTGTAGGGGGCGGGACCTGATATATTTGGGATGGGAGAGTGGGGAGTGGATTTTGCAGATGCAGTAAGTAACACAGTGGTCACTAAGAGCATCGGAGAAAATGCAAGAGGCCATGATTCAGTGGGGATGGGTGGACGGAACCCAGTCCAGAAGTGTGTGGTTTTGGGACCGATGGTTTAGGTGGGTAGGCTCCTGGATAAGCTGAGAGAGATTTAGGGCTTCGATCCTAAGGGTGGTGGGTTTGGTGGAGGGGGAGAGCCAGTCAAGATTGAAGTCACCTAGGAGCACAAGTTTGCCGTTTGAAGTTCTGTCTGTGATTGAAGAGATGGCCTTGATGACGGAGTCAGGCGAGGTCTTCCGTGGGGGGCATACAGAGCCCCAATGTGAGGGGGGGCAGAAAAGGGAAAGGATAGGTGCACAACAGTGGATTCATGGGAAGATGAGCAAGATTCGTTGAAGAGGATAGCGCAAAAGAAGGATTGCTTGATGTATAGTGCCACGCCCCCACCGCACTTGCCCCAGTCTTGGAGATATAGGCTGTAATCTGGAATGGCAAGAGAGGAGTTAGGGATTCTGGCGGCGAGCCAAGATTCCGTGATGCAGAGTATGTCAGGGCAGTACTGGGTGACCTACACTGTTACGGTATCAACTTTGGGGAGGAGGCTCCTTGCGTTGAGATGGAAAATACGGAGGCCTTTGGGGAGTGAGTCAGGGGTGAGGCCGGAGGACAGGCCTGTAGAGGTGGGTGGTGAGTTAGGGGTCAGCTTTGGTGCCGAGGGTCCAGAGTTGGGGTGTATATCACCCACCAGAAGTAAGAGGAGGACAGAATAGGTGAGTAGTGAGGAGTATTTGGAAGTGCCGGAACGGTGCGTGGAGGGTGGAGCGCGAAGGTCACTGGGACACCGGACAACCCTTGGCCCTCCCGCCAGAAGAGGAGAGCTGTCCTCCAGATGCCCTATCCTCTCCCTCCCCTGCCGACTCACGGCAGCCCAAGTCCGCTACCGAACCCAGGTCACTGGCGTGGCGCAAGGTGTGACGTCCAGCACCTCAACCCTCAACGCCACCGGGACAGTGATCAACAGTTATGTTAAGTACGTAACTTTAATATTCTACCCTACCTGAGAATATGCCCTACGTAAAACCTTAAAATAAGTATAACCTCATATGATACTGTCTGCATGTTTGGGACTGCAGCTGATGTTCTTTTAGTCAGCAGGAAGAGAGTGCTGCAGTGAGAAGTCTCACTGGACCTTCACATGTGGAACAAGCTTTCAGTACCATGTTTTCTTTTCTTTTCCTTTTTTTTTTTTTTAAACCAAAGCACCATCTTCTAACCTAACCATCTGCACTGAGTGCCGGAGTCCTCCTCCGAACACAGGCTGCCAAATAGGAAGCATAATTAGGCAAACGGGCAGCCCTCATTGTATATTACTGTATCATTTCTGAACTTTAGGAATATCCCCAAGCATTTCAGCTACTCATGTTGCAGTAGTTTCCTTCCACTGCACCATGAGTGGCCAGACTGTGTGGAGTGTTCCCAATGTTCAAAAGGGACGCAGAAGGAGTAGTTCAAGGACAGTGAACAAACTAATTTTTGTCGGCAAACACCAATATGGTGGACAGACCATTTTTATTAAGAAAAGGATAATCTTTCCTGATCTCACCGGCTGTCCCAAAGCCCTCAACAGCTGTCCCACAGCCTGCAGTCAAACAGGCAGAATAAATGGGTTATTTAGACATATTTAGACTCTACTGTTCTCTCGTTTGCCCAATTTGAGTGTAATTATTTTATAAGGAATCCGCACAAAGAAGTCAATTTTAAAAAAACAGAATCAGGCTTGCTCACTGTGTGGTGGCTTGAGGTGCTGCACGTCACACTACCACCCACACCAGTGACTTGGGTTCAAGAACACAGCAGGGTGGCTCGGGGGCTGGACCACTGGGTGAGGGAAGACTGAATGTACGACAGCTCTCCTCTCTTGGTTTGGGGGGGTTCACTGGTCCTGATACTCGACTCCCACCTGGGGAAGTCTGGATGGCAGCAACGGCCATGGACAGTGCAGGAGGAGGGCATCAGCAGACGCAGCATATAGGGCTACACGTCACTGCACGCCTGGTGCCCTGGGGGACCACAAGGAGGTGAAAGGGGACACTGTTTAACCAGGAAAGGCACACTAAGCTGAAGTGCATTTCCAGTTGCAACCTGGGAGTACAAGGAAGTTAAGTGACTTGTTCAGGGTCACACAGTATGCAAGTGGGGCTGTGGGATTCAAACCCAGGTCTCCAGGTTTGCAGTTCAGAGCCCTAAACTTATGTGCTATACTGCCTCCAAGGCAAAGGTAAGGTAAAGCCTCAGCTCGCTTGGTGTGTCTCACAGACCCCACACAACCCAACAGGACAGGCCACCTACAGGTTCCTAATATGTAAGTTCTTAAGACAGGTCGGTGATTGGGGGGGGGGGGGAACACCAAGTCAGGGGCAGAAAAACTGGAGAAATAAAATGTATATTTAAAATAGAAGCCAGAATCAGTTCCAAGATTTTGTTAATGATAAGCTTCTTTCCGACTTTGGCTGTGGTCTCCTACAGAAGCTGCGTATATATTGTAATAGACATGCTAAATTATTCATGGGTACAGTAGACAGAATATAACTATATTTTGTGCAACCTTTTTTTCAGGCCATCCAAAACCAACTCTCCTCTCTGTTACACCTGTTTCTCTGTATACTCCTTTCTGCCTTTCTGTTGTTTGAATATCTGATGTCACTCTTTCAGAAACCCTTTGTAAATTTCAATCAGCTTTCTTAACCCATTACCTCCAACAGATCCGTATGAAGTCCGAACTATCCATTAAGCACTTAAGCTGAAACAAAATGGCTGCCCAGGTGAAAATGAGTTAAACAAGCCACTGATTTATTCAAGGAAATTTGTAATTACATCTGCACATTTCTATATGTAACCCCACTACAAATGGGGGTTCCTAAAAGCTTTCCCGGAGCAGGCCTAAATGCTCCATGCCCAACTGGTGTTCGCCGTAAGGGGTCAAGTAAATGTGCGTGGCAGAGTGCTTAAAGCCTCCAGTACTGCTCTTTAAGAGCTGCCTGCCCGCAGGCTTTAGTGGTACAAATAGGGGACTGGGGTTCTGCTCGAATCCTGCACCTGGACTGCTGTCTGAGCTCCGTTCTGCAGTCGCTAGGAGCGCAGAGGGAGCCCATCTAAAAGATGTAGTTGTTCCCTTGAGAACATCTAAAGTGTTGGTAAAATTGCAGTTTGTCTAACTTTTTTTTCATTGCACCTGGGACTTTGTGTTGTGCCCCTCCATTTGGGACCCATACTGTGCTGAAGGGGTCCAATAGTAGTTAGGGGGCATCTAAATTGATGTGGAAGTGACCAACCAGAAATCAGGACTCTAGATGGAGCCGGCTGACCAATGGGGACACAGCTTGTAATTCTGGGAAGCGGCATTCTGGGCCATGGTGCCTTTTTGCACCAGTGAGGGCAATAATAAGTGACTGGTATCTGCAGCCCACCTATAGAGTCGGGTAGCGACCGAATAGAGAGACTGGCCTTAGCTGTCCAGAGGGAGAGACGTTGTGGCTGTGAGTGAGGAAGGAGCTCTGGGCTCCTGGGCTGTTGAGTGTTCACGCGGGAAGCGCATGAAAGGCCTGAGCCGGCTGGTTTGAATAGCCAGTGAGCTTCGGACTGCATCCGTGAGGCGGCGACCAGAGGAGGCTGTGTAAAAGCACAGCTACCTACCAAGCTCACCCTGTAGAGGACTGGAGAATCTGCTAAATTGCGCTTGGTCTGTCAGGACACTGAAGCTGCAGTGAGACGCCCAGATAGCTGTGAGTTCGGTCGGGTCCTAGAAGCAGCTGGCTGGTATGGTACCCCTCTGCTGTTTTCCATATCAATGTGTAGGAGGCCTTTGAAGCTCAGGTTCAGCCCTGCGGGTGGTGAAGGAGTGGTTCTCTGCTGAAGTTGTGAGTACTGAATCAGGGTAGCTCCCTGTTAAAGGGTACAAACAAAAGCAAAATCTTCCTCTTGTACTGCTGACTGTACTAATTGAGCTTTCTGGCTCCATCTGATCATCTCAGGAATTAAATTATCGTTTGCGTCAGGGCCCCAACCAGCTGCATCGAGGAACTAGCCATTAGGGCTTGGGTACCCACAGACAGTAATCAATAGGTTAGACCTGTGCACAGAGCCCTAGGAAGACAAACATATATTATAGTTGTAAGCCACTCAACCTGATTCCCCCGGTCCTTGTTGTTTCCCCTTGAATAAATCAGATTGCTTGTTTTGCAAAAGTACACTGGCTAGTTTGTGTATTAATGGGGAAATATTGCACAGTGAATGTCGTGTAACTGTACCTTGCTTTTCAGGGGATCCCCGGAGTGAGCTGATTGGTCCAAGCCAGGGGATAAGTGTATATGGTAAGGACATTGAAAAAGAACTGTGTGGGCCACTAGTGGGAAGAAAGGGGGGTTGCAGCAACCCAGAGGGCAGTGACTGAGTCAATCTCGATTGTTCTAACCCCGACCTCTGGGTGGAGGCACCCTCCAATGGATTTGGGCCCCTCACGCTGTCACAGTTAGGGCAGGCAGGGGTAGTAGCCCTTAGGATAGCGCCCCCAGGGGTTACATATATTTATTTGAGAAGTGTTCCTCATTTCTGTATTGTGACAAAACTGCTCGAATGTTCAAAAGATCCTAGCAATTTTGCCCTGAATTGTCCTCAAGGATGCAGCTCCAGGTGAGGCCATTGCATATATTTCATTACAACTGACTGGAATGAATGAGTCAGATAGCAACTTACGTGTCAGAGTGGTACCGAATGGCCCAAATGAAGTCCAGCAAAGCTTTTCCCATCTGGATGGTAATCTGAAATAGATTACATGCAACAAAAGTTAACGGGTATTTGGCTTACAAGACTACTGGTGGGAATACTCCTCCCCAGACTACAGTAGTCCCACCCCCAAATTTACAGCCACAAATCATCCACATTAAAGTTTGGGTTCTCATAATGATTTAATATAATTAAGGGCCAGAGGCAGATTAGCCTTAAAGGTGACCAGTATTCTAATAGTACATATTTTTCTTCTAATCTGTAATTTATGCCATTTGCATTGATCTTGCTACTGTCCACCCCAGGTGACCACCCAGCCCCAGCCCCATCCCCTGGCCTGCAGCCCTCATTCCAACTCTGAAGGTAGCACCCCTGCGTTGGGGTCAAGGAGGGGCAGGTAAGCACGGGCAAGTTGAGGAGAACATGTGGCTGTGGGAGCCCGAGTGTACCCAAGCATTATCCTGATGAACCAGCAGATTCTCTGCCTCCTGTTTGTCTTCCTCCTGGGCTGGCAGTGGCAAACGCTCTGTGTGCC
Source organism: Neoceratodus forsteri (assembly GCA_016271365.2). Lineage (NCBI taxonomy): Eukaryota > Metazoa > Chordata > Ceratodontiformes > Ceratodontidae > Neoceratodus > Neoceratodus forsteri. Next base: position 352,752,852 of record JADMNL010000025.1, on the reverse strand, counting down.
ATTAGGCATGGAGCCAGCCAGCATGCATCCGTCCACCCTAGCCACTTTAGCAGGTGCCACCACCTGTGATCATCCAGATGGTAGTGCTGTGGAAGAGAGCAACGTTTGTTCGCCCCCATCCCGGAGAAGTGTGCGTCTGATCCATTAGGTAGGGACATGAACAGACTAGGTGGGCCATGCGGTCCTTACCTGCCATCAAATTCTATGTAATCTCCGCCCCAAGTCAAGAACCTGAACTTGCTTCCAAACTCAGGTTGCCAGCATCGCAAGTGACTGTACTGCCATTACACCACCGAGCTGGCTCAAAATCACATATTTATGTATTCTTCAATATGGGTTTCTGTACTTTAACTGCGGTTAGGTAGTATGTTGCATTTTTCACATGCTATTGGCCCAGTGGGTAGTGCACTGCGTTCCCACACTGGTGATCCAGGTTTGGGAGTGAATACAGTAGCTGGGTCAGGTGGCAGTGGTGGTGGTGGTGAGCCAGGGTGGGCTGCTGTGCTCCCAACCAGGGAGGGATGGCATTGTGGTACTGCAGTAAGCTCTGTGGTGGGCGAGGGAGCTTGCTTCTTTTACAGTATGACAGTGCACACTCACAAGTCCTATACAAGAAATGAGCTGGGCTGTGGGACACATCTGGGAAATTAAAGTCTACTGTGTACAGTATGTACTGAGCTGTCTATATGATGGTTGTCAGCCCCACCAGGCCCTGCTCTGCATGGATCCCCACCAGCCACGATGGTGGGGGGCTGGAAGAGGAGGCTGAGGGGTTGCTGGCCAGAGACACAACTGTAAGGTGTTGGTGACAGCTTGGGAGGACAAACTGCTATTTTTTTTTTTTGTCCATTTCCCTCGAACCTTCATTCAGAGGTCAGCCCTGCCTGCTGTCCCCCCAAGCCCAGGCTTACCTCCCTGGGCGGGGCCGCTGGGCGGGCTTCCCCTCCCAATGGACACTGTTGGCAAGCCCCGGTTCACCCACCAGGTCGGGGCCATGGGAGCGGGACACCCTCCCAACGGACAATGATGGCAGTGGAGACAGTGGCAGAGCAGGGCATCATACCCCGGGGGCCAGCTTTTTTTTTTTTTTTTATAAATCCTGGATCCCTGGGGGTGGGGACATGCAATGATGTCCGGCGTCTGCTCCACCCCCACTAAGTAACGGCGCCAGCTGCAGCAGTATCCCCATCCTCTGTCAGGGGTCCGTAAAGCGCTGGGCACTCTTTCCCCCTTCCCCTGGAGGAGAGCAGTCTCCAGGACACTCAATTCTTCACCCCCCAGCCAGCCCTCTGACTCAGGAGTCCGTCACCAAACCCAGGATGTCAGCACCACAAGTGGACGCCTTGCTGCTGCACCAGTGGGCCAGCCTGGCCAAACTGCTATTTAAAAAAAAAAAGGCATGAAACCATCTTCTGTTCTGTTACAAGTAGGCAGTTATATATGACTTTACTAACACCATACATACATACAGTACATGTAGAATAATGCATAGGTGCCTATGAAGAACAAAGTGGTAATTTCATCGAGTGAAGCTGAGGGCAAGATAAACAAAGAGCACAAAGGGCAAGTGGCTTCAGCTGCCCCCAGCTTCATGAGATGAAATTATTTCATGTTCTTCAAAGGCACCTATGTATAATTTTTTATACTGCATGTAAAGGATTGGATTTGTATTTAATGCGTGGGAATGTGTTTGGGAGTGTTAACGGTGTGTGAATGAGGTGCTTCTTAGTGGTACGAGTGTGTAGTGGTATGGTTGCTTTGCATGTTAAGTGTTGTTATCTGCTGTTGGGCAGTAGGTAATAATGCCTTGCTTGTTTTGAGATGTAATTCACTTTTATTCACAGCCCATTATTTGCTGTTACCAGTGAATAATGACATTTCTCAGCTACTGAAAACTGGCGAGTAATATGGGTCAACCATGCAATACAGCACTCTAGTATATGCTGAAAGGGATGTCAACAGCTGCACTCCACTGGAAACTGAACAGAATGCAGTTTCAAGGATTTTTATACCCACACATTTATGTGCTTAAATATATAAATAAAATAATTTGAAATGCAGTAACCTGCAAATAACAGAGGTTACTCACCTGGACCCACAGTTCTACTATAAGTATTCAGTTCACATCCACACTTGGGTAGTATGAGGGGTGTTGCTCAGTCACCATAACAGTCTTCAAGTTTGACTTCACCCACCTGCTGTGGTGGTGTCCTCCAGCCCCAACCCGCAGATCTGCTGCTGAAAGCAGGAATCCGAGCAAGTGTTGCCAGGGGAGGCCAGGTGGGTTGTGTAGATGTGAACTGAATACTAGTAGCAGGAAGTACAGTTACGCAAGAACTTACAGTAAGAGTATACCTTCAAGAGGATCTCTTGCAGCAGGGCACACTGGTAGGACTTAGTCTCCAGGCACTAGGATCATATGGAAACTTTCTAGCTAGCAGTCAGCCAGAGGGGACTGCCAACCACTGACGTCACCCACTGACATGAGCGACCCCTATAAGAGTGGATGGCCCAATAACCTCCTCAGTTCTCCCACTGGAGACCAAAAGCAGAACCTGCTAGGAGAACTGAGGAGAAAGTCGAGGTAACTGACAGAAAGAAAAGGAAGCAGAAGGCTCTCTCCAAAGGAAGGGAAAGCTACAAAGATAGGAAACAAGAGAGAGAAGGAGGGGGGGAAAGCATGGCCGGCTGCAAGAGATCCTCTCGAAGATCTACTGTTACGGTAAGTTTTTACATAACTGTACTATCTTACTTCGAGGGTATCTCTTGCAGCAGGCCACACTGGTAGGATGCGTCGCAAACAGTTATACAAAAACTGTCAGACAGTCCGGAAGGCTGAAAGAGAGAACCTAACAAAAAACACCCTGAAGAACAGATAGCCCAAAATTGGCTCTGCGCCGAGAGGCAATGTCCAGATTATAGTGCTTGGTAAAAGTATGAAGACAGCTTAAAGTGGCTGCTGTGCAAATCTCTGCAACAGAGACGTTGTGGAAGCAAGCAACAGAGGCGGCCATGTACCACACCTGGAGTTCCTTACCGTACGTCCTGTAACAGAAAATAATGCAGTTGGTCAACCATTTGGAAAGACACTGCTAAGACACTTGCGCCCCTCTATTCTGTTTGGACTTCCTGCAGTCCTTGGTACAGTGTGTATAGTAATGCAAGATTCTATGCACATCCAAGTTATGGATCAATGCTTCCCCTGGATTGGCATGCTCTGGGAAATAAACAGGCAGGTAGATGCATTGATTCAAAGTGAACTCATACACCACCTTGGAGAGAAACATAGGATTAGTATGCAAAGACACCCAGTCTTTGTGAAAAACCAAATAAGGCTGCTCATACACGAGCGTCTGAAGCTCGGAAATTCTCCAAGCAGAAATAATATCAAATAAAAACAACGCTTTCCAAGACAGATAGTGTAGCTCGCAACTCACGGCCAGTTCGAAAGGAGGCAGGGTGAGTTTTTCCAACACAAAGTTTAAGTCCCAAGCTGGAATAGGGTTGCAGATTGGAGACTTCAGGTGCAGAGTGCCTCTCAAAAACGTGTGAGAAATATCTAGTTGAGCCACAGAATGGCCATCCATGGGGACATGATAGGCAGATATGGCCAAAAGATTAACTTTAATCAAGGAGTACCTCAAACTGGAATAAGATAGGGAAAGCAAGTACTCCAAAATCTGGTTCACTGGACAGGTAAAGGGATCCAGGCAGTGCGATACAGCCCATATGGCAAAGCACTTCCATTTCATGGAATAGGGGGCCCAGGTGAAGGGCTTCCTAGCTGCCACCAAAACATCTGTCACTTTAGGGGACACCCGAACATCACAATCGCTATGTCCTCAGGAGCCACGCATGAAGCTGGAGAGACCTGAGATCTAGATGGACCAGGGTGCCCTGCTTCTGGGACAGCAAGCCTGTGCAGATGGGAAAGAAACACTGGAGGTTCCACTGCTAGTTGCAGAAGCAAACGGAACAAAATCTGATGAGGCCAGAAGGGGGTGATTAGGATCATAGTCGCCCCTTCCATTTGAAGTTTGATCAGGACTCTCTAGAGGAGAGGGAAGGCATACAGAAACCTCCCTTTCCAAGGGGACAACGCATCTCGCCAGAAAAGTCTAGGCCTTGGAGTGAATGAGCAGAAAAGCGGTAGTTATGTGTTGAGTGGTGATACAAAAAAGTCCCACTCTGGACAGCTCCACAAGTTGAAAAGATCTATCCCCACTGAGATCAGAAGTCCCTACTTGTAAGCCTGAGATAGGGACTGGCTTAGGCTGTCCACTAAGACGTTTTGGATGCCAGGAACATGGACAGCTGACAATTCAAGGCCATGATCTATTGACCAGTACCAGACTCTCACTGCTTCCTGACACAGTGGGTAACAGTGAGTCCCTCGTTTGTTGGTATAATGGACCACGCTGGAGTTGTCTGTTTGAATCAGCAGCGGGCCCAGGGAGAGATATGTCTGACATGCCTGAAGGGCATACAAGACTGCCCACATCTCCAAGACATTTATGTGGAGGCCAGTCTCTATAGTGTTCCACTGCCCTTGGGTCTGGTGGGCACCCGGATGAGCCCCCCAGCCTAGACCCAAGGCATCCATTATGAGGATCTGCTGTGGGAGTGGAATGTAAAACAGCACCCTCCTAGGAGATTGCTGGGCTCCAGCCACCACAAATGGAAATTACGTACCTACCGTAATTCTTGATCTTCTTGGACGAAGTCATCACCATTCATTCACACAAATGGAACTACGACGGAGGCGCTAGGACACAGCGGGAGCCAAAAATCTTCAGGAGGGACAGCACTTAGGTAGGACCATGCATGCATGGCACTGCAAGGCTGGCTCGCGCCTGTATGGGCTCTCTTGGCATTGACACTCCAACCGCCTCAGTTCCTTTTCGACCGAGGAGGTGCAGTGTAAACTAACCTAAGAAACACCTAACTTAATCCAGGCATAAGATATCCCAGATGACCCGTGTAAGAAGGGAGTACTCATCAGCGTCTTCACAGCCCAAGCCCATGAGGGAGTGAAGACCAGAAGCAGGATGAGTGAGCTCAGTGGATGGTGGGAGTGTGAATGAATGGTAGAGACTTTGTCCAAGAAGATAAAGAATTATGGTAGGTACGTAATTTCCATATCTTCCTGGACAAAACGTCTTCACCATTCATTCACACTCATGGGACAGTACCAAGCTAAAACACAATCCCCCGAGAAGGGCAGCAGGAGATAGAGCTCACTCAGAACAGAAGTCCATTAAGGACTCTCCTGCTGACGGAAGTGTGCTGTTTGGCATGGACATCCAGAGCATAGTGCTTCACAAGGGTGTGCACCAAGCTCCAAGTAGCCACTTTGCAAATATCTGTAATGGGTATGTTACGAATTTCTGCCAGGGATGCCGCAACCGCTTTAGCAGAGTGGGCGTAAACCCAGCCTTCCAACTTGACCTGCGCCATGGAGTAGCAGTGACGAAGACATGCCACCAACCATGCAGAAATGCATCTAATGGCAACAAGCTGACCCAGCTGGGCCATGCTGAAAAATATGAAAAGATGCTTGGATTTGCAAACTCTTTAGTTCTGTCATCATAGAATCACAGAACCCTCTTAGTTAGTTAGTTAAAACCTTTATTTTTAAACAGGAATTTAGATGGAAACATCACATCATTAGGACAAAGTCCTATTTTCAAGATGGTCCTGTAAGGTATAATATAATATACTACTAAACACATAAGTCACATGTTACAACAAAAAACTACATTACAAATTTACATACATCAATTATTCACAATATAATACACTGAACATCTAACCACTCATCTGTAACAATCACAATGAACTTTTAGTTCAGATCTCAAGCTTTTTAAACATTCCTTCAAATCATTAATTTGATTACAATATACAGGTTTCAAAGCTCCCCATAATTTATTAACTCTTGACATTTAGAGAGTGAAAGGTGCATTCCCCTTCATTCTGGAAGCTGGCAAAATAAGTGGGAAGAACCAGGGGATGGTTAAGGTGAAATTCCGAACTAACCTGGGCAGGAATTTAGGGTGAGTACGAAGTACCACCTTGTCCCTGTGTAAGGCAGTACATGGAGGGTCTGTGATCAAGGCATGCATTTCAGAAACTATGTGAACAGAAGTAATGGCCACTAAGAAGGCAGTCTTCCAGGTCAGAAACTTCAAGTCACACGTGGCTACATGCTCAAAGGTTTAGGGGTGAGCATATCTAGTACGAGGTTGATGTCCCATGTGACTACCAGTTTCCTGACAGAGAGTCTACTGTGCAGGATACTCTTGAGGAATATCTTGAATAGCGGTAACTGAGCCAGCGACATGTTCTGCACTGGTTCATGGTAGATGGAAATCGTGTAGAGGTGTACATTCACTGTCGAGTATTGCAGTCCTGCATTTGACAGGTCTAAGAGGTACTCCAACACTTTATTTGGTGGGCAACAAAATGTGCCCAGTGTGGACTTTTTTTGCATACTAAATGGAAAATCACTACCACTTAGTCATTCAAGTTTCTAAGTGGGAGGTTAGCATTAAGAGGATTTCTGAGATCCTTTGAGAGACCACAGACTTACCCCACTTCTATCTCCTCAGGTAGCCAGGCATGTAGATCAAGGAAGCGCAGGCTGGGATGGACCAGGGGTCCCTGTGTCAGGAGGTCCGTCCGAAGAGGAGCTTCCTCTGGGGGACTTCTGGCAACCTGTTGATTAGTAAAAACCATATCTGATGAGGCCAATGAGGATCATCCTGCCCCCCCCCGGTGCCTTCAGCTTGAGCAGCACCCTCTGAACTAAAGGAAGGGGAGGAAATGCGTACAGAAAGCATTTTGTCCACTGCAGTTTTAATGCATCCTGACAGAAAACGTCAGGTTCTGGATTTCTGGGTAGAATAGAGGCAGTTTTGCATTGAGTGACCTAGGGGTCATGGTGGATACATGTATGAATAACACTGAGCAGTGCAGGAGAGCAGCTAGCAAGGCAAACAGGATGTTGGGATGCATCGAAAGGGGGATCACCTCTAGGAGCAAGGAAGTGATTCTGCCACTGTACAATGGACTGGTTAGACCACACCTTGAGTACTGTGTACAGTACTGGAGACCACACTTGAAGAGGGACATACAGCTCCTGGAGAGGGTACAGAGGAGGGCAACAAAGATGATACGAGGGCTAGGGATTTGACTTACGAGGACAGACTTGAGGAGCTCTGCCTGTTTTCATTGGAGGAGAGGAGAGACAGGGGGACATGATTGAGGTCTTCAAGTACCTCAAGGAATAAATAGGGTAAACATGGAGGGATCTTTAGACTAAAGCAGGGAGGCATCACCAGAGGGCATGGTTTGAAGTTGGAAGGTGGAAGGGTGAGGGGAAAAGAGGAGGAGGTTTTCACTGAGAGGGTGGTGGACCCTTGGAATGCTCTGCCTGGTGAGCTGGTTCAGAGATCCACAGTGGAGAGCTTTAAGAAAGGGTGGGACAGACACAGAAAGTGGATGTATCAGATGATAGCCTGTCCCGGGGGGGTGGGGATGGATGATAGGGGTTTCTGGAGCACAAGGGATGGGAGGGTCTCGGCACCCAACTAAGGATCTAGGTTCGAGCAGACTTGATAGACCATAAGGCCTAATCTGCTGGCAAATAGTATGAGTTGGAATGCAAAAAAGGTCCAGGTCTGGACTGTCCCGCTCATCGAATAGCGACTGCACGGCACTGAGGTGAGCAACCATTTGTGGGAACCCGCCTCCAGCCTGCTGATTTGATCCACTAGGTCGTTCTGAATTTCTGGCAGGTAGACTGCCGGAATTAGAGTATCATGCTAGAGACATCACTCCCACCCCTTCATGGCCTCCCTGCACACACAGTAGAAATGCGTTCTACCCTGCTTGTTGATGTAATACACCACGGCCTTATTGTCCATCTGATGGAGAATACTTCGTGGTGGAGGACATCCTTCAGGGCTCAGAAGCATATAGGACAGCTCTCATCTCTAAGACATTTATGTGAAGATGAGACTCCTCCTGGCTGCACACTCTCTGAGTGCGGAGGTCTTGACATAGAGCTCCCCCACCAATTAGAGATGATCTGAGATGCCAGTGGGGCAAAGAGTAGACCCTGTAGAAGCCTGTCTTCCTGTGTCCACCATGCAAGTGATCCTGTCAGTGGCTCTGTCACCTTTATGGGGAAGGACTGTGGGTGCGTGGTCGGAGACCACCACTGTGTGGTCCTCATCTGGAACTGGCCAGAGGCACTTATGAAAGTGTCAAGCATCCGCTACATAGATGGGGCTCGTACAAGCTTACTCTCTGTGAGGAAAAGAGCCATCCGGAAAAAGTGGGTCCCCCTGACCCCTCGGGAGGAAGGCCCTTGCTAGGAGGCACTCGGGGGCCCTACGAAGAGAAGCTGAGAGGCTTGAAGCTGTGACTTTTTCACGGTCGTCAGTACTTTCATGGAAGTGTCCTGTATGTCCAGGGATGGGAACCAGTTGTGCCACTGGAGAGGTGGGAGGAGATTCCCTACGGAGACCATCCTGCCTTGGTGCACCCCTTTAGGTCGACACCCTGACGGCGAAAAGGAAAAAAAAAAAAGACCATTATGGCGACATACACGGTAATGGACCTTTTTCTGTGTTTGCCTTCCCCAGTGTTCCCCCTCCCCAGACCAATTCACGACCTGGAGTTGGAATCCTAAAGTCTGGGGGTCTGGGGAATAAACCCCGCATGGGGTGTGGGGGCAGAAACACCTTAAACAGGCGGCACAATACCTGCGTTGGTGGACAATGCTGTTGGGGAGCGGCATTGTCCCTGCTCTACCAAACTTGGTGCTTCCTCCGCCTTGAACAAAGACCTATTTTGTTTCTGAGGTCCAGAACAGGGTGTATGCTGCCTGTTCTTTTAGGGACCAGAAGACTACGAAGAAGGCCCTGAATCTCTGAGGTAAGAAGGTCAGACTGTGAAGTGGGGAAACTATGCTGCCACTTGGGGGGGACAGTCGGGTGAGTCTCTGATTGGCTGAGGGAGTACCCCTTCCAGAAAATCCAGGGGACCCACTTGTCTATTGTTATAGACTGCCATGGACTGAAAGTGAGTCAGATAATCTCTCACTGCATGGTGAAGTTCCACGTCAGGCAGCTGAGATGGAACCCAGACTAATATCTCAGAGAGTGGCACCTGGCACTTTCGGGCCCTATGCCTTGAGCTGCATTTTCTTCGTGGCTGATGGGGTTGAACTCTGTTAAGACTCCTCAGTCCCCACCTCGCAGGACTGCTTGTTGCAAAACTGACAAAAGTTCCGGCCCCTTTGAGGGGTGGAAGGAGCCAGTCTAGCTGTTTTGCATGCAGCTACTTGAGTGCTGAACAGGTGAGAACATCAGGATTTTCTAAGTCTGGAGGGTCACCTGGTGTTGGAAGACTCAATACTGAGGGATGTCAGGTGGGTAGCGGCATAGTCACATACAGGTGGAGGCTTTGCCGGGAATTACAGCAGAGAGGGTGGGCCAATCAGTACTGACATTTGCCAAAAGGGGTAGGGAGAAACCTCATTTAATTTTGCATTTAGGGATGAACAACCAAGCCGACAGGATGGTAGAAGAGGTACAGAGGAGGGTTGAGGAGTTAGTATTACTATGCAAAGGAGGAGGAAGATCAGTAACCTTCTCAGAGATACTTCCTGTTCCCAGGGCAAGCATGGCAAGAAAAGGGAGGATAGAGGAATTTAATAAATGGCTAGGAACTTGGCGTCAGATCAGAGGATATTGGCTGGTGGGGGTGGGGAGGGACTTGGGCAGACAGCAGCCTCTACTCAAATGAGTGACTCCATCTAAGCAAAGAGGGCAAGAGAGTGCTGAAAAAGGGTACATGTAACTACATAGAAGAGTCTGGATATTTAAACTAGGAGCGGGGGTGGCAAGTGGACAGGAGGCTACCCCCCAGGACAGGGATGGGAGCAGGTACTAGAGAGGATGTTAAAAGGAGGTGGAAGGAGGGGGGAAGGGGTAAGGTAAGAAGGTGGAAGGTGGTCACTTTGAATGCCAGAAGCCTAAGGAACTAAACTGCGGAGCTTCAAACCCTCATGACAGAAGGGGAGGTGGACATGACGGCAATCACCGAAACATGGGCCAACCAGCACCATGATTGGGACCTGGCAGTACCAGGGTACAGGATCTTCCACAAGGATAGAGTAAAGGGGAAATGGGGGTTGGCGCTGTATGTGAGGGAAGGACTGAAGTGCATGAGGGAGGAGAGGGAGGAGGGTAGTACCAAGGCACTGTGGGTGCAGATCCAGGACTTGAGGAATAGGACTAGAAGGATGGGAGAGGTATATAGACCACCCTCCCAGACTGAAGAACTAGACAAGGAATTAGTGGGACAGATCAGGAGGACCTGCAGAAAGCAGAGTGTGATGACAGTGGGGGACGTCAACCTACCGGGAGTGGACTGGAATACCCCAGCTGCATTTAATAGGAGGGAGCAGGTGGTGCTAGACACCTTCCAGGACAACTTCCTGGTGCAGATGGTCAGCAAACCAACCAGGTTAGGGAACATCTTTGACCTGCTGCTGGCAAACGGGGAGTTTGTGAGGGAACTGAGGGTGGAACAGCCGCTGGTGGGGAGCGACCACCACTCAGTGTGGTTTACATTGGACATGGGTAAGGAACGGGTAGTGTTTGATACAGGTGTGACAGACTTCAGGAGGGCTGACTTCGGGAGGATGGGGAAATAGTTAAGGAGCATGTGGCCAAAAATGACCTTAGTATTGATGCTAACCAGAGATGGGAGCTCATTAAGAGGGGGGTAGTGGTGGCAACAAAAGCCTGCATCAAGACAAGGAGTAAAAAGGCACGGGCTAAGAAACCCAGCTTGGTGACCAATAGAGTCATGGAAAGGATAAGGAGGAAAAGAGCCACCTTTAGAAGGTACAAGAAGACAGGGATGGGGGAGGACAGGGAGGAGTACCTGAAGGAAGCTAAGAAGGTGACAAGGGCTGTAAGGGCATCAAAGGAGCTCAGGCTGGTGCAGAGTATTAAAGAGGGAGTGGAGGATTTCTACAGGTACATCAGGGAGAAAAGGGGCGGCAAGGACAACACAGTAAGGATCAGGAGGGAAGGAGGATGGGTGGAGGCGAGGGGGTGAAGTGGCTACAGCACTGAACGACTACTTCTGCTCGGTATTTACCAAGGAAAGAGGGAGGAGATGCCAAAGGGGGGACCGCAGACAGGTAGGGAGGGACAGAGTGTGGCAGACAGGGTGATCACAGAGGACAGGGTACTGGAGGGATTGAGGGTGTTGAGGGTAGACAAGGCACCAGGGCTGGACGGCATTCATCCCAGGGTGTTGAAGGAACTGGCTGAGATACTAGCAAAGTCTTTGGCAGACCTACTAGATTCAGGGTGCATACCTCAGGATTGTAGGATGGCTCATGTGGTATCTCTCCTAAGAGTTGCCCCCAAAGATGATCCGGGGAACCATAGACCAGTGAGCCTCACGTCCATTGTGGAAAAGCTGATGGAGACAATCCTGAAGGAGAGGCTGGTGTCCCTTCTGGAGGCGAATGGGCTGCAGGACAGTAAGCAGCATGGCTTTGTTGCTGACAGATCATGCCAGACAAACCTGGTAGAGTAATACCACTGGGTAACTAGGTAACTGGACAGGGGCCATGCAGTTGACATCGTGTATCTTGACTTCAGTAAGGCATTCGACTTGGTGCTACACAGAAGACTGGGAAGTAAGCTACAAGGTACAGGGGCAGGAACAAAGTTGGTGGGCTGGGTGGTGAATTGGCTACAGGGGAGACAGCAGAGAGTGGTGGTGGTGGGGGCTATCATCCCCAAGGGCAGTAACGAGTGGAGTTCTGCAAGACTCGGTGCTAGGACCAGTGCTGTTTGGTATATTCATTGCTGTCACTTCGGTGGGTATCAAGAGCAAAACCAGTTTGTTTGCTGATGACATCAAGATGCGGGTGGTGGTCGATGACCTAGGGGGTTGGCAAGGACTACAGGAGGATCTGGCTAAGCTGGAGTCCTGGCTGGATACCTGGCAGCTGGGATTCAATGCCAAAAAATGGAAGGTGCTGCACTTTGGTGCTAAAAACCCAAGGAGGGGCTACCATCTGGGAGGTGAGCAGTTGGCGGTCATGGAGGAGAAGAATCTGGGATTGCTCATTACGGGGGCAATGAACAACTCAGCACAATGCAGAAAGGCGGTGGCAAAGGCCAATAGGATGCTGTGTTGTATTGCTAGTGGAACATCCTCGGGGGGAGTTGATTCTGCCTTTGTATAGTTCGCTGGTTAGGCCACACCATGAGTACTGTGTGCAGTTCTAGCACCTGTACCTAAAGAGGGATGTTAAGCTACTGGAGGGGGTGCAATGCAGGGTGACAAAGATGATTGAAGGGCTGGGGGACTTACCATGTGAGAGTAGGCTGAAGGAACTGAACATGTACTCGCTGAGGAAGACAGGAGATATGACTGAAACCTTCAAGTACATGACAGATATAAACAAGACTTGCATGGAGGAGCTCTTCAAACAAAGGGAGGTGAGGGACACCTGAGGCCATTATATGAGGCTTGAGGGGGGGAAGGTTCAAGAGGGAGATGAGAAGACACTTTTATACGGAGAGGGTGGTGGCCAGGTGGAACGTGCTTCCGGCAAAGATGATATCTAGTAGAACAGTGGGTGGCTTCAGAGGGATGGGACAGAGTAAGAGGGAGGGGCAGGGGAGGGAGGGAGGGGCAGCTGCAAGATAAGGGCTGTTAGCTGCACAACCAAGCAGACGTGGTAGACCATAAGGCCTTTTTCTACTGGCAAACTTCGCATGTTCGTATGTAGGGGTGTGAGCTAAAAAGTGTCCCTCCCTGGGAGGGGCATCGAAGGAATCAGAGCTGGCCTTTCCCAAACCGCATGCGACAAGATGTCAAGGAGGGTGGGCAGAGGGTGCAATGTTTTTTTTTGAACATGGGGAACTCAAGACGCAAAAGCCCCGCTGGGTCTACATCGGAGGTCTGCAGAGCCAGGTCAGAACCCATGTCCCAAGGGGAGACTGAAAAGACATGGCTTCAGCCAGGTTTCAGCTGGGATGAGGAGTTCACGTCCAGGCTATAAAATAAGTCATCTTACCATTGTCAGAATGATAAGATCCAGATCACTCTCGTCATGCTCCACATTCGCCGCATAGAAACAGGAAATGCCCCAGTAAGGCCAACCTGGGCAAGGGATAGACCGGAGGGCACTAGGGTCCGGAAACGAGCCTGCCCCCCCCGAGGACCCTGATGCCACACGTGGCACCAAAGTCGATAGCACTGCATGCCGCACCAAAGCTGAGGGACCTGAAGAAGGGCCATCCCTGGAGGAAGGTGGAAGAGTGGTACCTGTGCCTGCCCCTGCGGGGAACAGTGAGGGGAGTAGGCACATGGGATCAATGTAGACAGTGTCAGGACTGGAGAAGGCACCTGTGACACGGTTCAATAGGACCCTGTCCCAATTGTGGAGAGTCTGAATCCAGGGATCTGTTCCGTTCTTTCCTTTCCTGTCTCTTGTCTGTCTGGTTGCGCAAACAAATTTTTCTGTGAGATCTAGGACTTGATCACCCTGACAGTCTCGCAGTTCTTTGCCTCTCACTGTCTCTCAGTCTTCCCTTGCTGTTTGTCTTTTCCACCCGTGCATATCTGCTGGGCAAATCATTATGTGGAAATGTAACTGATATTGGGATCCCTTTGTTTAGAAATTAAATAGTGTTACCGTTGAAATATGTATAATTATAATTTGAAATGATTGCAAAGAGCTATAGGAAACTCAAGGGGTTAATCTGAGAGCAGTTTCTAAGCCCTTTTTTCAGAAACTGTGGAGAAGGGGCCTCAGTTCTGGGACATTGTGTTCTTGCTGCATTTGCCTGAAATTGACAGGAAAATTTTAGAAAAAAACATGATGCTTGTTAAGGAAGGGGGTTGCAAAGACTGATAAGACAGAGAGCTGCAATGTTTTGAGACACACAGAGATTGAAGGAAAACTCAGATGAAGCTTCTCTGTTTATTCTGCCTTTGTAAACAGTTACACTGAACAAGTTTTTTTTTGTAATGTTACTGCTGGTACTAATAAACACTTTTTGCAAATTCTACAACTGCTCTTGGTTTTTCCTATGCTTCCTGACCTGTGTCGCAACGACAGCACCAAACGCAGATCCCAGACCGAAAACCCTGGCCACGACCCAGCAGCGCCAAAGCCCGAAGGCCTCAGTGCCGGAACCACTCGCAAGGGCGAATGAGCCAACACTGATTCCACTACTCTAAAGAGCTGCCCAAAGATGAAAAAGTCCACCGGAAATCCCCCAAGGGACAGAAAAGGGCCCCAGTGACGGGAGTCCAGGCCACTGAGAGCAGAAGCCAGCAGGAAACCCGAAGGGCACTCGACTACCGGAGACTCCCTGACAGATATACCAGAAGGCAACCTCAAAGAGTACCATTTCTTCCTCTTCTGACAGGTAAAGGAAGGGCTCAAGGTTAAGCGGCGCCAGGTTCCCAACCTGGATCAAGAATGCGTCCGATTCTTTGTGTCTACGGGAGGACTGTCCTCCCTCCCGGACACCAGCCTACCCGAAGTCAGACACCCCCCCTCCAGAGAAGGCGGGGGACCGGACACAGCCCGGCTGCCGGAGAAGCCTTCTGAAGAAGAATCCCAACTGTCACCGAGACCATCCAAGGCCGACTCTGTCAATGGGCAGGGCTGAGAGAAATTTTCTCTCTTATTTTTTTTTTTAAACAATAAACAAGAAAATTATTTAAAATTAACAAACTGAACGACTAAAAGCTGCCAAGCTGCAAGTTGAGGGGCTAGCTGCATAACTAAGCAGACTCAATAGATGGTGAGGCCTGTTTCTGCTGGCATTTCATATGTTCGTAAGCTGTTGTAAAGAAGAGATTTTTGACTCCTGGTGGGCAAGCGACGTTGTCACTGAAGCACACTTGACAGCAGGAGGAAAGGAACTGAGGCAGTTGGAGGGTCGACGCCGAAATAGCCCATACAGGTGTGAGCCAGCTTCATGGTGCCGCACATGTGTGGTCCTACCTCGGCACCAGCTCTCCTGAAGATTTTTGGTTCCCACTAGGTCCTAGCACCTCCAGCATAGTCCCATGAGTGTAAATGAATGGTGAAGACTTTTCATTTAATTTAATTTCATTTGTTAACCAGATAAGAGCACTGAGTAAATTAATACCCTTTTTCAGACCCGACCAGAATAAGTACAATTAGATCACAGCATATACAACATATATTTACATAAAAACAGTTGACATTAACAACTAAATTCCACCCAGTAGCATTAATAAATATATTTACATTCATCCATCCAAGACAAGTATTCTTTTGACCTAAGTTTAAACACTGTTAATGACATTGAAGTACGTAAATTGCTAGGAAGATTATTCCAAAAGGCTGGAGCAGCATTGGAGAAAATGTGAGAACCCTTTTAAGATTTACACAAAGAAGATGTGAATAAAGTATTGGTAGAAGATCTAAGTCCCAGTCTAGTACTACAAATTTTAATGAAATCCTGCAGTGGATAGTAATGGCAGTCATTAACTGCTTTAAAAATCTGACATCCAAAAAAAAATGGCAAATCTACTACTAGCAGATAACCAGCCCAAACTAGAATATAATAAACAATGATGTAGGCGACAAGAAGGGGCCAGGACATATCGACAAATATCATGATACGCTGCTTTCAAAATATTACGTTTCTTAGCCCCAAGATACAATAAAGACTTGCATCGTAATCTAAATGTGGCAATAAAGAACCATTCACAATAGTTTGCTGAGTCGATAATGAAACGTACTTTCTTAACTTACATAATATGCCAAGTTTGCTATTGATTGTTCGGCTTACTTGAGTCGTTTGAGGCAACAAAGTCAGATTTGAGTCCAGTAACAAGCCAAGATATCTAAATTCAGACACCCGTTCAATGTTTATTACCAGACAAATCATGTATCTGAAAATTAGGGTAATTCCTGAGCATGAATGGTGTACCATAAAGCATAATTTTGTTTTTTCTTATATTTAAAACCATGGCATTTTTGGACTTCCGGTGACGTTACGGGAGCAATGGAAGCCTAATCCGTGGCGCGCTGAGCTGGGCAGACAAAAAAAAACCTAGAAACTCTTCTGAACCCAATCAAAATGTCTAAAAACCCTGGAGGACAACCTCAGCATGCAAGCAGAGGTAAATCCCGTCAGGATGGCAAAGCTAGCAGCAAGGATTCCTCCAGATCAAAACCGGACCCCTCTAGCAGGGCGACCTCACCACAAGGCCGGCGCTCCTCAGACTATGATACAGACTGGGAAGCAGAGCAACTATCCAGGTCCAGATTTGAAAGGCTTCTCCATGAGATTACAGAGTGAAGAAAGGAAAATAAGCATGAGTTCCGAGCAGTCCAACAGCAGCTAACGGCTTTTGAAAACCGGGTCAATCTATTAGAGGAGAGGCTTTCTGAGACAGAGGATACTACCGCTCAAACAGCTAAGGTCATGCACTTCTTATTACAGCAAACTGAAACTCTGTCAGCAAAATGTCTGGACCTTGAGGCACGCTCCCAGAGGGAGAATCTTAGATTGTACGGTCTTCCAGAGGAATCCGAGGAAGCTCCGTTAGCCTCTTTTCTCAAGAACTTGCTGAAAGATGTACTGGACCTCCCCCCCTCCCTGGTGTTTCACATAGAAAGAGCACACCGAGCGCTCCAGCCGAAGCCATCTGACCCCTCAGCACGACCTCGATCTATAGTTTTCAAGCTGAACTCTTTCTCTGCCAAGGAGGAGATTTTAAGACGCGCGTGAGCAAGGAAGGAGATCAAGTACCTTACATACAGACTATATGTAGACCATGATTACCCTATAGAGATACAGGCAGAAAGAGTGAAATACTTGTCAATCTTGAGAGCGCTCAAAGAGAGGTCAGTGCATTTTCATACACCTTATCCTGCGAGACTGAGGGTTTTCTGGGAGGAGGGGACAAAACCCTACACCTCGGCCGAAGAAGCAGTTGAGGCCCTCAGGAAGCATGGGATCACGGTGAAGGACAGGCGAAACCAGGCAGCAGGAAACCGGGAACCTTCCAACCGGCTGATGTTTCCCAGGAAGTTGGCAGGAACCAGAAAGGAGATGCACTCGGAGCTGAAGGAGAAGATACAGAAGCTCCTTGGGAGGAAGGTGGCGCACAGAGCAACCCCCCCCATGATATATGCTGGGTTCTTTGTAGAGCTAACTAACCCTAGTTAAAAGATCAGTGCCCTAACCTATAAGGAAACGTCCTCTGAAACACAAAAGCGCCGAAAAGGCATGTGAGGACCTTCTACTTTCCTTAAGTGGGACTACTGACGCAGGAATGTACAGTACTGTACCTAAAACTCTAAACTCTACTCCACCCCACAGCGGCGATTTGAAGGCTGTATTTTGTTCTGTTTCTTCTCCCCCCGACACCCAGCTTTTACAGTGGAAAGCTCCTTTTCAGACGGACTATTGAACCTATTCACCGAGGTGGACAGGGTAGCTGGGAGGTCCTGGAAACCTGGACTGTGCAACATTGATTTAATGACAAGAAACCCATCACCCACAGAACAATTATTTATTTCTTTGCTTTGTCTCACAAACTTTATATGGGGTGCTCCTTAATTCCTTCCCCCCCCCTTTTTTTTCACCCTTATGCCAATTCATAACAGGGGTTTGTCCCCGAAGGGAGTGACACAGATCATGGCTACAAGATACTGTTAACCCCTCCATCCCCTTTTCTTTTTTTTGTCCCCCGGCTGTGGAGGTTGATAACTTTTGAAAAGTAAAGGAGGTGGGGCAATAAGTTTTCCAATCTCTCATATAAATAGAGAACTTTTTAAGGTACTAGGGGTACCGAAGATTGTTTTGGAGTTTGTTTGTTTTTTTCTTCCTCAAGGCTCCGTGGGAAGCCCTTGAGGCAACAGAGGGTTCTGCCCAGCTCAGTATTTTGTGCAGACACCTAAAAGGAGCCCAGTATTTTCCGGGCTCTAGGGGGTACCTTGGAAGCGGTAGGGTAAAAGCCCCCCCCCCCGTTCTTCCTGTATAGGAGAACATAGGGGCTAATAAAGGCCAATATTCTGCAAAGTTCATGCCCTATCCCCAAAGAAAAGGACATTTTGGAGACTCAATTTAGCGATACTTAGGGACAAAGAAGCTCAGGAGGAAATCTCTAAGGCCATAGCCCAAGCAGTGCAGGACAATGACTTGCCGGGAACATCTGTCCCAATACTGTGGGACACTATCAAGGCAATGGTCAGGGGAAAAATTATTGCAATCTCCTCATTTAAAAAAAAAACAGAGGGAGAAGGGGAGACTTCAACTCGAGGCCCAAATAATGAAATTAGAAGAGGAACAAGCTGTAAGGCATTGTAAAACCCGAACAAGGGAGTTGAATAAGCTTAAAAACAGCTAAATCAAGGGGTTAATTCTGGGAGGGGATTTTAATTGCACCCCGGACACGGTGATGGATCATTCGGAGGGTAGGGGAAAGGGGGGTAAATTCTTAAAGGAATGGAGAGAAGGATTGCTGGATTTAGATTTAATAGATGCATGGAGGACGGCTAATCCAAAATTAAGAGAATACACCTTTTTTTCTAACCTTCATAAGAGTTGGTCGAGGATAGATCATATTTACATTGAGGAGAGGTGGTACAAAAGGTGGTAGAAGTGCATCATGAACCCATCCACATATCCGAACATGCTATGGTCACTTTGAGGTAGAACTAGAAGGAGGAGGAGGAAGCAATATGTGGCGTTTTCCTTGTACCTAATGTGGAATGAGAAGTTCAGGGTGTTCCTAGATGAGCAGATGAAGGGTTATGTGGAGCTGAATAAGAAGCGGCTCCCTCTCCACAGATTTTATGGGACGCAGGGAAGCTTACCTAAGGGGGGCTATCATTGGTTTCGTAGCGGGGTATAAGAAAGAAAGGAATAGGGAGTATGAGACTCTACTCCAAAGGGTTAAGGAGCTGGAGGGACAGGTACTTAAAGGTGATCCAGCCAGTGGGCCAAGACTAGCGGCAGCTAGAGGAGCGCTGAATAATATGCTAGAGGAACAAGCAAGGGGACATTTGTGGTTGGTAAAACAGAGATTTTACGAATGGGGGAACAAGCCTGGCCCCCTTCTTGTTAACCTGATTAAAGGTAGAAGGGGGAAAGCTAGAGTGTTGGAAATAAGGAACAGACAAGGGAATGTAACGAGGGATCCTCAGGCTATCAGGGAAAGATTTAGGGAATTCTACAGTATGTTACATCAAAGAGAAGCGGGGGGGGACGACGGACAGGATGAGGCAATTTCTTGAGGGGATCAGGTTGAAGCAACTGACGGCACAGCAAAGGGCAGCCCTAGAGACTAGCATTACCAAGGAAGAAATAGGGAAGGCTATCAAGAGTATTAGGTCGGGCAAAGCGGCGGGTCCGGATGGGTTTCCTATTGAATTTTATAAAGCAGTGGGAAACCAGGTAGTGGACCTGCTTGGGGACGTATATAGGGGCACTAAGGAGGGAGTCACTCTCCCACTCTCTATGGAAATGGCGACCATATGTGTGATTCCCAAGCAGGGTAAGGACCCTAGGGATTGTGCTGCCTACCGCCCCATTTCATTACTGAACGTGGATGCCAAGATATATGCAAAGATTCTGGCTGGTAGGCTTGAGACTTTAATGCCTAGTCTAGTGGACCCAGATCAAACTGGATTTATAAAAGGGAGGCATTCCTATCATAACGTGCGGAGATTGTTGAATGTATGTGCACGTTTCCTCTAGCATCCAGGGGCCACTTTGGTTTGGCACTGGGCCGAGCTTAACCGGATCGGTGGGAGTACATGATGGAGGCCTTAGGGCGATTTGGCATTGGTCAGGGGTTTCTGGACATGGTGAAGGTACTATACCGTTTGCCTAAGGCGGCTGTGATGGTCAACTGGTGCCTTTCTCAGGTCTTCGACCTGTTCAGAGGACTAGGCAGGATGCCCCTATCCCCCTCTTGTTTGATCTCGTTTGGAACCCCTGGCTACCGCTATTAGACAATGTGAGAGGGTGAAGGGAGTAGAAGTCGACAACACAAACTATCTTTATATGCTGTGACATGATTCTGTATCTGATTCAGATAGATGACTCTCTCCCTGCTGTGTTGGATCTGATTGAGAGCTTCTCACTGTTTTCTGGCTACAAAATAAACTTAGCGAAATCAGAGGCAATGTGTGTGGGTGGAAGACAGCCTAGGGACCTACGGAAGTGGGTGCTGCGGGAAGTGGGAGGGTCTCTGCAATATCTGGGGGTAAGAATTGGAAGATCATTGGCCGATCTCTACAGATTAAACTATTCACCAATGATTTATGGGGTGTTAAAGGACATGAAAAGGTGGAGGGCATATCCGGTATCCTGGCTGAGGCTGGATGAATATTATAAAATGAATATTCTACCAGGATCTTGTATCTCTTACAGATGCTTCCCCGGACGTCACTAAAAGGACGAGGAGACTGGATGGGGGTTCTCTGACTATCTCTGGCAGGGAAAGAGGCCTGAGAATTGGCCTTCAAAGACTGAAGCTGGAGGCAGAAGAGGGCTTAAGTTTTCCAGGCGTCAAAGTTATTTCTTAGCCTGCGCAGGCAAGGATAATCAAGGACTGGGTAGCGCCCAGAGGCAGCAAGCTGGCTGGACTTGGAGGGAGGGAGCAAAGGGCCGATTATCAGCCTATTTGAGGAGGGGTGGCAGGAGGGCATGCCTACATCAATCGCATCCCAGCCCGATGGTAGTATGGACTTTGGAAGGGTGGGAACAGATAAGGGCAAGGGTTAGTGACGGTAAGGCAGAGACATTACTCCTTCCCTGAGTGGTAATCCTTTTCTCCCTGGCCTGGAGGACCAGGGTTCGGAATGGGACGAGAGAGGTATACAGTGTGTGAAGGATTTGTATGAGGGTCCGCATAGCTTCCTCCAGGAATTAAAGACAAGATGGGGGATCCCAGGTAATCACACATTTAGATTCTTCCAGGCTAGAGACTTTGCTCGTAGTCTGGGTGAACCAGGCTCTCAGCCCATGTACCAGTCGAGCCTGGAATTGGTAATCTGTAAGGCCCGGCGTAATCCTAAGGGGATAATAGGTACCGCAGTGCATATTTTCAGAGAGGTCTTGGAGGAGGGAAGCTTGAACAGGAGAGCTCTGTGGGAGAGGGACCTTGGGATCACAATCTCGGAATCGAATTGGGAGCTTTTAATGGAAACACATGTGGGCCTCCTGTTATCAAATAGATATAAGGAGTCGGCCTATAAGTTTGTTCATAGACTTTTTTATCCTCCGGCGGTGGTTCACAAAAGCCGTCCGGAGGTTTCAGAAATATGCCCCCGATGTAAAAAGGACGTGGGCACATACATACATTGTTTTTGGAGGTGCCCCCGACTACAGAATTTTTGGCAGGAATTGGTGGAGTTTCTCAATGAAAGGACAGAGGCCGGGGTATCCCTCCATCCTATTGAACTCTTATTTGGTATTGATTGGGAGGGAGGGGATGATTGGTGTACCCATAGAAAGTGGTTAAAGGTGGCCTTAGCAATAGCTAGGCAATGTATCCTAAACACTTGGATCTCGACAAGGGATCCTCTCTGCCAATGGAAAACATTGACAGTGTCGGCTCTGGCTATGGAGGAGGGCTTACCAGATTCAGGAAAGGGCAGAGATCTTTAGTATCATATGGAATCCACTCCTCTGGCTATCTCCCAGCAAGACATGGGGCTCTGAGAAGGGTGGCTTTGAAGAATGAGGATTGGGGCATTGAGTGCTTGTGTCCCAGATTTCAGACCTATGTAGTGTTACTGAAACATCAATGAAGTGTGCCTACCGCCTATTATCCATAATGATCATGTAACCTGGTGGTGACCATAATCAATTTATTTAATAGATGTGGATCTTTGTAAATAGTTGATTATATCTCCCTTTTTTTTTTTTCAGAACTGGAAATGGTCCTTGTCACTGGAGAATTGATTTTCTAATCTGGCTTAAATGGTTAAACACTCATCGTGTATGTATTGAGATGAAATGTATTTGTGGACTTCTTTATGGTATATTGCCAGTGGCTGTTATGGCATACAATTTCTTTTTTTTTTTTGCCTGTTGTCTGTTGAATATATTTAGAAAAAGCAAATAAAAATTTTACACAAAAAAAAAAAAAAAACAGCTAAATAATATTCTAGATTACAAGGTAGAACAAAAGTTAGTTTACCTGCGACACAGGTACTACGATGGGGGCCCGAAGTTTACCAGGATGGTCACGGCCCAAATAAGAAATAGGAAAGCAAAGGCCACGATAGTAAAGATTAAACACCCACATACAAGCCCTACACACTACTACCAGAGCCATAACTGAAATTATGCGTGGTTATTACTCTAGTCTATACACAGAGCAAACAAATCCCCCTGAGGAAAGGATTAGGGACTTCCTTTCCACTCTTCACCTACCCACCTTAACTCAAGAACAAGGAGCTGGGTTATTGGCCCCAGTCGCGGTCAGGGAGATATCAACCGTTATAGGAGATTTGAAAACAGGTAAATGTCCAAGGACGGACGGGCTTCCGGGGGAATTCTACAAGACCTTTACGGAAGTGTTGTTGCCACTGCCATCTAGGATTTTCTCTTTTGTCACCTCGGAGAAGGGAGCGATCCCCCCATCCTGGAATGAGGCCATAATTTCAGTCATACCCAAAGAGGGTAAAGACCCGTCCTTATGTTCCTCGTACTGCCCCATTTCAGTTTTAAACACAGACTATAAAATATTGGCTACAATCTTATCTAAACACTTAGTTGAGTTTGCCCCTACCTTGATAAATCCTGATCAAAGTGGATTTATCCCCGGACGCCAAGCCCAGGATAATGTGAGACGCATAGCGTATATTATAGAGCAAATTAATGAAATGCGAACCCCGGCAATTCTGCTCGGGCTCGATGAAAAAAGCCTTTGACAAAGTAACATGGAGACACTTAAAAGTCCTCCTAGAGTTTAAATTCCCTGTACCTTTGTGGAGACTATCTTTAGTTTCTACAGAAGCCTACACCCTATTTACAAGTTAACGGTCACATCTCAGAGAAATTTTTGCTGCAACGTGGTACTAGGCAGGGCTGCCCTTTCCCCTCTCCTGTTTGCATTCTATATAGCCGAGCCCCTGGCCCAAGCTTTAAGATTGGCCAGGACCTGCAAGGGAGTCCTGACAGGAGGGTGGGAACATCTTCTAGCCCTTTTCGCCGATGACATCCTGGTGTACATAACAGAGACCTTGAGAGGTCCCTTCAGGCACTTTTCACCCTTGTGGATCGATTTTTCAGTTTGTCGGGGTTTACCCTCAACGTGAGTAAATCAGAAGCTCTGGTTTTCAATTTCCTACCTGCACCACAGCTTGAAAAAAGGTTCCCAATTAAGTGGGGAAAAGAAAACATTAGATACTTAGGCATCCAAATACCGACAAATCTTGATAGATTGCATACTCAAAATTACAACCCACTAGTGCAGAAAATAAGCAAGATCTGGGAGATGGGCCTGTTACCAACAACATTTTATGTAAATCTAACCCTAAAATTAACATCCTTCCAAGGTTCTTGTATTTATTTCAATGTCCCATGCCCCTCACATCCAAAGAACTCTTATCATGGCAAAACTACTAAATAAATACCTATGGAACTATAAAAGGCCTAGGGTGAGCTATGCCAAGCTTGTGCTACCCAAGGACAGGGAGGTATTGCTCTCCTTCTTTGAGGAGTACTGTCAGCTTTGCAGATGAGGTTAGCTCTGTTATGGGGAAGTAGGAGTTACCATTCTAGATGGAAGCAAATAGATTTAGCAAGAAGGTTCGGACCCCCTACAGGCGTGTCTTTTTCACCAAAACACCTAAAAGAAACACTTAAGACAGCCCCATTTGCAATTCAATCCATCCTTAGGGGATGGCAGATGGAACTACTGCTGAATTTCATCAGAAATTTGGTTGGAGATACAGATGGTTCATTTTACAACCTGTATTTAATAACAGGTGGTTTAAAGCCCAAGTAAAGAAGGGGCTGGAGGCCCCCTGGCAAGTGATGAGAGGCGATGAGATACTGAGTTTTGAGGAGGCAAAGGGAAAATATGATTGGTCGGAAAAGGATAGGTTATTTTACTATCAACTTAAACACTGTATTTCCAAACATTTAAAGCTACAGGGGAGGTATGCCTGGGTGTCTAAGGCCGATCCCCCGTTCGAACAAATATGGTCTTCAAGAAGTGGGGAAAAAGCAACAGCAATTTTATATAGATACAGAATAGATGGTGGGGGGAATGCTGTTATATCGGTACAGACTAAATGGGAGAGGGAATTTAATCATCCCATAACCCACACA
Source organism: Neoceratodus forsteri (assembly GCA_016271365.2). Taxonomy (NCBI): domain Eukaryota; kingdom Metazoa; phylum Chordata; order Ceratodontiformes; family Ceratodontidae; genus Neoceratodus; species Neoceratodus forsteri. The sequence continues at coordinate 352,728,457 of JADMNL010000025.1, read as the reverse complement.
GAATGGCAAAGGATTTGGAGAGACACATGGACTACTACCTCCTCACCGACTTGGAGAGAGTCTGTCTGGAAGGTGTGGGCGAGATTCTTTTGGGTCCCCTCCGCTATGTTTTTAGGTCTGCAGAAGAGTGCCCCCCGATGCTGGAGGAATTGTGGCGAGGAGAAAGCCTCGCATGCACATGTCTTCCTTGAGTGCCCAGGTATAAATAGTTTTTGGACCCAAGTTGCTGAAACTATCAAGGGGGTGTTGGGGACTCAGGAGGTACTAGAGCCGTATCATTTAATTCTAGGGATCCCACCACCGAGTATATGGGACAAGGCCCAGAGATACCTTTGGCGAATACTGTTAGGTTCTGTATATAAATTTATAACCAAAAGGTGGCGTCAACCATCCCCTCCCAGTCTGAAAGACTGGGCTGCAATAGTAACATAGATCCAACAGAATGAGCAGATCTCAATGGGTCTACAGAACCGAATAGAAATCTGTGTCAAATTGGACAAGTTGGGATCTCTACCAAGACAATATAGTACAGCCTCTAGCTGAATAGAAAGGGGTTGTCCCTAGAGTGCCACAGTGAGGTAGTAAGATGTAATACATGCTTCTCACCTATTCACTCTTTCCCTATGTAATCCGTTTTTAAGACCAATGGTAGGCCTTTCTTGAAATGAGGAGGGGGGGGGAAGAGTTAGTCTACTTAAGGTTTATTGTACTGAAAGGAACAAGTATGCCTGTTGCCTGCCAAGTACTTGCCATAGTTATTCTTTTTTATTCTATAGTAATGAAAGATTGTGATATTCATGTACCTTGTTAGTTATGAATATTAGGTATAGAAATGATACACAAAATGTGAAGTGTATGTACCTAAAAGATTTTAAACCAATGAAAATGTGTACCAAGATGTAGAATGATAATTCACAATAAAAAGAAGTATAAAAAAAACAAAAAAACATGGCATTTTGAACAAACCACTGACAAACATTTTGAAATTCCATTTCCATTTGAACAGTGAGTTGATCCCCATCATTAGGTTAATAATAAACAATCAAATCATCAGCAAATAAGAACGTATCACATAAAGTGCATAAAGATGGAAGTTGGTTAACAAACAAGGAGAACAACAGGGGCCCCAATATGGACCCCTGGGGTACTCCACACTTACGCTGACATGCCTCTGATTGAACTGAGTTAACAGAGACCACCTGCATAAAGTCTAGAAGGTAGTCTACAAACCAAATAATAACACCTGAGGAAAATACCAAATCAAAAAGTTTAGCCTTTAAAAGGGAATGATCAATCAGGTCAAATGCCCCAGTCAGATCCACAAACTCCGCCCCTGTCATGACTCCCTGATTAAATCCTCAGAGGACGGTGTTGGTGAATCTGTCCAGGAAGCACCCTTCTGACAGAGTCTGAGACCAGGACTGGCTGCTCCAGATCGTCCACATGCTAGTCCCACTGGATCTGCAGAATACACTGGGGAATCCTCATATGCAGTCAAGCTGGAGGAACCATAACATTGGCCATGGCCATAAGTCCCAGGAGGTGAAGAAAGACCTAGGCTGGGACATGATGGCTGGAGTACAGCAGATGGGCTTGATCCATCAGATGCTCCACCCTGCACTGGGGAAGAAAGGCCATTCCCTGGGCTGTACCTAACACCGCCTCAGTATACCGGAGTCAACTGGAGGGTGACAGAAAAGATTTGGGTAGTCTGATGGTGACTCCCAAATCCTGGAAGAGGTGGCAGGCAGAATCCAAGGTTTGGAGCAGGCACTCCCCGAACAGGACTGCTAACAGCCAGCTGTCCAGGTAAGGGAACACAAAGAACCCCTTCATCCGAGGGCAGCTGCTACTACCACCAAGTATTTGGTAAACACCCAGGAGCTGAGAACAAGCCAAATGGCAGAGCTCTGAACTGGAAGTAGGCTCCCTGAAAATGGAACCTGAGGAAGTGCCTTTGAGAGGTGTACACCCTGATCTGAGGGTATGCGTCCTGCATGTCTAGTGAGCAAATCCAGTCCCCCTGGTGCAACAGGGGCAGCAGTCCCTGAAGGGTGATGATCATCCCGAACCTTTTGTACTGGATGAACAGATTGAGCTTGCAGAGGTCCAGGATGGGCCTGAGGTCTCTGGTGCATTGGGGGACCAGGAAGAAATTAGAGTATAACACCTGCCCCTGCTGGGACTCTAGGACGAGTTCTATGGCCCTTTTGCAGAGCAGAGCCTGGATCTCCTACCGAATCAGCGGAACGTGACCGGGAAGGTAAAAGGACTGAACTGGGGGATTTTCTGGAGGCCATTCCAGAAGTTCTTGGGATTGGCAGTGTTCTATGAGCTACAGAATCCAACTGTTGGAAGTTATGTCCATCTATCTGTACAGACGAAGGGAGAAGTGACCCCTTACAACTGCCTCCTGCGTTACTGGAGTGAGAGGGGTCTGGCAAGGAGTCAGGAGGTGGGGCAGTCGCAGCTGAGGCAGCAGGGCCCCCTCTGGAGCTTTTGCTGGCGGAGGGGGTTGGGTCAGACAGAGCTGACACCGATACCCTCTGCCTGCCTTAGGGCTTGGCTGACATACAAGGCTGCCTGGTGGCGGTCCAGCGAAAGGAGGATCTCTGGCCAGATCTGGGCTGTGTGTGATACAAGGAGTGAACAGATCTGATGGCGCACCCCGAGGGCTGAAGCTTAGAGAGGATGCCCTCAACATCACCTCCAAACAGTAGGTTGCCCCTGAAATGAGCATTCAAGATGGACAACTGGACGTCTTAGGCAAAGTCAGACACCCAGAGCCAGGAGTATCGGCGCAGGTATATGCTGGTGGCTGCCACCCAGGACGACACATCCACAGCATCATAGGCCACCCTTAGCCGGTGGGTACTGATGTCAAGAGGCTGAACTGAGAGCCTCCAGGGCTTGTTGCTTGGCAGAATCATTACAAAGGCACTGGGCAGCATTCCTGGCCTAATCCCACAGTGCATTCTGATACCGCACCATGTGGACTAGATAGTTGAGGGTATGGATTGCCAAAGTAGAGGAGGCAAACGTCAGTTTCCCAAAGAGGTACAGTTGATGGGACTGTATGGTGACAGGGAGCTTAGGTGCTTTGGCCGCTTAGTGTGATCATGAGTGGCACCGATGACCACCAAGTCAGCATGGGCCTGATCCCCCAGAAAGGCTTGCCCACTGGGGTGTGATAGAGCTAGCCAGCTTTGCAGGACATGTCTGGGACACAACCTGGCCTGAAGCAAGCAGCCATGGCAGCATTCTTGTACGTGTCAAAGGGTGGGATCACCAAAGGAAGGGAGTCAGGCTTGCAAAGGTAGGTCACTAGCAGCTGTCGCTCTGTGTCCTGCTCCTCAGTTTTGAATGCAATTGCCTTCTGGATGTGCCTCATAATGGCAGAGAAGGAGGGGTTGTTTGGAGGGGATTTAGGGATGTTTTTAGGAGTCCACGGACACTCTGAGGGGTAGGCGAGCCACTAATAATGCAGTAGTCCTCATCCCCCAAGTCTGGATCTTCCCCTTCACTGGACAAAAGCAAGTCTGGATGACTATCATCCCCACCGTAGGGTGGGCAACGTGGAGTATGGGCCAGCTGGGGTGGCAGGGTTGGCCTGGAAGGAGCTGGAGAGGTAGGGCCCCAGAGGCAGATTCTGGGGGGCAGGAGTCACTGGCCCTTGAGGCACAGGGACCCACATCTGCAGAACACCCCAAAGAGACAAGACCAGTGTTTTAATATTCACCAATACCAGTGCTGGTCCAGCTGGCACCAGGTAAAGGTACACAGGTGTCAGCTCTACAGGTGCCAGTGTGGGATATACCGGCAAAGGTCCAATGGGCGTAGGCTAGGGAACTATAGGTTGAGGACCAGTGGGCGTCTGCTCTAGGTAGGCCGGCGCAGGCTGGGGATAAATGGACAGAGGTCCAACTGGCACTGGGTAAGGCAAAACCGGCAAAGGTCCAACACGGGCCAGAGGCAAAGTCAGAGGAGGAGGTGCGGGCTAAGGAGAGGTGGGAGCCAGTGTGGGAGGTGCCTGAGTGGGTGACTGAGGAAGGGGACTCAGCGCAGGGGAAAAGCAGGTGTCCCTTCGGACCTGAGAAGGAGGGGCAGCAGACCTAATGGAGAAGTCCGACGCCAGAAAGGCGGAAGGCAGGTGGGGGGAGGAGGAAACTGCGGTGGCCGCTAAACCCGTGCGAGCTGAGCCACCATGCTGTGTGCCCAACGTTACAAGGGGCCTAAGCAGCAGGGGCTGAAGGGCAGGGGAAGAACTTTGGCCTGAGGAGGCTCCACAGGAGATGGTAACAGAGGCAGGAGGCTGGGACACCGGTAGCCCTGTGGAAGAAAGGGCATGTGGGCCGTTGGGCAGACCCCCCCCAGAGGAAGACCCCAGAGCGGTCAAGCGATGCTGCAGCAACCATGAGCGGGAAGAGGAGGGACAGGGCCTATTCTGGTCCTTATCCCTGTGCTTATGTTTCCCACTGGCCTTGTCCCAGGACTTAGAAGAGTGAGAGCCCGAGGACTGGGCTGGGGAGGCCGAGAAGCTCCTGGCCTGCAGCTTCCCCCATTCCATGGAGGCAAGCTTCTGCTTTAGGAAAAAGTTCTTAAGCATCCAGTGGCGGTGGCATCGGGTGGCCTGGTTGAACTTCTGGCAAAACTCACAGCCTTGGATGTCGTGGTCTGAGCCTAAGCAAGAGACACAAGCAAAGAGGCCATCCTTTGTGGAAATTTGCTAACCACAGGCACACTTTGTAGAATACCCCATAGATGACTAGATGACGTTGGTTTAGAAGACATAAATGATGGAGAAAACCATCGAAAGATGGAAAATAACTACAATAAGAAAACAGAGAAATAAAGAAACATGGCAGAAAAAGGTGTGAAATTGGCATTCAACTGAAGCTGCGGCGGTTACCAAAGATCCAACGTGTGTTGGTCGATGGCTAACATCAATGGGTGATGCCAGTGGTGGACAGCCCCCTCTGGTAGACTGCTAGCTAGAAAGTTTCCATGTGATTCTAGTGCCTGGTGGCTAAGTCCTACCACTGTGGCCTGGTAGCCTACTGTAAGACATACAAAAAAGAGGCCGTCAAAGAACCAGACAAAGCATATTAGGTTAGAACATGTACTCACTGGAGGAGAGGAGAGACAGGGGTGACATGATTGAAACGTTTAAATACATGAAAGGAATAAACAAGACGGGTACAGAAGGGCTGTTCAAAGTAAGGGAGGGGAGGGTCACCAGGGGCCATGACATGAGACTGGAGCGAGGAAGGTTCAGGAGGGAGATGAGGAGACACTTTTTTAAAGAGAGGGTGGTGGCTGGGTGGAATGCGTTACCTTGCAGAAGTGGTATGCAGTAGAACAGTGGACTGCTTCAAACGAGGATGGGACAGGACAAGGGGGAGGGTTAATGAAGGGGAAGGTGGAAGGGAGGGGCAGCTGCAGAATAAGGGGTGCTAGCTGCACATTTGAGCAGACTTAATAGACCTCTAGGCCTTTATCTGCTGGCAAATTTCATATGTCCATATGTTCGTATACCCTCGAAGTAAGATCTATAATTACAGGAAAGTAACGTCTACCTAGATTCAGATCAATTTCCACACTTAGGTAGACTCCTAGCAATCTCCAAGGAGGTGGGGGCAGTGCACATACCCCAAATAAGGCAAAAAGAGAGAGAAGAGGACTGTGGTCAAAAGCAAAGGCAAGGCAATTTTATTTTTGGGGCACCCAGTCCCTGAGGCTCTGGGCGCCTTACAAACATAATCATAAAATACAGATAAAAACAATAGAATTAACAAAAAAATAAAATTGTAAAAACAAGCATTAAGGATGGTTAACTATTAATTAAAGCGGTTGGTCTGGGAGATCAATCCATGAAAGCCAGGTCGAAGAGGTGGGCCTTCAGCCTCAGCTTAAAAACACTAATCGAGGGGGCCTCCCAGAGTGCAAATGGAAGTCAGTTCCACAGGGTCCGTTCAGAGACACTAAAAGCACGGTCACCCGATGTCTTGAGCTGAACCCTGGGAACGACCAGGAGGCCCCTCGAAGAAGAGTGGAGGGAGCGAGGAGAGGTCATAGATAGCAGGAGCTCCGACAGGTAAACAGGATCCAGTCAGTAACGGGCCTTATAGGTGAGCAAGCCCACATTGAAAAGGACCCTCCAACAGACCGGCAGCCAGTGCAGAGTGCGCAGGACCAGGGTCACATGGCTAAATCCTCACAAAGCAACGTGATGACTTAGCTTGTCAGTGATATAGTAGGATATGAATGTATGCGCACTGGACCAGGTAGCAGCCCTGCAGATCTCAATTGTTATGTACCTGGCAACAGTAACACAGGCAGCAGTATGTCTGGCAGAGTGAACCTTCAACCCCCTGAGTAACTCCGTCCCAGATAACCTGTAGTGCAGATCAATGCACGTGGTTATACAATGGCCAACTGTCTGTTTAGCAGCTGGTCTGCATGGTGTGACTGCATAGGTAAGAAACAGCTGGCAAGCCTCGCCATGAACCCCTGAGATGTGGTCCCTGTAATACAGGAGCACCCAGCGTGTGTCCAAGGTATGAAGCCTACGTTCAGCGACCAAAGAGTGTAGTTTTAGGAATAAGATGGGGAGGTAGGTCATCTGGCTAAGGTGGAACTCCAAAACCACTCGAGACAGTAACTTCACATGATCGTGAAGGACAACTTTGACCTTGTGGAAAAGCAGATATGAAAACTCTACCAAAAGTGTATGGCGCTCACTCAGTCTTCCACAACAGGTATGACATCCTACACTTGTCCATGGGCTCAAATAGTTTCCCCATCAGCTTTGCAAGCACCAGGAGTAGGTCCCATGGTGGTAATGCTCTCCCAACGGAAGGGACAGATGATCCAGGACTTTGAAAAAGTGCCCATCACTTTCTCCTGGGCCACCATTGGCATATTGGCCCAACATTCTGAGATGGCAGCCAGGAGCACCTTGAGGGATGTGGCTCGTAATCCCAATGGAGACATGGACTATATATAGTCAAGGATACATGCCGCAGGGCAGAAAAGTGATCTACTTCCTGCCCTCCACACCACTGTGAAACCCTTGTCCACTTGAATGACTACATTTTATAAGTTGACTCCTGAGATGCCTCCAGTACATGGAGAACATCTTCTGAAAGGCCAAGATCTTGGAACTCTAGCTGCTAAGGAACTAGGCAGACAGGTGCAGAGACTTCAGGTCTGGATGTCTGACTATCCTGTCCAGTCTGCAGCTACCAGGATCAGCTTCGCCTTGCCCCTACATGCCTTGAGAACTACCTTGTGGATTAAGGGGAAAGTAGGGAAGGCTTACAGAAGGCCCAGAGTCCAGGGCCAGGAGAAAGCATTCACCATCAGCATTCCTGTCTGAGGGGGAAGTCACAGAACAGCCTCTGTTTTCTGTTCTCCCAGGTGGCAAACAGGTCTACTAGAGGTGTGCCCGAATGAGTGAAAAGCTGTGTCACTACATCCTCATTCAAGGACCACTTGTGCGATGTCTCTCCCACCACTCGTGCAATGTCTTGCCAACCTGAGACTGTGTGCCAGCTAGTTGACTCCACTGCCATATACACTCCAAGTAGGTTCACCTGCAGAGAGCACACTAAACACTAGGTGCGGTGTACATCCAGACGAAGGGGAAAGGAGCCTTGTTTGTTCAGACAGAACATGGTGGTCATGCTGGCCTGTACGACCTGACCCTTTATCAGAGGAACGATCTCTGTCTATGCCAGCGGCACTGCCCAGAGCTCCAACAGGTTGATATTCAATCAGATCTCGCTCAGCAACCAGAAACCATGGGCCACGGGATCCAATAGGTGAGCAATTGAACAACAATGCATCAGTAGTTAATGTGAGGGACTGCTCAGCCTGGACAAAGGGTATTCACTCCAAGAGGTTTCAGGGACACAGCCACCACTCGATGGTGTCCCGCATCAACTTTGTCACCCACTAGTGCCCTACTTCCCACTAAATAGGGTGCATCTGCCAGCAGGCTGAACAAACAATTGCCATCATAAAGGCCATGATTTCCAACAGCCAGAGGAATAGCTGGGTGTGACTGCCCGACTTGAAATGATCAAGCAAAGGTGGTAATTTCCTCTGCACAGTCTGAGGATATGCAAGCCATGGCTAGAGGGAGTCCAGTTCCATTCAAATAAACAGAATCACCTGCTAGCTCTGACTTGGTCAAGCTGATCATTCGGCACAGATCCCAGAACATCTGGATGACTAGACCCTTAAGTGCTTCACGAATTCCATGGTACTGTCTGTGATGAGACAGTCTTACAGGTACAGGAAGACCCTGGCACCTTTGCACCAGAGGAAGGCTGACACAACAGACAGGCATTTTGTGAATACCCTGGATGATGATGATGACAAGCGAAAGGGCACTGCCCACAACTGGTACACATCATACACCAGAAGCAGAGAAACCTCCAGTAGGCTGGACAAATTGGAATGTGGAAATTTGTGTCCTGGAGGTCCAAGGAGCAAAACCAAGACCCTGGCTCCAGAGACGATATTATCTGGTTAAGGGTGACAATATAGAATTTCTGCCTGTGCACATATTTGTGCAGGACACACAGATCAAGGATGTGGTGTCAGCTCCTGTCCATTTCTGTACTAAAAAGTAACAAGATACAAACCCCTGCAAGGCTAGGACATCCAGGCTAAAGTCAATAGCACCGCACTCCATATGAGCTGAACGGCCTCACTCTGCAATGTGGCCAGAGAATCCCCAGATGCCATAGACTCCAACTGTGCTCAGGATCGACATACAGGGAGAATCCTGAAGTCCAATGACAAACACCAGGACTTCCAGGACCCACCTGTCCGATGTCATGGTGGACCACTGTGGTAGGAAGTGAGACCATTCACCCCACACTGGGAGCTACAGTAGGGTCCATGTGGGTGTGGGAATGGCTCCCCACAACCCATCGCTTTTTACCCTTGCAGGGGACTCCAGGAGACTAGCCAATGGACACTACACAGCCCCCCCCTTTTCTGACCCTAACCTCCATACTTGTCAGGTTTAGTCGTATAGTAGTGTTGGAACTGCTGCCTCTGCTGCTGCTGGTAGCCCACTCCACAAAAAACGCACTGAAAGGAGCCGTGCTGCTTGGGCTGCGACAGCTGTTTAGCCTGCTGGGCAGATGTCACTGAATCCAAGCTGACACTGGACTTCTCAGTCAGGGAGAGATGATCCTCCACCCCAGGGCCAAAAAGGTTATGTGTCCAAAAAGGGCAAGTTCACCAGTTTGTGCTGGGTCTCCGGGGTAAACGAGGAGACATGCAGCCAGGACCTGCTGCACAAGGACAACACCGCTGTCACAGTGTGAGCTGACAAGTCGGTAGAGTCCAGAGCTGTCTGCTATTTAAGCAATATACCATGACAGAGAGTGGGTATATTAGTGGATTTACCACGCCTGGTGTGGTATGGTCAAGAGGCGCAGCCAAGTGACTTAACCACACCAGAAGTGGTAAATCCACCCATATACCCACTCTCTATCATGGCATATTGCTATTATACAATGTTCAACTTGTTTTTTTGTTTTTATAGTGATATAAAACTCTTACAGTGGGTATACTGGAGGATTTATCACGGTCATGTGATGTGTTTTGACCAATGAGATCACAGGATTTTCATACCCCATTGTATAAAAGTGCATATTGCACAGACCGGCTAGGTGCACTTAACTGGTGCAGGGGCAGGGCTCATGAATGGAGTGGCTTGCTCTAACAAATGTGAGGCGTATCTCTAACTTCTAATTTTTTAGGGTACACAGGTCAGATTGCATATTATTAAATAAATGCCACAACACAACAGAGTGCACACTTTGATAGTTTACTGCTATTTATCTTACAGATATCGCTGCATAAACTTCCATTTTCCATCAAAGTGCTGCAGTATTAAAGTACTTTTGTTACAGTCAGGTGCTTCTTAACGCCGTCCAAAAGTGTATATAGTGGTAAAAACAACTTTCCAAAATGAATGCATAACTAGCCTAGACAACAGCTACAAATATATAGGCCCCTCACCTCAGTCTGATGACATTCCTCAGGGGTGTGGCCTGCAAGCAAATTACCCAGTCACTTAAACAGTGGGTCACCTGCCTTTAATGATGACATCATACATACTCCATTCACATTTTAAGTACCACTAACTTTATCAACAGAATATTCCATTGTGATGCTTCGAGTTATGGGGTGATTCCATACTATTACCCCAAATCCCTTTTTACATAAAATTCCTTTACACAAAGGTGTATAAAAGTGAGTTGACTGCAATGCAAGGAGAACTACTTCACAACAAGATTAAAGGTTTCAATCCCGCCACCCTCAAACTTACACTACTCAGAGTACATACAATTTTTTTTTTATACTTGGTTATTAAGTTATTTTACATGCTACAAACCAGAAAATTCTCATAGTCATATATGTTCACAGTTTTTGTATCTAATGCAAAAAGTCACTATTGGTATGGCTAAATTGTTAAAGTCCAAAAATAACTTCAACATATCTTATTAAAACTCTTGTCATCTTTTAAACTCTATTTTAGAGCTATTAATTATAAAGATAACATGGAAAACAAACACATTAAAAACATTAAGCCACGCTATGTTCTTAAGGAAAGAGGATGAATATTTCATTATTGGAAATTCCAGATCTTATTAATGATATGATTTAAGGAAGGCGAGGAGGTAAGCAAAAGAAAAAGGGGAAGGGAAGGGGGCTAATTATATTTTCCTTATAGAGTTCTCACCTATTCCATTGATTCGTATATTGCTCTTTTTTGTGATTTACTGCAAAAGTTAATCTCTCCAGGATTTGTATTTTATCAATCAGTTCAACCCATTCCATCATACCTGGTGGAGCTAACTGGAGCCACCTTTTAGTGATCGCCTTCAGAGCTGCTATCGTCAGGATGGACCAAAGATATTGCCCCTTCCTCTCTTTGATTTCAGAAGGTATATTTCCCAATAGTAAGTTGCCTGGGCCTATATTTGTAGTAAGTCCAAACAGCTCCACCAGATGGTGGTGTACTTTCTGCCAGAAGTCTGCAACCATGGGGCACTGCCACAAGATGTGTGCTAAATCAGCTTGAGTGCAGGCACACCTCCTCCAGCATGTACTGTGTCAGCAGCCCATCCTAACTTGCCTAGCTGGTGTTAAAAAATACCTGATTTTAATTTTCCAGGCAAACTGTTGCCATACTGGAGAGGATGTGGTCTTCCAGCAACTAAGATAAACCCTCTGCCATTTAGTATCATTCAAGTTTATTCCTAATTCCACCTCCCACTTATGCTGTGCAGCTTGCAAACTGTGGGTTCTGTCTGCCAGTAAGTTCCAGTACAGCACTGTGATGGCCCCCTTGCCTTGTGGAGATGCCCATACCATTTCATAAACTGCAGGGAATGGCCTGGGGTCCTCCAATAGTGCAGTGTTTCTAAGTCTAATATTTATCACATCCCTAATTTGGTAGTAATGAATTAGATCAGCTGGAGACTAGCCAAATATTTCCCCGAGTGTTTCGAAAGGTATCACAGCATTCCCCCGCATCAACTGCCACAATGCAAATATTCCCCTTTCCGCCTGCCTTTGGAACCAAGAGTGTTGAGTGGATGGGGAAACTCCCTGTCCTTCGTCCACCAGATACATTTCCAGTTGTGCCTGGCTGTATATTTTATTTATCTAGTTTTTGTTTACCAGGTAGGTGCACTAGCCAGAAAGACTATTTTCAGGCACGACCCGGGAGAGTACAGAGACAGAACTTCAAAAAAACAATCCTAATACATACCATAATACATCGTACAGCAGAAAACTGTGATACATAGTACAGATGACATAACAGCAGCAATGTGACAAAGAAATTGAGGTAGTTTGACCAAAATAAGCTCTTTAGGTTAGATTAAGACAAAATATAGTCAGGTCAGTATAGGAAAATTGAGGTAGTAAGATCAAAGTATAGTAATCAATATTTACACAAAAACTATACGATAAGGTCAAAATTATGCAATCAGGAACTGTGCAAGTGATTAGGGAAAAAAAGGAGCTGTGAGAGCGATGGCCCCCATTCATAGCTTGATAAGGGAGGAGCTTGGGAGAAAGGTGGAGAAAGATGATAGGATAACCTGGAGGGGAGGGAAGGAAGTGGGGTAATGAAGTGAGAAATGAGGAAGTGTAAGTGGGAGAAGGAGTTTCACAGACAGGGGTGGTCCCTAGGCTCCTAGATGATGACAGGCATGAGGTAGGGTTAGAGAGTAGGGCTAGGGTGGTTTGAAACAGGAGCATATGTAGGAGGAGAGGAGATATTGTCAGAGTTTTTTCGAAAAGGAGTTGTGAGATATGGATTGGCGCAGGGTTACAGGCAGTGAATTCCAGTAGTGAGGTGTATGACAGGCAAAGGCTCGATCCCCTTTATTTGTGCGATGTCTCGGAATGAAGACAGGGATGTTTGCAGCAGAGCGCAGCACATAGTGGGTTTTCTGGTAGGGAAGGAGACAGGCCAGTGAATTTGGAGTACGGGACCTGATAATGTTATCAGTAATGGACCCAAGTGCATAGGACCCAAGTTCAAGTGGTGGAAACCATCCTAGATCAGAGTTGAGTAGACGATGTTTGAGCTGGGGGGAGCTGGATGCAAAGCAACGGATATTATTGTAGCCAAGGTCCCATTTATGGAGACTTGAATAGCTGGCTGAGACATACGTAGCGACCCTATAGGTGAGAGAGTGAAGTAATATTCCACGAGCTATGGTGAGTCTAGCTGAAGGATTGAGCGCATAGCTAGTTCGGTAGGCGATCCCGAGTTTGGAGTTTACCTTCTTGCAGATATTATGAATGTGGAGGTCAAAATTCAAGGACAGGTCAAGAGTGACCCCAAGATACTTGAATGAATTTACCACACCAACAGACGAGCCATCCACGGAGGAGACAGTAAAGTGTGTTTGGGAGTGTTTCAGCTTGGGACTAGAGCCAAATAACATAGCTTGGATCTTAGTTGAGTTTAACACTAGTTTGTGATTTTCAAGCCACTGTTGTAAAAGTTGGTAATCACTGGAGAGTTTTGTGTTAATGTCCGCAATGTTACTTGAACTGCAGTACAAGACAATGTCGTCCACATATTGTAGGGAGGAGGTATTGAGGAAATTTGCAATGATACTATTAATGAAAATGGTGAAAAGCAGAGGGCCTAAAATAGATCCTTGAGGAACTCCAATGTTGATGGTAGCTTTATCAGAGAGGGTGGAATTGAATTTCACATACTGAGTCCTATCAGACAGGTAGTTCTCAAACCAGTTTACAGCATTTTGCGCGAAGCCAAGAGAGTTTAGGGAAGCAACGAGGAGGGAGTGGTCAACAAGGTCAAAAGCCTTGGTCATATCAATAAAGTTGTCTGCGGTGAGCCTGCCAGAGTCCATAGCAACTAAGGTGTCAGATGTGAGTCTGAGTAGGACAGTGGTGGCACTATGGCCCTTGCGGAAACCATGTTGGGTGCCAGTTAAGAGGTCGGTGGTCTAGGTAGCAACTATTTTCTCAAGTATTTTACTGAGAACAGATAGGATGGCAATAGGATGGTAATTCATTGGGTCAAGTGGGTTGCCTTTTTTGAACACGGGGGTAATTATGGCCATCTTCCAGACATCCGGGACAGTGCTTTGACACAGAGAGAGGGTAAAGACTTTAGCAAGTGGAGCAGCTATGTGGGGAGTGGCCAATTTTAGGAGCTTAGGTTCTAAGCTATCAGACCCAACAGCTGTGCATTCCAAAATGTTTCTTAGGAGACGGAGAACCACACTGGTTTGGACAGTCTGCGGGTGGGATGGAGTTTGACGAGGTAGGGAAAGTGGAAGTATATTGTGTGAGGTCAGCAAATTGACTGTTAAAGAAGTTTGCAATAGTGAGGGGATTGTTACAATGTGTGCCATTTAGGGTCATATCATTTGGAGTGGATGACTGGTTCGAGCCCAGGAAAAACTCAATAAGAAACCAGAATTCTTTGGGGTCCCCATGGGAGTCTATTAGAAGGTTATTGCAATAAGAGCTTTTTGCTTGTTTGATTTCTTTCTTACAGGCATTTCTTAACACTCTGTACATATTTAGGTCTGCAGGATGACCCATTTTCTTATGCCGAAGCCAGATTTTGTCCCTCTGCCTTAATTTAGACAATAAGTCAGATTTTAGCCAGCGTGTCTTCCTATTTCGAACCCGCCTAGTAACGAGTTTGCAGTGGATTTCTTGTAGTTCTAAGAATTTACCTAGGAAGATATTTAGGGCTGTCTGGACATCTACTGTGCTGTAGAAAGGGGACCAGTCAATGCAAGCTACGTTAGACAAGAAGGCCCGTGAGTCAAAGTTTGCAAAGTTGTGGAAAGTAATAAAGCGGGGCTTAATAGGTTCGGGCCTACCTTTTCCCCAGACACAGAAAGTGGGGGAGAGATCTGTAATGGCGTCAGATAGAATTACTGCATCTGCAATATTCTCAGGGCGGTTTGTCATGATCCAGTACAGCAAGGTGCTAATACCTGAATGAGGAGCAGTTCTGGTGGGCAATGGGATAAGTTGATGTAAGTTAAAACTCTGCAGTCTAGTTAGTGCTGTCATGTGTGAGTTACCCAACCAGTTTAAATTGATGTCACCTAGTATAAGGACTTCATAGTTTCCAGAGAGAATAGCAGTTTGGTCAAGAAGCTCATCCAGTCCTTTTAGGCCATCTGAAGGGGGACTGTAGGCACAGACAATATGCAATTTATTTGTACCAAAGGAGAGGAGAGCGTGTAGTGCCTCACAGTGGTTCATGGGGGCTGAGTTGATTTTAGGGATCTGGAGGTGTGATTTATAAAAGATGGCTGCCCCCCCCCTTTTAGGGGCTGATCTGTCATTCCTCAGCAGATTATAGGATGGTAGAGTGCACCGTGAGTTAGGGGTGGATGGCTTCAGCCAAGTTTCAGTGAGGCACAGTATATCAGGCTTATATTGTGTGATCCAGGATTCAAGTTCTACAAAATTTCGCTCGAGGCTAATGATATTATGGTGAGTTATACGTAGGCCTGATACATTTGAGATAGGAGCAGCTGATGAGATTTGGGGTCCAGAGTTAGGCTGTATATCACCGGAGAGTAGGATGGCCAGTATGAGGAGGCACCATAGCTTACGATGCATGAAGGGTGAGAGGGTACCAATTAGCAGGGACCTGGAGTTAAGGGCAAAGCCAACCAGGCGACTCCAGACCTTGTTTAGAACTAATGGTGTGGGATTGTGGCATACTAATGGGGTTACCAGTAAGTTTGAGAAAGTAAAGTCGTGGTGTTGATAGTACGGGAGAGCGGATTCGGTCAGGGGGGCCCTAGCGATAGGTGCAATAGAAGTGATGCAGATATGAGTAGTGTCAGTATCACCTGCTTAATCATTTTCGGCCCTGACATTAGGAGAGGGTATTTAGTGGAACAAGTAGAGATAGT
The DNA here is from genome assembly GCA_016271365.2 of Neoceratodus forsteri. NCBI lineage: Eukaryota > Metazoa > Chordata > Ceratodontiformes > Ceratodontidae > Neoceratodus > Neoceratodus forsteri. Next base: position 352,712,990 of record JADMNL010000025.1, on the reverse strand, counting down.
TCGGCAGCTAGTCAGTATTACTAAGGGGTAATTTAAATAACAAGGAGTAGGGGGGGACAAAGAGTGAGAGCGAGTAAGATTAGGGCAGATCAAGAGGAGGGGAAATAGACCAGATAGGCAGGTCATGAGGATTTGGCCAGCAAATACAGGATTTACAGGGGGTCAGCACAGGCTGCAGTGTAAAACAAATCTAAAATAGCAACAGGACAGTGGACTGGAGGCTGCAGTGTAAAAGACAGAGGTGGGCTAGGAACAGAGAGAGAAAAGGGAGAGAGATACTTCTGTATAGGGTCTAGGGTTACTAAAGAGAAAAGAGGGGTGGGATAAAAGAGTGATGTCAGCAATAATGCAGAACGGCTATAAACAGAGCCATGGTAATCACGTGGCAGTAGGAAGGGGCAGATAGGGCACTGAGAGTCAGGTAGTATTGGTGGAAGCCGTATGGACGGGGACAGAGAGAGTATTTAATAGGAGGCCTGGGTGGGGTGGAGGGGTGGGAGAAAAACACACTGCAAGAGTTCAGCCCCTGAGCCTGGAGCTCGGTTTTGGAAGCTGGTTTGCAAGCGCGCCAATGAGGAGCCTGGAGATAACTGCTTGACCAATTGGGGCTTTAGTTCGGAAAAGGTGCACTAGTCGAAAAGCCACCATTAGCAGGCTGACTCAAGCAGCTGTACCTTGTGGAGGAGTCCGGGGAGCGGAACCAGGAGGGCGGCAGTAGCCAGACCAGAATCCTCGGTGATGGCGGCGGCCAGGGAAACGGCTGGAGGTGCCGCTGCAACAACGAGCGCTGCTCGGTGCAGCGCTTACTGCTTCTTGAGGAGGAGTCCGGGGAGTGGAACCAGGAGGGTGGCAGGAGCCAGACGGGAATCCTTGGTGATGGTGGCGGCCAGGGAAATGGCCGGAGGCGCCGCGCAACAACGAGCGCCGCTCGGTGCAGCGGATAACAGGGCCATGGTCTTATTGTTTTGTTTCTGAGAGGAGAACATCATGTCTGTAAGTGTGATGTCTTGGCAGTAATGCAATTCTATTTGTTGCCAGTGTGCTCTATATGACCTGTGCGACCAAAGGAGAGCTATCTTCACTTGTGAGGCTATCCAGTAGTCTTGGAGGCAAGGACAAGCCCTAACCCCTTCTCTTTTTGGTAAGAATAACGTTCTTGTCGAGATTCTGGGTCTAACCCCACCCAAAAGGAATTTCATCATAAGGCCCTGCCATTCTTTCTTGTCCTTATTTAAAATCTCGCACGGCACACTTGGAAACAGGTACATCAATTTAGGCACTACAATAGTCTTAATGATTTAGTTTGGAGTAGAATGGGAAGGGCATGCAGTCCCATCTATGCAAGTCTGTTTTTATTTGTTTAATAAGTGATGGGTAGTTATCTGCAAATAAGCTAGCTGGATCTTTACTTAGCCTAATTCCCAGGTACTTAACTGAGTTACATGTCCACTTCATAGAGTATTTTGTTCTGAATGCTTGTGGGGTCTGTGAATTCAAAGTCAGTACCTCCGTCTTTGCCCAGTTTAAAGTATAGCCTGAAAGGGCAGAAAAGGCTTCAATCTGGGCAAACACCTTAGGCAGAGATGCCTCTAGGTTGGTTAGATATAACATCACATCACCGGCGTAGAGAGCCAGTTTGTGCACCATGCCTCCCAGCTTCACTCCCGTTATTTTGCTATTTAACCTAATGCTTTGGGCCAAGGGTTCTATATAGACCGCAAACAATAGGGGAGATAATGGGCAACCTTGTCTGGTTCCCCTTCCTAGGTCAAAAGCCCTTGAGATGTGGCTATTAGCTCTGATACAGGCCTTAGCAGTGGAATATAACTTGAAAACAAATTCCATAAACAAGGGGCGAAGCCAAAGTCGGCCAGGGCGCCCCGTAAAAAGGGCCAAGACACCTGATCAAATGCCTTTTCGGCATCTAAACGCATTAGGTAGGCAGGCTGTGAGTTTCTTTGTAGGTGTTCTATAATATCTGATGATCTTCTAATATTAACCATTGTTTGCCTTCCAGGGACAAAACCTATCTGGTCTTGGTGTACAATCTTTGGTAGTATTTGCTCCAAATTCCTAGCCAATACACTTGTAAGAATCTTATAATTCATATTTAAGATAGAGATTGGATGGTACAAGGAGCAACTTGCGGGGTCCTTGGCCAGCTTTGGAATAACAGAAATTATTGCTTGTGACCAGGATGGAACCACCACTCCCCTCTCTGTCCACACGCAATTGTATTCCCTAAGCATTGGGGGGCCACATCCTCTCTGAATTGTCGATAGAATTCATTGGGCAGACCATCAGTACCTGCTTTCAGCCTCTTAATTTCTGTGGATAACTCTCCCAAAATGACCAGGGATATAAACACCTTTTTTTCCTGTTCAGTAATTTTGGGAAGATTCAGAGGGGTCAATAACTCTTTTACTATCTCCTCCGAAGGTGTTACACAAAAAGATCTAAATGAATCTGCTATTTCCTCAATCTTATATTTCCACTTCTTTGTTTGCGGATCTAGAATTTTTGGGATGCTGGCTCTAGCTCTGTTTTGGAGTAGCCTACTGGTTAGCAGTCTTAATGCTCGTGGCCCCCTTCATAGAAGCTTTGTCTTAATAAAAACTTCTGCTCCACTTGATAATCTAAAGTTTTTAATAGTTCCTTTTTATACTTAGTCAACATTTTATCCCTCTCCCTGTCCAGTTTTTGTTGTTGCTCTTGTTCTAATTCTGTTTGCTTTTGCAATTGTTTTATTTTGTTCTTCCTCTGTTTCTTTAATCTAGCTGAGGTTTCAATAAACTTGCCTCTAACCAATGCCTTTACAGTGTCCCACAGGATACCCGGTGAGATCTCCGGTGTATCATTCTCCTGAATGGCTTGCTCAATAGTTTTTTGTATAGTTTCTTGAATTTCTTTATTTTGTATTAGAGAGACATTCAAATGCCAAAAAGCTATGCGTTTAATGTGCCCCGGGGACACTTTCAAAAACACAGGTGCGTGGTCAGATAATGTTATAAGCCCAACCAAGATGTACAGCAGATTCCCAACGAGTCCTGAGGTATCAAGACGTAATCTAGCCTAGAGTAAGACTGATGGGCCTGTGAAAAAAACGTATATTGTCTATCCTCTTTATGCATGGATCTCCCGACGTCAATTAGGCCCAATTCACCCATCAACCCAGAAACCTTCTTTGCTACTCCATTTTCTTTTATAATTAACTGTGTGGATGAATCTCTAGCTGGGTTAAGCCGCAAGTTCAAATCACCCCCTATTATCAAGTGCCCCTCTGCCCACTCTGTAATTCTGAGAAGGAATTTCCTGTAGAACTGAAAATCTGACCCCGGGGGAGCGTATATCAGATTACGTACAATTCATCAATGCGCAAAAAGCATGTAAAGCAAATGGTATGACTACATCCATCCCAAACTGTTATTTTAGAATCGGTTTTTTAATATATTACAGGACTTCACCATGAAAAGGTCCAGTTATGGAATTTTAAACAGTTTATTTTATCTTTGGCTTCATTTCAGCATTGCACAGACACCATCATTTGCTACTCATGCTTAGACAGAGAGACTCCCAAGTCCTGAAGCATGTGGGTATCGAACTGGCTATCTGCAGGGGGGCGGGGGTGCTATGAAGCCCGAGCAAGATGGCCGCTCCAATTTAGAGCTCGGCAATAGCAATAAATTGAAGCAAACGCGCCTTTTTCCAGAACAAAAGTTACGTTCCAGCATACTTTATACAACAGTGAAAGCTCGCTGATGAATATGGGAAATCCTAAAAAGTGTGGCATAACACTGTTCTAATACTTAAAAATAGCACTGCTGCTAGTGATTTTTCTAGAGTAAGGGCTTGTTGGGGGGGCAGGTTGACCACACTGATTTTGCACAATAGTGCACTACACTTTAAGGTAATGCATGGAGGACTTCCTTAGTCCTAGGGACGAGGAGAAAGACTGGAATTTATAAGTAATAGTATTAATGGTTTAAATCCACGCCGCTCATGGACTCCATCAAGCAGCTTAATCACGCAATTAAAAATTAAAGATAGTATTGTACCCCTCTATGATGTATCTTAAAGCATTAGATCATTAAGAATGTGTATAATAAGAGGAGTGGCGCCCTCATTGTGAATGGATGTACACTGTATATCAATGCTTGTATTATGACTATACAGTATGTTTGTCATGAAAATATTAAACATAAAGCCGGTCCTGTGGCACTGAGGGTTGAGGCGCTGGACGCCACACCTCGCACCACACTGGTGACCCGGGTTCGGGAACGAGCCCAGGTCGTCGGAGGTTGGCAGGGGAGGACTAGGATCGAGCATCTGCTGACAGCTCTCTTAGTCCTGGGGTAGGTTGGGGAAGCACACCGCGCTGCTGCGGCCCCTGGGAACGCTCGAAGGCACTGTAGATGCAGGTGTTAGCAGAGGGGGAGCGAGCTAACGCCCCACGTTAGTTCATGGATGTCACTGTACGTCCGCGCTCCATCGGCAGACCTACTAAAGGAAAAATGGCTGGGTGCGACTGAAGCAGCTTGATGGCGTGCCCTGTGATGCCGGAAGGACTGTCGGAATCGTGTTGGGGGGTCTGAGCCGGGCTCGCTAGGGCAGGGCATGGGGAGCTCTAGTAGTCAGCGACGGCTGGACCGGACCCCCATCATGCGAGTGAGCCTGCTGCCTCCGGCAGGCAGGGCCGGGCTGGAGCGTCCCGCTGTAAGTCACCGCAGAAGCGGAGCAAACAGTGACATGATAAAAAAAAAATAATAATAATAAACAAAGTACAAAAAAAAAACACAAAAAATGTCTATCTGCTGCAAGCAGAGAGATCACATCAGTGAACCTATCAAACAGTCCGTGACCAAACCGGGACATAAACGCTGACACATGTACCTTGCAGACAAGAAAGTTTTGCTTCTTGGACTCCTTGTCCAGTGGCTTGTCTGATTTACCCTGCACCTTCACCTTGCAGAAGACAACATCAGCCACAAGGACCTCTGTATAGAGATGCTCCAAGAACCCAGAGAGCCCCCCCAATAGGGACTGCATACTTGGGGTCCATCTGGCGGGGGAATCTGGCAAAAGGCTGAGATCTACCAAACACTGAGCACAGGGCCCAGAATTACTTTGGTAACCAGAAATGCCACCCCAGGTGAGGAATCCTGCTCCAGCATGCCAGTCAAGTTGTAAGAGTCCCACTTCTGAAATCCTCTAAGGGAATGTCCAGGGAAGCAGATGTGCTGCAACAGAGACATGAAGGATGTTGAATCATCAGGGGTGGACCGGCTGTCTGAAGAATTTATATCCATATGACTCCAGGACAATGCCAGTAACAAATCCTCTGAGGCTGAGTTGCAGTCCTGGAAGAGAGGCTGAGGATACTTCTTGGGAGGATGGACCTTAGGTAGCCCAGACTTGGGTCTAGAGACCTTCACAGGAGTACCTTCCAGGGCTGCTGAGGGGGTGACTCCATCATGATCAGCCACTGCGGTACCCATTGGAACCACTTTTTTTTTGGGGGCGGGGGGACCACCGGATGTTGCACTGAGGTCTGCATTAACAGTGGCAACCATGATGGTGTCAAGGTGACTGGCAACACAGTCAATTCTGGCCCACTGCACCAAAGGACCAATGTTGCCACACTGCCTCTTCATACATGCAGAGCTGTTCATACCATCAATGTCCACCCAAAAAAGAAAATAAGCTGGATGATGAATGCATACTATTATGGTAGGGGCATCGACTGAAGCAAGACTGGGATTGAGACATCAATTTCAACCTCGAGCATCAACCTGAAGGTCGACACCAGCCAGATGGCTATGGAGTGTGGTACACCACCTCCTTGGGTACCTGCACTACTGTGGGTGGAAGCAGAGATGATAACGGCATATGGACCACCAGTGGAGGCTGCAGAGGTGAGGACTCAACTGAAAGCACAGTCTGGCCAGTCTACTCAACCAGAGGAAATACCAGCAGCATTGGCCTCCAAGAGAAGGCCAAAACTTTGTCCCCCTCCAACTCCCTGTTGATCAGGTTGATGATGATCTCAGAAAGATCATCGACTGTGGTTGACTTGATTGACACCTCCTTTGGGATACCACTGGAGTGTTGACCGGTTCTCCTACTGGAACAATTTTATCCAAACACTCTGGGGGAACCTAAAGATTGAGAAGCCTGAGAACGTTCCCCCTCCCATGATAGTTGGCAATGGTGCTTCTTATACTTCCTTTGATAGAGCAAATCTCATCAAAAGTTTGCAAGAACAGAAAGAGCTCCCTAAAGTCTGGGTGCTCCTGGAACAGCATCCATTCCATGCCCAGTCCAACCGAGATCAATGCCTGGGCTAATGTGGCTCCTGCTGTCTTCCTCCATCACCTGAAGCTGAACCCACAACCTCTGAGGCTTTTCTTTTCTAAGGCCTAGTTTAGGAGGACGCCCACCTTGCGTGCTTCGGTGGATGAAGGATGCACTGTCTGCTACTAAGGACAATTCTCTACATCATGGAGGGCCCCAAGGCAATAGATGCATACCATGACCACCTGTGGCAGACATTTACAAGCTGCACTGAATGCACAATTTAAAACCATCTTACTTCCATTCCATTCTGCAGTCATCAATGGAGTGGTAAGTAGGAGACAAGGCACATACAATCAGTCAAAAAAACTGAACATTTCGAGAAATAGCTAAGAAAATAAAAAAAAACTTTTTAGAATCCTCTAACACAGCAGGAGCTGTGAAGGAAGAGATCTGTCCCTTCCAGCAAAAAGAAATATCTGACGCTAAGCAGGGCCGAGCTGGAGGAAAAAAAAACATGGGTGGCTGCAGATGTCGGGCTTGAAGGCTTCCAGTGACTAAGATACACCCAGCACACTGCCTGTGTGGATGTATACTGACTCTAGGTACTGTACTTAGAACTGGATCATACTCCTTCTTATTCTCCAGTAAGGAAGATGAAGCTACCAAACCAGTGACAAGGTTGGATCCTAGGGGTGCACTCCCCATACCGTATCAAGACTCGTATCCAAATGGGAAATCACATAGGCATTAAGGATGGTCCCAATGCCACCACAAGCACTGCTAATGGCACCAAAAGCAGCACTGGCTCCAAGGAGGCCACAGTCAGTGATTTCCAGACACTGCACACAGTGCTGGTGGGTTACAGAGAAGCCACTGTTCCATGAGAGCTGCCCACAGACCAAACTGCTCACCTAAAACATCCCCTATAGGCAAGAAGGGGTGTCAGATACAAAGGACCTGGCCTAAAGTGTGAAAAAGTCCAGTGCTGTATCATTTCTTATCAATGGTGATGAAGGAACAGTCATCAAAATTCTCACACCCAGGAAAGATAGCTGCCTTGGGGCAGAATGATGAAATCCTGATCTGGACCTATGTCGTTGCTTTTTTCTTTCTATGCAAGGACGAGGCTGTGGTCAAATGACGAGGCTGTGGCTAAATTACCTGCATAAGCAGGGCTAGAACTGTTTCTTCTTATGACTACAGCAGGACTGCCTATCCTCACAGTCGGGAGATTAACCTGTACCAGAACACTCACCCACAGAGGAGTGCCGACACAACCTCAGTGCCCGAGCAACTTGCCTCATCAGTGACTGTACCAGTTTTCTAACATCTTTAAATGTGGTAGGGTTGTGAGAAAATGTACAGTTACGTAAGAACTTACCGTAACAGTAGATCTTTGAGAGGATCTCTTGCAGCAGGCCATCACTGGTAGGACTACAGCTGCCAGGCACTAGGACCACACAGAAACTTTCTAGCTAGCAGTCTACCAGAGAGGGGGCCACCCACCTCTGACATCAGCCACTGAAGTCAGCCAAACCTATAAAGGCAGGCGGCCCCCATACCCTCCTCAGTTCTCCCGCCAGAGACCAAAAGCAAGATGTCGTAAGGGGGAACCAAGAAGGATTACAAGGTATCCCAAGAGCACAGAAAATGAAACACAGAAGGCTCACCCCTATGGCAGAGGACAGAGAGACAGGATAAGGGGGAAGGAGGGAGGGAGGGAAAGCAGGGCCTGTTGCAAGAGATCCTCTAGAAGATATGGAAATTACGTACCTACATTAATTGTTGATCTTCTTGGACGAAGTCTCCACTACCCATTCACACTAATGGGACTATGCTGGAGGTGCTAGGACCCAGCGGCAGACAAAAATCTTCAGGAGGGCCAGCGCCGAGGCAGGACCATGCATGCGAGGCTGGCTCGCACCGGTATAGGCTATCTCAGCGTCAACCCTCCAACTGCCTGAGCACCTTTTTGACCAAGGAGGTGCAGCATAAACCAACCTAGGAACTAACCTAATCCGGACAAAAGATAGTCTGTATGACCCGTGTAAGAAGGGTCAACCTAACAATGTCTTTACAGCTCAAGCCAACAAAGGACTGAAGACCAGAAACAGAGTAAGTGAGCTCAGGGGATGGAGGGTGGGCGTGTGAATGAGTGGTGGAGACTTCGTCCAAGAAGATCAACAATTATGGTAGGTACGTAATTTCCATATCTTCCTGGACTAAAAGTCTCCACCACTCATTCACACTAATAGGAGACTACCAAGCTGAAATCAATCCCCCGAGTAGGGTGGCAGGAGGCGGAGCTCACTCAGGACAGAAGTCCATTAAGGATTGTCCTGCCGAAAAAAGTGTGCTGTCTGGCATGGACATCCAGAGCATAGTGCTTCACAAAGGTGTGCACTGAGCTCCAAAAAGCCACATTGCAAATATCTGTAATGGGCACGTTCAAAATCTCTGCCAGGGATGCTGTGACCGCTCTGGTAGAGTGGGCTAAACCCGACCTCCCAATTTTTTTTTTTATATTCTTCATTTATCATTTCAGTATTACAGCAGGTATACACTTTTTTCTTTTAAATCATTTCTTATAATATACATGTACAGTTGAGAAATATTTATATTTACATGTAGAAAATTGTACATACTTCTACATATTTTAAAAAACATCTTTAGTTCTTCAGGGGATAAAGGAATCCTCCAGCGGGGAAATATAAAATACCCAAGGCCTCCAATATAACTCAAATTGAGAAGTGCTATCTGTCTTACTTGCCAATAATCTTTCCAAATAATAGATTTCAGACATTACAGAATGCCAGTGTGCCAATGTAGGGGTGGTGGTTGTCCGCCAAAGGCGAGTTATCACCTTTTTGGCTGCAGCTAAATAAAGATACAGTAAACTTCTTTTCGGGGGGACCAGACCATCTTCCCCTATATATAAAAAAATCATTTGATCTGTCAACACAAAGGTAGGGTCTATTAAGAGCTGGAGACTCCTGGAAATATCCCCCCAATATTGGGAAATTTTTGGACATAAACAGAATATATGGGAAATGCTAGCCTTCGTTTGCCCACATTCTCTCCAACACATTCCAAAGCTGCCTGGCAGACATTTAGTTAATTTATCTGGTGAGATAAAAAAGCCCATGCGGCATTTCCAAATGTATTCACACCAATAGGGGGCTTGTGAGGCTTTCATGGAGAAATTAATTGGCACTAACCATTTGTCATAAGGTATCTGAATGTTTAATTCTTTATTCCATCTGGTCAAAGTATCTCCAGTGGTCTCCTTCCAACAGTCCCCCAGGGCTCTATATAAAATACCAATTAAATGTGGATGAAACCTTCCCTCAATAAAACCCATCCTTCCAATTTGACCTGCGCCATTGAGTAAAAATGGTGAAGGTATGCCATGAATCATGCCGAAATGCATCTGATGGCAACAGGCTGACCCAGCCGGGCCATGCTGAACGCTATAGAGTTGCTTGGATTTGTGAATGTCTCTCGTTCTGTCGATGTAGAATCGCAAAACCCTCTTGACATCCAGGGAGTGAAATGAAAATTACATACCTACCGTAATTCATGATCTTCTCTTGTATCTTCACCATTCATTACTGCTTGGGTGTAAACCGGGCGCCACCATCGTAGGAGTTTTTTTTGGAGAGAGTCGCGACAGCGCCACCCCAGAGCGACGCACTACATGCTGTCATGAGGGGCGGCCGAAGCACCGCAGACTCCTCCTTCATCCCAGTTCTGTAAGCCGGAAAGGAGAAATAATGATAAGAAAAAAGGAGAGCGAGGCAAGAGAGCCGAAGATAGGAAAAGGAAAGGAAATAAACTGAAAAAGGAATAAGCCGATAGAGGATAGAAAAGAGGAACTCCTACCTTATGGGACCGCAGGCCAGACTCCTAGGGAGGCTCCGAGGGAGGAACAGATAAGGGGGAGAGAGAATGAAGAGGAAGAAGAGAGAGGGAGAGAGAGGGGGATGTTGGGAGGAGGGAGAAGTTCTGCCAACTTGTGAAAATTTGGTTTGAAGGCTCGTAAGCTTGGAACCAAGGAGAGGGAGCAAGGATCCCATTCAGAAAAGACTGGTGAAGAAGGTTCGACTGAACCTTTGCACAGCTTGGTACACAAAAGGCAGACTCTCTGCACCTCCCACCATCCCTAACCCCTTATACTCCAGCTGAGAGCTCACAGACTGCCACGGTAGAAAATCTGTTCCAGAAGGAGAGCGCCCAACTAAGAAGGGGAAGCAAGCCCATTATTTATTTTTATTTTATTTATTTATTACAGAGATCAGAAATACCTTTGAGTCAGAGACTCCTTTACAAAGGTTCCACGTCACATAGAATATCTACAGATATACAATACAGTGAGGACAGATAATCAATACAGTACGTGTTACAGAGTAGAGTTATGTTAATAACAGGAAACAGTTAGGCTAGCTATCAAGAGAAAAACTGGGTTTAACATCCATGGGAGGGGGGGAGATTAAGAGCAGATTGCAGAGGCAGATTAGCAACCTGTTTCGTGCTAACACAGATATGTGTGGGGGGAGGGAATCTGAAACCCCACAGAGGGCACCCCTTTGCGAGAAAGGACAGAGTGGAAACTCAGTCTGACTCCCTGAAGGAGGCAAACCAGATCACCAGTTCAAGGCAATTGGAGTGCCAGGACAGCGTTTAACTAGCAAAGGCTGGTGCAAACAGGAGATTCAGACATGCCAGAGGGGACCTAGAAAAAGGAACCGAACCATAAGAGGAATGGTTTCTTTAACTGTGAATTGAACAACATGGCTTAAGAAGGAGCCAAGAGGTCACCCTCAGGGGCAATCAAAAAGAGTTCCCTCAGGATAGAGATAAATTCTACTTGTTCCCCCTCTCTTCCTCAAATAAAGAATCCATTCTGAGAGAAGAACAGAAGGCTCAAAAAAACATTTTTTTTTTTTAAATTAGGCTTTAAGGTCATGAAAAGAGGTTGGAGGAACGAGCAGGGAGGAGAAGACGCTGAAGAAGGAGGCCCATGAGGGGAAGGTGGGCGGGTATCAGTAATGAATGGTGAAGATACAAGAGAAGATCAAGAATTATGGTAGGTACATAATTTCCATATCTTCCCTTGTCAGTCTTCACCATTCATTACTGCTTGGGTGAGTACCAAGCCCCCCCGAAGGGGGACCAGGAAAACCCTGAGGGAACAAGACCCTCAGCCTCCTGCTGGTGAAAAGCAGAAGGAAGAGACCCTGGCCTTATAAGACAGGAAGTCTAAGGCCGAGAAGAGTTAGGAGGTGTCCCTCGGAGACGAGGAGATGGAGGAAGCCCCTGCAGAAGCCTTCTAGTCCTGGCGGAAAAAAGGCGGGTCCCTCGGAAAGCAGAGCGGATCACTCTGTGCCGGGCCACGGGTGACAATCTTGATAGACGAAGCCATGCCGTCCACCTAATGCAGATCGCTGTCCCCGCAAGCCTGGAAGCCACCTCACTGGCGTCATAGGATGCCCTTGCTTAGTGCCTTGCCAGTTCCAGGCCTATAGTGGAGAGGGCAATGGCTTGCCTGGATTGCTCCGTATCAGGCACTGATGATAGAAATTGGGAGAGCATCGACCATAAATGCCTGCTGTAGGCAGCATGGTGAGCCTACGTGATGCAATGTATAACACTGCATGAGAGGAAGAGAACACTGTTCGCCCCCACTGGTCAAACTGTAGGGAATCTGAGTCCGGTGGATGGTCGTGCACCAGGCGATGGGGCCCGGAGGGAGTCTCCAGGAACTCCAATCCCGTGGGTGGGTTGGGGCGTGTACCTAGAGAATCCAATGGGGCACAATACCTCCTCCTGCAGTCTACTGGGGCTGGAAAAGGAGTGGCTAGAGACTGCCCAGTGCGGACAGATGCTTCCTGGAAAGGGATAGGCCAGGATGGTACCACCAGATGTTGGGCACTGAATTCCCCAAGGAATTCACGCGTCTGTCGCTCGGTATTGTCACGTCTGAGAAAGGAGATATGGAGATCCTTAATCATCCTTGATAGGAAGCGCTGATATTCCGTGAAATCAGCGTTGGATGAAAGGTGAGCAAAGGGTTCCTCTCTCTTAGAGGAGGGAGACGAGGAAGGTGAGGAGCTCGAATGTCCAGAGGACTCCTGCGGCAGTGGGGAGAGGCAAAAAACCCGCTCATGCATATACCTAACATATGAGGGGAAGGTCTCTGCAGAGCCTTTGAACATCTCCCAAGATAACGGGCCCGTAGGACTGACATGACCTGGAAGAGAGGGAGGTGGCTGCAGAGGAATGGGAGAGGGGCACCTACAAGAAGGTAACTGTCCTCTGCTAGGGCTCTGAAATCCGGGGAATGGTGCCCGAGCTGGTGGGATCCCGGATATCACACCAGGTCACAAATCGGAACCCTGGGGATGTGAACTCTGGAAGTTCGGGAACTTCCCCTGTGATGCACCTGGGGTTGCAAGAGTCCAGAAGGGCAACCTGCAGTAATGCCACTGGAGGGGTCCCTTGAGCCTAAGAGGGAGAGGTGGGGCTCGGCACTTCGGCCCCTCCCTACACCCCGAGGGGTGGAAGGCCGAACTCGACGACCCTCACCCCGGCGAGTTCCGTCGAACCTGAAGCCTCCCGAGAGGGGACCCTGGAGACAGAACCCCGAGTCCACCCCGAGAAGGCACAGCAGCACCAGAAACAGACGCTGCCACAGCCCCCTACAAGGAGACAGACCACTCCCTAATCTCCAAACCGCCCTCCCTGATCGATTCCAGGCCACTCCCAGCCTGGGGATCCTCAGAGGAAGATCAATTGGGGGACTCAGGAATGGGAACGCTGGATAGCCTGACACCACGTTCCAGAAAAGACTCTGATTCCGAAGAATTGGGAAGCCAAGTCAGGTCAACCTCTGAATCACCTGCCTCCGAGGAGGAGTCAATCAGAAGGACCTCGACGCGGGCCACCCTAAGAGTACCTTGAGAAATGGCACCGCTTGTGGCACTGGTGTCAAGTACGATGCTGCATGATCCCTGTGCATCACCTGTAGCTCCAGAGCCCGGCCCCGATCTGCCCACGGCTCCGACTAAGTCCCCAGCGCCACCCATGGCGCCAGTAACGGAGTTGACCGGACCCACGGCACCACTTGTGGTGCCAGAAAGCAACACGGCACCACACACAACACCACCCTGATCACCAACACCTTGAACGGTGCCGGGATCTGAGACGGCACCAGAGGGCAGTGTCGAGGGTCCACCAATGCTGGACCCAGCAACCGTGGGCCATGACACTGGGGGAGCCTGCACCTCCAAAGAGGTGACTGCCGAGATGGTGTCTCCACCGCGGCCCCGGAAGGGACCACAACGTTCCTCTGACACCGTGAAAGAGGCCTCCTCCTCGGCAAGGCTTGAAGATGAGACCTTCTACTCACCAGATCGTATAGGCCTGGGAGGGGACCTGGAGGAAGGGTCTAGAGACCTGGACTGGGAGGCCCGAGAGCAACGCCGTCCTCCAAAAGTCGTCAGGGCCTTGCCGATTTTGAATGCGCGGACTTCAAGAACATGGCAGTCCATCAAGAAACAGGCATCGCATCTGTCCATATCATGGTTAGGTCCCAGGCACCGAAGGCAGACATCATGTCGGTCCGTCACGGAGAAATGACGGCCACAGGAGCACTGACGCATAGGGGCATGGCCCAGTTTCGACTTACGCTTAGCTGCCGAACCAGACATGATGCGACATAGAATATAACACAGAAAAAGCTCCTGGCGCCATTAAGAAAATAAAAGGAACGAACTTACCGGCGTCGGGATAGAACTGAGATTGAGGAGTCACAGACAGTGTCGATGAACGACTGAGTCGCAGAAAGACCTAGTGGTGTACTTCGAACTGAACTCGCGCAGCAGGTGCAGCCTCACAGTGGGATAAACAGAACTGAGATGGAGGAGGAGTCTGCGGCGCCTAATGGTCGCCCCTCGCGCACCACATAGTGCGTCGCTCTTGGGGGCGGTGCTGTCGGCATCGACTCCTCTCCAACAACAACAAAAAAAACTCCCGTGGCGGGTGCACGCCCGGCCTACACCCAAGCAATACTGAATGGTGCAGATTGACAAGGGAAGATGGGTACATTCCCCTTCATTCTGGAAGCAAGCAAAGTAGGTCGAAAGGACCAAAGGCTGGTTAAGGTGAAATTCCGAGACTACCTTGGGCAGGAATTTAGGGTGAGTCCTAAGAACCACCTTGTCCTTTTGAAATACTGTGTAAGGGGGGGTCCATGACCAAGGCATGTATTTGAGAGACTCTGTGAGCAGAGGTAATGGCCACTAGGAAGGCAGCCTTCCAGGTCAGAAACCTCAAGTCGCAGGAGGCTAGAAGCTCAAAGGGCTTACCGGTGAGCATGTCTAGCACGAGGCTGATATCCAACGTGGCCACCGGTTTACTGACTGGAGGCCTAGTATGTAGGATGCCTTTAAGGAATCTCTTGACTAGCAGTAACTGAGCCAGCAACATATTTTGCACTGACTCATGATAGGCGGAAATCATGCAGAGGTGTACCTTCACTGTCGACTATCCCTGCATTTGACAAGTCTAAGAGGTACTCCAACACTTTATTCAGTGGGCAACAAAATGGATCCGGATGGACCTTACACGATAATTATCCTGCCTCCCTGTGCCTCCAATTTGAGCAGCACCCTCTGAACTAATGGAAGAGGAGGAAATGCATACAGAAAGCGTCTTTTTCCACCGCAGTCTGAATGCATCCTGACAGAAAAACCCAGGTTCTGGAGCAGACTAGAGGCAGCTTTTTTTTTTTCCCTCCTTGGCCATACCTGTCTGCTCACATCTTCCTGGCAACCCACTGGGATTCCAGTCATCGTCCGCCTTCCTGCACTCCTTGATGGGATGCGCCTTGTCCCCAGCGGGGAACCCCCAACTCACCCACCTGAATGGATCCAGATCAGGCGTGCGCCCCCCCCCCCGGAACCAGAGATCTTCCCAACGGCCATCAAGCCGCTCGACGAGGATGCCATTTTTTTCTTGTTCACTTTCTCCTAAAGCTGGGGGCATGCAATGATGCCAGGCGGAGGGGAGTGCACACACATCCGCACACGCTCCCTCCAGGCGTCTGTTCCCAGCTCCTCCACAAGCAACTGCATAGCGCTCTGTCCCCCAGCCTCCACCAGGCGGTGAACGGACGCTGACGGTAGAGGACCCCCTTCCGGAAAAAGGAGAGCAGTCCATTGGACGCTCAATCCTTCTCCTCCCGTGCTAACCTCCGACGACCCGTGCTTGTTCCTGAACACGGGTTGCCGGCGTGGCGCAAGGTGAGGTGTCCAGCACCTCAGCGCCATTGGGCTGGCCGAATACAGGCAGTTTTGCATGGAGTGGGGACGCAAAAAGGTCCGGGTCTGGACTGCCCAACTCATCGAATAGCGAATGCACGATGTCTATAGTGAACGACCATTCGTGTGGATCCACCTCCGTTCTGCTGAGGCAATCAGCTAGATCATTCTGAATTCCTGGCAGGTAGACTGCCTGAATCAAGGTGTCATGTTCGAGGCACCACTCCCACACCTTCATGGCTTCCAGGCACAAAGGGTATGAGTGCGCTCCCCACTGCTTGTTGATGTAATACATCACAGTTTTGTTGCCCATCTGAAGAAGAATTACCTTGTGACAGAGGACATCCTTCAGGGCTCAGATAGCATACAGGACAGCTCATATCTCCAAGACATTTATGTGTAGATGAGACTCTTCCTGGCTCCACACTCCCGGTGTGTGGAGCTCCTGGCAGTGAGCCCCCCAACCGACCAGAGATGCATCCACTGTGATGGTGATCTGAGGTTCCAGTGGAGTGAAAGGTAGACCCTGAAGAAGCTCGTCTTCCTGTGTCCACCATGCCAGCGACCTGCGGAAGGACTGCGGGTGTGTAGCTGGCGACCACTGAGAGCTCAGCATCCAATGTTGTGGTCCTCATGTGGAGCCAGGCTAGAGGCACCGTGAAGACTGATGATGCCATGAGACCCAACATCTGCTGCATCAAGAGAGCTTGAACAGAGTTGTTCTCCATGATGTAGCGAGCCATCTGGAGAACGTCATTCCTCCTGTCCTCTGGAAGGAAGGCCCTCACCCTCAAGGTATCCAGGAGGGCTCCTATGAAGAGAAGCTGCTGGGCAGGCTGGAGCTGTGATTTTTCCAGATTCAGTAGCATCCTAATGGAGGTGAGGAACTGGGAAGCTGTGGAAACTGCTTCCTGTGTCTCCTGTCTGAATGAGCCTGCCAGGAGCCAACTGTCCAGATACGAGTATACCTGAATGTTGAATTTTCTGAGGTGCGCTGCAAGCACTGTGAAGAACTTTGTAAAGACTCATGGGCGCCGAGGACAGCCCAAAGGACAGGACCCTGAACTGGTACTGCTGACCCAGAGCCACAAAACCGAGGTACTTGTGGCGGCTTGGGTGCATTGGAACGTGTTGGTAGGCGTCCTGCATGTCCAGGGATGCCAATCAGTCTTACTGATGAATCAGCAGAAATGACAGTTACTTAAGAACTTACAGTAACAGTAGATCTTCAAGAGAGGTTCCTGCAGTAAGTCTTTACACATAGGACTCACGACCCTGGCGTCAGGACCGCACGGCAAACGTCTAGCTATCAATCATTAGTGGGGGACCGCCCCCAGCATCACCTGATTGGGCGTCAGCGTGACAGTATATAGGGAGTGGTCCCCACGCCTGCCATAGACCTCTAAAGAGGAAACAGGAGAAAGGAGTAAAAAATGAAAATTACATACCTACCGTAATTCTTGATCTTCTTGGACGAAGTCTCCACCACTCATTCACACAGATGAGAACTACGCCGGGGCGCTAGGACCGAGCAGGGGCCAAAAATCTTCAGGAGGGCCAGCGCCGAGGTAGGACTGCACATACGCAGCGACACGAGACAGGCTTGAGCCATATAGGCTATGTCAGCGTTGACCCTCCAACCACCTCAGTACCTTTTTTACTGAGGAGGTGCAGCGTAAACTAAACTAGTGAAGCTAACCTAAATCAGATGTCAGATAGTCCAAATGACCCGCATAAGAAGGGTCAACACCACAGAATCTTCAAAGCCCAACCATCGAGGGAGTGAAGACTGAAAAACAGATCAGTGAGCTCGGGGGCTGGAGGGTGGGCGTGTGAATGAGTGGTGAAGACTTCATCCAAGAAGATCAAGAATTACGGTAGGTACGTAATTTATCTTCCTGGACATAAAGTCTCCTCCACTCATTCACATTGATGGGAGAGTACCGAGCTAAAATAATCCCCCAAGAAGGGCGGCGGGAGGAGAGAGGAGCTCACTCAGGACAGAAGTCCGTTAAGGGTTGTCTTGTCAAAAGACAGATGCCATCTAGCATGGACATATAAAGCGTAGTGCTTCACAAAAGTAGTGCTTCGGGTGCAAGGAGCTCCAGGTAACCGCATTGCAGATGTCTGCAATGGGCATGTTCTGAATTTCTGCCAGGGATGCCACAACTGCCCTGGTAGAGTAGGCATATACCCTGCCTTCCAGCTTAACCTGTGCCATTGAATGGCACTGGTGGAGACATGCCACGAGCCACGCCAAAATATACCTGATGGCCACAGGCTGACCCAGCCAGGTCATGCTGAACTAAACAAAAAGTTGCTTTGATTTGCGGATCTCTTCGTTCTGTCGAAGTAGAATGGCAAAACTCTCTTAACATCCAGAGAATGCAGGGTATGCTCTCCTTCATTCTGGAAGTTCGCGAAGCAGGTCGGAAGAACCAAGGGCTGGTTCGGATGGAATTCCGAGACTACTTTGGGGAGAAACTTAGGGTGCGTTTTGAAAACCACCTTATCCTAGTGAAATACTGTATATTTGGGGGCGGGAGGGGTCTGTGACCAGCGCATGTATTTCAGACACACTGCAAGCAGGGGTAATGGCTACGAGGAAGGCAGCCTTCCAGGTCAGGAACTTCAGTTCACATGTTGCTAGGGGCTCAAAAGGTTTACAGGTGAGCATGTCTAGCACATGGTTAATATCCCAAGTGGCTACCAGCCTCCTGACTGGTGGCCAAGTGTGGAGTATACCTTAAAGGAATCTCTTAACCAAGGGTAACTGAGCCGGGGACATAGAGTGTATAGGCTTGTGATAGCCTGAAATCGCGCAGAGATGGACCTTCATGGTTGAGTATTGTAGCCCTGGGTTTGACAGGTCTAGCAGATACTCTAGTACTTTGTTAGGTGGGCAAGAAAAGTGATCCAGGAAGGACTTTGCACACCAGATGGAGAAGCGTTTTCTCTTTGCCGTGCAAGTTTTCCTAGTAGCCGGCTTGTGTGCCGCTAGGAGAATGTCTGAGACTCTAAGTGAGACATCAAATCTATCTACTTCTATCTCCTCAGGAGCTATGCGTGGAGATGAAGGAACCTCAGATTGGGATGGACCACTGGGCCCTGGGATAGAAGGTCCGACTGAAGTGGTAACTGACTTGGTGGGAGTTTCCAATAATCTGTTGATCAACAGAAACCAAATTGATGAGGCCAGAATGGGGCTATGAGAATCATTTCGCACCCCCCCCCCCGTGCCTCCAGCTTGAGCAGCACCCTCTGAATTAAGGTAAGAGGAGGAAATGCGTACAGAAAGCATTTTGTCCACCATAGTCTCAATGCATCCTGACAGAAAATGCCAGGTTCTGGATTTCTGGGCAGAATAGAGGCAGTTTTGTATTGAGTGGGGATGCAAAAAGGTCCAGGTCCGGTGTGCCCCACTCTTCAAAGAGCAATTGCACGATGTTTACGTCGAAAGACCAGTCATGAGGGTCTGATTTCATTCTGCTGAGGCCATCTGCCAGGTCGTTCTGGAGTCCGGGCAGGTAGACTGCATGAATCAGGGCTTTGTGCTCTAGGCACCATTCTCACTCTCTCATCACTTCTCTACAAAGGGAGTAAGAGTGTGCTCTGCCCTGCTTGTTCATGTAGTACATTACTGCTTTGTTGTCCATCTGAAGGAGAACTGTTTTGTGACTGAGGATGTCCTTCAGGGCTTGGACAGTGTACAGGACAGCTCTCATTTCCAGGACATTTAAGTGGAGTTGAGACTCGTCCTGACTCCACAGACCCTGGGTGCGGAGAGTCTGACAGTGACCGCCCCAGCCAACTAGAGATGCATCTGAGGTGATGGTGATCTATGCTTCCAGTGGAGAGAAGGGAAAGCCTTGAAGCAGGTTGTCCTCTTGAGTCCTCCAGGTGAGTGACCACTTTAGAGGTTCCGTCACCTTGATGTGAAAGGACTGAGGGTATGTGGTCGGAGACCACTGAGCTCTCAGCATCCACTGAGTGGTCCTCATGTGAAGACAAGCCAAGGGCACCGTGAACACCGATGATGCCATGAAACCAAGCGTACGCTGCATCGCGAGAACTTGGACTGAGTTATTCTCCCCGATGAAGTGAGCCATCTGAAGGATATTGTTTCTCCTGTCCTCTGGAAGGAAGGCTCTTGCTCTGGAAGTGTCCAGGACAGCTCCTATGAAGAGGAGCTGTTGGAAGGGCTGTAGCTGTGACTTTTCCAGACTCAACAGAACTCCCATGGAAGTGAGAAATTTGGAAGCCGTGGCCACAGCTTCCTGCACCACTTGTCTGGATGAGCTTGCTAGGAGCCAATCGTCCAGGTACAGGAACACTTGAATTCCAAGTTTTCTGAGATGCGCTGCAAGAACGGCAAAGCACTTTGTAAAGACTCAAGGCACTGAGGACAGCCCAAAGGCCAGGATTTTGAATTGGTAGTGCTGGCCCAGAACCACAAATCAGAGATATTTGTGATAGTTCGGGTGCAAGGGGACATGTTGGTAGGCATCTTGCATGTCTAGGGAGGCCAGCCAATCATTTTGATGAATCAAAGGTAGAAGTGTATCGAGTGATATCATCTTGAACTTCTCCTTGTAAAGGAATTTGTTTAACTTCCGTAGGTCCAGAATAGGGTGCATAATGCCTGTTTTCTTTGGAACTGGGAAGTAATGGGAGTAGAAACCTGTGTTCCTTTGATCCTGCGGAACTATTTCTACTGCCCTGTTGTTCAGAAGGCCTTGAATCTCGGAATCGAGGAGGTCTGATGGAGTGACAGCCTGGGCTGTCGTCTGGGTGGATGATTCAGTGGGGTTTCTGTCAAATTTAGAGTAACCCTCATAAATTATTCTGAGGACCCATTTGACCGAAGTGACTGACTTCCACTGGTTGTAAAACTGAGTCAGATGCCCCCCTACTGCCGAAGAAAAGTCCCGCTCGGACAGCTGAGCTGGGACTTGGGCCAGAATCTCAGAGGAGGGCACTAGGTGCCTTTGGGCTCTGTGACTTCTGCTGCATTTTCTTTTGTGGCTGAGGGGCTTCAGTCTTGCTGAAACTCCCTCTGCCTTTGCCATAAAAGGACTGGTGGTTATGAAACTGCTGACGGTTCTCGCCTCATTGGGGGGCAGCAGGGGTCGGTGGCAGTCTTAATGGCAGTCCTAGTTTTCTGAGTGGCCTCCAGTACCTGCTCCACCTGTGGGCCAAACAGATAAACTCCATCAAATGGTAACTTCATGACTCTCTGTTGAACATGATTAGTAAATCCCGAGGTCCGTAACCAAGAGTGGCTTCGGGTGCAAATCCCTGCCACTGCTGCCCTAGAGGCACTGTCAAAAGCGTCCACAGAAGCCTTAAGCTGCTGGTTATTGGACTCCATGCCTCTAGTAACGGTCTGAAGAAGATCTGAAGTAGCATGCGATTCTGGAAGAGCTTCGACTAATGTTTTCAGCGCATGCCAGAGGGCATACTCATATTGTGAGAAGTAGCCCTGGTAACTAGCAATAAGCATTCCTAGGGTAGCAGCAGCGAAGACTCACTTCCCCAAAGTGTTGATCTTACGGGATTCTTTATTTACCGGATGAGCTGTAGATTCCTGAGGGACTACAGCTTTGTCATTTTCTGCTAAGACCACAATGGTGTCTGCAAAGGCTTGGGAAGCCAGGATTGGCCGATCCTTAAGGAAAGCATACTTCCAATTTATAGACTTAGCCATAGAAGGAATGAGTGCCGGATTATCCCACACCATCTGTGACAGTCTCTCGAAAGAGGGCTGTACTGGAGGAGTCAGTTCCACTGGGATTTCATGAACATGCAGATATTGAAGACACAACAGCTTCCCTGGATTCACCTCCGATGTCTGGAGGCAGAGGGTGGAGTTCATGTTCTTCAGTAGAGGTTTTAAAAATAGGTCCTCGACCAAAGGCTCTGCTGAAGTAGAGGGCTTACTTTCCACTCCAAAGGAAGAATCCTCATCAAAGTCATTTCCTAATCGTAGATCAGGATCAGGCTCAATATCTTCTACTAGCCCAGGATGGATAGTATAAAGAGGAAACAGCGCAGGAGGGGGTGCTCCTTGAATCGGAGTCAAGAGACCCTGTACCCGAGGCGGTGCTGGGAATAGCACTGGATGCGGTGCCACTGTCAAGATCGGAGTTGAAGGCGGCACTGCAGCCCGGTGGCACACGGGTGCTCGGGGACCCCAACCCAAACTCCGGGGCACCCAAGGATGAAAATCTGAAAACCTGAGAAGGAGAAGGTGGTACCTGTGCTGGCCACTACACCGCAGCCATGTGAGGGGGAAAAGCACAAGGGCACGGTGTCAATGGCACCGAAGGAGGTGTCGCGCGACAAGGCTGACCCGACTGTCCTGCCCCCGGGTTTGAAGTCCCTAGGCCCGAAGGCCCTGGGACCGATCCCGCCGGCTCAGAAAGTCGGAACAATCGCCGAACCCACTGCTCCATAAGAGTGACCTAATCATGAAACTGCTCACCAGAGCACCCCCCAAGGGGTGGGGAGGTACTACGGAGTCGAAGATGTCGGTCACTGGGGACAGAGGCCGCAGGCGACCCCAACGGAGTCGCAGTCAGCCTCCTGTCCCCTGCAACCGATGATCAACGTGCAGGTCTACCAGAGGGTGACCACGAGCAGTACCATTTCTTCTTCAACAGGTGGGACAAAGAACTTGAGGTCGAGCAGTGCCGGGTTCCCGACGAAAATCGGGTAAAGGCCCGCTTCTTTTTGTGCTTTCAGGAGGACCACCCTTCCCCCAAGCACCGGACTGCCCGTAGTCAGACCCCGCCCTCTGTAGAGGGCGGTGGACCGGACCCAGCCCTGCTGGAATGGCAGCTTTCATGCAATGTCTTCCTACCATCACCCGGCCCCATTCACAGAAACATAGAATTTGATGGCAGATAAGGACCGCTTGGCCCACCTAGTCTGCCCATTTCCCTACCTAATGGATAAGCTACAGATCCTAGTTAACCAACAGCCTACGTCCTCCTACCCCCCACTAGAATTGCCTTATGTCTATCTCGTGCATTCTTGAATTCCCCCACTGTTTTTGACTTCATGACCTCCTCAGGAATGCTGTTCCATGCATCCACAACCCTCCCTGTGAAAAAATACTTCCTCATATTACCGCTGAGCCATCCCCCCTTGTTCTTGCACATCTCTCTTTCTGAAAGATGCTACTCTCTTCGACTTTGTTGATTCCCTTGAGGTACTTGAAAGTTTCTATCATGTCCCCCCTCTCCCTCCTTTCCTCGAGGGTATACATATTAAGCTCCTTTAGTCTCTCTTCGTATGTCTTCTGGTGCAGACCCTGCACCATTTTGGATGCCCTCCTCTGGACAACCTCCACCCTGTCTATGCCTTTGCGGAGATGGGGTCTCCAGAACTACATGCAGTACTCCAGATGGGGTTTCACCAACTGTCTGTAAAGTGGGATCAAATGGAAATTACGTACCTACCGTAATTCTTGATCTTCTTGGGCGAGGTCTCCACCACTCTTTCACACTGATGGGATCTATGCCGGAGGCACTACGACCTAGAGGGAGCAAACTTTTTGCAAGAGGGTCGGCACCAGAGATGGAGCTGCGAGAAGCAGCGCCACGAGCCTCGGTTCATGCGGCAATGACTATCTCGGCATTGACCCTCCAACTGCCTCAGCAACTTTTTTTCTGAGGAGGTGTAGCGTAACTAACCTAGAAGGATAGCCCAACAAAAAACAGACATAAGATAGTCCGGACGACCCGTATAAGAAGGGTCAACAAAGAAGTATTCACAGCCTAAAGATTGAGGGAGTGAAGACCAACAACAGAGGTGAGCTCGGGGGATGGTAGGTGGGCGTGTGGAATGAGGGTGGAGACTTGATCCAAGAAGATCAAGAATTATGGTAGGTACATAATTTCCATATCTTCCTGGACATAAAGTCTCCACCACTCATTCACACTGATGGGAAAGTACTGAGCTAATAATCCCCCAAGAGGGCGGCAGAAGAGACCAAGAGCTCACAAATTTAGGACAGAAGTCTGTTAAGGATGATCCTGCCAAACGAAAGATGTCGCCTGGCATGGACATCCAGGGCACAGTGCTTGACGAAAGTATGCACTGAGCTCCAGGTAGCCACATTGCAAATGTCTGCAATGGGCACATAGCAGATTTCCGCCAGGGATGCCGCGATTGCTCTAGTAGAGTGAGCAAACACTCTGCCCTCCAGCTTAACTAGTGCCATGGAATAACAGTGGTGAAGGCATGCCACCAGCCATGCTGAAATGCATCTGATAGCGACAGGTTGACCCAGCCGGATCTCGCTGAAGGAAACAAACAGTTGTTGAGCTCTGCGAATTTGTTTTGTTCTATCTAAATACAAACGCAGAGCTCTTTTGCCATCTAAATAATGAAGGGTACGCTCTCCTTCATTTTGGAAGTTCGCAAAGTAAGTAGGTAGGACTAAAGGTTGGCTTAGATGGAATTCTGAAACAACCTCAGGGAGAAACTTAGGATGGGTCCTAAGAACTATTCTGTTCTTATGAAACACAGTATATGGAGGGTCTGTGACCAAGGCATGTATTTCAGAGACCCTGCGGACCGAGGTAATGGCCACCAAGAAGGCCGTTTTTCCAGTGAGAAATTTCAGCTCACAGGTAGCTAGAGGCTCGAAAGGCTTTCGAGTGAGCATGTCTAGTACAAGATTAATGTCCCAGGCTGCGACTAGACATCTGATAGGAGGTCCGGTATGCAGAATACCCTTAAGAAACCTCTTAACTACTGGTAACTGAGCCAGTGACAAGGAAAGTACTGGCTCATGATAGGCTGAAATGGCACAAAGGTGAACTCTGACTGTACAGTATTGTAGACCTGAATTTGAGAGGTCTAAGAAGTACTCTAGAACTTCATTAGGTGGGCAGGAAAAGGATTCAAAGAGGATTTTGCATACCAGAGAGAAAAATGCTTCCATTTGGCTGTGTAAGTTTTTCTAGTGGTTGACTTGCACGCAGCTAAAAGAATATCCGAAACTCTGCGAGAGACGTTGAACCTGTTCACCTCTATCTCTTAAGGAGCCAAGCGTGAAGGTGAAGCGACCTCAGATTGGGATGGACCACAGGCCCCTGAGTCAGAAGGTTCGTCTGAAGGGGAAGCGCTTTCCGAGGGGTTTCCGACATACTGTTGAGTAACGAAAATCATATCCGTCGAGGCCAGAAGGGAGCAATGAGGATCATTTTGTCCCCCTGGGACTCGAACTTGAGAAGTACCCTCTGAATTAAAAGAAAAGGAGGAAAGGTGTATATAAAGTGTTTTGTCCACTGCAGCCTGAACGCATCCTGACAGAAAATGCCAAGCCCTGGATTTCTGGAGCAGAAGAGAGGCAGTTTTGTGTTTGCAAAAAGCTCCAGGTCTGGAGTTCCCCACTCTGCGAATAGTGACTGAACTACAGTTGAGTCGAGAGACCATTCGTGGGGATCTGTTTCCATTCTGCTGAGACGGTCTGACAGATCGTTCTGCACTCCCGGTAGGCAGACCGCCTGGATTAGAGCCTTGTGCTCCAAACATCATTCCCACACTCTCATTGCTTCCCTGCATAAAGGGTAAGAGTGTGCACCGCCCTGCTTGTTGATGTAATACATCACTGCTTTGTTGTCTGTTTGAAGGAGAATGTTCTTGTGACAGAGCATGTCCTTCAAAGTACGGACTGCATAATGGATGGCTCTCATTTCTAGAACATTTATGTGAAGCTGGGACTCGTCTTGAGTCCATGTACATTGGGTGTGGAGATTCTGACAGTGAGCTCCCCACCCCATCAGGGACGCGTCCATGGTAATGGAAATCTGATGATCCAGGGGAGCAAAGGGATACCCTTCCAGGAGGTTGTCCTCTTGCGACCACCAGGTGAGTGACCTCTTTAGAGGTTCTGTCACCTTGATGAGAAAGGACTGAGGGTGAGTGGTTGGGGACCACTGAGTACTGAGCATCCATTGAGAGGTTCTCATGTGGAGGCGTGCTAGGGGTACAGTGAACACCGAGGATACCTTGAGACCTAGCATCCGTTGCATCAAGATAGCTCGAACCGAGCTGTTCTCTCTGATGTATCGGGTCATCTGAAGGATATCGCTCCACCTGTCCTCTGGTAGAAAGGCTTTCGCACAGGAGGTGTCCAGAAGAATTCCTGTAAAAAGGAGCTTCTGGGAGGGCTGCAACTGCGATTTCTTGAGATTTAGCAGAACTCTCATGGACGTGAGAAAGTTTGAGGCCATGGTTATGACATCGCGAGTTCCTTGCCTGGAAGGACTTGCTAGAAGCCAGTCGTCCAGATATGGGAACACTTGTATTCCGATCTTTCTGAGATGCGCTGCGAGAATATCACAACACTTAGTAAAAACTTGCAGCACTGAGGATAGCCCAAAGGGCAGGACTCTGAACTGATAATGCTGGCCAAAGCCACAAACCTTAGGTACTTGTGATGCTTTGGGTGAATAGGAATATATTGGTAAGCATCCTGCATGTTCAGGGAGGCTAGCCAGTCATGATGATGAAGCAAGGGTAACAGGGTTCCTAGCTATATCATTTTGAACTTCTCCTTGGGAAGAAATTTGTTCAATTTTCTGAGGTCCAAAATGGGGCGCATGCCCCTGGCTTTCTTTGGAACCAGAAAGTAATGGGAGTAGAACCCTGTGTTCCGTTGATCTAGCGGAACTATTTCTACTGCCCTGTTGTTCAGAAGGCCTTGTATCTCGGAAGCGAGAAGTTCTGGCTGAAGTACTGACAGCCTGGGCTGTCGCTTGGGGGGACGATCTGGAGGGGTCTCTGAAAGATTGAGGGAATACCCCTTGCGGATTATCCGGAGGACCCATTTGTCCGATGTTATGGACTTCCACCGGCTGTAGAATTGAGTCAGATGACCTACCACTGCTGAGGAAGAGTCACCCTGGGGCAGCTGAGGTGGGACTTGGGCCAGAAACTCAGAAGGCAGCACTGGGTGCTTTGGGCCCTTGTGCTTTCTGCTGCATTTTCTTTTGAGGCTGGAGGGCTTGGTTTTTATTAAAACCTCCCCTGCCCTTGCCTCGAAAGGACTGACGGTTGTGAAACTGACGCTTATTAACACCCCCCCCCGAGAAGGGGCGGGAGCAGGTCGAGCCAATTTAATGGTGGACCTAGTCTTTTGTGTGGCCTCTAGAGTTTGTTCTACTCGAGGACCGAAGAGATACAAACCGATACAAACCATCGAAGGGTAACACCATGACCTGCTGCTGGGCATCATTCGTGAAGCCTGAAGTGTTGAATAAGGGTGTGTCGGTACAAATGCCCGCCGCTGCCGCTCGGGAGGTAGTATCGAAAGCATCCATAGCTGCTTTAATCTGCTGGTTATTGCACTCGATACTCCTGGTTATGGTTTGAAGTACCTCTGAATTAGTGTCCGACTCCGATAGAGCTTCTACCATCTGTTTGAGTGAATGCCAAAGAACATACTCATATTGAGAGAAATAGCCCTGGTAGCTGGCAATACGCATGCCCAGGGTGGATGCAGCAAAGACTCTCTTACTTAAAGTATCTATCTTACGAGATTCTTTGTTTATAGGTCGAGCTGTAGTAGCCTGAGGGAGGACAACCTTATCATTCTCTGCCAAGACTACAATAGGGTCTGCAAAGGCTTGGGAGGCCAAAATGGGTCGATCCTTGGGAGCAGCATACTTTCTATCTGCGGACTTAGCCACAGAAGGAATGAGAGAGGGATTATTCCATACCATTTGAGAAAGCGTCTCAAAGGAAGGCTGTACCGAGGGAGTTAAATCCATAGGGATCTCCAGGACATGAAGGTATTGAAGCCTTAAAAGCTTCCCAGGATCGATATCTGTAGTATGGAGAGAAAGAGTGGAATTCAAATTTTTCAGCAGAGACTTAAAAGACGGGTCATCGACCACAGGCTCTGCAATAAGATTAGATCTTGTTCCTTCCATGTCATCACCCAGTCTAAGGTCTGGGTCAGTCTCAGTATCATCTCCTGACAGTCCAGGAGGGACTGTATGGACAGGAAAGGAGTGAAAATAGGAAGGAAAAGGGTTCAGAGTCGAGAAGCCCTGAAGACTGGAAGACGTCACACCAAGCCTCGGTGCCGAAGAAGAGCATGGTGCCGCCTGACCCAGCGCACGGTGCCAACAGAGCCCTCAGCGCCAAGGATGGTGCCGAAAAGACACATGGTGCCAAAAAGCCGCCAAAGGGCCACACGGCTCTGAGTACGGCGCTGACAATCCCAACGGCGCCAAAGACGGCAATGACAGACACATCGGCACCGAGGACAGCACCGAGCACCCCACTGATGACGGCGGCACCGAAAACAACCCAGGGCTCCGAAAACTAGGATTTGAGGAGAAAGAAGGAAGAATACCAGGAGATAGAGGCATCAGTGTGGCCCCCTGCGCCGCAGCCATGTGAGGGGGGAAAACACCTGAGCGCGGAGTTGACGGCACCGAAGAAGGCACCCTGCGACTGGGGAGGTCCAACCGCCCTACCTGATCCCTGAAGGGTCTAAGGGCCCCTGAGTGACCAGGCCAGGCAGCTGGACCAACCTTTGAGCCCACTGCTCCATCACAGCGGCCCACTGATGAAACTGCTCATCTGAAGCCCTACCAGAAGGCGGGGAAGGGCTCCGATGTTGAAGAGGTCGGTGACCAGAAACAGAAACCGGCGACTCTGGAGGAGGAGACTGGCAACTGACCCCAATGACCGACTGTTGACGCGAAGACATACCAGAAAGCGACCTCGAGTGATGCCTTCTCTTTTTTGACCTGTGGGCCGAAGAGCTCGAGGTTGAACGGTGCCGAGAATGCGACCGTTTTCTTTTATGCTTCCCGGGGGACTGCCCCTTCCCTTGGGCACTGGCCCGTCCATTGTCAGATCCCCCTCCAGAGAGGGCGGCAGACCGGACCCAGCCCAGCTGACTGAACAGCTTTCATACGAAATCTCCCTACCGTCACCTGACCCGCTTATGGTCGACTCCATCAATGTAGGCTGAGACTTCTTTCTTTGATAAGAATAAACTATAGTAAACGGTACTTATTCGAGAAATACTACAAAATAATAAACTGAAAACTATGCTGCTAGTTTGAAGTTTGACTCCCGGCGGATGAGCGATGTTGTCACTGTAGTGCACTTGATGGCGGGGAGAAAAGGAACTGAGGTGGTTGGAGGGACGACGCCGAGACAGCCATTGCCACACGAGCCAAGGCTCACAGCGCCGCTTCTCGCGGCTCCATCTCTGGTGCCGACCCTCTTGCAAAAAGTTTGTTCCCGCTGGGTCCTAGGGCCTCCGACGTAGATCCCATCAGTGGGAATGAGTGGTGGAGACGTTGTGTCCAGGAAGATCTTCCTGTTTTCTACTGTTGATGCCTCTCCCTATGCATCCCAGTATCCCCCCAGCCCTCCTTACTGCCTTCTCACACTGCTTGCCCACCTTTAGGTCATCTGATATAACTACCCCTAGGTCCCTTTCCATTTTTGTTGTTGTCAGTATCTCATGCCCCATTGTGTACTCTTCCCCTGGGTTTCTGTTTCCCAGGTGCAGTACTTTGCACTTCTTTGCGTTGAATCTAAGCTGCCATACATTTGACCATTCCTCCAACCTTGCCAAGTACCTTCTCGTCCTTTCCACCCCACCTTGTCTATCAACCCTGTTGCAGAATCTTTGTGTCGTCTACAAAGAGACATACTTTTCCTTCCAGTCGCTCTGCAATATCACTTATAAAGACATTAAAAAGGACCGGACACAGTACTGAACCCCGTGGTACCCCACTAGTAACCCCCCTTTCTTCAGAGTGGACTCCGTTTACTATTACCCTCTGCGTCCTGTTGTCCAGCCAATGTTTTAACCAGGCTACCACCCTGGGACCCACTCCCAGGCTGGCTAATTTGTTTATTAATCTTTTGTGCGGAACTGTGTCAAATGACTTGCTAAAGTCTAGGTAGGCAATGTCCACAGCCCCTCCCTAGTCTACCATTTGGTCACCCACTCAAAGAAGTCTATTAGATTCATCTGAGATGACCTTTCTACTGTGAATCCATGCTGCCTTGGGTTCTGTGCCCCACTGGCCTCTAGGTACTCAACAATTATTTCCTTCAGAAGTGATCCCATCATTTTCCCTACCACTGAGGTCAAACTAACAGGTCTGTAGTTTCCTGCCTCTGCCCTGCTCCCACTTTTGTGAAGGGGAATCACATCCGCCCTCCTTCAGTCCTCGGGTACCACACCATCCTCCCATGATTTGTTAAAAAGGGTAGTCAATGGTGCCACTAGTTCTTCTCTTAATTCTTTTAGAATTCTGGGGTGAATCCCATCAGGCCCCATTGCTCTGTCCACCTTCAGTTTTAGGAGTTCTTTCAGAACCCTTTCTTCTGTGAAAGGACTGATATTGACCCCCTATCCAGAGTGCTTCTATAGACTGGATTAGGTACCTCCCCCTCCTCTTCCTTTGTGAATACTGAGCAGAAGTATTCATTCAGTATGCCTGCTTTTCACTGTCACTCTCTGCCCACCCACCCTCCTCTTTATACAGCCTCATTATCCCTCTGTCTTTCTTTGCTCCCTAATGTACCTAGAAAAGGTTGTATCCCCCTTCTTAACAGAGTTGGCTATCTTTTCCTCGGTTTGGGCCTTTGCTATTCCGACTGCCTTTCCCGCTTCCTTCTGCTTTAACTGGTACAATTCTCTGTCCTGCTCCTTCTGTGTTTCCTTATACTTCCTGAATGCTATCTTTTTCTCCCTAACCTTCCCCGACACCTCTTTTGAGAACCATAGTGTTTTTTTCTTTTGTTCTGATTTGTTTATTTGCTTCACACAAAGGCTTGTTGCCTCTGTGATGGCAGTTTTGATGTTTACCCATTGTTGTTCCACCCCATCTTTCTTGCCTGTTTGCTAATGCTTTTCTGAGGCACTCTCCCATTTTAACAAAATCAGCCCTCCTGAAGTCCAGTATCTTCACTTTTGTATGGCTTGACTCTACAGCTGAGTTTATTGTGAACCACACTTGTTGGTGGTCACTTGCTCCCAGATGGCTACCCACTTCTAGATCTGAGATCCTCTCTCCATCCCCATTTGAGAGTACCAGGTCTAAGACTGCTTCCTCCCGAGTGGGTTCCAACACTAACTGTCTGAGGCATGCCCCCTGTAGGACATCGAGAATGGCCCTGCTCTTGGATGTGGTTGCAGCAAAGGTGCTCCAGTTAACATCTGGCATATTCAGGTACCCCATCAGCAATATCTCTCCTTTCTCTGTCATCCTAAGGATGCCTTCTATCATTTCCTTGTCCATTTCCTCCCCGAGACGGGGGTCTGTATACAACCCCTGTGAGGATTGTGGTGCCATTTCCAGTCTCCAGGGTGACCCACAGTGCCTCCTCTCCTCCCTGTTTACCCTTTAGTTCCGTTGCTTTGATTCCTTCTCTTATATGGAAAGCTACTCCTCCTCCTCCTCTTCTACCCTCCCTGTCCCTCCTGTAGATTGTGTACCCTGATATGCCAACATCCCAGTCATGCTTCTCTCTGTACCATGTTTCTGTGACTGCCACAATATCCAGGCATCCCTCTTCCATCAAGGCCACCAGTTCAGGGAGCTTGTTACCCAGACTACGGGCTCTGGTACTCACTACCCTCCATATTTTGATGGCCTTACTCCTTTTTGCCCCATTTCTGTCTTTACTGCCATTGTCTTTTCTCCATTTACCCCTGCCCTTCTCCCTATCAACTTCTCTATCTTTGTGTTTACCTCACTAACTACCCTGATTTTTTTTTTTGGGGTGGCCAAGGATTTCCCTTCTCCTTTTCAATGCCTCCCCCTTTGGCTAGTTTAAATGCTTGCCAAAGAAACATTTTAACCTATCGCCTAGGATCCTGGTTCTCCTCCTTGGCAGATGCAGACCATTGCACCAGTATAGGCCTACATCACTCCAGGTGGACTCCCAGACCCCAATGAAGCCAAAACCCTGAGCTCTGCACCAGTTTTTTCAACCACTGAGTGAATCCCATGGTGCGGAGCACCCTAGCCTCACCCATACCACAGACAGGCGGCACCTCCGAGAAGGTTACCGTGCTTGCTACTTGTCTAAGGCCCCTCCCCAACACCACAAACTCCTCCTGCACTGCTCTGATCCCTTTCCCAGCCAGATAATTTGTCCCTAGTTGGACAATGACATCTAATTTCCTCCCCTGTGCAGCTGCTCCCGTGATCCTGAGGATTCGCTCCCTGTCCCTCCAAGCCACAGCGCCAGGCAGGCATCTTACCTCTCTCTCCCCCAGTTCTACCCTCCTAACAATGGAGTGCCCCACCAGGAGTTGTTTCCTTCCCCTGTGGGGTCCCATGCCACCCTTCTGTGGGTCTCCTTTGTGGAGGTTCCCAGCATTCTCCTTGGTCTCCACTGCAGGTGCCTCCATAGAGGAACCACACTCTGCCAGAACAACATATGAACTGTGGAGAGGTACAACTAGAGGGATGCACCTCTGCTCCACCACCCTCACTCTCCCTGAGCCCATTGTGCTCCAACTGCTCCTCTTTCTTGGTAACCTCTGAGGCAACGGTAGTGGCCCTGGTGGTCCCTGGGTGGGAAAGGAGGTCCCCCAAATCCTGGTCAACTCAGCCTGGAAATGAGCAACCTCTTCCCTCAGCCCAGAGAGGTGCCTGCAGATGGGACAACACCGCATCCTCCAGATTGTCTCCCGGAAGACTGCTGCTCCACAGCCACTGCACTGCACCACTCCCATCATGTCTTATTTGTGACCCCTTAACTGTTGTTTTGTATACTTACTTTTTCCTCTCTCTTTTATTTTTTTTATATAATTTTTTTTCTCTCCCTACTTTCCTACTGCCTCCGTGCCCTTAAAGCTCCTGATCTTCCTATTCTGGGACAGCAAGTTCCTATATTCCTCAGTAGTTTCCTTCTTACTTGCTCAGAGTCAGACCTCCAGCAGCTAGGGGGGGATGGAGAGCTACTCGTGTCCTTGTAGGGTGGTGAGTCTTTTGTGGCTCTGTGATCACTCACTTCCTGCTCCCAAACAGGAAGTTCCTGTTGTCAGTCAAATCCTGTGCCTATAAAAGTAGAACCGGCTAAGGGGGGTTGGGGGTGGAGTGTGGAGGGGAGGGATGGTGAGCAATATAGTCCCAGTAAAGTTCTAACAGTAGCTCCTCCTTCTTGCTGTTCTCTGCCACAAGCCATCTAGGTCAATTTTTAAATCTAAACACCTTGCTTGCACTCCGTCGAAGGTGGGCTGAAGAAAACCTCTCTGTTCTTTCTCAACGAAAAACTTTTTTTTTTTTAAATAATAAACACAAAATATACTAAAACTAAATCAATACCAAGCGGTTATGTTGCTGTTGTATAGACGTGAAGATTTGACTCTTGGCGGGCGAGCGACATCGTCACTGAAGTGCACTTGACAGCATGAAAAAAGGAAATTAGGTAGTTGGAGGGTCAGCACAGAGGCAGCCTATATGGCGCAAGCCTGTCTCGCAGCGCCATGCATGCACGGTTCTACCTCGGCACTGGCTCTCCTGAAGATTTTTGGCTCCCACTCGATCCTAGCGCTTCCGGTGTTGTTCCCATCCATCAGTGTGAATGAGTGGTGGAGACTATGTCCAGGAAGATCAACTCCTTAGGCCCTGTGCTATGGAAACAACGCCCTGGTAAAGGAAAAGAGGACAAAATAACAGGACCTGGGGGAAGTTGGGTGGGAAATCTAGACCTACTGCAGGAACCTCTCTCGAAGATAGTACAGTTACGTAAGAACTTACCATAACAGTAGATCTTCGAGAACAGCTCTTGCAGCAGGTTACACCATTAGGACTGAAGCCGGCAGGCATCAGGACCCCACGGAAAAATTCTAGCTAGCTATCTTCAGCGGGGACCGCCCCTGACGTTGGTCCCGCCTCCGACGTCAGACATAGTACATAAGGGGGCGGTCCCTTGATTCCCAGTTCTCCACGGGGAGACTTCCGGCCGCAGGCTGACATCGAAATGGGGAGCCGAGGATCCACCGTCAGAAGACAAAGGAAAAATCCCTGATAGTAAAGGCTAAGCCATGCTTCCTCCAAGGGAAGGTGGGCGGAAGGTACCTGCTGCAAAAGCTGTTCTCGAAGATCTACTGTTACGGTAAGTTCTTACGTACTGTACTATCTTACTTGAGACACAGCTCTTGCAACAGAGATTACTCAATAGGACTGATTCCCAAGCAGTAGCAGCTGCAAACATTCTGGGAGGAGGAAACTGAATTACATTCCAGGTCCTGAATCTAGGACAGAGACCCTGTAGCACCACCAGGCGGCTGGCTCTTCGCCGAGGGCGATGTCAGGCTATAATGCCTGATAAATGTATGCACAGAACTCCAAGTGGCTGCAGCACATATGGCAGAGGTGGAGGCGTTTGGTGCTGCAAAGGAGGTGGCCACACCCCTAGTAGAATGACCCCGGACTGATCCCGGGAGGGGCTTTTGTTTGATATCATAACAGTATGAAATACACTGGACAAGCCAGTGAGACAGGGACTGTTTGGATACTGGTTGGCCCATCATCCTTTCAGAAAAGGAAACGAAAAGTTGTTCTGAGCTACGAAGTCGTTTAGTTCTGTTGAGGTAATACCTCAAGCTGCGGTGAACATCCAGGGTGTGGAGCAGTGCCTCACCTCTATTAGAGTAATTCGGGAAGTAGACCGGCAGGTCAATATCCTGATTGAGAGTGAGTGTAGAAACCACCTTAGGCAGAAATTTAGGATTCGTCCTCAGGGATACTCTGTCCCGGTGGAAAACTAAATAAGGCTGTTTGCACATGAGAGCGTGAAGCTCCGAGACTCTTCTCGCTGAAGTAACAGCAACCAAAAACATCGCTTTCCACGACAGAAAAAGCAGCTCGCAATCCGCGGCAGGTTCGAAGGGGGGAAGCGTGAGTTGTTCCAGGACAAAGAGCAAATCCCATGGAGGCACTGGGTCCTTAATGGGAGGCCAAGGTTGTAACATCCCTCTCAAAAATTCCCGAGAGGCGTCTACTTGTGCCACTGTGCGATGTCCCACCGGAAGGTGGTAGGCAGAGATGGCACAGAGGTGCACCTTGATAGAGGAGTAGGCTAGGCCCGAACGGAAAAGGGAGAGCAGGTAATCCAACACCACTCTCACCGGGCAACCTAAAGGGGAAAAGTCGCGTGCTTGCAACCATAAACAAAAACGGCGCCATTTCATGGTGTACGTCGCGTGCGTTGCTGGCTTTCTGGCTGCAGAAAGAACTTCCGCAACTTCTTGCAAGACCCCGTGACGCAAGATGGCTATGTCTCTAGGAGCCATGCGTGCAGGTTCAGTGAGCGTAAGTCCGGGTGGATCAGTGAACCTTCCTCCTGAGACAAGAGATGGGAGCTGAACGGCAACGGGAGCGGAGGTTCCCGGGATAGCTGAATCAGTAAAGGGAACCAGATCTGTCTGGGCCAGAAGGGCCACCAGGATCATTGTTGCCTGCTCCTGAGCAGTTTGAGAGAACTCTCTGGATCAGCGGGAAGGGAAAAGCGTGAGAGGAATCTGTCCGCTCAGGAGAGGACAGCGCGTCTCCCAGAAAACACCAGGCCCTGGATCTAGCGAGCAAAAATTGGGCAGTTTTGCGTTGGATGGGGATGCGAACAAGTCCAACTCTGGAGTTCCTCATCGAAGAAACAGATCCTCTGCTACCTCTTGAAGAAGTTCCCACTCGTGGACTCTGGCCTGGGAGTGACTCAGGCCGTCTGCAATCGTATTGTCCAACCCGGGAACAAGAACTGTGATCAGATTCGCGCCGTGTCGGATTACCCAATCCCACACCCTCATGGCCTCCCTGCAAAGGGGGTAAGAGTGTGCGCCTCCTTGTTTGTTGAGGTAATACATCACTGCCGTGTTGTCTGTCTGAAGCAGGAGAGTACTCGGCGGGATTTCCGACTGAAAGGCCTGTAGGGCATAAAGGACCGCCCTCATCTCTAGGACGTTGATATGGAGATGAACCTCCAGAGGGGTCCACGTAGCCTGGGACTTCACCCCGTCCAGGTATGCTCCCCACCCTAGACCTGAGGTGTCTGTAGTGAGGATTACCTCCGGGGACGGTGCTATAAATGGGACGCCCGTGCAGAGTGACCCTAGGTCTAGCCACCACTGCCAGTCTCGAATCACGGTGTTCGTGATTCTGACTGGATGCTGCATGTGGTCTTGCCTTTGATCCCATTGCACCTTGAGCATCCACTGAGTTACCCGCATGTGGAGCCTTGCGAAGAGTACGGTAGGAATGGCCGCAGCCATGTGTCCGAGCAAGTGAAGGACCGACCTGGCAGGGACGGTCTTGTTCGACGTAAGCTCCCTGATGAGGGATCTGCCTTAGAGACGCAGC
Organism: Neoceratodus forsteri; assembly: GCA_016271365.2. Classification (NCBI taxonomy): domain Eukaryota; kingdom Metazoa; phylum Chordata; order Ceratodontiformes; family Ceratodontidae; genus Neoceratodus; species Neoceratodus forsteri. Next base: position 352,677,010 of record JADMNL010000025.1, on the reverse strand, counting down.
CGCCACGACTGCCATGCATTTGGTAAAGACCCTGGGTGCGGATGACAGTCCGAATGGAAGGGCTCGGAACTGAAGGTGGTGGTGGTCGATAAACTCGAAGCGCAGGAACCTCTTGTGCGCCTGAGCTAAGGATGTGCAAGTAACGTCCTGCATGTCTAGAGATGCTAAGGCGTCTTGTTTCAGCATGGAATGAGACCGGAAGAGTCACCATCGAGAATCTCTTGTAGGCGACCCGACACGTTGAGGTCGCTGAGGTCCAGAATCGGACGGAGGTCCCCTGTTTTCTTTGGAACCAGGAAGAAGTGGGAATAGTATCCTTGTCCTCTCTGGGTCTCTGGGACGTACTCTATCGCTCCCTTTTGCAAGAGTATTTCTTGCCAGATCAGGGACTTGTGCTGACCCAAGTACCGGGAAAGCAAAGGAGGCCTCGAGGGTGGCTTTTCTGCAAATTCTATAAAGTGGCCTTTTCCGACCAACTGAAGAACCCACCTGTCTGTGGTTATAGCCTGCCATCCTGGCAGGAAATTCGCAATGCGACCCCCGATCATGATTTCCCGTTGATCCTGAGGAGCGGGGGCTGGAAAGGAGTCAGGCTGTGGCGGCTGAGGATCCCGCTGGCTGGACCGGCTTGGAAGTATGCTGGCTATGGCTTGCGGGTTGTTTCCCCTGGGCTCTGAGAAAGCCGGAGCCCCTCGTTGTGGAGCGGGGCGTGACTGTTGCCTCTGCGTCCGTCCACGACAACGGCTTTGGTTCCTATGAAAGGAACTAAGCTTGGGTCGGTACATGGCCTGAACCGACCTCACCGCCTTCCCGGCCTCTTGGAGTTTGGTAATTATCTTCTCTGAGGGCTTACCAAACTAGACTTCTCCCTCGAATGGGGCGTCCATGATATTCTTCTGGACGTCCGGGGTAAAACCGGAGATGCGTAACCAAGAGTGTCTCCGGATGCATACGCCTGAAGCTGCTGCTCGGGCCAAGGAGTCCGCGGAGTCGTATGCGGCTCGTAGCACTTGGGTTCCACGTCGAACCCGTACGGAAGGGCTGAAGCATCTCCTCCTTCCTGCTCACCTTCCGGCAGTTTCTCAGCGCATCAGACCCTGTTCCCACAAGGCATTTGGAACTGCACCATGTGGGTCAAATAATTCAGGGATCTGATGGCGCAAGTAGCGGAAGCATACGTGTGCCTACCCATAGCGTCCAGCTGTTTGGACTCTGGGTCCGGTGGCAGGGTGCTCAGATGTTGTGGTCTCTGGGACCGGTCATGCGAGGCTGTTATATCCAGAGAGTCGGCCTGAGGATGCTGAGTCAAGTACTGTCTTCCCTGGGAGCCTTGTACAAGCGATCAGCTTTCTTCGGCATCGCCAGGAGCGAATGTGGGCTTCCATGCCTTGGTGGCGATCACAGTGTCTACCAAGGTGGCACCACCACAGGCTTGAGGTCCTTCTGCGAAGATACTTCGCAAGGCATAGCCTTTCAGGGTCTAGCTCTTCCGCATCCCATCCCATGTTCTCTTGGATGTGTCTCATAATATCCAAGAACAAAGGGTCGTCTGGAGGAAACTTTGGCATCTCGCGTGGATCCGGAGAAGGGATGGAGAGGGGAGATGGGGATCTGGATGTTGAGAACTCTGATCCCGTGTCCTCCGTCGAAGGCGAATGTCGGCGTCTTCTGGGTCTCTTAGGACTGGGTGACCTGGAAGAGGATTTGGACGGAGGTCTCCGTTTGTCTGATCTCCCCCTTGGAGGTGTTCTGTGTTCCCAGGGAGGAGGTAGTCGGCCTGCCGACCCCGATGGGGGGGGGGGGGCGCAGGAACCGGAGGAGTAATCGGTGTAGGAGGAAGAGGAGGAGGAAGAGGAGGTGGAGTGGGAACCATGTCCTTCTTTATGGTATCCCACCAGTAAGTGAACAGCTCCTTCACTACCATGGAAGAGCCCGGCGCGTCCGGGCGCCGGTGGATGGTCGTCGGGTCCCGGCGTCGAGCTCCGCAGGGGCTTGGGTAATGGCGAGGGCTCCTGGGCGGATTCGACAGGACCAGGCCGCCGTCTGGTCTTGGGCTGAGTCAAATCCTCCTTGGTGATGGTCTCCTGACCGGCGTCGGTCGGGCGTCGAGTCCTCTTCTCAGGGAGGCCGGGCGCCGGTCCCCCGGCGTCCGATGATGCATAGGCCTGGCTGGCGGCGGCCGTCTGGCGGCCAGCTCTGGGGATCTGTGGCGAGGGCGGCGACGGATGCACCGGCGTCGGATCCTGCAGCCTCTTCAGGGAGGTAAGTTCCTTAGTCTTGCGAGGAGGCAAGGAAGCCGACCTGACGTCGGGTTCAAAAAGGCGGGAACCCGACTTATGGTGATGGTGGCGATCCCCCGACTTGACCAGGGCCTTGGAGGATGAGGAAGGTCTGGCAGTCTTGGCCTGAGAAGAGGATGAAGACTTCTTTACTGCAGCAGGGGGAGGCTGAGAGCTGGCCCGGGAAGGGGAGTGGTCGGACCTGGAACCCGAGCTGCGCGAGTCTGAGGCCCTAGACGGGGATCTGGAAGGGGCCTTCTCCCTATGTTTCTCATCGTGCTTGTGGGCCTTCTGTGAAGAGTCCCCCTTGGAAGACATGGTTTTGAGTTTTTCTTCCAACAAAAAAGCCTGAAGGGCCTTCTGGCGACGGATCCGGGTTCTGCTATTAAACCCCTGGCAGAAGGAGCAGGCCCGGGTGTCGTGGTCTGGGCCTAGGCACCGGACGCAGGCCAGTGAGGGTCCTTGAGAGGATCTGCTTCCCACAAGCACACTTGAGGAGTGACCAGGAGGTCGGAGAGGACATCAGTGAAAACTTGATTGTGAAGATTCAGATTTCCTAGGAAAAACTTAACCGGCGTGTCGTAGCGCTAGAGACTGAACCGAGAAGGGTCGAGACATACAAGTCGACAGCGAGGAAGAACTGCAGAATCGGGCGGGACCGCCCCTTATGTACTACGTCTGGCGTCGGGCCGGGACCCGATGTTGGGTGCGGTCCCCGCTGAAGATAGCTAGCTAGAATTTTTCCGTGGGGTCCTGATGCCTGCCGGCTTCAGTCCTAATGGTGTAACCTGCTGCAAGAGCTGTGTCTCGGAGTAAGATCTACTGTTATGGTAAGTTCTTAGGTAACTGTCATATCTTACTTTGAGAGGGTTCCTGCAGTAGATCTTTACACAAAAGACTGAATACCAAGCAGTCAAAATTAAAGAAAGAGTTGGAGACTAAGTTCCGGGAGGAAGGAGCGCCTGCCAACTATAAACCTTCTTAAGAAAGAAGGCCTTGCAAAATGGCGAGGCTGAAACTGGCTCTGCGTCTACAGGCAATGTCCAAACTGTAATGCTTGATGAATGTGTGGACAGAGGACCAAGAGGACGCTGCGCAGATATCTGCTGTGAACACATTCCTGAGAAAGGCCATTGAAGCAGCCATGCCCAGAGTAGAATGGCCTTTCACCTCCCCCAGAAGGGGCTTCTCGTACTTGCTGTATATGTACGAGATGCAGTTAGCCAACCATTTCAACAAACCCTGTTTGGAGATGACCTTGCCCTGACATCTGGGAGCAAAGGTCATAAACAACTGGTCAGACTTCCGAGCCTCTTTGGTCCTAGAGATGTAGTATCTCAGAGTCCTTTGCAGATCTAATGCGTGCAGGAGGCATTCCCCCGTTGGAATATTGAGGGTTAAAAAAACGGCAATTCAACATTCTGGTTCAAAGTAAATTCCGAAACAACTTTCGGAAGAAAAGAAGAGTTAGTCCTCAAAGCCACCTGGTCTCTGTGGAAAATCAAGTAAGCTCCATACAGACAAGGGTCTGAAGCTCTGAAATCCTTCAAGCTGAAGTTATAGCGACCAAAAAGAGTGTTTTCCAGGACAAGTAACGCATGTCGCAACTTGCTGCCGGCTCAAAAGGGAGCAAAGTAAGTTTTTCCAAAATAAAATTTAAATTCCAGTGGGGAATCAGATTCCGGACTGGAGGCTTAAGGTGGAGGATGCCCTTGAGAAAGGTTCTAGAGACCTCCAACTGAGCAATGGCTTTGCCCCTCACCGGAAGGTGGTAGGCGGAAACCGCAGATAAGTGGACTTTCAGAGAGGTATAACTGAAGCCCAATTCAGAGAGGTGCAAGAGTATTCAAAGACCTGGGGACCCGAGCAAGTGAATGGATCCAGGCTCTTGGCCGTGGCCCAAATAGAGAATCTCTTCCACTACATAGCATAAGTGGATCTGGTAGAGGGTTTCCTAGCCTCTACTAGAACCTGAGTGACTCAAGAAGAGACACCATAACGAGAGACAGCTATGTCCAAAGGTACCACGCATGCAGGTGGAGAGACTTGAGGCTTGGGTGCACCAGGCTGCCCTGCACCTGACACAGAAGGTCGTTGGAGAGAAGAAGAGGAGGAACTGGGGGTTCCAATGTCAGCTGCTGCAGCAGAGGGAACCAAATCAGCTGCAGCCAAAGCGGGGCTATGAGAATCATGTGAGCCCCTTCTGCCTGGAGCTTCAGCAGAACCTTCTGCAGAATAGGAAAGGGAGGGAAAGCGGAAAGAAATCTCCCTGTCCAGGATAGAGACAGCGTGTCTCACCAAAAAACACCACGCCCAGGAACAAGCGAGCAAAAGCTGAATAGTTCTGCGTTGGATGCGGAGGCAAATCAATCTATTTCTGGCCGACCCCACTTGAAGGAAGAGATCTTCCACTACTTCCTGCTTCAGCTTCCACTCGTGAGCCCGTGCAACAGTGCGGCTGAGACTTTCCGCCAGGACGTTGTAAACTTCTGAAACATGGACTGCTATCAATGACAGGCCGTGCTGGACTGCCCAGTACCACACCCGCATCACCTCCCTGCAAAGGGGGTATGATCGGGTGCCTCCCTGCTTGTTTATGTACCAGACTGTAGCTGTGTTGTCGGTCTGGACCAATAGTGTTCCCGGTATTAAGAGGTACTAGAATGCTTGGAGAGCATAGAGCACCACTTTCTTCTCCAGAATATTGATATGTAGATGTTCCTCTAGTGGAAACCACATCACCCTGCTTTCGGTGGTCTCCTAGGTGAGCGTCCCATCCCTGGCCTGAGGCATCCGTTGTCAGGGTCACGGAGGGGGATGGGGTGGAAGGGGATCCCCAACAAAAGGTTGGAAAGATCCTGCTACCAGAGAAGATCTCTCTTCAGGCTGCTGGAGACTAGGATCATGTGGTCCATGTCATCCAGACGTTGATCCCACTGGACCCAGAAGGACCACTGGGTCACCCTCATGTGCAGTCTGGCCAAAGGGACTATGGGTAGGGCAACCGCCATTAGACCTAACAGGCAGAGAACAGAGCACGTCTTGGTCCGCCAGGAGGAGGAGGAGGAGGAGGATACCAACACTGCTTGTTGCATTAGTGTTTCCGCCCTGTCCGTAGGTAAGAAGGCCCTGCCCTGAACCATGTCCAGCACTGCTCCAATGAAGTGGAGTTGCTAGGAGGGTGAACGTTGAGATTTGGGAACATTCACAGTGATGCCAAATCTGGAGAATAGGTCCAGGATGGAGGACAGGGAAGCCCTCAGACTCTCCTGCGATGGTGCTGACAGCAGCCAGTCATCCAGGTAACGGAAAACATAAATCCCCTGGTGGCGTAAGGCCACAGCCACCACCGCTAGACACTTGGTAAAAACCCGAGGTACCGAAGAGATGCCAGATGGGAGGGACTTGAACTGATAATGATTCTCCTGAAAGGAGACTCTCAGAAAGTGGCGGTGGGCCTGGAGGATGGGAATATGCAGGTAGGCATCCTGCATATCCAGGGAGCACAGCCATTCGTTCTGTTGGAGCAGGGGCAAGAGTCCCTGGAGCATCAACATATGGAATCTCTTGTATTCTACGAAGAGACTGAGTAGGCTAAGATCCAGAATTGGTCTCAGATCTGCCATCTTTTTGGGAACTAGGAAGAAGAGGGACTAATATCCCCTTCCTATTTGCCCTGGTGGAACCGGCTCTATGGCTTGTTTTTGAAGCAGAGCCTGGATCTCCTGATGAATAATGCCTAGATGGCCTGACAGGTAGTGGGTTGTCTGGGGGTCTGGCCAGGAACTCGATTGAGTGTCCTCTTGCTATTAGCTGTAGGACCCAAGCATCTTCGGTTATCATCTTCCACCCTTCCAGGTGGAGAGCGAACCGTCCCCCCACTGTTTCCTCGGGAGATGCTGGAGGAGGAGGGGGGACCCCCTTGCATCAGGATGCAGAGGGGAGTGCCACTTTTCCGTCTCCAGCAGTCTTTTGCCTGAGGGGTCTGGGAGCCAGAACCAGTGGCGCGACGTTTACCCTGTCGCCTACCTTGGTTCTGCCTGTTCCACCTCTTCTGAGTGTGACAAAAGGACTGCTTGGGCTTTTGTCCCGAGAGGTACATAGAGTGTACGTCCTTAAGTGACCTTCCGTTCTCCTGTAGCTCCATGATTATGTCCTTTGCGTCTCCCCAAAACAGGAAGGGACCCCTAAAGGAGGCGTCCAGGAGGGTGCTCTGGACATCTTGCACCAGTCTCGCAAGATGAAGCCAAGTCAGGCGCCTCAAGCAAATGCCCATGGCACTGCAATGGGCCACTGAATTGACCGTATCATAAGGGGCCCTTAAAGCATGGCAGTAAGAAGACTTATTCAGTCTTACCTTCTCCAACAGCCGATTTCTGAGGTCCTCATCCGGAATCTCCTGCAAGTCCTTCTCCAAGTCTGACAATGCCGACTTCTGGAAAGACACTACATGGGCTACATAGTTTAATGACCGGATGGCGCAGGTCGATGAAGAATAGACTTTGCGTCCATATTGATCCATTTGTTTGGATTCTTTATCTGGAGGAGAAGCACTCAGGTGTTTCGGCTGTGCCGACCTGTCATGGGCCGTAGTGATAACCATGGAGTCAGCCTTTGGCTGACTGATCAGATGACCAACTCCTTCCGGGGGGTGATATGTTCTGTCAGCCTTTTTGGAAACAGCCAGAATAGAGGATGGCTGTTAGCAAACTGTAGAGGTAAGATCCTCATGCGGTCCCATCCATGGAGGAATAGGGAGGGGGTTCGAGCTGGTGAGGTCTAGGTGCTCTGCCAGACGTCTCCCTCTTGGGGTCAAGCTCCTGAGATGCCCAGCCACAGGCCTGTTTGATGGACCTTAGGAGTTTCATGAAGGATGGATCCTCTAGCAGAGACTTCGGGGACTCCTTGGGCTGGGGTTCAATGAGGGAGTGATGTTCCGAGTGATCAACAGACTCGGGGTCCGAATCAGAGTCAGAGGACTCCAGTCTGCTGGGTAGAGGTGTGACGTCTGGGACCGTCTCCATCACCCTTGCTCCTGAGGGCTCCAAGGAATGCCTGCCTGAACTCCTATCAGACCCGGCCCAGGGGGCAGGGCTTCTGGTAACAATCCTATGGGTTGGGGTGGGAACCGTGACCATATGGGGTTGTCCCAGTTCTTGCAAGAGTTGTGATTTTGCATCCTGCCACCAGGCCGGAATAGTAGTGGGTGGTTCTGGCTGGGGAGGGGGAGGTGGAGCAGGTGGAGGAGGTGGCATTGGCTGGTACCCTGTAGAGTAAGGAGGGTAGCCGGGTGGCTGGTACCAATACTGGTACGGATGGTGTCCCTGGTAGTAGTGACCCAGCGTCGGGTACCCCGGCATCAGAGCTGACGGCAGGTACCCAAGCGACGGCCCTCCTGGCATCGGGTAATATGGATACTGGGGCAGTGGATAGCTGGGATAATGACCAGAAGGACCCGACAGAGATAGGGCAGGGGGTTCAGGAATAGGCAGTGCCGAGGAACTACTGGATGGGATAGGGTCCTTCGACAGGCCTGGGGTCTCTATTGTGACCCCGGACAGGCCAGAAGGTAGCTCCGGTGTTGGAGCAGGAAAGCCCTGGTCCACATCAGGAATTGGTATATGGACAAGGGAATGGCCCGGCGTCGGGGGGGGGGAAGGGTGTGTGTGAAAATGATCCATCTGGTCTCAGGGAGGTGAGCGAGGCAAAGGAATGGAGAGCCCCGTCGCCTGATCCAGCCCGAAGGTTGGACTCTCAGGAGGAGGGCCCGACGCAGGAGAGGTCTCCTGGACAGCCCCACTCGATTTCCTGGCTGGGGAAAACGAGGCATCTGGCACGGTCAGTAAGTTCCGTAAAGGAGAACCCTCGCAGAACGAAGGAGGGCCTGGAGGCTCGCCCTGCGCGACGTCTGAGGCCATAAGGGTGTCCGACGGGAGGGCACCCGCCCGGCAGACGTTGGGCAAGCTGACAACCGACTTATCGGCAGAGACCTGGCGGGCATCGGAGGAGCCGACATCTGACTTACAGGAGGCGGTCGGGCCTACAACAGCAAGGAGGCTGGAGTCAGGCAGAGCGCCCAGGGCCGAGCTCCCGACTGCAGAAGCGGGGGAGACATAGCGGCAGAGCCTACAACAGGACCCGAAGAATCCTCTGGAGAGGAACCCCCACTGCCCACTGACTAAAGCAGGAGTGGGAGAAGGCATCCGATCCACCAGAACGGATGGAGACCCTGGAGGTGGGGTACTCACTGCTCTGGAGGCCTCACCTGCTGTGTCGTCAGCTGTCTGACGATGATCAGATGGAGGACGATCCCGATCACGGTGCTTCTCCTTCTCCTTTTGCTTTTTCTTGGGAGTGGATGAGGAAGTGTGTTCCCTCAGCTCCTGGAACTCTTTTTCATCTGTGCCAGGCGACACTTTAAAAGGCGAACATCAAGGGCCTTCTGGCAATGAGTGCGCGTGGCCTGGTTAAAGGCCTGGCAGATCTCGCAATCTGTGACCCGATGTTTGGGGCTCAGACAAAGAATGCAGCGGGACTGGCTGTCCCAGTGCGGGATTTGGGCATCGCACTGCGAGCACTTTTTCTTCGATTTATGCAAAGACATATCTTAAGACTATTGGAAAAATGGGGCAAAAAACTTGTACTATATAGAAAGAAATGGCGGATGACCGAGCTAGTTCACTGCGAGGATCCAACGAGATGAGGTCGATGGCAGGAAAGAACTGGATGGCGGGTGTGGGGAACGCCCCCTATATACTGTCACGCTGATGTCCGATCAGATGACGTTGTGGGTGGTCCCACGCTAATGATTGCTAGCTAGAAGTTTGCCGTGTGGTCCTGATGCTAGGGGGCACAGTCCTATGTGTAAAGACCTACTGCAGAAACCCTCTCGAAGTAAGATGTAATGTTCCCATAGAGATCATCTTGAACTTTTCTCTGAGCAGGTATTTGTTCAACTTCCTGCGGTCAAGAATTGGGCACATGCCGACTATTTTCTTTGGAACTAGGAAGTAATGGAAGTAGAACCCCATGTTCCGTTCTGCTTGAGGAACTACTTCTACTGCCCTGTTTTTCAGAAAGCCCTGTATCCTGGAAGTAAGGAGGTCTGACTGAGCGATAGGCAGACTGGGCTGCCGCTTGGGTGGAAGATCTGGGGGGATCTCTGCGAAACTGAAATCCCTCACGTATAATCCCGAGGACCCATTTGGCTGTTGTTATGGACTTCCACTGATCATAAAATTGAGTCAGATGTCCTCCCACTCCTGAAGCAGTATCCACCTCGGGCAGGTGAGGTGGAACCTGGGCTGGAATTTCAGAGGGTGGCACTCAGTGCTTTCTGACCCTGGGCCTTCTGCCGCGTTTTCTTTTGCAGCTGAGGAGTTTGGTTCCTGTTAAAGGCTCCTTGAGCCCTACCCCGAAAGGACTGTCTGTTATGAAACTGTTGGCGGTTCCTGCCTCTCTGAGGGACGGCAGGAGCTGGTCTGGCCATCATGGTTTTCTTGGCAACCTCCAATGCTTGCTCCGCCTGTGGGCCGAACAAATAAACACCATCAATGGGGAAGTTCATAATTTTCTACTGGGCATCATTTGAGAGGCCCGAACTTCTGAGCCAGGAGTGCTGACATGCACAAATCCCAGCCGCAGCTGCCCTAGAGGCAGTGTCAAAGGCATCCATGGCAGCTTTCAGCTGTTGATTGTTAGACTCTATGCCCCTGGTAATGGTCTGTAGAAGCTCCCGCGGTGGAATCAGATTCCAGGAGGTTCTCGACCATTGATTTGAGTGAGTGCCACAGGGTGTACTCATACTGGGAGTAATGGCCTTGGTAACTAGCAATACGCATACCTAAGGTCACTGCTGTAAAAACTTGCTTCCCCAAAGTGTCAATTTTACAAGACTCTTTATTCACAGGACGTGCCATGGATTCCTGAGGGAGAATGGCTTTGTCGTTCTCCGCAAGCACCACAAAAGCATCCGCAAAAGGCTGAGCAGCCAGCATCGGCCTGTCCTTAGGAGGGTTGTACTTCCTATCTATGGACTTGGCCACAGAGGGGATAAGCACAGGCCTGTCCCACACCACTTCCAAAAGGGTCTCAAAAGAGGGGTTGCACTGGTGGTGTTGGGTCTACAGGAGTATCAGGGACATGCAGATATTCCAGACACAAACATTTTCCTGGGTCCACAGCAGATGTCTGAAGGGTTAAGGTGGATCTCATGTTCTTTAGCAGAGACTTAAAGGAAAGATCTTCTACCACAGACTCAGCTGATACAGAGGGCTTTCTATCTAGCCCGTAAAAGGAGTCCTCGTCTACGTCTTCTGACAAAAGTAGATCAAGATCAGATTCATCAAGCTCCAGTCTCCAAAAGTGCGTACTGGGAAGGTGGTGCTTATAACAAACATCAAAACCCATTCACAGAAAAATCGAGCACTCACCAGCAAAATACAAATGGACTCGGCCAGATTAAAAAAAGAAACTTTTATTTCACAAAATTGAAAACCACCGACTTCTGGTGACATCACCAACAGCATGGCAGCCTAACCGCGGAGCTCTAACCTCTCCTTAGCAGAAGAAAACTCTCCACACAGTCTCTAGCGAGCAGATTTGAGCAAATAATGCATAAATCGCACAGTGGAGCTATCTCGGTGAAGAAAACCCGAACTAAAAACCTAAAACTAAAAAATAACCATCCTGTTTTGAGCCCGAAAAGTTCAGCCAGTGAAGGATCGCCGACAAGCATGACAGAGGGAGACACAGAATCGGAGATGGAAACCTTGTCTCGTTCAAGGTTTGAAACTCTGCTCTCAGAAATTAAGCAAATCAGAAATGAAACTAAACAAGAATTCAACAAGTTACATACAGATCTTAATAAGGTAGAGGTAAGGGTATCTACAGCAGAAAATCGTATCTCAACGGCAGAAGACGATTTAGTACACATCTCCAGGGCGATTGAAATCCTGGCCCAACAACAAGAGCTCACGCATGCCAAATGCTTAGATCTGGAGGTCCGTTCACGCCGGGACAATTTAAGAATCTATGGCCTACCTGAAACAAGTAAAACGGGAGATATGGCGGATTTTTGGGGGGACCTCCTGCGCCATACACTCAATCTGCCACAGGCCTTTTCATTTAAAATCGAGAGGGCACACCGTGCTCTTGTGCCTAGGCCTACATCAAACTCTGCTAGGCCCAGATCAATTGTGGCAAAATTTTCCAGCTACCGCGACAAGGAAATAATATTGTGGATGGCGTGGAGACAGGGGAACAGAGAGTACAACGGTGCAAGATTATTCTTTGATCAGGATTACCCCCCTCCCATTCAACAACAGCGCTTAGCATATGCACCTCTCCTCCGTAAGCTGAAAGAATTGGGCATTAAATTCCAGATGCCATATCCCTCACGACTGAGAGTTCATTGGGACACAGGCATTGAGATATACCATACATGCGAAGAAGCTCTACAAGCCATGGGGCAAAAAGGGTATGAAGTTGCATTACCAGCCTTTCCAGCAGACCAAACCCCTAAACTCCAGAATACATGGTGCTCTGCAGCACTCTGGAATACCAGAAGATCGGGGAAGAAATTGGCGAATACTACTCTGCAGGATATTAAATCTATGTTCCACAAGCTTACCCATCACCAGAGCATGAAGAAGATGGCAGATGAACAGGAGAACGATACCTGAATGAGAACAGGATCATTTTGGACTTTAAACTAGGTCAAATCCTCTCCCTCGACTCAGAGGACTGTTCCTGCGGAAACCCCAATCATCTTTATTATGAACTATCATTAACACACAAGTTAAAGACTGAATTCTGGGAATACTGTCAACTTTAAACAGTGATAACTACTTTATACCTTTTTTATTTTTGTTTTGAGAGATGAGCGGGGGGTGGGGAGGGGGATGTGGAGAAAAAGGCGCCATGATGTCTCGAGGGTTGATCTTGCATCTGCCCTTAATATTTTTCTGTTTACTGCTGCAGCACAGACTCGAACTTGTTATGATGGTGGACCGTTTGCACTTATATGCAGCAATACTGTGGGGGCTTAGTGAAAGAGTTGTGATATGGACATTTTGACTCTCCTGCTTGTTATTATTTTTGTTTATTATTTCTGGATCTGACACCTCGGAGAGCATGGCTGAATACCAGCGTTTTGGATTAACATCACCCTCTGTATTTGCGAATAAGCATATGCAGGGCTTTACACTGTTGGGTCACTAGAGGGGGCAGTTTGAGCAGGATACAACTAATAAGTTCGGGTTTTATGGTTTAATCAGTATACAACTGCGGGGGCGGGGAATAATTGCTCCATTTTTTCCTCCTTTGTTTTTCTTTAGGAGACGCAGCTACGAGCGATGCAGCCATGTTTGAAGTTGGCTGGCTTCATAACAGCGATACTAATACATCTCTCCTTAGTTGTTTATAAAAGGAGCACTTTCAAAATGCAGTATACAGAAGGCGTGCCACCAGTGACGAAAGGCCACTCTATCTGGTCAAGACCTGTGTATTTAAGGGTCAAGGAGGAACGAGCCATTAACTTGGCCCCCCTCTCATCCTCCCCGATACTCGTTTGTTCTAGGGAATAGGGAACATGATAGGATGTTCCCCTACCTTGGGGGTCACCTTGCACATAGTTTATTACCTGGAACGAGGTATGCCCTGTTAGCGCCCACGCAGGGAAAGTTGTTTTTTATATGTTATAGATGTTGTTGTGGTTTTCTTTGGTCATATTTTTTCATTTGCATTATGAAACATACATGGCATTGCATCCTGTGGCAACACTGGGAAGACTATAGATCTCTGAACTATAATTGGAATATGTGGAACAATAAGGGAAAGAGAAGGGCTAAATACCAAAGAAATTTTGGAAGAGGAGTGGGATTAGGCAGGGTTCGAGTAATACCAGATGAATATACCCCCCAATAGTTTAGATGGCTGAGAAGATGAATATAAAAATTATTTACCATAATATTAATGGGCTAAATAATCCGGTAAAGAGACATAAAGTCCTGTCAGCCATTAAGAGGCAAAAGTCATCTTTTGTTCTATTGCAGGAAACCTATCTTGCAAGGGCTGAGCACCAGAAATTAGGGAAATTTGGATTTAGCCAAGTAGTTTCTGCATCCTATGGGAAGGGGAAGAGAATGGGGAACAGCAATTTTGGCTGAGCGAAGGGCACAGTTCCAATCAATATCAACATATGCAGATCCTGAAGGCCGATTGGCGGTGCTGACTGGTAATCTGGAGGGTTCCCCTATCAGCTTGGCATCGCTATATCTCCCACCAGGATCCACAAAAGAGGTTGTTTGGTCCCTGTTGCAAAAAGTTACTGAACTTCATATAGGGGTGTTAATTCTGGAGGGAGATTGTAACCAAATATGGGAACATTTAGATACTTCCAGAACTGTGACATTTAGGCAAAACCCAGCTAGTAAAGCGATTAGGGAACATTTGAAAAGGGCCTTTTGGGTAGATGCATGGAGAATGCAAAATCCAGGTAAAGGGGAGTATACACACCATTCTTATCCCCATGGCTCCTACGCACGAACTGATTATTTTTTATATCTGGAGAGCATCAGGGTCAGGTAGTGGAATGTCAGCGGTTGCCATCAGCCCTTTCCGATCACTCTCAACTGCTCTTGAAGGTGACTTGGAATATGGCTAGGGGGCAAACTCTTTGGAAATTTAATAATTTTTTGTTGAACTTGGAGGAGTTCACAACCATGGCCAAAACATGAATAGCACAAATAATACAGGAAAATGACTCACCAGACATTTCCAGAACCACTTTATGGGACACCATAGACAGTCTTTAGAGGGGATTGCATCAAGTATGCGACCCGCTTTAAACACCAGCAAAATCAGCAGCTGGATAGCCTCCAGAAACAGTTGCAAGATTTACAGAGCCAGCATGCCAGCGGAGATACCTCAGTGCAGGCTAATCTCCAGGCAACCAGACAACAGATTCAAAAATTGTTGGAGATTAAGACAGAGCAGGCATTGCAGCGTCTACGTCAGAGATATTATGAAAATGGACCTAGGGCAACTCGTTTGCTAGCACATTGGCTGAGACAACTAACATCTCAGACTACCATTACCCAAATTCAGGACCATAAAACTGGTCGACTGATTAGATCCCCGGAAAAAATATTAACTAGTTTTCGAGAGTTCTATCAGATCCTCTACACCCCGGAACACACCCCTAATGCCTCACAAATAGAGACATACCTGGCGAAACTTAAACTTCCAAAGCTGTCACAGGGCTTAAGGGATTTCATAGATGCCCCCATTACCTCTTTAGAATTAAATACTGCAATTAAAAATTTAACAACAAACAAGTCTCCAGGTCTGGATGGATACACTTCGGAATTTTATAGATTTTTAAAAAAAGAACTTAAACCCTCTTTATTAGAGGCATGTATAACAGCACAATCAGGAGAAACATTTCCGGATACCTGGAATTACGCGGTAATTTCAAGTATACCTAAACCAAGCAGCGACATCACATATTGTAAATACTTTTGTCCTACATCTGTTTTTTAAATGTTGATTATACATTATATGCATCAATATTGGGAAAACAATTGGAGACGGTGCTTCCTGATTTAATCGATCGCGGCCAGACAGGTTTTGTCCCAGGTAGGCAAACCCAAGACAATATTAAGAGAATGCTGCATATATTACACCATGCTGCCCGGTCGCGGTCTCCCTTTCTGCTTTTAAGCTTGGACGCGGAGAAGGCCTTCGACCGGGTAGCATGGGAATTTCTAGGTTTGACCCTGAATGGATTTGGCTTCTCGGAATCTTTCACTAAAATTATAAATAATATATATTCCAGTCCCAAAGCATATGTGAAAATAAACAGGAAAATATCACCACCAGTATCTCTAGAACGCGGCACCAGGCAGGGATGTTCCCTCTCCCCTCTTCTTTTTGCATTATATCTTGAGCCTCTGGCTCAGGCAATAAGACAATCCAAAACAATACAGGGCTGGGAGGGGGGTGGAGAGGTGCATAAACTAGCCTTATATGCGGATGACCTGCTAATTTACCTCAAAAACCCAGAACAGTCTCTAACATCTCTATGGGCTTGTTTAACAGAGATTGGCTGCATGTCAGGATATCAGATAATGAAGCTAAGACTGAGGTTTTACAACTTCAATATGAACCCTCTGAGAGAATCAGACAGACCTTCCCCTTTAGATGGGATTTATCTCATATAAAATACTTAGGGTTCATTTAAGCTCTCGATCTGACCAACTTTACTCCCTTAATTTTACCCCGATACTAGCTAAAATTAAGCTGGAATTGGATAGATGGGCACCGGTTCCTATCCCCTTAACACAGAGAGTGGAAGCGGTTAAGATGATACTTCTTTCAAAGTTTCTATATGTAGTACAAACTATCCCCTTATCTCTTCCAGATTTATATTTTAATTTACTCAACAGGGGAACTTCCCGTTTTTTATGGGGCAAGCAGAGACCAAGAGTCCATCTCTCAGCCCTTCAGATTCCAAAGGAAAGCGGTTTATCCCTACCCCAATTTCAAATTATATTATTATGCTGCTCAGCTACGCACAGCCTTCTTTTGGCTAGACTCTTCATATCAGGGTAAATGGAAAATTTTGGAACTAAAAGAGGAAACCCTTACAAATTTAAACAAAACTCTCCTTGGGCAGACGATAAAGCCATCTTTACACTGGGAAGGAAACCCCTATACAGTATCCACTTCGACCATATGATTTAGGATTCTTACGGATAAGGGAGCAAAGGGTTGGAGGCATCTCCTCTGGTCTGTTCCATATATGGATTCATTCACCCCTGCAGGATGGGACTCAGGATTTAGGAATTGGGAGGGAAAAAACCTGCACTTGATATGGCATTTCCTTGAAGGGAATGAAATAAAATCATTTCAAACATTGGTTACCAAATTTTATATACCCTGGCGAGACAGATTTAGATACTTTCAAGTTAGAAATCTTATCAAATCTATTCAAGCCCAAATTAAAAGACAGAATTCCTTCTCCCCCACTAACTGCTAATCTTTTTAGATTGGCGGTGGAAAGGAAACCTCCTACAACTCATATTATCTCTGTTCTTTATAAAGCCCTGCAGTCATGGAAGGGAGATTCCACTCTCTCTGTGAGGAGGGCATGGGAAAAAGATCTGGATACTCAGATTTCAGATGAGTTATGGACCCTGACTTTGTCCAAGATACATTGGGGTTTATCTTCCGTAAACTGGCAGGAATTCGCATGGAAAATCTTCATTAGATTTTTCCAAACTCCAGCTATACAAAGTAAATACCAAAGGGAAGCAACCTCGACCTGTTGAAGGAACTGTGGACATGCCCCAGCAGCACTGGCCAATATAATGTGGGGTTGTCCAATCCTAGCCCCTTTCTTTGGGGAGCTACAACGGGCATTACAGGCTATTATAGATGTGGATCTACTCCTAACACCTTGCCTTTATTTTTTTTCTGGACTTACCAAAAAATATATAGAGACGCCCTTACAAGTAAGTTTTTGAGGACAGCCTGTCTGGCTGCACAAAAGGCCATAACAACAAAAAGAACTGGCTCTCTCAACAGGCCCCTACTCTTTTGATATGGCATGATATCGTGATAAATATTAATAGAATGGAAGCTTTAACAGCCAAGCTTAATAAGAGAACCACTCAATGTGAGATTCTTTGGAGAAGGTGGGTCTTATTTATGGATAAAGAGAAACCAGATTTTATTCCTTGATTGGGCATACAGAGCCTAATGTCATGAATACCTTACATAATATTACCTCTTTTTGAACTGAGTAGATCACCATCTAGAATTAAGTACCTGACTGTACCACCCTTTGTTGAAGTGGGGAAAGATATGAGATAATAGAAACTTCATAATGGAATCCAGAGGTACTCCAAACAGGAAATATGCCTGTAAAATGTAATTCTTCCAGGCAATAGTATATCTCCTACTTATGATAACTTTCCTATTTTTTATAATACTTATAAGTTCTTTATTATTTTTTAACCAGCCAAATGGACATCAACTTGTGAACTAAGTGATACCTGTATTTATGTTCCCTACCTCTATGTATCTATGTCTTGTCTATGTGTAATGCAAAAAATATAAATAAAGTTAAAAAAAAAAATAATTGAAAACCACCGTGTGGTAATCGCTTTACGTGTTTCAGAACCCCTTGGTTCCTTTTTCAAAAGCTGGTTTACCACAAAACACCAACACTTAAATACTTAAAAACTTCAATCAACATAAATGACATCACAAGTAACAATACATTAACATTAGTGCAAGTAAAAATGGCTGTCACCACTGAAACCCCCCAACTAAATGGCTAAAATGACTGTGAGCAAACTTAAAATGGCATTAGTGTGAGTTGTTGGCAGCTCCATTATACATCCACCCCCCTGGGTTGCAGTAGTCGGTGGGGACACCCCTTTCCAATTCACTGGCACTTGTCCCTGAAGCATATGACCATTATGGCCTTCTACGAACACTGAGGGAACTTTAGGAAATCGATTTCATGAGAAAGAATGACAGTTCTATTTGTCAATTGCAGAACTATGGAATGAAAAAGTATTAGTAATTATCGCAGACAAAAAATGGGAGGCTTTCTGGATCTTCTGTCTAATGTAAAATGGTCCAACTACTCTCCAGCATCACAGTAAGTCCTTACAAAGTGGGAGAGAAGAAAATATGGAAGCCAGGTGGCACTGACACAAACGACACCACCGGTGTTGAACTGCACAAGCAGGAAGAAGCAACTAGAGCAGCGTTGCAGCACAAACCATCACCACCAGGCTTCAAGAAAGTGGGTGGGAAGGAGCCATTGGAGCACAACCAGGCAATACTGGTCTTCAAGCAACTGGGCAGGCAGGGGGAGAAAATCTCAGGAGCATAGCTGTTGTAAACCAGCACTGGGCAGCTCTGAGGGAGCTGTGAGACAATAAAACAGACTGCAGTAAAAAAATAAATAACCCTTCAATTCCCCTGTGCCCCACATCCAGTCCAAATCATGATGCCAGAATTGCCTTGCCTGTACATCTGCCAAACTGCCCAAGGCTGACTTTTCCTGAGCATTTTTTTTGGGCAACGAGATTTTGGCGCTCATCTGAGTTGCCAGAGAATGTAAAGCCCATCTCAGAACTGTTGCAGAATCGCCTCAGAATTGCTCATAGCCTGATTGCAGCAAGTATGAGGTCCTGCTGCAGAATGTAGGTCCAGCTTGCAACAGTGAACATGGGGCCCTGTCTATGGCCCAGTACTAGACTCTCATCGTTTCCCTGCACAGGGAATAGGAATGATTCCCTCCTTGCTTGTTTATGTAATAAACTACATACATGTTGTCTGTCTGAATCAAGAGCAGACCCAGGGAGAGTCGAGTTCAGAAGGCCTGCAGGGCATAAAAGACTGCTTGCGTATTCAGGACACTGATGTGACATTCCCCCTCCATCTTGGTCCACATCCCACGAGTCTGGTGAACTCCCAAGTGAGTACCTCAGCCAAGATTCGAGGCATCCGTCATAAGGACCTGCTGAGGGCGAGGAATACAAAAGGGAACCCAGCGAAGCAGGCTGCTGGGCTTCAGCCACCACAAATACAGGTTACTCACCTGTAACAGGAGTTCTAGGAATGGTATATGCTGTTCATCCACACTTATTGGCAGGTATCCTTGCCACTTTAAATCTTGCCGGAAGGTCTTCAAGCTGGCTCCTCCCACCCACCGGGTGGTAAAACTCTCGGCTCCGCCCCATGGCGCCAGATCTGGCCCGCTGAAAGCTCAGGTTGTGCGTCAGCCGGGAGGTTATGGAGTCAGTAGGATGAACAACATATACCATTCCTAGAACTACTGTTACAGGTGAGTAACCTGCATTCTAGGGACATGGATATGTTGTTCATCCACACTTATTGGCAGACTCCTAGCAGTTCTCCGGGAGGTGGGAGGAAGGCGCACACCCCCTACTTAGGGAATAGAGACTGGAGAACCGAGGCCCCAAAACCAGCTTCCCGGCGTGACTCAAGGTCGATGTGGTAATGGGTGATGAAGGTGTGTGCTGACTTCCAGGTAGCAGCCCTGCAGATTTCCTGGATAGGGACGTCCCTGGAAGCAGCCACCGATGCAGCAGTATGGCGGGTAGAATTAGCTCTTATCCCTCTGGGATGCTCCATGCCCGCCAACTTATAGCAGAGATCTATGCAGGAGGTGACCCACCTGCCTATCGTCCGCTTGGCTGCAGGTCTGCCAGGTGCGGCATCAGCATAGGTGACAAACAGCTGGCGAACCTCTCCCCGAATTTCAGCCATGCGCTCCTATAGTAAGCGGCGCCTTCTAGGGTCAGAGTATGGAGCCTATTCGGCCCTCTGAGGTGTGACTGGGGGTATAACACCTGGCAGAGTCAACACCTGGTTAAGGTGAAACTCACACCACCTTCGGAAGGAATTTCGGGTGGGGGCGCAGGACAACCTTGTCCCTGTGGAAGACCAGGTAAGGAGACTCGATGCAGAGCGCCTGGAGCTCTCCCATCCTTCTGGCTGACGTGATAGCCACCAAGAAGGCGGTCTTCCACAACAGGTGAGAGAGTTCACACCTGTGCATTGGTTCGAATGGCTTGCCCATGAGCTTTGCCAGTACAGTACCAGCAGTAGATCCCACGGAGGTGGAGGTTCTCGTACCGGAGGGGAAATGTGATCAAGGCCTCTGAAAAAGCACCAGACCACCTTCTCCCGCGCCACCGACTGCTTCCCGGCCCGCGCCCGGTAAACAGAGATGGCTGCCAGGTGCACCTTAAGGGTCGTCGACCTAAGCCCTTGCTGAGAAAGGGACCAAAGGTAGTCCAATATGCTTGCCAAGGAACAGGAGGAAGGGTCCAGGCCCCTGCCCTGACACCAAATGGAAAATCTTTTTCATTTGAAGGCGTAGCATTTTCTGGTCGACTCCTTACGGGACGCCTCAACCACATTGAGGACCTCGTCGGAAAGACCCAAGGCCTGGAACTCTAGCCGCTCAGGAACCAGGCCGTCAGGTGCAGGGACTGAAGGTCCGGATGGAATACCTTCCCCTGATTGACTGAGAGCGGGTCCGGGCGAGCTGGAAGCTGCCTCGGGAGCCTGGAGCTGAGGCTGAGGAGATCTGGGTACCAGTACTGGCGGGGCCAGTCTGGGGCTATCAGAATCACCTGCTTGTCCTCCTTGCTTGAGAAGCACCTTGTGCATCAAGGAAGCGGGGAAAGGCGTGGAAGAGGCCCGGGGTCCACGGCCTCGAGAAGGCATCCCTCTGCAGCGATCCCTGCTGAGGAGGGCGGGCATGGAACAGCCTCAACTCCGCATTCTCCCTGGAGGCAAACAGGTCCACCTGAGGTGTGCCCCAATGGGAGAATAGATCTTGTACTACCTCCAACAGGAGAGACCACTCGTGGGACGCAGCACCTATCCGGCTTAGGGTATCGGCCAGGGTGTTGGAGGCTCCTGCCACATGAATGGCTAGGAGATCCGCCTCCAGGCTGCGCACGAGTGACCATATGTGGAGAGCTTCCTTGCATAGAAGCATGGAGCGCGTCCCGCCCTGGCGGTTTAGATAGTACATGGTCGTGGTATTGTCCGTCTGGACCCGGACCACTTGACCCCGAAGAAACGGAGCAAAGGCGGTGAGAGCTAGGCGGACCGCTCGGAGCTCCAGCAGGTTGATGTGGCATCGGGACTCCCGCGGGGACCAGAGGCCGTGCGCCCGGTGTTCCCCCAGATGGGCACCCCAACCCATCAGAGAGGCATCGGTCGACAGAGAGACCGTCGGCTCGGGGCCGACAAACGGGATGCCCTCCTGCAGATGAACTGGAACGGTCCACCACTGGAGAGTGTTCCACATCCCCTGGGTCATGGTCACTAGCTGGTCCAATGGATCGCAGCGTTGGGACCACTGGCTGGCCAGCCCCCACTGAAGGGGGCGCATGTTCCAGCGGGCCCAATGGACCACGCTGGTACAGGCTGCCATGAGACCCAGGAGGTGCAGGAAGTCCCGGGCAGGGCGCAATTGCCCAACCAGAAATGATTGGGCAAGGAGGAAAGAACCTCGGCCCTGTCCAGCGGAGCCGTGCTCTGGCTTGAAGAGAGTCGAGCACTGCCCCGATGAAAAGAATCACCTGCTTGGCTCGAGTTCGACTTGGCCTGCTGATGAGGAGGCCGACCTGAGAGCAAACCTGGAGGGCCAGATCTCTGGACCGCTCCACCTCCTGTCTGGAGGCGGCTGCTATCAGCCAATCATCCAGGTAAGGGTAAACCCGGACCCCTCGGCGCCGCAGGAATGCTGTCACCACTGCCATGCATTTGGTGAAGACCCTGGGAGCTGGAGATAAGCCGAAGGGCATGGCTTGGAACTCGAAGGGATCCCTCCGCTCGAAAGCGGAGGAATCTCTGATGTGATGGACGGATAGGGACGTGAAAGAACGCGTCCTGTAGGTCCAGAGAGCAGAACCACACGCCGTGTTCCAAGGATGGTATTATCTGAGCCAGAGTGACCATCCTGAAGGTTCGAGACCTTAGGAACTTGTTTAGGTTGTGTAGGTCGAGAATGGGGCGCCAGCCCCCCCGTCCGTTTTGGAACCAGGAAGTACCTGGACACGGACCCTGGGTTTGAGGGAGGGTCCGCCACCTTTCTTATCACCTCCTTCTCGAGGAGGAGAGCGATGTCGGCTCGGCGAGCTGACAGCGAGGCTTCGGACCCCGAGGCTCCCCGAGGTGCGACGGCTCTGAAGGGCGGGGCCTGCTCGAACTCCAGAGGCAGGCCCTTTCCCACCACCTCCAAAACCCACCGGTCTGTGGTGATAACGGACCAGGCGGAAAGAAAGTGGCGGGCCGCCCCCATGGGGGCACCTGGGGTGAGGCGACGGGGTTGGGGGCGACACCCCTCAACCCGTCACTGGGCAGGCTTGGAGGAAGAACCGGCCGAGGGACCTCCAGGGCCTTTACCTCCCTGCTTCCTGGAGGAGGAAGCCGAGGGATTGGGTTTGGGACGCCAAGCGCGAGCCTGCTGGCCCTGATACTGCTGGGCCTGACGTGCCGGGGGCGCAGAGGGACGAAAAGGCTTAGGCTGTGGTCTGCGGCCTTTGTCCTTCTGTGCGGATGAGACCGAGTCCAAGGTAGCATTGGACTTCTCGATCCTCTGCAGGTGACCTTCCACCCCAGGGCCGAAGAGGTTGGTCCCCAAGAAGGGGACATCTGCCAATTTGTGCTGGGTATCCGCTGTGAAGGTGGATATCCTCAGCCATGCCCGACGGCGCATAGCCACTGCGGCCGCGACTGACCTGGCGCATGAGTCTCCAATGTCCAGAGCAGTCTGAAGTTGCTGCTTGGCCACTGCCCTGCCCTGGTCCCACACCTGCCTAACCGTGGTCTGCAGGTCAGCCGGGAGATGAGGGACTACTCGTCCAGGAGCCCAACAGGGCATGGGAGAAATGTGCCATAAGCACGGCCGAGCTGGCCAGACGAAGGCCAAGGGAGGATGCAGTGTAGACTTTTCACCCGGCATAGTCCAATTTCTTGGACTCTTTGTCGGGAGGTTTGTCCACGTCCCTAGCGTTTCCAGCACGCCGGAAAATGCTGTCGGTAACTAACCCCTCGGCTGAGGGATGTTCCGAGAAACCGGACAGGAATCGTAGGGACCAGATACTCCCGGCCATCCTGGCCAAGGTGCGGGCAGGAAGCAGGACGCTGCCAGAGCTCCAAGGCCGGGCCCTACAATGGCCTCGGCCACAGGAAAGGCCTCCGTAGGGGAATCCCCTCGGTCCAATATCTCCGTGAGGGGATACTTGGCCCGCTTGGATACGGGCTCGAGCTGCATCCCGGTGGACTCCGAGATGAGCCTAAGCAAACTCAGGAAGGACGAAAGGCTGTCGTCCAGCGATTGACCTCCAGAGGACTCCCAAGTCCACTCGCTTGGAGAAAAGGGAGGAATCGTCGTCAGACTCAGAAGAGTCCACAAATAGCTGCCTCGGGCCTGAGCCACCCTCCACCTGCCGAGGGCGATCAGGAGTGAGGGTGACCGACAGCCTATGGGGCAGACCCTGAGCCGACCGAGAGTTCTCGGTCGGAGCCCCAAACAGCGGCTGTGGAGGTGGAGGTTCCACCGGAATTGGTGGGGCAGCCGGTTTTGGCCGAACAACCGGTCTGGTAACAGGCTCCTCGGGTAAAACGAGGGGTTGTTTCGGCCACGCCGGTGACAGCCACTTAATGGCCAGGGAAGGCGTCGGCTTGTTCCCGGTCAGAAGGAGCTGTTGCCACATGAGGTCTATCGCCGACGTAACTTATGTCGAAGCCTCCCCTCATCCGAGGAGGAGGACGAGCGGCGGCGCCGCTTACCATGGTGCCGAGACCGAGACCGCCTATGACGGTGGGATCGGCTGGACCACGAAGAAGTCCGAGACCGAGAACCTCGGCCTTTCCGAGGACAGTGCGGGGAGGGGACGGGTGGAACCGGCTCCTCCCTCGGCTCGGAGGGTACACCCGAGGGCTCCGGAACTGAAGGCACTGGCAAGCCCAGCGGGATCCTCAACCCCACCGGGGAACTGGGAGAGGGATTGCTGCCAGTCAACAACTCATCCAACGGATCGAAAGATCTCAACCGCTGCGACGGGAGTCTCGGTCAACTGACCTGACGGGGACACCGTGAGACCAGTGGCCGAAGCCAAACGATTGACCGAAGTCGATGGCCGAAACTCGGGAAAGGGACCTTTCCCGCTCCCAAGAGCGTCGACGGAAGGACTTACCCTTGTCTTTCTTTTTGGACCGAGAAGAAGGTCCAGCAGACGTTGGTCCCTCTCCTCTAGTGGAGAGAGACAGATAAAGCTCCTTAAAGGAAGCTGTGTAAGAGGAACCCAGGGAGAGCGGGATAAATGCCGCGGCCGAGGAAGATGCGGCCTCACGCCGCCTCCTCTTCGAGGCGATCATCTGCTCTAGCTAGATCCATGAAACCCTTGCCGTGGAAACCGCCGACCGGGCCTCTTTTGACTTTACCGGAGAAAAACATTTCTCGGGGCGCCCCAGTTGTAAACAGGCAGCACAGTCTTCGAGGACGTAGGCTGAGAAGGAAAAGCACAGGTCGCAAGCCTGCGGGTCGTGCTCAAGGCCTAAACAGTAGACACACGTGGAGTGCGGATCGTCCGAGACATCTTCTGCCCGCAAGGGCACCGCTGAAAACCGGGAGTCGATTTGTCCATCGCAGCCGCGAGGGATAGAAGACCAAAGTCTATAAAGCAAAACTTTTAAATTCGGAAAACCGAAGAACTAGGAACCAGTCTTATACGCAGAGCGTTAAGGAGGGAACCTGAGCTTCCAAGCGGTAAGGAAGATCTGGCGTCATGGGGCAGAGCCGAGAGTTTTACCACCCGGGTGGGTGGGAGGAGCCAGCTTGAAGACCTTCCGGCAAGATTTAAAGCGGCAAGGATACCTGCCAATAAGTGTGGATGAACAACATATCCATGTCCCTAGAACAGTACCTTCTTGACTGGATCTGAGACCATAACTGGTTGATCCACGGCATCCGTGCGTTGGTCCCACTGGACCCACAGCGTCCACTGAGGGATTCTTATGTGTAGCCTGGCTAGAGGAGCCATGTTAATGGCTGCGGCCATGAGGCCTAGAAGTCACACAAAAAACCTCGTAGGGACATGACAGCTAGAGTAAAGATGACGGGCCTGCTCCATCAGATACTCTGCTCTGTCTGTGGGCATGAAGGCCATCCCCTGAGCCATGTCCAGCACTGCCCCCATGTACTGAAGGTGTTGACAGGGGGTCAGAAATGATTTTGGCATGTTTATAGTGATGCCCAAAGCCTGGAACAGGCTGCAGGTATGGGCCAGATTCTGAAGGAGACATTAGCTGGATGGGGCAGCTAGTAGCCAATCATCCAGGTATGGGAACACATAGAATTCATGTCATCTCACGGCAGCTGCCGCCACCAACAGGGATTTAGTGAAGACCCTGGGGACTGAGGACAAACCAAAATGCAGAGACTGAACTGGTAGTGCGCTCCCTTGAAGTGGAACTAGGGAAGTGCTGGTAAGAGGCAAAAATCTTGATATGCAGGTAGACATTCTGCACATCCAGAGAGCAGATCCAGTCCCCTTGGTGTGGCAGGAGCAGCAAACCCTGAAGGGTGACCATCCTGAACAGTTTGTACTCTATGAACAGGTTCAGCTTGCTTAAGTCCAGGCTAGGGCGAAGGTCTCCCATGTGCTTGGGGACCAGGAAGAAGTGGGAGTAGAACCCCCTGCCCTACTGAAAATGTGGGACTGGCTCGATGATGGCCTTTTTTCCAAGTAAAGTCTGAATTTCCTCCTGGATGAAGGAGACATGTCCGAGAGGGTACAAGGACAGTCCCAGAGGTTTTTCTGGAGGCCACTCTGCAAATTCTAAAGTGTGGCTGTGCTCGATGAGCTGCAGCACCCAGTTGTCTGTAGTTATCTCCCTCCACCTGTCCAGATGAAGGGAGAAGCGACCCCCTACAATTACCTCCTGATCTACAACTGGAGGGGGGGTCTGGCAGGGGGAGTCAGGAGGTGTGGGCAGCCACTAGTTGGGCTGCTGCTGCACTTCAGGCGCTACAGGTGGCGGAGGGAGAGGGAGTGGGAAGGGCTGCCGCTGCCTTGCACTTCCCCTAGGCTTTGGGAGGGGTATGGACCTGTCTGCGGGAGGAGCGATGAAAAGGAGCTCGCTGCCCTGACTTTGGCTGGGTACAATACATGGTGTGGATGGATTTGAGAGCCTGTCCAGAAGCCTGGAGGTCAGAGATGATATTCTAAACATTTCCCCCGAAAAGTTTGACACATCGGAGAGAGGCATCTGTTATATTAGACTGGAAGTCCTGGGCGAAGTCAAAGACCCTTAGCCAGGAGTGATGTTTCATACAAATGCCTACAGTTGCTGATCGGCCAGAGGCGTCTAATGCATCACAGGCAGTCCCTTAGGACGTGGGTACTGATGTCCGAGCCCATCTTGAGGGCCTGCTGCTTAGAAGGGTCATCCGGCATGGCTAGGACAGCATCCCTGGCCTGATCACAGAGGAGATTCTGATACTGGATCATGTGAGCCAAGTAACTGATGGCCTGAATGGCCAGAGTGACAGAGGCAAAAGCATGTTTGCCCATCTGACCAAGCTGTCAAGACTCTTGGTCAGGTGGGAGGCAGCTGGGGTGTTTTGGCCTCTTGGTTCAGTTGTGTGCCACATTAATGATGACTAAATCAGTCTTGGCCTGTTCTCTGAAATATGGTTTACCAGCCAGTGCATGGTAAAGCTCTTCAGCCTATCTGGACACCACTGGGACCGTGTTAGGGCAGTTCCAGGCAGCCCAGGTAACATCCTCCTAGGAATCTATGACTGGAGGGACCACTAAAGGAGGAGCATCAGCTGTCACAGGTAAATCATCAACTGACGTTACTCTGGGTCCTGCTCTTCTGTTTCCCACCCCATAGTGACTTGAATGTGCCTCATGATGGCAATTAAAGTGGGATCATCTGGGGGGGGGGGGATTTGGGGACATTACTCGGAGTCCCCTCCCATTCTGAGGATTCTGCACCTAGAGAGGAAGACTCACTGCTTTTACTCTCATCTGCACCGTCATCTCCACTATCAACTGGACAACGGTCATCTGTACCCAGCACTAGGGCTCGGATGAGCAGGGGCTGGGGAAAGGGGCTCCAAAGGAGGCCCTTGAGGGGTGGCTGGGGTAGGTCCTCTTGGGGTAGGGACCTGCATCTGCATAAAAGACAACAAGGCTGGGAGCAGACCTTGGTAATCAAAGGGGACAGGCGCCGGTCCCATGGGCATTGAGTAATTGTAAACCAGTGCTGGTCCCAAGGGTGTCGGATATGGATAGCCTGGTACAGGTCCAACAGGATTGAGATAGAGGTAGGCAGGCACTGGCCCTGCAGATGCCAGTGTAGGGTACCCCAGTTGAGGTCCTGCAGGTGCAGGATGCGGTAGGACAGGCACTGACCTAACTGGTACAGGTTGCAGCAGGATGGGCACAGGCCCAACAGAGCTGGCTGAGGAAGGGCTGGCACAGGCATATGGGTGCTGGCTGTGGAAGGCCAGGCGGAGGACCAGTGGGTGGAACAGGCAGGACTGGTGTAGGTAAGACCGGAGAGAGATCCATGGGCCCCAGCTGTGGAGAAACAAACGCCAGTGTGGAGGGCAACCCCTGCTGGTAAAGGCTGAGGAGAGATCAGGCCCCAGGAGGCGCCAGTATCCTGTGGCGTCTGCCCTTGAAAAGGAGGAGCAGAACAGGCCATGGTCCCAGAGGATGAGATCTGTGCCGAGGACGGAAGTGAGGAGATCGGCGTTCGCCGCACCCACCAAAGAAGCTCCAGCTGAGCCGCCGGACTGTGCCCGCTGTGAATAGGCATGGAACAGAAGGGTTGGGGAGTAGGATACAAAGTACTCTGCCCTGAGGAGTCGCCGCCTGAGAGGGTAACACAGGCGGGCAGCTGGGCTGCCAGTAACCCTGCAGAAGTTAGGGCATGTGGGGCTGAAGTGGTCACCCCCCTCCTCCCCGAAGGAGGAAGACCGTTTCGTGGTTGTAGATTTCTCATGGGGGGGATGGCAATCAGAAAGCAGACCGGGGTCAGTCCTGATCTTTATCTCTATGCTTGTGTTTCCCGCTGGCCTTGTCCCAGAGTTTCAAGGATGAGGAAGACCCTGAGGACTGGGCCAAGGAAATAGAGAAGCTTCTGGCTTGCAGCTCCCGTTCCATTGAGGCAACCTTCTGCTTAAGGAAAAAAAAAAAAGGGGGAGCTATTGTTAGTGGGGGACCTGAATATGCCAGATGTTAACTGGAGCACCTTTGCTGCAGGCACATCCAGGAGCAGGGTCATTCTTGATGCCCTACAAGGGGCATGCCTCAGACAGCTAGTGTTGTAACCCACTCGGGGGGGAGCAAACTTAGACCTGGTACTCTCAAATAGGGACGGAGAAAGGATCTTGGATTTAGAAGTGGGTAGCCATCTGGGAACAAGTGACCACCAAACAGTGTGGTTCACAATAAACAAAGCCATAGAGTCAAGCCATACAAAAGCAAGAGTACTGGGCTTTAGGAGGGCTGACTTTGGGAAAATGAGAGAGTGCCTCAGAAAAGCACTAGCAAATGGGCAAGGAGGAGGGGTGGAGGAACAATGGGGAATAATCAAAACAGCCATCGCAGAGGCAACAAGCCTTTGTCTGAAGTAAATCAATAAGACAAAACAAAGGAAAAAAACACCATGGTTCTCAAAAGAGGTGGCAGGGAAGGTTAGGGAGAAAAGAACAGCACTCAGGAAATATAAGGAAAGACAGAAGGAGCAGGACAGAGAACATTATCAGTTGAAGCAGAAGGAGGCAGGGAGGGCAGTCAGAATAGCAAAAGCCCAAACCAAGGAAAAGACAGCCAATTCTGTTACGAAGGGGGATAAAACCTTTTATAGGTACATTAGGGAGTGAAGAAAGACCAAGGGAGGGATACGGAGACTTAATAAAGGGGAAGGGAGGGAATGTGGAGAGAGCATGACAGTGAAAAAGCAGGGATACTGAACGAATATTTCTGCTCAGTATTCACAACAGAAGAGGAAGGGGAGATACCTAAACCAAACAAGAGAAACACTCTGGATAGAGGTCGATACCATTCCATTCACAGAAGAAAGGGTTTTGAAAGAACTCTTGAAACTGAGGGTGGACAAAGTAATGGGGCCTGATGGGATTCACCCCAGAATTCTAAAAGAACTAAGGGTAGAACTAGTGACACCACTGACTACTCTCTTTAACAAATCATGGGAGGATGGTGTGGTAACCGAGGACTGGAAAAGGGCAGATGTGATTCCACTTCACAAAAGTGGGAGCAGGGCAGAGGCAGGAAACTACAGACTGGTTAGTTTGACCTCAGTGGTAGGGAAAATGATGGAATCACTTCTGAAGGAAAGAACTGTTGAGTACCTAGAGGCCATTGGGGCACAGGACCCAAGGCAGCATGGATTCACTGCAGGGAAGGTCTTGTCAGACGAATCTAATACATTTCTTTGACCAGGTGACCAAAGTAGTAGACCAGGGAGGGGCTGTGGATATGGCCTACCTAGATTTTAGCAAGGCATTTGACACAGTCCCACACAAAAGATTAATATACAAGTTAGCCAGCCTTGGAGTGGGTCCCAAGGTGGTAGCCTGGATAAAAAATTGGCTGGACAACAGGGGCAAAGGGTAATAGTAACGGAGTTCACAGTGAAGAAAGGAGGGTAACTAGTGGGGTACTGCAGGGTTCAGTACTGGACCAGTCCTCTTTAATGTCTTTATAAGTGACATTGGAGAGCACCTGGAAGGAAAAGTATGTCTTTTGCAGATGACACAAAAATCTGCAACAGGGTTGATACACAAGGTGGGGTGGAAGGATGAAAAGGGACTTGGCAAGGTTGGAGGAATGGTCAAATGTATGGCAGCCAGATTCAATGCAAAGAAGTGCAAGGTAATGCACCTGGGAAACAAAAACCCAGGAGAAGAGTACACAATGGGGGGTGAGATACTAACAACAAAAATCGAAAGGAACCTGGGAGTAATTATATCAGATGACCTTAAGGTGGGCAAGCAATATGAGAAGGCAATAAGGAGGGCTGGGGGGATACTGGGATGCACAGGGAGAGGCATCAGCAGCAGAAAACAGGAAGTTGTTATCCCTCTGTACAGACAGTTGGTGATACCCCATCTGGAGTACTGCGTGCAGTTCTGGAGACCCCATCTCCACAGACAATGACAGAGTGGAGGCTGTTCAGAGGAAGGGAACCAAAATGGTGCAGGCTCTGCACCAGAAGACATATGAAGAGAGACTGAAGCAGCTTACTATGTATACCGTCGAGGAAAGGAGGGAGAGGGGGGACATGATAGAAACTTTCAAGTACCTCAAGGGAATTAAAGTCCAAGAGGGTAGCATCTTTCAGAAAAAGAGATGTGCAAGAACAAGGGGACATGATTTGAAGATAGAGGGGGGAACGGCTCAGAGGTAATGTTAGAAAGTATTTTTTCATGGAGAGGGTTGTGGATGCATGGAACAGCCTTCCTGAGGAGGTTGTAGAGTCAAGAACGGTGGGAGAAAGTATTTTTTCATGGAGAGGGTTGTGGATGCATGTAACAGCCTTCCTGAGGAGGAGTCAAGAACAGTGGGAGAATTCAAGAATGCATAGGACAGACATAAAGCAATTCTAGTGGGGGGTAGGACGCAGTAAGCTGTTGGTTAACTAGAATCTGCAGCTTATCCATCAGGTAGGGAAATGGGCAGACTAGGTGGGCCAAGCGTTCCTTATCTGCTGCCAGATTCTATGTTTCTAGGAGGCGGTTCTCCAAGATCTTCTGGCGATGTCTCCTGGTGGTCTGGTTGTATCCCTGGCAGACCTTGCAGGCTTGGACATCGTGATCTGTGCCTAGGCACAAGATGCAGGCAGAATGGTTGTCCTTGTCCAGTATGTTTTCCACCCACACACTTTGTGGTGTGGTCAGATGATGAGGAAGGTTTAGAAGAAATAAAACGTCAGGTGAGAACACAGAAAACTCGATGTTAAAACTGTTTCAGAATCAAAAAATAATAAAGCACGGTAAACGTGGGAAATGGTGGTCGACTGTAGCTGCAGCGGTTCCAGTGGTCCAATGTGCACTGGCAGATGGTGAGAAAAGAACTGAGGAAGGTATGGGGACCACCCACCTTTATAGGGTTGGCTGATGTTAGTGGCTGATGCTGGAGGTGGGTGGCCCCCAGACAGCCCTCTGAATATGAGGAGTCGAGTCGCCAGTCTGGATCAGACTCTCAATCATCTGGCTCCGGAGAGGAGGAGATCCAAAAGACCTCCAGATGAGCGACCCCAGACGTTCTCCCACCCTTGGTGGGCCCAGTACTGCTCGCAGCGCTGTCCTGATCACCAGAGCCGTGAACAGCTCCAGAATCCAGAACGGCAATGATGTGTGGTGCTGAGGAGCCACCCATGCCGGGCCCAGCAGGTGGACCACAACACAGGGGGAGCCTGCACTTCCAAGGAGGTGGCTGCCTGTGCGGCACTCTCAGCCCGGCCCCCAAGGGGGCCGGACCGATCCTCCGGCACCAAGGAAAAGGCCTCCTCCCTGGCAAGGTTAGAAGGGGAAGAAGCCCCCCCCTCACCGGTCCATATAGAACCGGGAGGCCCGGAAGAAGGGTGGAGAGACCTGTGCTGAGAGTCCCTCGTAAGACGTCACTCTCCGAGAGTTGGTGGAGCGTGGCCAACTTTCAATGCACGAAGCTCAAGAACTCAGCGGTCCATGGAGAAGCAAGCATCACAATTATCCATGCCATGAGATGGACCCAGGCAGGTGAGGCAACAGTTATTTCAGTCTGTGACGGATATCTACTGGCTGCAGGGACACCGATGCATAGGAAGCCGGCCAGCCTTGGAAGAATGCTTTTTCTTGTCCCCGGACAAACCTGACATGACTCGCGGTAACTAAAATCAAAATAATCAGAAGACTCAGAGCTGCCAATAAAAGGAAAGATCTTACTAGTTTCTGTGGAAAAACTGCACAGAGTAGTATCGACTGGAACAGAGAACTTGGGCATCGACAACGGTGTCGAACTCGGAGCCGAACTGGACTAGGCCACGATGTCACAGCTGAATTCACTCCACGTGGCAAGGTGCTGTGCTTTTGACAGCAGGAGGAGCAGAACTGGGGCGGAGGAGGAGGAGTCGGCGGCGTTACTGACCAACCTGCGAGTGCCACGTAGTGCGTCAGCCTCGAGGGTGGCGCTGACTCCTCCCCCTAGCGGGCAAAAAAAAAAAACTCCTGCGGGGTGCTGCACCTCCAACGATCACCCAGTCAGTGATGAATGGTAAAGACTGACACAAGGAAGATCTACTATAAAAACATTAAAGTCTGACTAGAACACTATGTGCATGCAAACTGCTTTCATGTTTTAAAGTTAAAACTGTCCACACACACAACAAAAATCTTCTGCTCATCACTCAGTCCTCGGTTACACTGACACCCACTGTTTGCACATGGGCTTACTACACTGCTGTCAGTTCTCACAGCAACCCCCTGCCCCTACTGGAAAGGCCTTTCTCTCCTACCAAGTACAACATGCATTTTTTGGTTTTGCTTGTGGTATCGCGCCCCCCCCCCAAGTTCTTTGTCAACCCACGCTCGGAATCAAGGCAGAGGTTACTACCATGCCCCTGCCAAGCCCCACTGATACCCCAAATGCAGGGGATGCTGGCGAGCCCCAAGCGGTTCCAATCTGATTTTCGGAAGAACCATTCTACAACCACCTTCCTCCTCAGGCTCACTGATTCCATCCTTATTGGGATGGATGATGGCCTGTTCACCTCAGCTATCTTTGTCAACCTAGCCAAAGCATTTGACACCGTCTCCCATTCTCTGCTTCTCGACTCACTCTCCACAGCAGGCCTTGCCTTGTCTGCTACAAACTAGCTTAAATCCTACCAATCGGTAAGAATCTCCAACTCCACCTCCTCTCCACTCCCTAACAACACCGGAGTCCCTCAGGGCTCAGTGTTTGGACCCTGCTTTTCTCCCTCTTCCTCAATGACCTTCCCTCAGCCTGCTCCACCTCCTCCATCCATATGTACGCCGATCATACTGTCTTGTACAGATCCGGCGAAAACCCTGCTGCTGTGGAAACCAGCTTACAGCATGATTTCAACCAAGTTCAGCTCTGGTTTGCCTCCCACCAGCTCTTCCTAAATGCCACGAAGACAATCTCTATGACATTTGGCACCAGGCAGAGACTCTCTAGGCTCACTGGCGTGCCCCCCTTCCACATCCTCGATGGGACAGCCCTTGAGGACATATCCTCATTTAGATATCTTGGGGTTTGCTTGGACCAACACCTCAACATCTCTGTGCATATCGATGCCATCCTGAAGAAACTGCGTCCCATGCTTGGTGCCCTGTACAGGAATCGTAGTTGCATTCCGCTGACTGCAAGGTGCGAACTTGTCCAGGAGATGATACTCCCCATCTTTTACTACTGTGATGTAGTCTATGGTGCTGCTCCCAAATCTTCCCTGACCAAACTGCACACTCTCTTCAACTCCTTCTGCCGCTTTGCCCTTGACTCTTCCTCTTGTACCCATCACTGCGAATTCTATCACACCCTTGCCTTCCCTCCACTATCAGACAGGTGCCTCTCCCACTGTGCCAAAGTAATCTCCACATTCTGGCTTAGTGAACTCCCTCCCTACCTGTCATCCTCCCTCCCCCTCCCATTCCCTCAGATCTAGTGACATGTGCACCTTGGTGGTCCCACGCCGTTCAACCCTCGTCAGCCAGACTTGTTTTGCCAATTGCTTCCCTAAAATCTGGCCCCCCCCCAAATACGTCACTCCTCTTCCACCTACTCCCTTAACACTGCCCTCCACAAGTTCCTCTCTTCCAGCTGTTCCTGCTTTAACCTTTCTTAATTCCTTTATTCCTAGTTTCTGCCTACCAGTTCCTTACCCCCTTGCAGGGTTCTCAGCATCCTGAAGGGGAAACAGGTTTTGGCTGTCTTCCCTCCCCCCCCAGCAGGGTCCTCATCATCCTGAAGGGGTAACTGGTTTTGGCTGCTTTCCCTCCCCTCCCCACCCTCCTTCTTTTCCACTTCGCCTCCTCACAGCGCTTATTAGTTTACCCTCCCTACTCCTCCTACAGCACTTGTGTACTGCCTTGAGCCTAGCTCTCGGTATATCACTGCACTTTGATTGTTCTGTCGCATTCTTGTACCGCCTGTAATACTGTATCATAAATCTGTGGACTCCTATTGTTGTATTATTTTACAAGCTGTAATTGTCTGTACCGCGTCCTAACTACTTCATTATTTTGTCTACCTGCTCCTACATAATTTGTAACTATTCTTCTGTCCATTAATTGTATAATCTCTGTTTTCTTATCCTCATGTTACCCCCTTCCCCCAAGTCACACTGTGAGAAGAGCAACTTGTTGTTCAGTGTGCCCTCCTGGTGAAACATTTCAATAAACAAATAAATAAAGAAGCCCTCTAGCACTCCATCTCCTCAGACAGAAACCCAGCCCTCCACCACTCCCAAACCTGGGTCTACTGCACCGTAGCGCAGCACACGACATGCTGAGCCAATGAGTCATCCATGATACGGCATTTTATTTTATTTATTTATTTCAGTTTGGGATTAATACCTTTGAGCCACATGGCTCATTTACAAAGACTCCAAGCCGTACAAATAGCACAGAGCAGGAAATGAAACAAACAGTGGAATGTACAGCAGGGTATTTTGGGGTACAAGGATAACAAGGGAAATAGGTTACTTGGTAAACAGACAACAATGGAAGATTCCGGTAATCTGAGAATAGATACATTAAAGTTACATTTTGTTCATAGTTAAGAAAAGAAAAGCAAAAGATATTCTCTGTTTATCCTACTTAAAAGGCAGCTGGAAGGGGTCAGCCCTGTCGGAAGGAATGAATTAAGTGAGCAAGTACATAGCTGAGGCAGGAAGTCAAAATAGGAGGTAAGGTCGAAGATGAGAAAGAAACTGAATGGCAGCCTGAGAGGGCTTTGTCATCTTTGCCCCCTGCTTAGGAACTCACCGTAGTGTTGACAGCAAACATCATGAGAACAGCCAGAGTGTGGACGAGCCTCCCCAGCAATAACCGGTCATTTCCAAGAAGGTCAAGGGTCACCTGTGGCCTAAGGTACAAGGAAGATGATTAACAGACAACTGACTAGAACAGTAAAATGGCATACTATATCATGTCAGGCTCCTTAGTTGAGTGGACGATTTGATTTTAAACAAACAGCTCGCACAGGTAACACTCGGCACCAAATCCTGGATCAGTTATATATCCACTTCTACTGGAACTATGTGACTGGATCTGTCCTCTCTATTTCTGAGAGAAAGCCAGACACTCATCTAATCACTAAACTAAAACTCAGTATTTGCCAGCTCCCCACACCCCACCTCCCACTGCCTCTAACACACCCCACCTCACTCAATGTCCCCTCTCTGTCCAAACATTCCCCAGCACCTTGGCGTCTCTCCCTCACACTGCCAGAGGGTCCCTGCCAGGGACACAGCAGGATGGAGGACTGCCCACAAGTAAAGCAGTGCCCCCTGCCAGAGATGGAGTGTTGCTGACCC
Organism: Neoceratodus forsteri; assembly: GCA_016271365.2. NCBI lineage: Eukaryota > Metazoa > Chordata > Ceratodontiformes > Ceratodontidae > Neoceratodus > Neoceratodus forsteri. The sequence continues at coordinate 352,641,581 of JADMNL010000025.1, read as the reverse complement.
AAATGAAGGACATCAGAGCAGGTGGGGGTAAGGATAAGAAAAAAAAGGTCAGTATTCCACACTAGAAGGGTACATCACCAATACTCTATGGGAAGTGTAGTTGCTTGTCTTTAAGGAAGAGCCTGCTGTTGTTATGCACTTCAGACTGCCAAGCCCTGGTCTGGAGCTGCTGATCGCAGATTGCAGAGGAAGTTCCCAAAGACAAGTCTAGTCTGCTTCAGTTTAGTAAACAGCAACAACACAATTACATCATGGGTTCCTATAAAGGAAGTGAAGCATTACAGTGCTTCTAAGTTTGTGAGCAAGGACAGTGCTGACTCTGGCCTTTGTTATCATGGGTTCTTGTTAATGCATCAGAATGTAATAACATGGGGGGAAGGGTGCATCCTTGAGTTTTGAAAAGCTTCTTTATAAACCGACAGTCTATCCAAAACAAATTTTACTTTTTATAATGTTATTCAGAGAGTTTATTTATTTGTTTGACAGGACAGCTTTCAGCAACAAGTGCCTATTTCCAAAGGTAGCCCATGTCAGGCAAGACTTACAGCAAAATAGTAAATTACAACAAGAGTTACAGACAAATTTTTCATTCAAATAAATTAGAAATTATAGCAGCAGGTGGATTTTTGCAACAGATACTGTTTTAACTAGCTTTAAAAGGTACTGACATTAGCTGCAGGCAAAGGGGAACAAAACTGCAATTTGCATAGCGTAGTGTACAAATTCAGATAATGAAAGTCGCGCAATTGTGCAAATTTTACTACATGAACTGCTGCACTAAGCATGCACAATGCACTCTGCAGCAAATTTTACCACGCGAATTGACGCACTCTGCATCCAAAATATGCCACAAAGTGCAAATTGTGGCAATTCATGTAGTAAAATTTGCTGCAAGTGTGGAATGCGTAATTTGCAAATCCTACATATAGCACGTAGCGGCCAAGTTCACCACAATCCATGCGCGAATTTTAAATTCACACACACTACTAACTGATATTACTACAGTTGGTAATGTAACTTGATAATTTATTCCAGTATACTACAGCACTAGTGAGAAAGCCCTCTGTCCCAGGGCAGTCCTACTTGTTGGGAGGAGGAGTAGGTCAGTCCAGGAAGCATAAATTCAAATTCTAAATACAAAAAAAACAAAAGCTATGCTTTTCCATAACCCATTCCCCAAACCTGCCAAACAGCTGCAGATCAGTACACAGTCAGGAGACCCCATACAGGCAGTTAGTACTTTTAAATACCTTGGGGTTCACTTAGATGCCTCCTTCTCAATGGAGCATCATGCAACTCAGCTTACCAAAATGGTAAACCAGAAGCTCAGGTTACTATACCACCTCTGCCCTCTTTTATCCAATGCTGCCTGTAAAAAGATTGCGTCAACATCCCTTCTCCCTATTTTGTTCTACGGTGCCCCTCTACTACTCTCCACCCAATCCCCTTCCCTTGCACAGGTTTGTCAACTCTATCATAGGATTGGATGTTTTGCCCTTGGAGCGGACTCCAAAAAACACCATTGTGAGGCCCTGTATTCTCTTCAATGGCCTACCTATGACTCAAGGTTACAGTTTCACACCTTATGCTTTGTATTCAAACTTACCAAGCTCTTTAATCCTCCTTGCCTAAGGGGAATCGTTTACAAAAAAGCACCCACACGCACGCTTAGATCTACTTCCTTACCCTTATTAGCAATCCAGAAAATGCAACGCTCATTCACCTTCTCAGCTCCCTCTGCTTGGAATTCCCTTCCCCCAACTTACTCTCCTGCCCCACCCTATCCTCCTTCAAAAAAGAGCTTACTTCTTTCCTACTAAACCCCCCTCTGCAACTGCTTTAAATAACCCTTATAGCATCGTTAATGCTTAGTCTATGTTACTCTGATAGATATATCTTGTAATCCACCTGCTCTTGTGTTCCTGCTATGTATATATTGTATAATATTAGTTATCCTGTTTATTTATATATGCTTAATGCCTGATCTGTTTTAAGTTACTTATCTGGCTTTCCACTGTAATAATTTTTGCAACACTGTTAAATCTCTCTGTATCCTGTATATTATTATTGTATTTATCTATTGTACTGTGTTCACCATTAACACCCGGGTCGTCACTTGAAAAAGGGACTGCATGGTCTCAGTGGACTTACCCAGTTACCAAAATTCTAATAAATAACAAAATAAAATAAAGATCACAGTGATAGGAATTTGTAAGGCAGCTTCAGGTGCGCTCAGAAGAAATGAAAATTACGTACCTACCGTAATTCTTGATCTTCTTGCACGAAGTCTCCACTACACATTCACACTAATGGGACTAAACTGGAGGCACTAGGATCCAGCGGGAGCCAAAAATCTTCATGAGGGCTGGCGCCTAGGTAAGGCCACGAGCCTGGATCGCGCCGTATAGGCTACCTCGGTGTCGACCCTCCAACCACCTCAGTACCTTTTTTACCGAGCAGGTGCAGCATAAACCAACCTAATGAAACTAACCTATGCTGGACATAAGCTAGTCCGAATGACACATATAAGAAGGATCAACACAACAGAGTCTTCGCAGCCCAGCCATCAAGGGAGTGAAGACCAAAACAGATAAATAAGCTCGGGGGATGGAGGGTGGGCATGTGAATGTGTGGTAGAGACTTCGTCCAAGAAGATCAAGAATTATGGTAAGTACATAATTTTTATATCTTCCTGGACATAAAGTCTCCATCACTCATTCACACTAATGGGAGAGTACCGAGCTAAAATAATCCCCCCGAGAAGGGCGGCAGGAGAGAGGAGCTTACTTAGGACAGAAGTCCATTAAGGATTCTCCTGCCAAAGGATTGATGCTGTCTGACATGGACATACAAGGCACAGTGCTTCACAAAAGGGTGCACAGAGCTCCAAGTAGCTGCATTGCAGATATCTGCAATAGGCACATTTCAAATTTCTGCCAGAGATGTATCAACTGCCTTGGTAGAATGGCGTATACTCTGCCTTCCAGCTTAACCTGTGCCATGGAGTAGCATTGGCGAAGACATGCCACTAGTCATGCCGAAATACATCTGATAGCAACAGGCTGACCCAGCTGGGTAATGCTGAAAGAGACAAACAGTTGTTTAGATTGTATACTGTTTCTATGCTACGCTTGTGTATGTAAAGTAACCAGTGTAAATGGCTTGGGCCTGTATTGTAAACCTTACTTTACCCCTGTATACTGTTGCTAATATCTATTTGTGTAACATATGTAACTACTGTAAAAAAAACAACTGTTTCTAAATGTCTATATCTGTAACTAATTCTGGGTCGCTCCTGAAAAAGGAACCTCTGGTCTCAGTGGGCTTACCCGGTTACCAAAATCTAAATAAATAAATAGATTTGCAGATTTCTTTAGTTCTGTCTACGTAGAACCGCAAAAACCTCTTAACATCCAAAGAATGTAGGTTATGCTCCCCCTCATTCTGGAAGTTTGTGAAGTAGGTCAGAAGAATCAAGGGCTGGTTCAGATGGAATTCTGAGACCACTTTAAGGAGAAACTTAGGGGGAGTTTGAAGAACCACCTTATCTTTGTGAAATACCATATAGGGGGGTCTGTGACTAAAGCGTGGATTTCAGACACTCTGTGAGCAGAGGTAACGGCTACCAGGAAGGCAGTCTTCCAGGTCAGGAACTTCAGTTCACAAGTTGTTAGGGGCTCAAAAGGTTTACAGGCATGGGTATAGGCAGGCATACTCCAAGCACTCCATGGTGTGCAATTTTATTTAAGGGGGTAGCAAATAAGCTCTGAACTGCTTCCTTTTTCCATGAAAACTAACAAAGAAAATACTGAACGTTTCTGTAATTTTTATTTATGTTGCTTGCACGCATGTGCAAGAAACATAGTGCCATCATCAGAGTTTTTGGAGGTGTGGCAGCCCTCTTCCAATTCAGTCAGTGTGTTTGCAGGCACGGCCTCAGTTCTCCAATGCCTGCTGGAGCTGTCTATGACAGCTCCAAAATGCAGTGGAGTACAGTTGAAAGGGGGAGCTACACTTCAGTGAGCAGCGATTCGATATCGCCTGCTCATGCGTGCTCCCCACACACACACACAGGCACATACTGCTCGCCCCCCCACCCACCACCACCCACATACACGGCAATTATTTTTTTCTGTAGACTTCTTGGGAGGCAGAGTTAACTACTTGGAGGAGTGTCGCTGGTAGCCGATGAATCCCTTTGGTTGTACTGAGGCAGTGCGGCAGCCTTTTGCTTAGGGTTCACCTTGAGGTGGAGAAAAGCAGCTCCAAAATAGTCCTTTTTCCCAGACTGCACGCAGCAGGATAAGGAACGGGTAAGGAAGGGTAGGGTTATTGATGGAAACTAAATTTGCTGGGTCACGCAAAACGCAACTTAACCAAATCTTATAGTCCTTCACAAGGAGACTGGATTTGAAGTAGAACATTAACAGGTGGTATGTAGTATGTAGAGAGATTGAAGTGATGCTTGAGTGGGTGTGTGTGGGCTTACTGCATCCTGTTCTGGCGTTATTTAACTACCATTAGTTTTCTGTAAGCTAGGTTAATGTACACAGAGGAGCAGTGTATGTTAATGGGAAATTGATTTTTTTTAATAATTATTTCTCTGCTACCTAGCACCCGGCTTGTTGGTGGTATTTGGGGAGGAAACTCCGCCCCCCCCCCATATCAAGATTATTTAAACACCGAAGTGGCTTTCCTATGAGTTGCGTTGTAAGTTGCTCCTGTGTAAGCAAGATAAGTCTGTGGTGGCCATCCCCATACAGCTGCTGCTCCGGGGAGGGGGGCAGCGCAGCGCTGGTCGAGTGCATGCGAGATGAAGACGAGACGAGCACTGGCTGGCTTCATCAAACTGCACGATCTAATTATAGCCAGAATGCTAAACATTTTCAACATTTTAAACTATTTCCACAGACCCGTGATTGGTTTAGGGAAGGAAAACTAACATTCCCACCAACTGTAAAAGACGCTCTCTAGTCTGCTTCGCAAAACTGAAGCAGTCCGCATTTTTCTGTGAGAAATTAGATTACTTCAATTGATTCAATAATGATTACAGTTGCTTAGGCTTCATATGGAATACTGAAAATGTGTATGTGCTACTGTAAGAACCCACGTGCAGAGGAATACCTGTCTCTTCACTTTCCGGCTGCATTTTAACCACTGCCACCTGTTCCTTCTCCTTTCAGCAATATTGGGAAAGCCACAGTTCAAGCAAATATATATTAAACCTGCAGATTTCACTCTATACTTTCCCTTTCTCATACCATACCAGCCTGAACAGCATATATTCACACACAAGCATTCCAATGTTCATTCTATTCCCATTCAATACTGTTATGTCCTCTTTGCTGCAAGTCAATGTGAAATCACATTTAACACGACTGAAGACTCAGCTATGCACCTGCATTGTGGGTCTTACAGTAGTAGAGACACGTTGTCAGTAGTCAAAGTGGACCGTAAAAGTGGAGAAGAAAAATATTACTTTTCTGTGCACATTGACTTGCGAGGTGCGATTGCACATTGCCTTGGAACAAAAAATACATAACACTGCTCTCTGTAGTCTGTTTCTGACAACAAAGACAGACATTGTTGCTGCAGTTGGGGAAAAACGTGGAAAGAGTAAAGTTTTCGAAGCAGTGGCCAAGTGACAACAAAGTGTTTTCGGGGGGAGTAGGGAAAAAAATAAAATTTCACTTTGCAATGCACCAAATGTGGCATATACGGAAGTGCTAACTGAAAACACAGGTATGCGTCTGTATTCTAGGTGTTACAGTAGCAGAGACATGTTGTCTGTAGTCAATATGAACCGCAAAGTGCAGAAACAAATATTAGAAATATAGTTTTGCAAAAGTCCGTAAACTGCGAAAAAAACAGGTGTGAGGCTTGCAAGCCGAACAGCAAATTGAAGGAACAGGTATGGGGTGCAAGGGGTGGTGGTGGGGGGGTTGGAAAAAAAAGTGTTTTGACTGTTAAACATTAAAAAGGAAAACATATGTCAGTTTTCAAAGCACCGCAGTGAGAAACCAAACAGATTTACTAGTGCTGAATGGTCCGTATAAAGTGGATGCCGATTTCAATATTTCTTAACTCAGTGGCATGCAGCACAGGGTGTAAGTGACAGACATAATTTTGTCCAGCTGTGCCTGTGACCTTGCGCAACTGATTTGACCTCATGAAGTATCAGTCCTGCAGAAGGTAATGGAGCACAGAGTCTAAGTGACATATACTGTTGTGGAACTGCACCTGTGACCCGAAGGAACATATTTCACCTCATTAAGTGTTAATCCTGCAAAAGTTACTTCAGTCACTTGAGGAATAGGCAGGCAGACAGGACTCGGGTATGGCCATGACAACATGGGAGCCATGATCTGAGGAGGAGGCAGCCATGACTTGGGGTCAGTCACTACAGTAGGGAGTAGAAGTGTAACTCTATCTGACACATTCCTGTTAGACTTCATTTGTCAGAAAAAGTGGCATATAATATTGGCTCATTGCTCACTATACAGTCGATCGCAATTTCGATATGTCTGTAGCAAATACCATGCGGCAGAGGGTCTAGCTGACATAAATAATTTTGTTAAACTGCACATGTCACCTTCCACTACATATTTCACCTCAGTAAGTATCAGTCGTGCAAAACTCTTGAGTGGCCCCAAGTCATGGTTGTGTGCTCCTGAGGTCATGGCTTCTATTTTGTTCTGCCCATGCAAGGCTGCTGTGTGGTGGCCTTTTCCTGAACTGCTGGACTGAAGGGTAGCAGTGCTGATAGTTACTGAGGTGAAAGTAGTTACTGAGGTACAGTGTAAGAAAATTATATATGTCAGTGTATATGCACTACACAAAAGAGACAACTGCAGTGCATACAAAAAGTTGCCTGCACCTGAAACACTGGAAACCAATTGTGTGTAATAGCATACAGCACAAGTAGTGCTGCTTCTTAGTTTGAGTTCCATGTTCCCATTTTGCTGGCCACTCCTGGGTACTATGCGTGTCGTTGTACTTCAATGCGCACAGTGGAAAAGGAAGAATGTTTCACTTATTGCCAGATGAAGCCCGTAAGTGTAGCACCAATGTGATAGATACTGTTATTTTTTTAAGCCCTACTGTCCTGACTGCCCCCACGGCATGGCAGTGTGCTCCTGAGATCATGCTTACTATCTTGTTCTGCCCATGTAAGACTGCTGTTTGGCAGTCTATTCCTGACATGCTGGAATTAAGTTTAGTAGGAGTGAGAGTTAATGAGGTTAAGAGGACTGGCAATGGGAGGAAAACTATCTTTTTACTGTTAAGAGTGAAAAGAAAAAAAAAAAGTCAATTTTCAAAGCACCACAGAGACAACACAGACAGGTTTCAACGTGTGAGAAAACAGACAGGTATCAGTGTTCAAGACCCAACCACAAACTGAAGACGCCGGCATGCCTGTGCTTTCTAATGCTGTAATGTAATGTGCATGTAGTAGCAAGTCAATGTGGAATCGCTGTGATTTCTTTTAAAATGTAGCATTTTGTTGTGGCTGAATGCTCCGTATGCAGATGCATACCTGAGTCTTCACTCGCGTTACACCCTATTTCTATTCTGACTTTACGTGGGTTTTGCAATGTGAGACCCCTACCTTTCTTTCCTCACTTTCCCTGGCTTCTGCACTGTGAAACCGGTTTTTAATGCTCTTCCTTCCCGTTTGCGGTCTCCAGTTTACTTTGATATGTATCTGCCTTCCCGGGTCTTACTGTTGCAGAACCGTTGTCAGTAGTGAAGTGGACATAAGTGGAGAATAAATATATTAAAGGTTTCTATGCACATTGACTTCAAAGTCTGATTGCACTTTGACTTGGAACACAAAAACATAACACTGCCCTCAGTAGTCTGTCTGCAACAAAGACAGACATTATTCTCTAATAGGGAAAAACATGTAAAAAGTAATGAAACTTTTCAAAGCAGCGAAAAGTGAGAAAAGAGTGTTTTCGAGGAGTAGGAAAACATAAAAACTTTTCCAGTTTCTAAAGCACAAAATGTGGCATACATGGAGTGCAAACTGAAGACACAGGTATGTGTCTGTATTCTAGGTGTCACAGTAGCAGAGACACGTTGTCAGTAGTGAATGTGGACCGCAGTGGAGAAAAACATATTAGAGGTATCGGTTATGCTTGCAAGCGAACAGCACATTGAAGGAACAGGTATCGAGTGCAAGGTGGGGGGGGGTTGGAAAACCAGTGTTTCGCCTGTTAAACATTTACAGGAAAAATAAATGTCAGTTTTCCACTACATATTTCACCTCAGTAACTATTATTCGTGCAAAAGTCTTGACTGGCCCAAAGTCATGGTTCTCGGCTCCTGAGATCATGGCTCCTATTGCTTCTTTGCCTTTCCTTCAGTTTTTAAATCAGCCCAGTAACAAGTCTTTGTTTCTTTCTTGAAAAAAAGCCAAGACAATTAGGGAAGCTTGGCAGCAAATAAAGTTATTCAACTTCTTTCGGTAGCAGGCTTTAACAGGACAAGTAAAGGATGGTTTTAGTGGTATACATTTAGAAAAAAGTTTGGGGTGTTGTATTTTTTTTTTAATTTATTTATGCTTTCCCGTAGCCTGCTCTCATTTGTCAGTGGTTCTCTCTCTCTTCTCTCCCCAAAAAAGAGAAATCACCTGCCTTTTTGGGGACTTGCATCTGATGAGGAACCCAGTTGAAAAAAAATACCTTCAGATAGCATTGTCAGCAGACCTGCAGTGTGCTCCAATGATTTCTGGGCTGTGGGAATCAGATGTGCAGCTGCCAGCTGGCTCTATTCAGTGAGAATAGTCACATAGGACACTTGGTAGATGGGTTAAACTGTCAGATCATATTGCCCTTTTAATTGAAATTGCACAATCTAGTGTTAGATGCCATTGAACAGTAGTGAGTACTGTAACTTATACTGGGAATTTTTACAGGGTTTGGAATTGGACGCTGATCCGCCAGCCAAATTCTGGTAGATCTTACATGGGGCCTACAAAAAGATGGTCTCGTTCCTCCGCACTTGTAGAAGTTAGAACAGTCTATTGCTCAATCAAATCCCTCAACTGACGGAATGAGTTTTAGCACTGTAGGCTAGTGCAGATGGAGGTAACTTTTACATTTAGCATGACAGTTGGGCAAGTCTTCGTTTGTAGAGCCAGTGAATTTTCTCCACTAGCCCTGGTGGCTTAAAATTTCTAGTAATGTGTTCTGTAGACTGAGAAGCAAAGAATAAATTGTATATGCTCCTCTGTCTTGAGTTGTGTAGGTTTTATTTAACTAGATGATCTATATCTAGAGATATGAGAGAAGTGGTTATACATACAGTACACCAATACCTCCCAGCTGTTTGTCGATTCATTTGACACCAGATTTCATTTTATGTTCACCATGTAAGGACTTGCATTTCATGGGCAGGAGTTGGAATAGAGTCTTCTGTGTTCCAACACGTCACGGACTAGCTTGTATGTCATTTGTTCATCCTAGATGAAGGGCATTGAAATACTTCTGAAAATATTGCTGAAACCCTGAGGGCAACCATATTTTTAATGCATTCAAAACTATTCAGAACTTGTGTATATGAGTAAAAGGGTGGGCAACCTAATTAAGGCTAGCCTGGTGTGCCAAAAAAAAAAAAACTCAAGGAAAGTCCTGAGGGCATCTTGTAAGACTGATCAAAGGCAGACTAAACTGGTATATCTATACTGTAAATCTGAGCGTTTAGTAAATTACCATAATGTGATCAACTGCTTTAAGAAAAAGCACTGTTAAAAAAAAACAGGCCTGCTCTGCAACATATGACTTGGCCAATCCAACATGGCTACAAAGGAGTCTGCATGGATCAGCAAATGTATGCACCTCATCACTTGCATAGTCTTGTCAATAATGAGCGCTATAAAGGCCTTTTTATGTTGCTTGCACGCATGTGCAAGAAACATAGTGCCAACAACCGAGTTTTTGGAGGTGTGGCAGCCCTCTTCCAATTCAGTCAGTGTGTTTGCAGGTGCGGCCGCAGTTCTCCAATGGCTGCTGGAGATGTCTATGACAGCAGTCAGAAATGCAGTGGAGTACAGTTGAAAGTGGGAGCTACGCTTCAGTGAGCAGCGATGAGATGTCGCCTGTCATGCAGCGCTCCCCTACACACACACACGCATGCATACGCGTCGCCTTCCCCCACGCAACACTGTATAGCCGACGGGGTGCCCAATCCCCGCCGGCTGTGCTGCGCTCCCCAAACAGAGTCCACATGCCATGGTTGGGGTGCCCATCATAGCCGACGTAAGCCCAACCTCCATTGGCTCCACTGTTCCCCTCAAAGAGTATAGGTGCCACGCCAGAGCCCACCCCAGCGTGGTAACAGGCTACTACTCACACAGGGTGCCCAATCCCCCGTCGGCTCCATGCCCCCAAACAGCCAGTCCTTGTGCCACGCTGAGAGCCCACCCCAGCATGGCAAATGACCAACGTTATCGTCCTTTAAAAAAAACAAAAAAAACCTCTGAAACAAAAAGGTCCCTCGCTGTCTGTGCCCCACCCGCACCCACCCTGCGCACCTGCCTCCCCCCCTCACTCCCAAACTTACCGGACTCCGGGCGGACGATCTTCGGTGGACCGGGAACCATCTGCACTCTTCAGAGCCGACCGAACTGAGGAAATGCCAGTAAGCTGTATAATGTAATAAATAGGGTTTTCCAACTTTGCTGCATATCAAGAATTTTTGGAATTTTTGCACCAAATTTTCAACATGGGGTTTTGGACCCCTTCTCATGAATACTCTCACTGTCGTGGCATTAATCGGGCCCAAGAGTGATTCGCAGGTCACTGTGCGAAATCACCTTCGCACCCGATTAACGAAACGACACTGCCAGTGTTCATAAGGTGGGCTCTCAAAGCCTACGTTGAAAATTGCGGAGAAAACCTTAAAATTCGAACTTACGAGCGCATAGGAACGCACAATGCACGCCAGTAAGCTCCGAGGTTATTCAATATTTTCACTCCAGATTTTCAACATTGTCAGTTTACCACACCTCCTTATGAGCAGTACAGCTGTAATTTTTCACATCTCGCCCAAAACGTGTTTCCGCCCATGTAGTGCGCAATGGCGTATTCGGTGTGCGAAATCACTGAATGGGACACATTAAGAAAATCACAGTGACACTGTTTGTGAGCAGAAGTCTTAAAATAGCTATATTGAAAATTTGGTGAAAGAAATCCTAAAAATGACTGTTTTACGAGCCTGCGTTGCGCAGTTCCTACGCACGCTCGTAAGTTTGTGAATTTTCAATATTTTCACTCTAGATTTTCAACATTGTCATTTTACCACACCTCCTTATAAGCAGTACAGCTGTCATTTTCACATCTGCATCCAAAACTTATGTTTCCGCCCATATAGCACAATGGCATGAGTCGATAGCGAAATCACCGTATGGGACACATTAAGAAAATCACAGTGACACTGTTCATGAGCAGAGGTCTTAAAATGGCTATGTTGAAAATTTGGTGACAAACTTTCTAAAAATGACTGTTTTACGAGCCTGTGTTGCGCAGTTCCTACCCACACTCGTAAATTTGCAACTGTTCAATATTTGCACTCCACTGACTTCCAAATACCTACACAGCACATACAAGCAAGCAACATTCGACATTGACAAATACTTGTTATTTATAGGAGTGGAAACTAGAAGGACTGGTCACTAATACTCTCTTTGCATCCCAAGGACAATACCAGTTTACAGGCTCTGGGCTGGTATGTGGGTGTCTTAGGGAACAATGCATGGCATTTGTATTTACCCATACATAGCAACAACCACTGTCATGAGATACAAAAGTTGTATTTATTGTGCCAAATGAGGCAACAAACACGGTCCTGGTGTACATTTCTATATTGTCTGGCTACACCTCGGGGGGGGGGGGTAGCTCACCCTAACAACGAGGGGGGGAGTAGCAGTGAGTCCACTTGGTGTGCAGATCTGAAATCCCTGGCTACACCCCTGTTTACAGGTGAGCATGTCTAGTACAAGGTTAATGTCCCAGGCGACTACCGGTCATCTAACCAGTGGCCTAGTGTGGAGTATACCTTTAAGGAACCTCTTGACCAAAGGTAACTGAGCCAGAGACATGGAGTGTACGGGCTTATGCTATGCTGAGACTGCGCAGAGGTGAACCTGCATGGTTGAGATTTGCAGTCCTGTATTTGACAATTCTAGAAGATACTCCAGGAGCTTGTTTGGTGGGCAGGAGAAGGGGCCCAGGGAGGACTTTGCACATCAGATGGAGAACTGCTTCCACTTCTCCGTGTATGTTTTTCTAGTAGCTGGCTTGCGTGCTGCTAGGAGAATGTCTGAGACGCTACATGAAACGTCAAACCTACCTCACCTCTCTCTCTCTTCAGGAGTCAGGTGTGGACGTGAAGCGATCTCAGGTTGGGATTGACCACTGGGCCCTGGGTCAATAGGTTTGTTTGAAGTGGAAGCTGCCTCGGTGAAGTTTCCGATAATCTGTTGATTAATGCAAACCAGATCTGAGAAGGCCAGAATAAGACGATAAGAATCATCCCCCCCCCCATGCCTCCAGTTTGAGCAGCACCCTCTGAATTAAGGGAAGAGGAGGGAATGCATACAGAAAGCATCTTGTCCACCGCAGTCTGAATGCATCCTGACAAAAAACGCCACGTCCTGGATTTCTGGTGCAGAAGAGAGGCAGTTTTGCATCGAGTGGGGATGCAAAAAGGTCCAGGTCCGGAGTTCCCCACTTTTCAAAGAGCAATTGCACGACGCTTGCTTTGAGAAACCATTCGTGAGGATCTGTTTCCGTCCTGCTGAGATGATCCACCAGATCATTCTGCACTCCCAGAAGGTAAACCGCTTGGATCAGGGCTTTGTGCTCCAGGCACCACTCCCATACTCTCATCACTTCCCTGCATAAGGGTTAAGAGTGTGCTCCACACTGTTTGTTGATGTAGTACATCATTGCTTTGTTGTCTGTTGAAGGAGAATGATCTTGTGACAGGGAATGTCCTTCAGAGCACGGACTGTGTACAGGACAGCTCTCATTTCTAGGATATTTATGTGGAGTTGAGACTCGTCCTGATTCCACTGACCTTGGGTGTGGAGATCTTGACAGTGAGCTCCCCATCCAAGTAGGGATGCATCCGTGGTGATGGAGATCTGAGATTCCAGTGGGTCAAAGGGAAACCCTTTCAGAAGGTTGTCCTCTTGAGTCCACCAAGTGAGTGACTGTTTTAGAGGTTCCGTCACCTTGATGAGAAAGGACAGGAGATGTGTGGTCGGGGACCACTGAGTGCTGAGCATCCACTGAGTAGTCCTCATGTGAAGACGAGCCAAAAGCACAGTGAACACTGAGGATGCCATGAGGCCCAGCATCCTCTGCATCAAGAGGGCTCGAACTGAGTCGTCGTCTCTGATGAAGTGAGCCATCTGAAGGATGTCATTCCTTCTGTCCTCCAGAAGAAAGACTTTTGCGCTGGAGGTATCCAATTCCAGAAGGGCTCCTATGAAGAAGACCCATTGGGAGGGCTGCAGCTGTGATTTTCCTAAATTCAATAGAACTCCAAAGGCCATGAGGAACTTGGAAGTCATACCCACGGCTTCCTGAGTCTCTTGTCTGGAGGGGCTTGCTAGTAACCAGTCGTACAGATATGGGAACACTTGGATTCCTAGCTTCCTGAGATGTGCTGCGAGAACTGCAAAGCACTTTGTAAAGACTCGAGGCACTGAGGATAGCCCAAAGGTCAGGACTCTGAATTGGTAGTGCTGACCCAGCGCCACAAATCTGAGATACTTGTTGTGATTTGGGTGTACGAGAACATGTTGGTAGGCGTCTCTGCATGTCCAAGGAAGCCAGACAATCGTTTTCATGAATCAGAGGTAACAGAGTGCTAAGTGATAACATCTTGCACTTCTCCTTGTAAAGAAATTTGTTTAACTTCCTCAGATCGAGAATAGGGCGCATGCTGCCTGTTTTCTTTGGAACTAGTAAGTAATGGGAGTAGAAAATGAAAATGATGTACCTACCGTAATTCTTGATCTTTCTGTGTATCTTCACCATTCATCACTATGTGGGTACCTGGCTGCAGCCAGGACCCTGCAGGTCTTTTTTTTTTTCATGGGGACCCAATGCAGTGACAGTGCCACCCTCAAGGCGACATACCTATGTGGTGCTCGCAGGTTGGCTTTAATTGTCACGACTCCAATCTGATGTCAGCACTGAATCGCAGAGAGTGAGGAAGTAAGGGAGGGGAGGGTGGGGCAAGAGAGCCCAAGGGATAGATAAAAGGAAAAGATATACAAATCAAAGGAGGAATGAACGACTGAGAGGACAGAATGAAGAAGAGAGGAAACTTAGGGATTGGGAGGGGCTCCATTCTCTGGAAAAGAGGAGAAAGGGAGGAAGAAAAGGAGGGAAAAAATACTGGGAGAGCAAGAGGACAGTGTCAACTGACCCTGCGATCTGGACCCTCAAATTTTTAAGGAAAGACTGAACAAGGTTCAGACAGTCTGCACAAGAGAAGTAGATGTTAAGGCAACCTGGCAAGGCAAGCAAGGTTAACCAATAGGGATTTGAGAAACTCCTGGCAGAGAATGACTAACCCAGAGGGAGTAGTTGGAAGGATTCTTTAGGAGCAGCGACATGTCCTCTCCCCTATCCAAATGAAATAAAAGGGGGGTTGGGGGGGACTTCGAAAGGAGAACCTCCCTCAAAATTAAAAGAATTGTATGGGATTAGTCCCGAAGGACAAGAGAAGAAGGGGGAAAGAGGGGCTTCAAATCACACTACCCCACCCCTAACAAGGGGCGGGAAGGCCGCAAGGCGATAAGAAAGAAACCCCCTCTCACCCCCCACCATCCAGTTATAAAGAGTGGAAGAAACCCTCCCTGTGTGTCTCCAAGATCCCCCCACTCCTGGCCAAAGGGAAGGAGGGAAGACAAATAACAAGAGAGACACACAGAGGGAGGAGGAAACCAGAGACTGAGGCCCCAAGAGGACGGTGGGTGGGATTTAGTGATGAATGGTGAAGATACACAGAAAGATCAAGAATTACGGTAGGTATGTAATTTTCATACCTTACCTGTGTCAATCTTCACCATTCATCACTATGTGAGTGAGTGAGTACCGAGCCCCCCAAAGGGGGCCCAATATGACCCTAAGGGACTAAGCCCCTTATCCCCCAGCGGGGAGGCACTGGAGGGGAGAACCTTTATGGGCCTGAAGAGGACTGAGACTGGTCTGGGTGAGACAGGGACCCCCGGAGGGGGAAGGAAGGCACCCCGAAAGTTGCCGTCTCACCCTATGGGAGAAAAGATCGGTCCTCCAGTAGGCGGAGAAAATCACCCTACGCCGGGTCATGGGTGACAACTGGGAAAGTTGACGCCATGCCGTCCGCCTAGTGCAGATCGCTGTCCCTACAATCCTGGAAGCTACCTCGTTGACGTCGTAGGATGCCCTTGCTTGGTGCCTTGCTAGTTCCATGCCCTGAGCAGAGAGGGCGATGGCCTATCTGGTTACCTCCGAATCAGGCAGACAGGCTAGGAGCTGACCTAGCCTGGACCACAAGAGCCTGTCATAAGATGCATAGTGGGCCTGATGTGAAGCAATGGACATCAAAATCCATGCCAAGTAAAATGTCCTCCTTCCCCAGAAATCAAAATCCGCAGAGTCTGAATCTGGGGGCCGGCCACGGTGAGGGGTGCAAAGCCCAGAGGGAGTATCCAGCTGCATCAAGCCCACAAGTGTGTGAGGCACACATCCTGGAGACTCCAGGGGAGTACAATACTGATGACGCACATCCCCTGGGGCTGGAACTGTGGAAAAGGGATGCTGCCAGAGCCGCAGTGACGCTTCCCAAAAGGGACAGGCCAGGCGAGAACCACCAGATTGGCTGCACTGAACTCACCTAAGAAGGCGTGCATCACGTACTCGAGATTGCTTTCCAAGGCAGGGGTAATCTGGTGATCATCCATCATCCTCATGAGGAAGCACGATATAAGAAGAGATAAGACACAGGGGAAATGTGGACAGACAAGTCCTCTCCCTCCGAGGAGCGGGATGAGGATGCGGACGAGTCCGGAGATTCAGGGATCTGCTGCGTGGGAGCGGGGTGGAACACCCTCTCATCCATGGCCCTGACACGGGTTGGGAAATGTGCAGCCAATCCCCTGAATTGCTCCCAGGCCAGAGGCCCCCCTAGGACTGGGAATACCTGGGACAGAAGGGGATGGAGACAGAGGAATGGGGCCAAACTCCTTACAGAAGAAGAATGTCCTCTGCCCGGGCAGGAGGGCCTAGCAGATGCTCCCAGCTGGGAGTGAGACCCAGAAAGCCCAGCAGCCAACAGCTGTTCAACCGGATCGGAATGACTGCGACCATTCCCTAGGGAGGCGACCGGGATCATGCGAGTCCAGAAGGACGGTCCCTGGCCTCCAAAGAAGAGGTCTCTCTCAAGGAGAGAGAAGGGGAAGGGTGAGGATCCGCAGTACGACTCCTCCCCAAACACGGGTGGGTCCCAGGGAGAGGCCGCCACACTGAACCCAGGCCCCTCAACCCCTCGGACTCTGAAAGAGCCCTCTGCCTTGAAGCCACCAGCCTAGGCACCTGATAATGCCATGCGGACCCCGAAGAGTTCATCTAGGGTGCAGCACCCTCCCCTTCTATGGGCGCTCCGGGCTGTCCCAAACTCGGACTGTCCAGGCACACCAAGGAAGGGGGTACCCCAGCTGAAGGAACAGACAACCCCTCCCAACTCTGGGCTGCACAGCAGCAGCCACATGGACCACTGCTGGCTGGTCAGTACCACTGCCCCAGAGTTGGCAGGAATTGTCTGCCCCACACACGGAGGCTGAGTGGGGGCCGAATTGGTAGACACCATGGGGTCAGAAGACTCCAAGGAGTGTGGGAGCCAATCTGGATCCAACCCGGAGTCCTCCTCCGAGGAGGTGGACACAGAGGTCCGAGGACAAAACACTCTCTGACCCCTGCCAGTTCCTGGGCCATGAGCAGTGCCAACTCCAACCCTGGCACCACGACTGGCGCCGCACTCCCCCTTGACATCGGAAGCGGCACCAGCCAGGGTGCCAGAGCCAGAAGTGGTGCTGGCCATGGCGCTGCCCTCCTCCCCGGTGAAGTGAATGGTGACAGAGCCAGAGATGGTACATGCCTCCTCCCTGGTGCTGTGAAAGGTGCCGGAGCCAGAAACAGCGGCGGCGCTGCCCCCTTTCCCAGCACCACAAATGGCATTGGAGTTGCAGTCAGCGCCATCTCCAGTCTTGACACTGTTGACAATGTCAAGACTGGGAATGGCTCCAAGAACATCCAGTGCACATCCCACAGCACTGCTCTCATCACTGGAACCACGAATGGCACCAGCAGCAAGAACAGTGCCGCCTGGGCCCCCGGCGCGGCAATGTGCACCAGAGCCAAAAACAGCGCCCCAGACGATGGCGAGGATGGTGCTAGCCCAGGCCCGCAGGCCCCGGGATGCAACACTGGGGAAGCCCTCACCTCTGAGGAGGCGACTGCCAGGGCGGTGCCTCCCGCCTAACCCCCAAGAGAGACGGACTGGGCCTCCTGCACCATGGAAGGAGCCCCCGCCACGGCAAGGCTAAAAGAGGCGGAGGACCCCTCCTCCATGGTCTGTACGGAACTGGGAGGGAACCTGGAGGAAGGGTCAAGCGTCCTGGCCTTGGCCTGTCGACTGTGGACCCGCCCCCCAAAAGTTGGTGGCGTACACCCTACTTTAAACGTGTGCAACTCAATGACACGGCAGTCCATGGAAAAGCAGGCATCACAGTTGTCCATCTCGTGGGTCGGGCCAAGGCAGGAGGGACACCGGTCATGCTGGTCCATGACGGAATATTGCTGGCCGCAGTGGCACCGACACATAGGAGGCCACCCCGTCTTCGACGACTTTTTGCCCCCAGAACGAGACATGACCTGTCAGTAAACTAAACACAAAAACAGTACTCAATGTCGCTGAAAAATAAACAAATAAAAGGAACAGGCTTACTGGGATCCAGCGGCGTCGAGCAGAAGCTTGGTGAAACAGAACCGAACAGTACCCGCGAACTAGGCCACAAACTATGACGCAGTAATGAAGAGCACCACACAAGGTCCTTACTCTATGGCAGGAGAAGAAGAACTGACATCAGGGCGGAGTCGACGACAGTTAACCGCCAACCCGCGAGCGCCACGTAGTATGTCGGCTTTTGCGTCGGCTCCGCCCATGCGCAAAAAAAATAAAAGGCTTACCCACAGTGATGAATGGTGAAGATTGACACAGATAAGATCCTGTGTTCAGCTGATTGAACAGAACTACTTCTATTGCCCTGTTGTTCTTAAGGCCTTGACTCTCGGCAGCAAGAAGGTCTGACTGAGAGACAGACAGATTAGGTTGTCGTTTGGGTGGATGATCCGGAGGTGTTTCTGAAAGATTTAAAAAGTAATCGTCACGGATTATTCTGAGCACCCATTTGTCTGATGTGATTGACTTCCACTGGTTGTAAAATTGAGTCAGACGCCCTCCTACTGACAAGGAAGAGTCAGACAGCTGAGGTGGGACTTGGGCTGGGATCTCACAGGGTGGCACTAGGTGCTTGTGGGCCCTGTGCCTTCTGCTGAATTTTCTTTTTTGGCTGGAGAGCTTGATTCTTGTTGAAGCCCCCCTGCTCTTGCCATGAAAGGATTGATGTTTATGAAATGGCCGCCGGATCCTGCCCCGTTTTGATAGCCGTTCTAGTTTTCTGTGTGATCTCTAGAGCCTGCTCAACTTGAGGGTCAAACAGATAAGATCCATCAAATGGCAAACTCATAACTCTCTGTTGGGCATCATTTGTGAATCCCGATGTTCGTAACCACGAGTGGCGTCGGGTGCAAATCCCAGCCGCTGCTGCCCTGGAAGTGGTGTCAAAGGCATCCATAGCAGATTTTAGTTGCTGGATGTCAGACTCAATACCTCTAGTAATGGTCTGGAGAAGCTCTGAGCTAATGTTAGATTTCAGAAGAGCTTCCACAGTGGCCTTGAGCGAATGCCACAGGGTATACTCATACTGAGAGAAATAACCCTGGTAGATAGCAGTGCGCATACCCAAGGTAGAGGCAGCAAAAAGTCGCTTCCCCAAAGTATCAATCTTACAAGATTCTTTGTTTACTGGATGTGCTGTAGATTCCTGAGGAAGAATGGCTTTGTCATTCTCTGCCAAGACAACAATGGCATCAGCAAAGGCTTGAGAGGCAAAGATTGGTCGATCCTTTTTGGGGTTGGGGGGGGGTACTTTCTGTCTATGGACATAGCCACGGAAGGAATGAGTGCTGGGTTGTCCTACACCATTTGTGAGAGTGTCTCAAAGGAGGGTTGCACTGGAGGAGTTAATTCCACAGGAATATCAGAACATGCAGATTCTGCAGACGCAGCAATTTCCCTGGATCAATCTCTGAAGTCTGGAGAGAGAGAGAGAGTGGAATTCATGTTCTCTAGCAGACACTTAAAGGAAAGGTCCTTGACTAGAAGATCTGCTGAAGTAGAGGGTTTATTTGCCACTCCGAGAGAAGAATCGTCATCAAAGTCGTCTCCTAATCGAAGATGAGGATCAGGCTCAATATCGTCTCCTACTAGCCCCGGAGGGATAGAATAAATAGGAAAAGGAGGAAAAAGAGGAGAAGGCGCCCCGCAAATCGAACTCGAAAACCCTGGCACCCCAGATGGCACCAAATGCACAGGCAGCGCCAGCACCTGGTGCGGCGCCAAAAGAGAAAATGGCACCGGCCCAGTTAGCAGCACCAAGACAGGAGTTGAAGACGGCACCATCCCTGTCGCCGCACAAACACCAGAGGACTGCAACCCAACTCTTGAAGCCAAGGAGGAAGATCTGATAAAATTAGTAGGAGAAAATGGTACCTGTGCTGGCCCCTGCACCACAGTCATATGAGGGGGAAAGGCACCAGAGCGCGGCGTTGATGGCACCGGAGAAGGTGCCACATGACTAGGAAATCCCAACCGCCCTGCCCGCAGGTTCAAAACCGTTAGGCCCGAAGGCCCCGGGGGATGGACCCGCAGGCTCAGACAGGTGGGACAATCGACAAACTCATTGCTTCATAAGAGCAGCCCAATGATGAAACTGCTCACCGGAAGACCCTCCAGGGACGAGGAGGGGCCCCTGAGTCGAGGATGCCGGTCACCAGGAACAGAGGCCTTAGGGGACCCTGGAGGAGTCAAGGTTGAACCTCTGCCCCCTGCCACTGACAATCGGTGTGCAGACCTACTAGAGGGTGACCTCGAATGGTACCATTTCTTCTTCGACTGGGAGGTTGAAGAAGAACTCGAGGTCGAGCAGTGCCGAGTCCTCAACGAAGATCAAGAACTGGACCGCATCTTTTTGTGCTTTCGGGAGGACCGCCCATCCCCCTGAGCACCGGACTGCCTGTAGTCAGACCCCCCCCCCCCGTAGAGGGCGGCGGACCAGACCCAGCCCTGCTGAAACCACAGCTTTCATGCGAAGTCTCCCTACCTTCACCAGTGTCATTCATGGTCGACTCTATTGAAGGCGGACTGAAGACTTCTTAGTTGATGAAAACCTGTTTTGTTTTTGTATACTGAATTAACTAAAAACACATAAAAAATAATCAAATAGTGAATGGCTAAAGCTGCTGTCGTACAGATGTGAAGATTTCAACTCCCAGTGGGCGAGCGACGTCATCACTGAAACACACGTGACGGTGGGAAAAAAGGAACTAAGGTGTATAGGAGGGTCAACGCCGAGGTAGCCCATATGGTGTGAGCCAGACTCGCGGTGCCGCTTCCTTGCGGCCCTACCTAGGCGCCGGCCCTCCTGAAGATTTTTGGCTCCCACTGGGTCCTAGCGCCTCTGGCATAGTTCCATTAGTGTGAATGAGTGGTGAAGACTTTATGTCCAGGAAGATACCCTGGTGCAGGAATTTAAGGCTGCCCCAAAATACAAAGAACAGAAGAACTGCTGTACTCCGACAAAAAACGAGGAGAAAATCCAGATCTGTAGTCAAAGATTTACTGTGGCAAGGTACACTGCATAGTGCCCCTCTTCCCCAGCGCTTCTGCCAAACACTAAGCCTTCCTCAGGGGGGTGGGTCTCAGGAAGGCCTAGTGTTTGGCCGAAGTGCTGGGGAAGAAGGGCACTATGAAGTGTACCTTGCCACGGTAAATCTTTGACTACAGATTTGGATTTTCTCCTCGTTTTTTGTTGGAGTACTGCAGTTCTTCTTTTCACAGTGATGGGAATGATACTCAATGTATGATATTCCGTGTCCAGGGACAAGTAACACTTGCCAGTACAGTGTTATGATACCACAGCTGCTAATTAAAAAATTAGGAATTTAAGGCCACAATCACAAAGCGAAATTGGTTTTTAATCCAACCAAGGGACGATCTCATGGGGCTGAAGTCCCGTGGTTGATGTGTTCGGGCGCTGGTCAGTCCGGGGCGCAGCCATGGGAGGGGTGCAAAAACTATACATTTAAGAAAAATAGTTTGGAGTTAGCAAGTTTTGATGAGGAAATCAATATGACTAGCACAGGACATTGCATAGCCAAGGTAGACCCCCCAAAAGATATTTGAAAGTTGCTATCTGCTCTATCGGGCTACGTCAAAGTGTCTTAATAGTGCCCGATTATCATTCACTTTTGTTCTGTGGCCAGACTTGTTCTTTCGTTGTACTCATTTTCACTGTCAGTTTCTTGTGAACAAATCAATATGAAACCCTGCTGAATTCACATTTTAACGTGTCAGAGAGCGCAGGCAGAAAACTACTGGTTGTGAATAGGACTGCACCATCAGCACTCAGAATAACCTCACAACTACTATAAACTGATGGTAATTCGTCCAGGAAATATAGCGAAGAACAAATGACCTAAGATGAACCTCTGGGGTGTGTCTATTGTAACAGGCAGGTGATCAGGCAAAATATAATCTACTTTTACTCTCTGTGACCTGTTAGGTAGCCTTGGACCCAGTCAAAGGCTACTAGAGACAGGCCAGCAGAACCCAGTTTCTGAACTGGCCGTGTCTGGTGTACCAGACTGAAAGCTTTTCTACGGTCTGCAGTATATAGACAGCACCTCAGTTAATTTTTTTCATTTTTGTTTTGATAACCTGTATGGCTTATCTGCCCCTTTTAAAGGGTGACAAGGACATAAACAACATTATACAATACAATGAGTACAGAGCAAATATATCAGTTAAAGCCAGTACAAACATTCAGAAAGAGAATATTTCAGTTTTGGTATAAAAACAGGGAATGACCGACAATCCCATTCGTTCACAAGGCAGGAAATAATAAACAGAAGTTGCTTTGTTAACACTGAGAACGATGACTCTGACTGGCTCTCATGAATGGAATCTCAAATAAATTCCTACATTCTAGCAGCAACCCCAGAGGACACACTTGGAAAAAGTCACTCCACAGGATCGGGGAGTAAGGTAAGGGTAGCCCTTTTCAAGAAGCAAGCTACCTGAAAATTAGGACATTCCCTGAAAGCATCTGCAATGTTTCTACCTTCTAGAGCTCTGTAAAGAGAATAGTGCTGTGATTTTTCAAACAAAACCACTATTCCTGCTGGAGTATGTTAACCTGTTGATTACTGCTATCCTCTCTTGGGGACCTCTGTGAAAATGAGATGCTGTTGTTCTTAATTTCAAATACATTTTTCCTAAAACTATACTGGGCTACTGTAAACATGTCAATTATCTCAAAACAGCTGGTTAATTGGTTGTAAAAATGAAAATGACATACTCACCGTAATTCTTGTTCCAACATATCTTCATCGTTCATTACTGGTGGGTTCTGAGCCAGAGGCACTAGAACATGTAGCTTTAAGACTTTTGAGGAGGGGATTCAACATCAGGGACGGTGCCACCCGTGAGGCCGACGCATGACATGGCACTCGTGGAGTTGCCAGTAACTGATGCCAACTCCCCTTCCTCCTCAGTTCTGCCCACAGGAGAGGAATTAGGCACAAAGAAAAAGAGGAGGGTGGGGCAAGGTAGCCCAAGGGACAGGGGAAAAAGAAAAAAGAAAGCAAAAACTCAATCATAAAGCCACTATATGAGAGAGAGAGAAAGAGAGACTTAAAGGTAGAATCCCTTCCTTCTAGAGTGAAAAAGTGGTGGGTAGTGTTCATTCTAGCTAGGAATGGAGGGTACCATAAGCAGTAACCCAGGACCCGAGGCTTTGCCCAAAAAGAGAACTGCCAAGAAGTTGTAAGGGAGAAGCACCATTCTGCTGGAGCCAAAAGAAAAAAGAGAAATACAGAGCATGAAAGTGCCCAGAAAAGGGCTTCTAAGGAGAGGGCCTAACTAATCATCCCCCAACGTGGGACATCGGAGGAAGATAAAAACACTCTGCACTCAGGGAAAATGGTAAAGAGTTAGGAACTCATCTACAGAGGAAGAGCAGAGAAGTACTTCTGTCCAGACCAAGTAAGGGATCCTGCACAAGGCAGACAGGAGGAGTTGACTCCTTGAAGAGCTGTGGGAGGATACAAAAAGCAGGTAGAGACTTGGTGGGCCAGGGGAGATCACCAAGGCGGTGAAACTACATGCAACTGAAAGCCACGGCTAGACTTACTGGACTGGCTCTAGAAGGACTAGGGAGTCTAGCAGCTATAGAAAATCCTCCAAAAGATGAACCCAGCAGGAAGGAGAAACTCCCAAGAGGATGTCAGCCTAGGAGTAAGTCTTTTTCCCAAGGAATCCCTAGCAAAGGGAATTCCTCTGATTATCAATGTGAGCTAGGGGCATATCTTAACCTCCCTTTTTTTTGTTGGGGGGAGACCAGAGGAGGGTAATAAATGTACCCCGTACAAGTCAGAGATATGCCAGGGACCCTCCTGGTTCAAGAGGCAGAAAAGGAAGGCAAGATGCAGAGCAGTTTACCTTCCCCCTACATACTGCAAGATGTAAGAAGAAGGTGAGAACCTTCTTGCTAAATAAGAATAGGGTTTCCCACATGGGGTGCCCACAAGCATTTGAGCACCCCTTTAGATAAAGGGATGGCAAACTGGGAAGAGGCACTGCCCAGAAGCCTGGCCACGAGAGGAAGGTGGGTGGGAAGCAGTAATGAATGGTGAAGATCTCTTGGAAGAACAAGAATTATGGTGAGTGCGTAATTTTCATATCTTCCAAAGATCACTATTCACCATTCATTACCAATGAGTGAGAACCAAGCCACCACCCTCAGTAATATTGGCACACCCTGAAGGAAAGTTCCCTCAGCCTATTGTCAGGGAGACACAAGAGGAGGGAGCCCTTCACAGGTCCATCGGTACTGGAGACTGGTCAGGTACAAACAGGTGCTAATGAGACCTGGGAGAGGGAAGGCACCCTGCTAACTCCCACCTGACCCTAGAGGTAAAGAACCAGCCCCCACGCTAATGTGAGACAGTTACCCTATGCTGGGCCAAGGGCGACAATGAGGAGAGGTGAGGCCATGCCGTCCCCATAATGCAGACCGTGGTTCCCACTAGCCTGGACGCAACCTCACTGATGTCATAAAATGCCCTTGCTCGGTGTCTTGCTAGCTCTAGGCCCTGTGTAGAAAGGTGAATGGCTAGCCTGGTTGCTTCACTGTGAGGCACGGATGTTAGGAGCTGTCCTAGCATCACCTAGAGATGCCTCACACAGGCAGCCTGGTGTGCAGCCATACAGAGGAGGAAGCACATTGTCAAGAAGACCCTCTTGCTAACAGTCAAACTCAGCAATAACCAGAGCGGGGGTGGTACCTGCAGGCATCACTGCCCGGGAGGTGTCTCAGCCCACTCCCGAAGTGGGGTGTGGCATGGCTCCAGGAGACCCCACAGGATGCAATACCTCTGCCGGTAGTCGATCAGGGCTGGAGAAGGGGCAGAGGGATGGTGCCAGACATTGTACATCTCAGAGAATGGCTGGGGCCACGGTGGAATGACCGTGGTGTCCAAGCTGTATTTCCCCAGAAAGGACAGTCGCACAAGCAGGACTGTGAGAGAAAAAGGGGGAGAGATGCAAGTCTTCCATCATCCTTGACAAGAAGCACTGATAACTGGTGAGCTCGGTGTCAGTGGAGTAGTGGACAGAGGAGTCCTCTTCCTCAGAGGAGGAAGATGAGGATGAGGAAGAACTTGCCTCAGGGGACAGTGGAGCTGGAGGTTGAGGTCTAACAATGACCTCTTCCATGGCCCTGCAGTATCGGGGGTAAGTTGCCACCATGGCCCTGAATTATTCCCAGGTCATGAGCCCCATAGGACCAGAAAACCCAGGTAGAGAGGGACAGGAAGGCAGAGGAGGAGGAAGATTCTCTGGACAGACCAAGGAAGGTCCTCTGCCAGGGTTCCAAGAACAGACAGGGGAGCTCTCTCGAGGAAGGGGGCTGTGCAACCCAGCCCCCACAGACTACCCAACTGTAATGGGACAGAGAGGGTGGTGCCCTTGAGGGGAAATCCCCAGGTGTGGTGATTAGAGCCATCCGTGTCCCACAAGGCAGCCTCTACCCCCATCTACTGCAAGGCCTCTCAAGTCCATAGGGGAGAGGAGGCCAGGGTCAGCACTGCAGATCCGAGAAGGGTCTGCAGCCACCCCAGAAATAGAATGGCTTGCCGACAGAGATCTCTTGACCCCCGGGTCACCAGGGAGGAACCTGTCCCTTGAAGAGGGCCCAGCAGCCTGAGCAGGGCTAGAAAAAGATGGGGGAGAGAACCCAATGCCACCCTCGGTGCTGGACAGTGCCTTGGCGCCACCCAAAACCCCAGAGCCAGGACCAGCACCAACAGTGGCATCTGAACCTGGCCCAGCATCCCCATAAGTACTTTACAGTTTCTGTTCTGGATACCGATTTGAAGTAGAATTAATTTATTTATTTAAAAATTAATGACTGGGAAAGGCACACTGAGGCAAGGTTTGTTTGTGACCCAGGGGAAGTGGTACATGGCAGACAACGCAAATAATACAATGTTAAAAAGAGGAGATTAAAGTGCTCAGAAATGCAGGCATGCTAATTGTTACAATCAAAAGTACCAATGGTGCAAAAGGAATACTTAGTCCAAATAACAGACAAAAGAAGGCAGCTGGGGAAAATGGTTGCACAAGTGTCAAGAGGACCGGAGGAAAGATGCCTCTGAAGGGGGAAGCAAGCACTAGGCTGCTGTAAACTGGGATGGGGGAAGCTATAAATGGGGGAGCAGAAGAGACACAGGTCAGGAAAACAATGAAAAAAGGAAATTCCATGGGTTGGGGGGAGGGGAAGGAGATACTTCAGGAAGGCAGGGAAAGAGGTAGGGAGGAGAACAGTAGGAAGGCTAATTTTGGTGGACAATCTCTGAGGCACTCCCCATTCATGACATCATGGGTTGCGTACACCTGATAGGTTGCTTGATGCACATGAGACTTGAAGAAAGTCCATCCCCCACCTGAGTGGGGGGGTCTGCTCTCCTAAGGTCAGTTCTTACGTGCATCAAAAACAGGTTGCAGCACACCCTAGAGCTCCAGTGTGTTTCTTGTAAAGAACAAATGTTTATTATAAAGAACAACTTCATTACTAAGGTAAGAAGCCACCTGGCTAAGTCATTTATTAATATCCTACAACAAAGATCAAACAAGACCACAAGAGTATGTTTCTTCAGTTATGCAACTGTTTAAAATTGCAAAACTGGCAGTCTTAGAAATGTTAGCACTGCGGCTTCTACTAGCATCAGTTGTCTAGGAAAATGTTAGCTGAGAAATTGCCAGCACAGTATTCAAATTATGAACATTATCGCACTGTGCAACTATAGAGATTATTAGCTACCTGAACACCCCTGTTAGCGCTGCCAGGAACTAAAATAATATCTGATCCAGATAATTGAACACAGAATCTATGCAGTGATTTACATGAGGTAATATAATAAATAATTAACCTGGATCCTGAGTTGTATTAATCACCAACAAGAATCTGGTGACCCTGCTAGCCCCACTAACTTGTAAAAAGGGTACTCTCAAACTCACCCAGAAAAGCTTCCTTGCACTGGAAAATGTTTCAAATGCCTGAGCTGGATTCAGACATTACTGGAGTTCAGTGGCACTAAATCAAAGCACCCGCAACCACCTTGTGCTATTTTCTACACAAAAACAGTCCCACAGAGAAAAGGAAGTTCTATGGACCAAAATGGAGCCATCCAAATGTTTCTTTATGGCCCCAGTTTCTCAAACAATTCCTATCAGCATGACCATCCCCCCCTACTTCTTTCCAGTTTACAAATCTCCTGCTACATGAGAGCTGCAAGCTGACTGGCTCTCAGCTCTCGTGAGATTTCAGCCACCATCTGATGAGGATAAACAAACCAGATTTGACTAAATCCACCATAGCTTGAAGTGGAGAATGGAGCTAGCAATTGCTACAGCTTCTCAAGGCGAAGTCCCCAGACTTACTGACCATGAGAGAGAACTGAAGAAACAGGTTTTACAGAACAAAAAATGCTTCTGACCCAAACTGTATCCTATTACAATAGCAGCCAGCAATGCAGATATCCCTCGCTCAGTTTATCACAGCCAAGGTAAGTTTTAGCTAAAGCAGCCTGCCCCCCCCCCCGGCACATGCCTACTTTATCCCAGAGGTAACCAAGGCATACAAAAAGAGCCAAAAATTATGCACAGCACTGTTCTGTATTGGGTGAACATGCAAGGAGGTTTGATTAAAATAACTACTTCGAAAATGGTGAACTTTAATAGTCATTTCTTTCATTAATATTCAGTTGCTTTTTCTCTCTTAAAGGCACAATCACATATTAATTAAGGAGCTGCTACTATGTACTGCGTGTGACAAAAGTAATACATACCAATGTGAATGTATGACTTGGTCCTATTAATTTAATAAAAAAGGGCTGGAACAGGATAATTTATCACATTTTTTAAATTTAAAGGACACTAAATTTAAAGGATGCTAAAATACTAAGTAATTTGCCACAGTTCACCATTACAAGCATAGTAGCACCTGAAGTGCTCACTCAAGACATCACTACACAACAGTCTGAAGCAATTTCTCAGTTCCTCTGTGTCTCACCTCAAAATGACATGTTCTCTAGACCTTTTTATGACACATTATGTCTTTTAAACTCATCACCTTCTTCTATCAAAAGGTAGAGGAAACTCCTGTATCATCTACCTGACCAAAACAGCATAAACAAGTAGGTCTCATGAGGGAGAGGAGCATTGGGAAACTAACCTAACCTGCCTATGCAGATCGGCAGCCGCAAGAAAGAATATTGCGAGACTTGCTACTGCGATCTCGGAAAAGCTCTCCACTCACCCCTTACCCATGCAGGATTAAGGGTGTAGGTGGCTTCCAGAAAGGAGTTTGACTGAGAGTCGCTGCTGCCATCTTGCAGAGAGCGTAACTACACTCATACACGTTCAACCAGCACAGAGCACATCTGTTAAAAGTACCAACCGATCTGCAACAGCAGACCACAATGTGAATAATTAAATATAAGGGCAGTGATTTGCAAATCAATTAACAAGGGGGAAAATACATTGGGGCAGCACCATTACCACAGCTGTGGGCAAGGCAGCGTGACACTGAGACCCTCAGTCACTCACTCTAATCACATTTAAAGGGACAGTACACACTATAATGCACAGGCTCAGCAATAGCCTGCACAGTGCAGAACATTATTGATTACTGTGCAGGGGAAGAATAAAAAAAAAACAAAAAAACTCTCTCATGGTACCTTCTCAGCTTACTGCAGGACCAAAACAAAGAGCCGCAGCTGAACCAAAGTTGCAGCACACCCTACATCTCCAGCATATTTAACCAAATCTAGAGCAACGGTAGGACTCTTAATATTTCAGTATAAGCCATGCATACAAAAATTATAGAACAATTGTCACTAAATACAGGATGCTATCAAGATCCAGCATTCTGCTTATCAGTTTGTGCTTATACCACTAGAATATACCAGGCAAAAAGTACAGAAAACGAATGCATGATGTATAGCTCCTGAGTACATCACAACATCGGTTTACAAGGCTTTTAAGTAGAACAGTGCAAGTTACAAGTAAGGAGACTGACCACCTGGAAGCCCCTGCTAGCGGTTCCAGGAGCAAACCACCATAAAGTATACACTGGGCCTTATAATGTAAAGGAAATGACTACCTGGATACACCTGCTAGCGGTTCCAGGAGCAAACGTCCATGAAGTATTCACTGGGCCTTATAATGTAAGGAGATTTAATACCCTGGATACCCCTGCTAGTGGTTCTAGGTGCAAACGTCCATAAAGTATCCACTGGGCCTTATAATGTAAGGAGATTGACTAACTGGATATCCCTGCTAGTGGTTACAGGAGCAAACGCTTCCAAAAAAAAAAAAAAAGGTTCATCAAATGACCTGTACAAGGAGAGCAAGGCAAATATCAACCTGGCACCCCTTAGATCAGTGTCTCAGTGCAGGACAGTGGCCCTACTTCCATTCCAGGTATCCCAGTCTCTGTGGCATGTCAACATTCAAACGGCATCTAGCTCCATGGTGGAACCTGACTGAAACGTGGCTTTCCGCGACCTCAATGCTACTGGTATACCCCATACAGGGTATTTAAGGCTGTGGACCAACATGGAGCCGACCAAAATGTTTTTTTATGGCCCCCATGTCCGTAGAAATGCCCAAACGACTCGCTCCTCTTCCCCATGTCTCTTCCAATCTGAGATCTCACTCAACGTGGGAGCAACCCTTTGACTGACTCCCAACGCTCGTGAGGCCTCGGTTGCCATCTTTCTGAGGGGCAAAACAGCGGGATCTCGCCATCGCGGAGATCCCGCACTAACTACCGCCTGTGCCCCCAGCACACTGAAATACAGCAACATTTCAAATCCACCAAGCACAAACAGGAGTCAAACAGACTGTTCGGTTAAGGTCTAGAAAGATACCTCAAGGGAAAAGAAGATAAGATACCAAAGACCAGTCAAACAGATCCACTTATCTGCCAGCTAGACAACCATACCGTTCTCAGTCCTTTTGAGACAAGACAGGGGCAATTACAACTACAGGCTACATTACTACAGGCAGCCATGCCCACACACACACAAAAAAAAATTGCATCAGATATCAAGCTAGAAGGGTTCCCAAGCAAGGTAGAGGAAACTACTCCCTCCGCAGAACCCAGTTGAAACAACAACTATTACTGCTACATGCAATACCAAAACATTCCAGTCGGTGACCAACTACTATTCTTCATGCAAGCATGGGAGCAAACCACACAAGACAGGATGGTCCTACAAGTAATAAGACTAGGATATGTGATACAACTTTCTTGCATACCAACAAAGAACATTCTAGTCCTATTTCCTGTGCTGAAAAACACGTTACCCCGACACAAGTCCAAACAGTACCGGCAGAATTACGGCACAACAAGACCATAGACAGGGTAACACATTACAAAACAGGGAAAAGGAGGATCCTCCATATTTGACAAGGTACCCAAAAAGGGACCAGAGGGCTACGGCCAGTTCTGGACCTTAACAATTCTGTACAATTCAAACCCTAGAAATGGAAACAATCGGGCCCACCCTCACGGTTATAAGCTCAGGAGATTACCTAACTTCACTACATTTGTAGGACACGTACATCACACTACAAATTCCGTCGATTTCACATATTGGGAAAACGATACTAATACAAGTGTTACCATTCAATCTACCATCAACCCTAAGTGTGTTCACGATGGTAAAAGACTTAAGGGCATACAAGTAATACCCTACTGAACAACCGGCTGATCAAGACCAGAACAGTAAAACAGTCCTTTCGAGAACAAATGCGGTGGTACACTGCCTACAAAATCACAGCTGTGTAACAACCTATCAGAAAGCTACCCATCATCCCCAGCCAGTCTATAGATAGTCTAGGCTCACTGATCAACACAAATCCGGGTCTCGGCAACCCATTAAATGCCCAAGTCCACTCAATTATTGCACAGACTACACAATTACAGAAACACAGAAATCCAGAACTTTAAGCAGTTTCACAAGTACTGGGAGTAATGTCATCATTGATAGACATAGTGCCATGAGCCAAGTACAACATGAGATCTCTCGTTCTTGAGCAAACAGGACCCAGTGCATGACATAGGCTTGGCACAGACATTAACACTTTCGCCTCCCTGATGGCACTAGCATCTGCCAGACGTGGAGGAGAACTACAGGCACACTCATGCAGACCCATGCAGACTGTGTAGCCTAGTGGTTAAATCACTAAGCTGTAAACTGAAATTCCCTTTACCTTTCCTAACATTCTACACTGACAGAATATCCCTTAGACCTATAATGCCATTCTGACCAATAGTATCATTGACAGTCCACATCAACCAAACTATTGAAATATCTGCAGAACCCCCTCAGTGGGAAATACAAAACAACCCTCAGCTCAAAATACGGGGTATGAAAAGGATACTTAGCACATTCCTATCAAGGACAGAGGAAATATACAAAATAGACTGTAATGCTACATGGAAAAGGAAAACCAGCTTCAAAATCTTTGATTGCCATGTACCTTAAAACAGAAATCATGGAACCATACAGAGTGAATAACTCGACTGCACCAAGAGATCTGAAGGCTCACTCTACCAGAGCAATCGCAACTTCCTGGGCAGAGAGAAATGGGAATACTGCAGAGGAAATCTTTAGCAGCATGTAAGGACTAGGTGCAAGACAACTCGTCTGACCCATCCTAGCAGAGGATTACTGCTTTTTAATGACCCATGATGTCATGAATGGGGAGTGCCTCAGAGATTATCCCCCACAATGGTAGTTTACTCACCTGGTAAAGGTGATTGTGGGGGAATACATCTCTGAGGTACTCCACATCCCGCCCAACAGATGTGTGAAAGACTCAACAAGTTTTCATACATTGTATGAATGTATGATACTCGCTATTGCAAATTAGCAGGTTTGGACATCACCGACGTCTATATGTATAGTGTAAAAACAAAATAAAGTTACACAACAATTTTCTACCGCTAAGTGGTCACTACATAGCTACACTCATTAACAGCAAAAGGTATTAACAGATTATTGTTACAGATACATCTTTGGAATACATTGAACTGACCTTAGGAGAGCAGACCCCCCCCCTCTCAGGTGGGGGATGGACTTTCTTCAAGTCACATGTGCATCAAGCAACCTATCAGGTGTACACAACCCATGATGTCATGAATGTGGAGTGCCTCAGAGATGTATTCCCCCACAATCACCTTTACCAGGTGAGTAAACTACCATTACGGGCACAGGAAGGAGCAAACTGAGGCCTCTGAAGAGTAGGTGGAGAATCCTGGTTTCCAGAACAGCATTATCACTACTCATAGGCACTTAATTGTCAACGTTACTAAAAACGGTATTTAAAGGGACGCTGTCAACCCCATTAGACCTCAATCTGTCCCTAGTATAAAAAACACATGTTATGATTGCTCACGTTCTGTAGAGCTTGCTGGTGTAACCAGTAGTTTAATTTTGACTCATTTTTTGCTTTTTAAAAGTGAAAAACAGACTGCATATCATACTGGTGTTATCACACAAAAACATGTTTGTTTATATTCCTTGGTCAACTCTGTCGTTGAGGTGCAGGTCAGGAAGCATAGGAAAATCACGAGCAGTTTCAAAATTTGCAAATAGCGTTTTATTTTTCTACCGTCAGATTGATCAGTTCCTAGGACTCACAAGAAAATTTGGTTGCGCAACCAGTCAGACAGAAGACAGAACAGGAGAGGATAGAACAGATCCTTGCATTTAAACTCTTTCTAAATAACAAATGGGACAGGGCCTTATTCAACCCTTCCCCTAAACAGTACAGCCACTCATGAAGCAGAGGAAGGAGGGTAGACTACTGGGGATGTTCCACAGCCTAATGTTCACTAAGTATGCAATAAGAGTTGATCAAGGGTATGAAACAAAACAAGGCTGGGTATAATGACAGAATCCAGGAAGTAGAGGAGCACAACAATGCTTTACTCACCAGTTATAAACAAAATACAGTGGAAAAAAGATTCTAAGCAGTCGTAGCTAGTTCCCAAACAGTGCAGGGACTGTAATTTATTATAGAATAAACACAGAAAACTCCACTTGCAAAACAGAAGGTAGCCCTGGTAAGAACAGGAACTCTGTGAAGACACAAAACACCCCTGTTCTTACCAAGGCTACCTTCTGTTCTACTTTCTGGATTCTGTATTTGTAAGGCTTGCCACCTTGTCTGAGAAGCTGCACTGCTTGTTCTTTTCCGCTTTTTGTTCGTGGAGCTTCATTTGGACTTTTTTGGGGGTATAATGACACCATTAGCATGCATTTGAGTTCTACTAAGAAAGTAAGCAGATAAAACACCCAGTAACATCAATGAGTTTTAGATAAGATAAGTGATCATAAAATGTAGGTTTTTGCTAGAAAAAATATGATGCAAAAAGGGCTGACAGTGTCCCTTTAAGTAGTTTACCAGGGTACTAGTTATGCAATAAGGCATGACAGGGGGTGCGTTATGGTGGGATAATGGCCCACCTCGGGTGGGTTGAAGCACGAGGCAAAGCCAAGTGCATCCACCACTCGAGAAGTGCCTTATTGTGATTCTGAAATGAGTCATTTTTAGTAAATTGGATGTATTTTTTTAAACATATTACTTTCAGCCAGACTGTTGTGCTGGGATAACGGCCCAGCTGAAAGTACCTCTTGGCCATTCAGGAGCCAGCATTCTCTCTACCCACTAACACTATGAAATGGGTAGAGAGTGCCAAGAGAAGAGATCTGGATAAACTAGCAGAATGGTCAGAAGAGTGGCAACTGGGATTTAATGCAAAGAAGTGCAAAATCATGCACATAGGGAAGAGAAACCCTGAAGCCACTTATAGGCTGGGAGGGGAGTTGCTAGCAGTCACAAAGGAAGAAAGAGACTTGGGCATCATCATCACTGATGACCTAAAATCATCCAAGCAGACCTCTAAAGCAGTAGGTAAGGCTAGGGGTGTTAGGGTGTATTAGTAGGGGTATCACAAGTCGTAGAGGGAGGTAATAATCCCTCTGTACAAGACATTAGTTAGGCCTCATCTGAGTATCATGGCAGTATTGAGGCCACACCTTCACAAGGACATTAACCAAATTGAGGCAGTCCAGAGAAGGGCAACCAAAATGGTGCAGGGACTGCATCAGAAGACATATGAGGACAGATTAACGGAGCTCAATATGACCCCTTGAGCAAAGGAGGGAGAGAGGTGATATGATCGAGACATTTAAACACCTTAAGGGCATAAACAAGGTGAAAGAGTCTAACATGTTTAAATATAAGAAAATAGCAGGACAAGAGGACACAGCATGAGATTAGAGGGAGGCCGATTAAGGGGAATGTGAGGAAATTCTTTTTCACAGAAAGGGTGGTAGATGCATGGAATGGCTTACCACAAGAAGTGGTGGCTATGAATACAGTGCAGGGCTTCAAACAGGCATGGGATAGGCATAAGGGAGCAATACAAATGACTATGAATAGATAGGTCACTGACAGAGCAAAGGCCGATGGCACATTTATAAGGTAGAAAAAGAAATGGGCAGACTGGATGGGCCTTGCGGTCCTTATCTGCCGTCAACTTCTATGTTTCTATGTTTCTATACGACTCACGTCTATTGGTAATCCCTTAATGGACTACTGCCATTGGCCTTCTCGTATCGCTTCCCCAAATTATGGAACACACTCCTTCTCCAGATTCGCCACTCTTCCTCTCTTAACTCCATCACCTCTGCCCTTGTTACCTTCCTCTCAGTAAACTGTACCTGTACCTAACGCTCCTCTCCTCTCCTCATTAATCTTATCACCCCTCCTGATCTTCCATCCTTCCTCTCTGCTCCCATCTCCTCCCCGCCTTTTCCCTTGTTTTGCATGCCCCCCAGTCCTGACACTGGTTCACTGACTCTTTCCTCTATGCCCATTACCCATTGCCTCTATTACCTCTTATGATTCTAGCCCCTACTAGGTACTAGGTACTAGTTCTTACTCCTTCTCCCTTCCCTACCGTCTCCTCTATTTTCCCTAGCCTTCGCAGCCCCCTTGCAGGGTTCTCAACATCCTGAAGGGGTCTTACTGTGCCTAGGCTTGCCTCCTTTGTTCCCTTCCTACATCTACCTATCCTTGGCCTTCCATGTCCCCTTGAGGGTCCCCAGCATCCTGAAGGGTCCCTTGGAACAGGCTGTGCCCTCCACCTAGGTGTTAATTCGCATTTCCTCCCTCCCTCTCTCTACCCCTCAATAAATTCCAATCCACTGGCCTTCCCTGCCCCCTTGCAGGGTTCACTGCATCATGAAGGGTTTTCTTTCTTTTGCGACCGGCCCTATTCCCCCTCCTAGGTGTTATTCTCTCTCTCATCGCCTCTCCCCTCTGTCTTCCCTTCCCTCCCTTCTCTTCAGTCCCCTGTCCCCTCGCAGGGTTCCCCGCATCCTGAAGGGGTCTATCTGGGCCACGACTCTTCCCCTCCCTCATCTCATCCTCTCCCTCCTTCACCCTTCCTTTTACGATAGCACTTGTTCACTTATTACTATTGCACTTATAAATTGTTCTCACAATTTACATATGTATGCAACAAAGATTATAACACCTGCCATAATTAATTGTGTGTTAATGTTGATCTATGTAATCTGAACGTATAATGTCTCATCTCTATTGTACTACTCCCCCCAGGTCGCACCGGGAGAAGAGCAACCTGTTGCTCAGTGTGCCTTCCTGGTGAAACATTTCAATAAATAAATAAATAAGTGTCTGCCCAGAAGGAGGAGGGTGGGAGTCAGGAAATGAAAATTACATACCTACTGTAATTCTTGACCTTCTTGGACAAAGTCTCCACCACGCATTCACACTAATGGGACTATGCCGGAGGAGCAAGGACCCGGTGGGAGCCAAAAATCTTCAGAAGGGCTGGCGCTGAGGTAGGATCACGTATGCGTGGTGCCACGAGGCTGGCTCACACCACACAGGCTATCTCAGCGTCGACCTTCCAACCGCCTCAGTACCTTTTTTACCGAGGAGGTGCAGTGTAAATTAATCTAGGAAACTAACCTAACCCGAACATAAGATAGTCCATATGACCCGTGAAAGAAAAGTCAACTCAACAGTGTCTTCACAGCCTAGCCAATGAGGGAGTGAAGATCAAAAACAGGATGAGTGAGCTCGGGGGATGGTGGGTGGGTGTGTGACTGAGTGATGGTGACTTTGTCCACGAAGATCAAGAATACGGTAGGTACGTAATTTTCATATCTTCTTGGACTAAAATTCTCCACCACTCATTCACACTAATGGGAGAGTACCGAGCTAAAAACAATCCCCTGAGAAGGGTGGCAGGAGAAAGGAGCTCACTTAGGACAGAAGTCCATTAAGGATTGTCCTACCAAAGGAGGGATGCTGTCTGGCATGGACATCCAGGGTGTTGTGCTTCACGAAGGTGTGCACAGAGCTCTAAGTGGCTGCATTGCAGATGTCTGCAATAGATACATTCTGAATCTCTGCCAGGGATGCCACGATCACTTGGTAGAGTGGGCGTACACCCTGCCTTCCAGCTTGACCTGCGCCATCGAGTAGCAATGTCGAAGACATGCTACCAGCCAGGCTGAATTGGATCTGATGGCTACAGGCTGACCCAGCTGGGCCATGCTGAATGAGACAAAGAGTTGCTTGGATTTGCAAATCTCTTTCGTTCTGTCGATGTAGAATCGCAAAACCCTTTTCACATCCAGAGTGTGGAGGGTACACTCCCCTTCATTCTGGAAATTTGCAGAGTAGGTCAGAAGGACCAAGGGCTGGCTCAGATGGAATTCTGAGACTACTTTAGGAAGGCATTTAGGGTGAGTTCTGAGAACCACCTTGTCCTTTGTGTACGGGGTGGGGGTTGTCTATGACCAGTGCACGTATTTCAGACACCCTGCGAGATAATGGCCACAAAGAAGGCTGCCTTCCAGATCAGAAACTTCAGGTCGCAGGTTGCTAGAGGCTCAAATGGTTTATGGGTGAGCATGTCTAGCCCGAGATTAATATCCCAAGAGGCTACCGGTCTCCTGACTGGTGGTCTAGTATGTAGGATACCTTTAAGGAATATCTTAACCAAGGGTAACTGAGCCACTGACATATTGTGGATAGGTTCATGGTAGAATGAAATCGCGCAAAGGTGCACGTTTACCGTTGAGTATTGCAGTCCTGCGTTCAACAGGTCTAAAAGATACTCTAACACTTTGTTTAGTGAGCAAGCAAAGGGCTCCATGGTGGACTTTGCACACCAAATGGAAAATCTTTTCCACTTTGCTGTGTAAGTCTTCCTGGTGGATGGCTTATGCGCTGCTAGGAGGATGTCTGAGATTCTCTGAGAGACATTGAACCTACCCACTTCTATCTCCTCAGGAGCCAGGCATGGAGATGAAGGGTCCGTAGGTTGGGATGGACCACCGGACCCTGTGCCAGGAGGTCTGTCCTAAGTACAAGTTGTCTTGGTGGAACCTCGGATAACCTGTTGATTAACGGAAACCATATCTGACGAGGCCAGCATGGGGCAATGAGAATCATCCTGCCCCCTGTGCCTCAAACTTGAGTAGCACCCTCTGAATTCAGGGAAGAGAAGGAAATGTGTACAGAAAACATCCTGACAGAAAGTGCCAGGTTCTGGATTTTTGGAGCAGAACAGAGGCAGTTTTGCATGAAGTGGGGATGCAAAAACGTCCAGGTCTGGAGTGCCCCACTCTTTGAATAGCGACTGCACAACGTTTGAGTCGAGAGACCATTCGTGTGGATTCACCTCCGTTCTGATGAGGCGATCCACCACATCATTCTGGATTCCTGGTAGGTAGACCACCTGGATCAGGGCTTCGTGCTCAAGACACCATTCCCACACTCTCATGGCTTCTCTGCACAAAGGGTAAGAGTGTGCTCCACCCTGTTTGTTGATGTAGCACATCACCACCTTGTTGTCCGGCTGAAGGAGAATTACTTAGTCACAGAGGACATCTTTCAAGGCTCAGACAGCATACAGGGCAGCTCTCATCTCCAGGACATTTATGTGCAGCTGGGACTCATCCTATGCATCTGTGGTGATGGTAATCTGCATCTCCAGTAGGGCAAAGGGAAAACCTTGGAGAAGGTTGTCTTCCTGAGTCCACCAGGTGAGTGACCTCATTAAAGGCTCCGTCACCTTGATGTGGAAGGATTGCGTGTGCGTGGTCGGAGACCACGGGAGTGCTGAGCATCCACTGTGTGGTTCTCACGTGCAAGCGGGCCAGGGGCCCAGTGAATACAGATGATGCCATGAGACCCAGCTTCTGCTGCATTAAGAGGGCCCAAACCGAGTTGTTCTCCTTGATGAAGTGAGCCATCTGGAGAATGTTGTTTCTCCTGCCTTCTGGGAGGAAAGCTCTTGCCCTAGAAGTGCCCAGGAGAGCTCATATGAAGAGAAGTTGTTTGGGAGGGTTGAAGCTGTGATTTTTCTAGGTTCAGGAGAACTCCCAAGGATGTGAAGAACTTGGAAGCTGTGGAAACCACTTCCTGTGTCCCTTGTCTGGAGGAGCTCACTAGGAGTCAGTTGTCCAGGTATGGGAACACTTGAATTCCGAGTTCTCTGAGATATGCTGCGGAGTACTGCAAAGCACTTTGTAAAGACTTGTGGTGCCAAGGACAGCCCAAAGGGCAGGACTCTGAATTGGTAGTGCTGACCCAGAGCCACAAAGTGTAGGTACCTGTGGTGGCTTGGGTGCACTGGAACATGTTGGTATATGCCTTGCATGTCCAGAGACACCAGCCAATCATTTTGATGAATTAGAGGTAGGAGCATTCCCAACAGTATAATCTTGAATTTCTCCTTGAACAGGAATTTGTTTAACTTCTTTAGGTCTAGAATAGGGCGCATACCACCAGTGGGAGTAGAAACCTCTGTCCTGTTCTGCTTGCAGAAAGTACAGTTACGCAAGAACTTACTGTAATAATAGATCTTCGAGAGGAGCTCTTGCAGCAGGTAATACCATTAGGACTAATGCCGTCAGGCATTAGAACCCCACAGAAATCTTGTAGCTAGCAGTCTGAGGCAGGGGACTGCCCCCCGACGTCGGCTCTGCCTGATGTCCGGCGTGGTATAAAGGGGGAGGTCCCCCGGCGCCATCTCAGTTCTCCTGCTGGAGACCCAGCTAACACAGTATTGGAGAACCGAGCAGCAACTCCCCAACCTAGTACAGGTGAAAAAAACTCAGATATCTGGGGGATGGAGGGCAGAAAGCCACCTGCTGCAAGAGCTCCTTGCGAAAATCTACTGCTACGGTAAGTTCTTACGTAACTGTACTATCTAACTTTGAGGGTGAAGCTCTTGCAGCAAGTAATACCATTAAGACTGAGTCCTGGGGGCGCTGCTGAGCACCCAACATGGCGGCTGCTTAATTGCCAGCTCCTGCCTCGTCGGAAACTAAAAGTTTTAATTTTATATACCATCCTCAGATCTGAAGCCTAAAATAACGAAGTCCGCTTTTGGAAGTCCTGGGAATTACAATATGAGTCCTAAAAAGGACCACAGACACGCTACTCAAAATCTAGATGTCTTTCTTTCCTCACCGCAAACTTCGAGAGGGACAGGACCGGGGCCATCTTTCTCTACAGACGCAAAGACAAGTGAAGCCCCGAATCCCCAGATTATGGCTCTGCTTCAAAAAATACAGGCCACTGGAGAAGAAACAAATCGCCGATTAGCTGCAGTCGAGGCTCGGTTTACCGAAATAGATGACAAGGTGCAAGCTCATGGGGTGGATATCTTGGAGCTGAAATCGGAGAGACAGCTCCAGTGCGCCAGGAATGCTA
Organism: Neoceratodus forsteri; assembly: GCA_016271365.2. Taxonomy (NCBI): domain Eukaryota; kingdom Metazoa; phylum Chordata; order Ceratodontiformes; family Ceratodontidae; genus Neoceratodus; species Neoceratodus forsteri. Next base: position 352,601,780 of record JADMNL010000025.1, on the reverse strand, counting down.
AGTTCATGCAGGATCTTACCTTTTTAAGGGCCAAAGTTGAAGTGCTTGAAAACATTCAAAGGCAATCTAACGTCCGTATAGTGGGCTTTCCACTGAGGTTCGCATCTACTGCAGAGATTCTGCCAGCCGTTAACAGACTGATCTTTTCAGACTTAACACTACTGCCTGCAGATTCCGGAATAACCGTGGTTAAGGCATTCGCCATCCCCAGCTATAGTTACTCTGTCTGATGCTGAGGCCCGTATAGCCCTTCTACGAGCTGCGAGACTCAGGGGTGACACAATCTGGGAAGGAAGCAGGATAGCGTTCTTTCCGGACATTTCGTCGCAATCCCAAATAAAGAAAAAGGCCTTGCAGGTTACGAAGAAATCGCTCCTTGAGAACGGTATTGAGGCCCAGTTACTGTTTCCAGCAAAGCTCCAGGTTAAGCATGCGGGTAAGCACCATGTATTTACCGACCCCCGAGGCGGCAGCTGCTTGGGCAAACACTCTGATAGAGGCCCAGAAAACAACAACCAAACAAGCGACTGCTCAGGACTCAGGTTCTGAATCGGACACAAATGACTAATTGTAATGTTCCTCACGGGATTTTTCCTTTCTCTGGGCTTAACTTACAGAGGATAAATGGTGCTTTAGGTTGGGACTTACCGTCGAGATTGTTTACCACACTGTGTTAGCCATGTTGGTGATCTTAAAATTTCAGCCTGTTATTGATTCACCTGCCTAGTGAGGGATACGTTATCTTTTGGGGATTTTTACCCCACTCAATTTGTGAACTGTCTGAACTCTCCTATTGATAACCTGTCTCCCTGTCAGTTAGCTGGGCTGATAATAAGGGCAGGGGTGATATGCAACTTAATTGAGCCAAGGCAATCTTTATAATATCTGATTGAGTTTCCACTCATTAGGATGTTTCAGCCCCCCACTATTATTTAGGCATCCTACGAGGGGCAGAAATAGTGGTAAATTGATGGTGAAATATATATAGGTGAGAGTGTCATAGCCTACATTGTTATCTAGCCAGTGAATTAATCATTCGATAATCGTGGTGTTGTGAATCACATGGAGTGAATACATATTATGGTATACTCCTATGAATAATATCCTGAACTGAAATGTGATCTACGACAAATGTTTCATACTGTGATGTATGTTATGTGGTACAGGCTGTATTGCATATAACCCATAAAGAGTTTAAAAAAATAAAAACAAAAAAAGACCGAGTCCCAAGCAGTATCCAAAGATAGGCCCAAGTCTGAGTGGGAGGTGGTAGAGAAACTGAAACATAGGCAGATGCCAAGCATTCTAGGCGAGTAAGCCCTGTAGGATGGCTAGTCCAAAAAAACAGGTTACTCACCTGTAACAGTAGTTCTAGGAGTGGTATATGTTGTTCATCCACACTTACTGGCATGTCCCTTTCCCCTTTAAGGATCGCCAGAAGTCTTCAAGCTGGCTCCTCCCACCCACCCGGGTGGTATAACCTTCGGCTCTGCCCCAAGACGCCAGATCTTAGCCCGCTGAAAGCCAGGTTTGTGCGTCCACAGCCAGGGAGGTCGGGTGGGTCCGTGTGGAGGAACAACATATACCACTCCTAGAATTACTGTTACAGGTGAGTAACCTGTTTTTCTAGGATTGTAGATATGTTATTCATCCACACTTATTGGCAGACTCCTAGCAGTTCTCCAGGAGGAAGGAGGCAAGGTGCACACCCCCACTGATACTCACTTTGGAAATACAGACTGGAGAACTGAGGCCCCAAAACCAGCATCCCGGCGTGACTCAAGGTTGATGTGGTAATGGGTAATGAAGGTGTTTGCTGACTTCCAGGTAGCAGCCCGACAGATTTATTGGATAGGGATGTCCCTGGAAGCAGCCACCGATGCAGCGGTATGGCGGGTAGAATGAGCTCTTATCCCTCTGGGAGGCTCCATGCCCACCAACTCATAAAACAGACTTATGCAAGATGTAATCCACCTTGCAATAGTCCATTTTGCTGCAGGTCTGCCAGAAGCAGCTTCGGCGTAGGTGACAAACAACTGGCGAACCTCTCCCCGAACATCCACCGTCTTCTCCTTGTAATAGGAGAGGGCTCATCTCAGGTCCAGGGAATGGAGCCTGTATTCGGCCTCCAAGGTGTAATTAGGGTAGTATACAGGCAGAGTTAACACCTGGTTAAGGTGAAACTCTGACACCACCTTCGGAAGGAATTTTGGGTTGGGGCATAGGACAACCTTGTCCCTGTGGAAGACCAGATAAGGGGAGTCCACCAAAAGCGCCTGGAGCTCCCCTGTCCTTCTGGCAGACGTGACAGCCACCAGGAAGGCCATCTTCCACAAGTGTGACAATGCATACTTGTGCATTGGTTTGAATAGCTTGCCCATGAGCTTTGCCAATACCAGCAGTAGATCCCACGGAGGTGGAGGTTCATGCACCGGAGGGGATATGTGATCCAGGCCTTTGAAAAAGCACCCAACCACTGTCTCCTGTGCCAACATCGGCTGACCGGCCTTCGCCCAGTAAACAGAGATGGCTGCCAGGTGCACCCTAAGGGTCGATGACCGAAGACCCCCTTTGGACAGAGACCAAAGGTAGTCAAGAATGTTAGCCACTGAACAGGACAGACCCTTGCCCTGACACCAAATGGAAAATCTTTTCCATTTGAAAGCATAACATTTCCTGGTCGATTCCTTTCTGGGTGCTGCCACCACAGTAAGGACATCCTCGGAAAGATCCAAAGCCTGGAACTCTAGCTGCTCAGGTACCAGGCTGTGAGGTGCAGGGATTGAAGGTCCAGATGGTATACCTTCCCCTGATTGAGAGAGATCAGGTACTGGCATGCTGGAAGCTGCTCCAGGGGCCTGCAGCTGAGGCTGAGGAGATCTGGATACCAGAACTGGTGTGGCCAGTCTGGGGCTACCAGAATCACCTTCGCCTTGTCCCTCCTCACCTTGAGGAGCACCTTGTGGATCAAGGGAAATGGAGGGAAGGTTCAGAACAGGCCTGGGGTCCATGACCTTGAGAAGGCATCCCACTGCAGCAAGCCCTGCTGAGGGGGGCAGACATGAAACAGCCTCAGCTTGATGTTTTCCCTGGAGGCAAACAAGTCCACTATCGGTTTGCTTCAGTGGGAGAACAGACTGTAAGCTACCTCTGGATGGAGAGGCCACTTGTGGGATGTCTCGCCTAAGCGGCTGAGAACATCCGGCAGATGGTATGAGGCTCCTGCCACATGAATGGCTAGGAGATCCGCCTCCAGACGGCTGATGAGGGTCCAGATGCGAAGTGCCTCTCTGCAAAGCAGACGGGAGTGAGTGCCACCCTGTTTGTTGAGGTAGCACATGGTCGTGGTATTGTCAGTCTGGACTTGAACCACTTGACCCCGGAGCTGAAGAGTGAAAGCTGACAGTGTCAGTCTGACTGCTCTGAGCTCCAACAGGTTGATGTGGTATCGGGACTCCTTGGGGGTCTAGAACCCATGGGCCCTTTTGTCCCCCATGTGGGCTCCTCAGCCCATGAGAGAGACATCGGTCATGAGGATGACTGTCAGCTCGGAGCGGACAAACGGGATCCCTTCCTGCAACCGGTCAGGGGCGGTCCACCACTGGACAGCGTCCCACATCTTCTGGGTTACAGTGATCAGCTGGTCGAAATGACCATGGCGCCGAGTCCACTGGGTGACCAGCTCCCATTGGAGGGGGCGCACGTGCCACCGGGCCCAATGGACCACGGAGGTGCATGCTGCCATGAAACCCAGAAGGTGCAGAAAGTCCCAGGCAGGGCGCAATTGCCCAACCAGAAATGATTGGGCAAAGGAGGAGAGAACCTCCGCCCTGTCCACCGGGAGCTGAGCTCTGGCTTGATGAGATTCGAGCTCTGCCCCGATAAAGCACATCACCTGAGAAGGCACGAGTTCCGACTTGGCCTTGTTGATCAAGAGGCCGAGTTGGGAACAGGTCTGGAGGGCCAGGTCCTAGGACCTGCTAGGAGCAAATCGTTGAGGTAGGGGTAAATTCTGACCCCCCCGACGCCTGAGATGGGATGCCACCGCGATGCATTTGGTGAAGACCCGTGGGGCCGATGACAGGCCGAATGGCATAGCTCGGAACTTGTATAAGGTCCCTTTGGCTCTGAAGTGGAGGAACCACCAAAGAGACGGACGGATTGGGACATGAAAGAATGCATACTGCAGATCCAGTGAACTGAACCACATGTTTTGCTCCAAGGATGGTATGATCTGGGACAGAGTGACCATCCGAAAGGTGCGTGACCTGAGAAACTGATTCAGGTCCTGCAGATCTAGAATGGAGCGCCAGCCCCCCGTCCACTTGGGCACCAGGAAGTACCTGGAGAGAAAGCTTGGATCTGCTGGAGAATCCGCCACAGGAGCTACTGCCTCCTTAAGGAGGAGCTGAGTGATGTCATCTCGGAAAGCCGACTGAGTATGGACGGAAACTCTTTCCTCCCGAGGGGCATGGGCTTGGCTTGGCGGGTGCTGCTCGAATTCCAGAGGCAGTCCCTGACCGACCACTTCCAAAACCCACCTGTCCCTGGTGATAACGGACCAGGCGGAAAGAAACTGGCGGAGCCGGCCCCCCATGGGAGGACCCAGAGCTGGCGTAACGGGAGAGGGGGTGGCAGCCCCCGCCACATCACTGAGCAGGCTTGAAGGAGGAGGATCCAGGACCTGAACCTTGGCTTCCTTTACGGGCCTGGAAGGGCCCGCGCTTGGGCCGGAGGTGCCAAGCTTGAGCCTGCTGCTGTCCTTGAAAGGAGGGTTGCTGTGCCGAAGGGGAAGACTGCTGAAAAGGCTTCTTCTTCTTCTGCTGTTTCTTGCTCGAAGAACCTTTAGCAGAAGTAGCATCCAAGGTGGCACTGGACTGCTCAATACACTGAAAGTGACCAGCCACACCTGGGCCGAAGAGGTCAGTGCCCAGGAAAGGCACATCAGCTAGTTTGTGCTGAGTATCTGCCGGGAAAGAGGAGAGTCTCAGCCAAGCCCTGCAACAAGAGGCAACTGCGGCTGCCATCGAGCGGGCACAAGAATCCCCAATGTCCAGGGCTGTCTGAAGCTGCTGCTTGGCAACAGCCTGGCCCTGATTGACCGTGGTCTGCATGTCCACAGAAAGGTGTAGGAGGACTTCATCCAAAGACCCCATGAGGGCATGGAAGAAGTGTGCCATGATGACGGCCAAACTTGCCTGACGAAGGCCTAAAGATGAGGCCACATAGACCTTTCGAGCCGAACGATCCAAGAGTTTGGATTCTTTTTCGGGAGCTCGGTCAGTGTCGGCAGAACTGCCAGTACACCTGAACATAGAGGCAGTCACCAGACTCTCAGCCGAAAGGTGCTCTGTGAACCCCACAAGGGACCCCTTGGGCACCGCATACTTGCGGGCAGATGGAGCTGGACAGGAGGCAGGGCACTGCCAAAGTTATAAGGTCGGGCCAACTATGGCCTCGGCCACAGGAAAGGCCTCCGTCAGGGTATCCCCTCTCTTGAGGATGTCCATGAGAGGGTACTCTGCCTTTTTCTGGATAGGTTCCAGGGGCATCCCTGCAGACTCAGAGATGAGGCAAAGAATGCCCTGAAAGGACAAAGGACCTTCCTCCGTCTCTATCCCGCCAGCTGATTCATCATCCTCAGGATGAGAATGTAGGCCGGTCTCATCCGAATCCGAGGAATCTGGATACAATGGTCGACCGCCCAGGTCACTTTCGACCCGCTGAGGGCGGTCTGGGATGGCAGTGACCGAAAGACGCCGGGGAAGCCCGGTGTCTGGTCTATCTTCCTTAGAAGGAGCCCCTCCCACAGGCTGCTTGATGGTGGTTCCACCACCTATTCGTGGGAGAGATCCGGTTTGAGCTCCAACCGGAGGTTTCACCGGCCCGCGGGTGGGTGAGCTGACTTAATTGTCTCCGAGGGAGTTAGCTGGCCTGGGAGGCGAAAAGCTGGCAATGGCCGGGTAGAAGCCGGGTTGGCTTGTGCCGGACAAAATCAGCTGTTGCTACCGAGGTCCCTCGTGAGCGTCCCGACAGAGTTTCCGCCAGAGTCTCTCCTCATCCAAGGAGAACGAGGGCGACTGATGCTGCACGCCTCTTTGTTGAGTGCTAGTGGCTCTTCCTTGGCCTCGATGAAAGTGGGTCCTACACCTCGATCGAGATCGGACAGGCCGATTTGGTCGCTCGGGAGACACCAGCGGGACTGGTGATTTCCCAGGGTCGGGGACCACTTCCTCAACGGGATTCCCAGCGGGCTGGGTCTTCTCGCTGGGGAAAGAAAGGACTGGAGTCCGATTGAGAGAATCGTCGACCGGAGTCGGTGACAATGGGTTGATCGGGTCGATGATCGACACTTCAGTTGACTGGCCAGACGGCAAAGCTGAGAAGCCAGCAGCCAAAGAGGCAATTTTGACCAAAGTTGAGACTGCCGGTTCCCAGGACCGAGATATCTCCCGATCCCAAGAACGTCTTCGCCGAGACAAAGACGATCCCGCGTCCTTTTCCCGCTTATGGGACCGAGAGGAGTGTGCGCCCGCAGGACCCTCTCCCTTACTCAGGAGAGACTGGCACAACTCTCGGAAGGAACCTGAGAAGGTGGAGCCCAGGTTGAGCGGAACGAAGAAGCTCCGAGAGGAAGATTCCCCGGACAAGCCACTTCCTCCTCGAAGGCTTGCATGCATTCCAATTGCTCAGCAGATCCCGCAGCCATGGAAACTGCCCACTGAGCCTCCTATGATTTCACTGGAGGGTTCCGTTTTTCTGGGCTCCCCAACTTCAGGCATGTGAGACGGTCGTCGAGGATGTTAGGGTGAAATGCAAGACAAAAATCGCACTTCAAGGTGTCATGGTCGACACCCAAGCAATAGATGCACGCGGTGTGGGGATCGGTGCATGACATTTTCTGGCCGCACGAACACCGGCGAAATCCAGGGGAAGACTTGTCTTCCACAATCGAAGATAACAGTCGCGATCGCTAAAGCGAGCGAGACAAATTTTTGGAACAACCGAGTGTTTTGAAGCCAGGGACTACAAAATGCGGGAGCACGAAGGAGGCAACCTGAATCTTCCAGAGGAAAGGAAGATCTGACGTCATGGGGCGGAGCCGAGGGTTATACCACCCGGGTGGGTGGGAGGAGCCAGCTTGAAGACTTCCGGCAATCCTTAAAGGGGAACGGGACATGCCAATAAGTGTGGATGAACAACATATCCACGATCCTAGAACCTGCTCTCCTCCTAGAAGCAATGTCTAGGCTGTAATGCCTGATGAAGGTATGGACTGTGCTCCATGCTGCAGCAGCACAAATGTCTGCTGAAGAGACATTCCTTAGGGAAGCAAAAGAAGCGACCACGGCTCTGGTGGAGCGGCCCTTAATGGGACCTGGAAAGGGTTTACCATGGTGCTGGTAGCAAAAGGAAATACAGTGCACTAGCCAACAGGCTAGAGACCGCTTAGAGACAGAAGCCCCTGTCATCCTTTTTGCAAAGGAGCCGAACAACTGGTTCATCTGTCTGGAGGAACGTGTTCTGTGAAGGTAATACCCTAGGATTCTATGGACATCCAAGGTGTGCAACAGCGCTTCACCTTGGCTGGTAAACTCAGGATAATAAACCGGAAGGTTGATGTCCTGATTCAGTGTCAGGACGGACACCACCTTCGGTAAGAACTTGGGGTTTGTACACAGGGTCACCCTGTTCCTGTGATAAACGATATAAGGTTCCTTACACATCAATGCCTGGAGCTCGGAAACCCTTCGAGCTGAAGTAATAGCAACCAAAAGGAGAGCTTTCCAAGAGAGGAAGCGTAGCTCGCAAGAAGCGGCTGGCTAGAAAGGTGGAAGGGTGAGTTTCTTCAGGACAAAAAGCAAGTCCCAAGGAGGAACGACATCCCCCCTTGGAGGCCTGACGTGTAAGACCCCTCTGAGAAAGGTCTTGCAGACATTCAACTGTGCTAGAGTTCTCTCCCCAATGGGTTCATGATATGCGGAGACCACACACGTGAACCTTGATGGACGAATAGCTCAGTCCCAAGTCCAAGAGGTGGAGGAGATGGTCCAGCACATGTCTGACCGGACAATCCAAGGGATCTATGGCATGGGCCACAGCCCAGAGACAGAAACGCTTCCATTTCAGAGTGTAAGTAGCTCTAGTGGAGGGTTTCCTTGCTGCAACCAACCTCTGCCGCCCTGTTTGACACTTCTAGTCTTCTCTTCCACTAAGACTGCAGGAGCCACGCATGCAGGTGAAGAGAATGAAGAGCAGGATGGACAAGTGTCCCCTGCTCTTGTGAGAGCAAGTGGGTGAAGAGTGGCAACTGTATTGGAGGTTCCAAAGACTGCTGCTGGAGCAACGGATACCAGATCTGTCAAGGCCACAGAGGGGCAATCAGGATCATCCTGGCCCCTTCTGACTGCAGTTTGAGCAGTACTCTCTGAATGAGAGGGAAGGGAGGGAAGGCATACAGGAACTTCTCTGTCCAGGAGAGGGACGATGCGTCTCGCCAGAAAACACCAGGCCCTGGAGCGAGCGAGCACAAATTTTGCAGTTTGGCGTTGCATGGGGATGCAAAGAGGTCCAACTCTGGATGGCCCCAGCGACCGAAAAGGTCGTCTGCGACTTCTTGAAGTAACTCCCACTCGTGATTCGGAGAGGTACAGTGACTCAGACTGTCGGCGAGAACATTCTGGACCCCTGGCAAGTGCACCGCAATGAGTTCCAGACTGTGTTCTACTGCCCAATCCCACACTCTCATGGCCTCTCTTCAAAGGGGATAAGAGTGAGATCCCCCTTGCTTGTTGATGTAGAAGACCACTGGTGTGTTGTGTGTCTGTACCAAAAAAGGACCCGGTGAGAACTGGTCTCTGAATGCGTGAAGAGCTTTCAGAACTGCTCTCATTTCCAGAATATTTATATGGAGAGAGCAATCCGTAGGGGACCCAGATCCCCGGGTCCTGTGATCCCCCAAATGAGCCCCCCAACCGGTCAGAGAGGTGTCTGTGGTTAGCATTTAAGGCAGGGTTGGCCTCCGGAAGGAGACTCCTCCCTCTAGATTCTCGTGGCAGAGCCACCAGTCAAGGGAACAATGGACGACCCAAGAGATCTGGATCTGGAGATCCAGATCATCCACCACCTGGTCCCACTGGACCTTGAGGTCCCACTGAAGGACCCTCATGTGCAGTCTGGTGAAGGGTACTGTGGCTATGGTGGCTGCCATGTGGCCCAACAGCTGAAGGATGACCCAGGCGGAGATGGAGGGTGCTCTTTGGACCCTCCTTGCCACAGCCCGGAGACGTTCTGCTCGGTCCGAGGGCAGAAAAGCTCTCCCCTGTTTGGAGTCCAAAATTGCCCCTATGAACTGCAGCCTTTGCGATGGTCACGGGTGTGACTCTGGCCAATTCACGGTGATTCCTAGGGAACAAAACAGACTCTGTGTCTCTTTGACAGCAGTTTGGAGCTGCTCTTCTGGTGATGCGGAAAGAAGCCAATCATCCAGGTAGGGGTAAGTAAAGAGGCCTCTCCGTCAGAGTGCCGCTGCTACCACCGCGAGACACTTGGTGAAAGCCCTGGGAGCTGACGAAAGGCTGAAGGGGAGTACCCTGAACTGGTAGTGCTGGTCCTGAAAGCTGAAGCGAAGAAACCTGTGCGATTTCATGACCCTGATATGCATGTATGCGTCCTGCATATCGAGGGAGCACAACCCTTGCTGAAGTAAGGGGAATAAGCCTGCCAGAGTGACCATCCGAAACCTCTGGTACTTGACAGAGAGATTGAGCTGGCTCAAGTCCAGAACGGGGCGAAGGTCTCCAGGACCAGGAAGAAATGGGAGTAGTAACCTTAGCCCTTCTGGGCTTGGGGAACCAGCTGGATGGCCTTTTTCTCCAAGAGCTGCTGGATCTCCACAGCCAGGAAGAGATTGTGCACCGGTGGACAATTGACCGGGGGGGACTGTCCAGTGGAATAGAAAGGAATTCTATGGCATACTCGTTTTGAATGATGTCCAGTACTCATTGGTCGGAGGTGATACTGGACCATTCGAGTGGGTAGAAGGCAAATCTCCCTCCTACCTTCTCGTTCTGCAGGTCCCTGAAGAGAGGAGGGGGGGCAGGAAGAGTCAGGTGGAGTGGGTGGTGGGTCCTTGGGGTTTTGGGTTGCTTAGGGCCCTGGGAATCTTGAGGGGCAGAGTGACCCCGCCTCTTGAACCCTTTGCCTTGGGCAAGCTTGCTCCCCATCCCTGTCCTTTTCAAAAGGGGTGGCGACGGGGTTCTTGAGGCTGGGATTTGTACATGCGGTGTATGTCGGCCACCGCTTTACCGGAATCCTGTAGCTGTTTGACCATGGTTTCCACCTCTGGGCCAAACAGAACTGGGCCTTGGAACGGGCAGTCCAAAATGGAATCTTGCAGATCCAGTTGGTACCCTGTCAACCTGAGCCATGATTACTGTCTCAGACAAACCCCTGAGGTAGCAGCCCTTGAGGCCATGTCCACCGCGTCTTAAGAGCAACTGAGGACATGTTTGTCAATGTCCAGACCTGACTAGGTGCAGGCAAGCACCTCTTCTTTTGTGTCTGAGTCTGGCATGGACTTGACTAGGTCCATGGTCTTCTGCCATAAGGATTGTTGGTATGTAATCATGTGTGCCATGAAGTTAAGTAACCTGATGGTACCTGTGGCAGAAGAGTAAACCTTCCATCCCCAGTTGTCCAATTTTTTGGAGACCGCGTCCGGGGGTTGAAAGCTCAAGTGTTTGGGCTGGGAGCCCCTGCCGTGGGTTGCGGTCAGAACCAGGGAATTCACCTTTGGCTGTTCCGCCAAAAAAGGTTCAGATCTGGGAGGCTTGTAAAGCCTGTCAGCCTTCCGAGGAACTGCAGGTACTGAGGAAAGGGTATGCCAAGTCAGGCGACTGACATCCTGGAAAGGCTCGACAAAGGGAGGTATTTACCAAAGGCTTGGGTTTTTTCTCACCCAGGAACTTGGCCAGGCGCTTGCGCTCTGGGTCCAGGTCCTCTGTGTACCACTCATAAATGGCCTGGATGTGCCTCATCATATCTAAAAATGAGGAATCATCCAGAGGGGACCTTGGGGAATCTTTAGGTCCTTGGGAGGGAAGAAAGAATTCCCCATCTGAATCTGGCTCAGATTCTGTGCTCCTCTCTTCTGAGGAGGACGGTGGAGGAGGAGAAGATAGAAGGAGACTGCCGACGCCTCCTTCTTGCCCTTAGGATCTGGGTGTGGGCTCTCACCCCCATCAGGAGTCAGGGTGGGGGGAGGTCCCATGGGTGGTGGAGTAGGAGTGGTATCTGAGGGTCTGTAAATGAGATCCCCCTTCACTGTATTCCACCATGTGGTGAATAAGGAGCCTATGTCAGCCACTGAGACAACCGCTGGGCCGGGCGCCGGGTTTTCTGGGCCGGGCGTCGTACCTGCTGGAGCGGGCATCTGGTTATCCTGAGGAACTGGCGTTGGGTCCAGGACCCTGTCATCAGTGGGCTGACATCCAGTACCGCCGTTGCCGAGAGCTAGCATCCGGAGTAGGTGTGACCGACGACCAACCTCGGGAGGGTGTAGGCGTCCTGGTCATCTATTGCGACCATCCCGTGTGATCGTGCCAGGGAGTGATGACGGAGAAGGTGACCGCTAGGCTTTGCTATTCGACTGGTGGTGAAATTTAGCCGGAGGAGGGGAGGCGTCTAAGCCCGGACAACCTCTTGCCTACCTGGTTGTTCATCCGAAGGCTTCATTTTTTTTTTGATGAACTAGGCCTGTCCTTTGAAGATTTGGACTGGCCCTCCTGGATCGATACTGAGGAAGATTTATGAGGTCGATGAGGCAGGGAAGACTGGCATCCCAACGAGGCCGACTCCTGGTGCTTGCCGTGAGAAGAGGCAGGAGTGGACTTACTCGAGTGGGAGTGTTCGGTCGCTGGCACCGAACCAGACCTCTGGCCGGAGGTCGGGAAGAAGCGGCCTGCTTATCCGGTGATTTAGGGTGGGACTCGGACCTGGCCCGATCTTTATCCCTGTGGTGATGTTTCATACCTGAGGATTTTTCTTTCGGTGGGGAATCCCTGGCAGGAGAAGAGGAGCTTGCCCCTGATCCATGCTGCATCGCCGCCAGTTGCTTCTCTAGAAGGAAGGTTTTAAGTGCGTTGGCTCTCCTTGCACAAGTTTTTTGACCGAATTGCTGGCAGTGGGTGCAGGCTTCGGGCTGGTGGTCTGATCCTAAGCAGATGAGGCAGGCCGCGTGGCCGTCTTTGGCCAGGATCAGCTTGCCGCACACACACTTAGCTTTGCGCCGCGGTGGAGGAGGCGACGACATACACGAGGCGAACTAAACGAACAACTGAGAGAAATACTTTTCTGTAAGCTGTTGACTGCTGAAGAAGGCGTCCGTGGAGCCTAACTATGCGGGTTGACGGAGGGAAAAGAACTGAGATGGCGCCAGGGGACTGCCCACTTTATACCACACCAGACGTCGGGCGGAGCCGACATCGGGGCCGGCCCCCACCTCAGACTGCTAGCTACAAGAAGACTCCGCCACCAGGAAGGATGTTGAGGAGCTCGGTACCACGTAGGGAGCCGAGAAAGTGCTAAGCAGAATGAGAGATTTCGCTGACAGAACAGCACAGAAGAGTTCCATCAGCAGAAAACCGCTGGATGTCACAAGATCCCACGCAAACCGCCACTCACTAAGATGTGTGGAAAAAATAATCCGCAGAACAGGACTTCATTCTGTGGAAAACATCCTGCCACAAAGAACTAAGGGTAGAACTGGTAATACCACTGACTACTCTCTTTAACAAATCATGGGAGGATGGGGTGGTACCTGAGGACTGGAGGAGGGCAAATGTGATTCCACTTCACAAAAGTGGGAGCAGGGTAGAGGCAGGAAACTACAGACCAGTTAGTTTGACTTCAGTGGTAGGGAAAATGATGGAATCACTTCTGAAGAAAAGAACTGTTGAGTACCTAGTGGCCAGTGGGGCACAGGACCCAAGACAGCATGGTTTTACAGCAGGAAGGTCATGTCAGACAAACCTAATAGATTTCTTTGACTGGGTGACCAAAATAGTAGACCAGGGAAGGGCTGCGGATATGGCCTACCTAGATTTTAGCAAGGCATTTGACACAGTCTCACACAAAAGATTAATATACAAGTTAGCCAGCCATGGAGTGGGTCCCAAGGTGGTAGCCTGATAAAAACTGTCTGGACAACAGGACGAAAGGGTAATAGTAAACGAGTCCACAGTGAAGAAAGGAGGGTAACTAGAGGGGCACCAAGGGTTTGGTACTGGACTGGTCCTCTTTAATGTCTTTATAAGTGACATTGAGAGCATCTGAAGGAAAAGTATGTCTCTTGCAGATGACACAAAGATCTGCAACAGGGTTGATACACAAGGTGGGTGGAAAGGATGAAAAGGGACTTGGCAAGGTTGGAGGAATGGTCAAATATGTGGCAGCTCAGATTCAATGCAAAGAAGTGCAAGGTAATGCATCTGGGAAACAAAAACCCAGGGGAAGAGTACACAATGGGGGGTGAGTTAATAACAACAACAAAAATCGAAAGAAACCTAGGAGTAATAATATCAGATGACCTAAAGGTGGGCAAGCAATGGGCAAGCAATGTGAGAAGGCAGTAAGGAGGGCTGGGGAGGATACTGGGATGCATAGGGAGAGGCATCAACAGTAGAAAACAGGAAGTTGTTATCCCTCTGTACAGACAGTTAGTGAGACCCCATCTGGAGTACTGCATGCAATTTTGAAGACCTCATCTCCGCAAAGACATAGACAGAGTGGAGGTTGTTCAGAGGAGGGCAACCAAAATGGTTCAGGGTCTACACCAGAAGACATACGAGGAGAGACTAAAGCAGCTTAATATGTATACCCTTGAGGAAAGGAGGGAGAGGGGGGACATGATAGAAACTTTCAAGTATCTCAAGGGAATTAAAAGTACAAGAGGGCAGCATCTTTCAGAAGAAGAGATGTGCAAGAACAAGGGGGCACAATTTGAAGATAGAGGGGGGATGGCTCAGAGGTAATGTTAGAAGGTATTTTTTCACAGAGAGGGTTGTGGATGCATGGAACAGCTTTCTGAGGAGGTTGTGGCAGCAGGAACAGTGGGAGAATTCAAGAATGCATGGGACAGGCATAAGGTAATTCTAGTGGGGGGAGGAGGAAGTAAGCTGCTGTTTAACTAGAATCTGCAGCTTATCCATCAGGTAGGGAAATGGGCTGACTAGGTGGGCCAAGCGGTCTTTATCTGCCGTCAAATTCTATGTTTCTATGTTACAAGTTTTCCGTAGGGTCCTAATGCCTGACGGCATTAGTCCTAATGGTATTACCTGCTGGAAGAGCTCCACCCTTGACGTTAGATTCATTTCTACTGCCCTGTTGCTCAGAAGGCCCTGAATCTTGGAAGAGTGCTTGTACTGCACCGGTACAAGCACTCTGATCGACTGGGTACTAACAACTCACCCAGAAAGGCTAACTGATGTCAAGGTACTCCTGGATACTCTTGAGTGACCACTCACCTATCCAATGTGAGTGGTTGACAAAACGGACCAACCCCCCACCCAAATTGGTGAGGAACAGAGTTATAAAAAACAGCGTTATGACCGACTTCAGGAATCACCTCTCAGGCATCGACTGGAGCTTCCTTAACTTATGCCCGTCTGTTGACACTGCCATCCAACTCTTCCTCACTCATTTCAATGCAGCTGCGGACAAGTTTACCCCGTACCGTAAGAAGTTGATAAAAGGTCGTAGTATGGACTGGGTCACCCCGAGCTTCTTGGTATGATGTGGCAATGAGATCTCCTTTGGCACTGGGCCAGGGCAACAGGGATAAAGTACAGTTACGTAAGAACTTACCATAACAGCAGATCTTCGAGAACAGCTCTTGCAGCAGGTTACACCATTAGGACTGAAGCCGGCAGGCATCAGGACCCCACGGAAAAATTCTAGCTAGCTATCTTCAGCGGGACGGCCTCGACGCCGGTCCCGCCTCCAACGCCAGACGTAGTACAAGGCGGTCCCACCACCCCCAGCCCTCCGCTGGAGACTTCCCGGCCGCAGGCTGACATCAAAATGGGAGACCGGGATCCACCGTCAGAAGTCAAAGGAAAAATCCCTGTTAGTAAAGGTCTAGCTGCGCCTCTCCAAGGAGGAAGGTGGGCAGGAAGATTCGTAAGAGCTGTTCTCGAAGATCTACTGTTACGGCAAGTTCTACGTAACTGTACTATCTTTCTTCGAGACACAGCTCTTGCAGCAGTTTACACCATTAGGACTGATTCCCATGCAGTAACGCTGCAAACATTCTGGGAGGAGGAAACTATGAATTACATTCCAGGTCCTGAATCTAGGACAGGAGACCCTGTAGCACAGCCAGGCCGAAGCTGGCTCTTCGCCGTGAAGCGATGTCCAGGTTATAATGCCTGATAAATGTATGTACAGAGCTCCAAGTGGCTGCAGCACATATGGCAGAGGTGGAGACGTTTCGGAGTGCTGCAAAGGAGGTGGCCACACCCCTACTGGAATGACCCCGGACTGATCCCGGGAGGGGCTTTTGTTTGATATCATAACAGTAGGAGATACACTGACAAGCCAGTTTAGACAGGGACTGCTTGGATACTGGTTGGTCAAATCATCCTTCAGAAAAGGAACGAAAAGTTGCTCCGAACTACGGTTGTTTAGTTCTGTTGAGGTAATACCTCAAGCTGCGTGAACATCCAGGGTGTGGAGCAGTGCCTCTCCTCTATTAGAGTAATTTGGGAAGTAGACCGGCAGGTCAATATCCTGATTAAGAGTGAGTGTAGAAACCACCTTAGGCAAAAATTTAGGATTCATCCTCAGGGATACTCTGTCCCGGTGGAAAATTAAATACGACTCTTTCCACATAAGAGCATGAAGCTCAGAAACTCTTCTCGCTGACGTAACAGCAACCAAAAACAGCGTTTTCCACAACAGAAAACGCAGCTCACAATCCGCGGCAGGTTCGAAGGGGGGAAGCATGAGTTGTTCCAGGACAAAGAGCAAATCCCAAGGAGGAACTGGGTCCTTAATGGGAGGCCTAAGATGTAACACCCCTCTCAAAAAATCCCGAGAGGTATCTAATTGTGCCACTGTGCACTGTCCCACCGGAAGGTGGTAGGCTGAAATGGCACAGAGGTGCACCTTGATAGAGGAGTAGGCGAGGCCCGAACGGAAAAGGGAGAGCAGGTAGTCTAACACCGCTCTCACCGGGCAACCTAAAGGGAAAGGCCGTCATGCATCATAAATAAAACGGCGCCATTTCATGGCATACGTCACGCGTTGTCGGGTTTTCTGGCTGCAGAAAGAACTTCTGCAACCTCTGCGACCCCGTGACGCAAGATGGCTATGTCTCTAGGAGCCATGCATGCAGGTTCAATGAGCTAAGTCCGGGTGACCAGTGAACCTTCCTCCTGAGACAAGAGAGTGGGGCTGAACGGCAACGGAGCGGAGGTTCCCGGATAGCTGAATCAGTAAAGGAACCAGATCTGTCTGGGCCAGATGGGGGCCACAAGGATCATGTGGTTGCTTGCTCCCTGCAGTTTGAGAAGAACTCTGATCAACGGGAAGGAGGAAAGCGAGGAATCTGTCCGCCCAGGAGAGGGACAACGCAGTCCCACCAGAAAACACCAGGCCCTGGATCTAGCGAGCAAAAATTGGACAGTTTTGCGTTGGATGGGGAAGCTAACAAGTCCAACTCTGGAGTTCCCCATCGAAGAAACAGAACCTCTGCTACCTCTTGAAGAAGTTCCCACTCGTGGACTCTGGCCTGGGAGTGACTCAGACCGTCTGCAATTGTGTTGTCCACCCCGGGAACATGTACTGTGATCAGATTCGCACCGTGTCAGATTACCCAATCCCACACCTTCATGGCCTCCCTGCAAAGGGGGTAAGAGTGTGCGCCTCCTTGTTTGTTGAGGTAATACATCACCGCCGTGTTGTCTGTCTGAAGCAGGAGAGTACTCGGTGGGATCACTGACTGAAATGCCTGCAGGGCATAAAGGACCGCCTCATCTCTAGGACGTTGATATGGAGGAGGGTCAGAGGGGTCCACTGACCTGGGACTTCACCCCGCCCAGGTGTGCTCCCCACCCTAGACCTGATGCGCCTGTGGTGAGGATTACTCCAGGACGGGCGCTAAAAATGTGACGGCCGTGGAGAGTGTCCCTGGGTCTAGCTACCAGTGCAGTCCTCAATCACGGTGTTCGTGGATTCTGACTGGATGCTGCATGTGGTCTTGCCTTTGATCCCATTGCACCTTGAGCATCCACTGAGTTACCCGCTATGTGGAGCCTGCAAAGGACGGTAGGAATGGCCGCAGCCATGTGTCCGAAGCAAGTGAAGGACCGACCTGGCTGGGACGGTCTTGTTCACGAAAGCTCCCTGATGAGGATCTGATGCGCCCGCCTGTCGCCTGGAAGAAACGCCTTCCTGAACGGTGTCCAGTACTGCACCTATAAATTGCAGCTCTTGCACGTACCAGGAGACTTCCTCGTGGTTGATTAGGGATGCCCAGAGATCTAAACAGGTCCTGGGTGCTCTGGATCGCTATAACAACGCCTCTGGAGGCGGCTATGAGAAGCCAATCGTCCAAGTACGGGAACACATAATGGCCCTGTCTCCTTAGAGACGCTGCCATGACTGCCATGCATTTGGTAAAGACCCTGGGTGTGGATGACAGTCCGAAGACACCAGGAGAAAGGACTGCTGTGTGACTGGACTTCTCTGCTGGGACTAAAGTAGAAGAACTTTTGTACTTGGACCTTTAAGAATAGCTTGGCAGAAGACACCAGGAGAAAGGACTGCTGTGTGACTGGACTTCTCTGCTGAGACTAAAGTAGAAGAACTTTTGTACTTGGACCTTTAATTTAGGGTAAAATAAAACTAACATACAAAAAAAAAAAGTGTGTGTTTGGGTTAACTGAACTGAATGGGTATCTGAAGAGTTATCTAGGTGTAAATCTCAGGTGACTGAAAGGACTTAAGTGCTGTGAGGTTTAAATTACTTGTAGAAAGATCTGGTAAGTAGGGGGAGTGGCTTAGCTAGAAGGAAGCTACATTTAAAGACTGCCTTAGAAAGATTCTGCTCATAGCTTGGCAGAAGACACCAGGAGTAAGGACTGCTGTGTGACTGACTCTCTGCTGGGACTATATTGCTCTCCTTCCTCCCTCCAGCCCCCCACCCAAAGCTAGTTCTATTTTTATAGGCACAGGATTTGACTGACAACAGGAACTTCCTGTTTGGGGGCAGGAAGTGAGTGATCACAGAACCACCAAGGACCCACCATCCTAGAAGGCAAGAGTAGCCTCCGGCCCTCTAGCTGCTGGAGGTCTGCCTCTGAGGAAGTAAGTGGTCTACTGAGAAATATAGGATATTCTTGTCTCAGAACAGGACAATCAGGAGCTTAAAGGGCACACAGGCAGAAAGTAAGGAGAGAGAGAAAAAAAAAAAGAGGAAAGAGTAAGGATTGTAAACAGTTAAGGGGCCAGAAATAAGACATGATTGGAGGGCAGTGCAGTGGCTGTGGAGCAGCAGTCTTCCGGGAGATGTTCTGAGGGAGGAGGTTGCTCATCTCCAGGCTGAGTTGGCCAGGATTTGTGGGACCTCCTCTTCCATCCAGGGACCACCAGTGCCACTGCCGCTGCCTCAGAGGTTGCCAAGAAAGAGGAGCGGTTGGACCACAGTGGGCCCAGGAGGGTGAGGTGGTGGAACAGAGGCGATCCTCCAGCTGTACCTCCACACCCTATGCCATTCTGGCAAAGTGTTCTCTCTATGGAGGCACCCACAGTGGAGACCAAGGAGGATGCTGGGAACCTCCCCAAAGGAGACCCACAGGAGGGTGGCAGGAGACCCTGCAGGGGAAGGAAACAACCTGGTGGGGACCCATTGTTAGAAGGTAGAACTGGGGAGGAAGGGGAGAGAGGGCAGCCTGCCTGGCACCATGGCTTGAGGGACAGGAGCGAATCCTCAGGATTGCCAGAGCAGCTGCACAGGGAGAAGTTGGATGTCATTGTCCACCTAGGGACAAATGACCTGGCTAAGAAAGGGATTAGAGAAGTGCAGGAAGAGTTTGTGGAATTGGGGAGGGCCTTAGTCAGGCAAGTGCACGACGCTAACCTTCTCGAGGTGCTACCCATCTATGGCATAGGAGAGGTTAGGGTGTTCCGCACTCATGATTCAATCAGTGGTTGAAAACTGTGTGGAGCTCAGGATTTGGCTTTATTGGGACTGGGGTCCACCTGGAGTGATGCAAGCCTATACTGGCATGATGGGCTGCATCTGTCCGGAGGGGAACCAGAATCCTAGGTGATAGGTTTAAATGCTTCATTGGCAAGCTTTTAAACTAGCCAAGGGGAGGCACTGAAAGGAGCAGGAAAATCCTAGCTCCCAAATAATCACGGTAGTAAGTGTGGCAAACACCAACATAGAGGTGTCGATAGGGAGAAGGGCAGGGTAAATGGAGAAAGTGACAAAGGCAAGAAGGACAGGGATGGGGCAAAAGGAGTAAGGCCATCAGGAAATGGAGGGTAATGAGTACCAATGCCTGTAGTCTGGGCAATAAGCTCCTGAGCTGGTGGCTTTAATGGAAGAGGGATGCCTGATATCATAGCAGTCACAGAAACATGGTACACAGAGAACCATGACTGGGATGTTAACATACCAGGGTACATAACCTACAGGAGAGACAGGCAGGGAGAAGAGGGGAGGAGAAGCCCTCATGTAAAGGAAGGGATAAAAGCAACTGAACAAAAGAGTAAACAGGGAGGAGAGGAGGCACTGTGGGTCACCTTGAGACTGGAAAGGGCACCACAACCGCACAGGGTTAGTGTATAGATCCCATGTCAGGGGAAGGAATGGACAAGGATATGATAGAAGGCATTCTTAGAATGGCAGAGAAAGGGAAGATACTGTTGATGGAGACCGAATATGCCAGATGTTAACTGAGCACATTTGCTGCAGCCACATCCAAGAGCAGGGCTATTCTTGATGCCCCACAGGTGGCAGGTATTAGACAGCTAGTTTCGGAACCCACTCGTGAGGGAGCAATCTTAGACCTCAGACTTTCAAACGAGGGAAGGGAGAGGATCCTCAGATCTAGAAGTGGTTGCCATCTGGGGACAAGTGACCATCAAACAGTGTGGTTCACGCTAAACTTCAGCTACAGAGTCAAGCTTTACAAAAGTGAGGGTACTGGACTTTAGGAGGGCTGACTTTGGCAAGATGGGAGAGTGCCTCAGAAAAGCACTAGCAAACAGGCTAGAAGGAGGTGTGGAGCAACAATGGGGAATTATCAAAACTGCCATCACAGAGGCAACAAGCCTTGTGTGGAAGCAAAAACAAATCAAACGAAAGAAAAAGCCACTATGGTTCTCAAAAGAGGTGGCTGTGAAAGTCAGGAAGAAAAGATAGCATTCCGAAGTATAAGGAAACACAGAAGGAGCAGGACGAGAGCTGTAATGAGTTAAGGCAGAAGGAAGCAGGAGGGAAGTCAGAATAGCAAAGGCCCAAACTGAGGAAAAGATAGCCAACTCAGTTAAGAAGGGGATAAAACCTTTATAGGTACATCACGAGCGAGAAAGACAAAGGAGGGATAGTGAGGCTGAATAGAATGAACGGTGGGTGGGCAGAGGGGACAGGAAAAGCAGGAATACTGAATCTAATATTTCTGCTCAATATTCACAAAAGAGGAGGGGAAGTGCCTAATCCAATTAACAGAAGCACTCTTGATAGGGGGGTCGATCCCAGTCCTTTCACAGAAGAAAGGGTCCTGCAAGAACTCCTAAAACTGAAGGTGGACAAGCAATGGGTCCTGATGGAATTCACTCCCAGAATTCTAAAAGAATTAAGGGAGGAACTAGTGAAACCACTGGCTACTCTTTTTATAAATCATGGGAGGATGGTGTGGTACCCGAGGACTGCAGGAAGGCGGATGTGATTCCCTTCACAAAAGTTTGACCAAGACAGAGGCAGGGAAACTACAGACCTGTCAGTCTGACCTCTGTGGTAGGGAAATGTGATGGAGTCACTTCTGAGGGAAAGAATAGTTGAGTACCCAGAGGCCAGTGGAGCACAGGACCCAAGGCAGCATGGGTTCACAGCGGAAGGCCGTGTCAGACGATTCTAATAGATTTCTTTGACTGGGTGACCAAAGTAGTAGACCAGGAGGGGCTGTGACATGGCTTACCTAGACTTTAGTAAGGCATTTGACACAGTCCCACACAAAAGATTAATAGTCAAATTAACCAGCCTGGGAGTGGGTCCCAGGGTGGCAGCCTGGGTAAAACATTGGCTGGACAACAGGACACAGAAGGTAATTGAAATGGAGTCCACTGAAGACAGGGGGGTTACTAGTGGGCACCGAGGGTTCAGATTGGGTCCAGTCCTTTTAATGTCTTCATCAGTGACATTGCAGAGGACTGGAAGGAAAAGTATGCCCTTTTGCAGATGACACAAAAGATCTGCAACAGGGTTGATACACAAGGAGGCGTGAAAGGATGAAAAGGGACTTGGCAAGGTTGGAGGAATGGTCAGAAGTATGGCAGCTAGGATTCAATGCAAAGAAGTGCAAAATAATGCACCTGGGAAACAAGAACCCAGGGAAGAATACACAATGGGTGGGGAGGTAGTAACAACAACAAAAAGGAAAGGGACCTGGGGTAATCATATCAGATGACCTTAAGGTTAGCAAGCAATGGAGAAGGCAGTAGGGTGGCTGGGGTATACTGGGATGTATAGGAGAGGCATCAGCAGCAGAAAACAGGAAGTTGTTATCCTCTGTACAGACAGTTGGTGAGACCTCATTTGAGTACTGTGTCCAGTTCTGAGACCCCATCTCCGCAAGGACATAGACAGGATAGAGGTAGTCCAGAGGAGGGCACTAAATGGTGCAGGGTCTACAAGAGTGTCTAAGGAGGAGAGACTAAAGGAGCTTAATATGTATACCCTTGAGGAAAGAAGGGAGAGGGGACATGATAGAAACTTTTAAGTACCCCAGTGGAATCAACAAAGTCCAAGAGGGTAGCATCTTTCAGAAAAAGAGACTTGCAAGAACAAGGGGACACAATTTAAAGGTAGAAGGAGGGCAGTTCAGGGCAATGTGAAGAAGTATTATTTCACAGAGAGGGTAGTGGATGCATGGAACAGCCTCCTGAGGAGGTTGTGGGGTCTAAAACTGTGGAGAATTCAAGAATGCATGGACAGACATAAGACAATTCTGTGGGGGTAGGAAGAAATAGGCTGTTGGTTAACTAGATCTGCGGCCCATCCTGTAGGGGAAATGGGCAGACTAGATGGGCCTTAGTGGTCCTTATCTGCCATCAAAGTCTATGTTTCTATGTTTCTGTGTAATGGAGGGCTCGAACTGAAGGTGGTGGTCGAGAAACCTGCCGCAGGAACCTCTCTGTGTGCCTGAGCTTATAGGGATATGCAGTGGTATGTGTGCCCGATGTCTAGAGGCGCGCAGAAGGCGCTCTGCTTCAGCATGGGAATGAGACCCAGAAGAGTCACCATGGAATCTCTTGTAGGCGCATCGCACGCTGAGGTCGGTGAGGTCCAGAATCGACGGAGGTCCCCTGTTTTCTTTGGAACCAGGAAGAAGTGGAATAGTATCCTTGTCCTCTCTGGTTCTCCGGACGACTTATCGCCTCCCTTTGCAAGAGCGTGAGTATTTTGCCAGATCAGTGACTTGTGCTGACCCGGTACCGGAGCAAAGAAGGCCCGAGGGTGGCTTTTTCATGTAATTCTATAAAGTGGCCTCTTCCGGACACTGAAGAACCTACCTGTCGGGTGGTTATAGCTTGCCATCCCGTGGAAGTTTCGTAATGCTACCCCGACCACGATTTCCCATTGATCCTGAGGGCGGGGCCGGAAAGGAGTCAGGCTGTGGCGGCTGAGGGTCCTGCTGGCTGGACCGCTTAGGAGTACGCTGGCTTCGCCTGTGGGTTGTTTCTGGCCTCATGCGAAGCCGGAGCCCTTTGTTGTGGAGCGGGGCGGACTGTTGTCTCATGGTCATTCATGAAAACGGCTTTGGTTCCTACGAAGGAACTAAGCTTGGGTCGGCACATGGCCTGGACCAACCTCATCGCCTTCCCAGCCTCTGGAGTCTGGTATTATCTTCTGAGGGCTTACCAAACAAGACTTCCTCAATGGAGCATCCATGATATTCTTCTGACGTCCGGGGTAAAGCCGAGACGCAGAATCAAGAGTGTCTCCGGATGCATACGCCTGAAGCTGCTGCTCGGGCCGAGGAGTCCGTAGAGTCATACGCTGCTCGTAGCACTTGGGTTCCCACATCCGAACCCGCATGGTTGGAGCTGAAGCATCTCCTCCTTCTGCTCACCTTCCGCAGTTTCTAGCCACATCCAGACCCTGTTCCCACAAGGCATTTTGAACTGCACCAGGTGGTCAAATAATTCAGGGATCTGATGGCACAGGTAGCGGAAGCATACGGGCGCCTACCCATGGCGCCCAGCTGTTTGGACTTGGGTCCGTGGCAGGGTGCTCAGATGTTGCGGTTCTGGGACCGGCCGCGCGAGGCTGTTATGACCAGAGAGTCGGCCTGAGGATGCTGGAGTCAAGTACTGGTCTTCCCTGGAGCCTTGTAAGCTATCAGCTTCGCATCGCTGAGCGTACTGTGGACGCTCCACGCCTGCCTTGGTGACGCCCACGAAGTGTTCACCAAGGTGGTACCACCACAGGTTTGGGGTCCTTCTGTCAAGATACTTTGCAAGGCGAGTTTTCGGTCTATTTCTCCAGATCCCATCCCATGTTCTCTTGGATGTGTCTCATAATATCCGAGAAACGAAGGGTCATCCGGAGGAGACTTTGGCATCTTGGTGGATCCGGAGAAGGGATGGAGAGGGGAGATGGGGATCTGATGTTGAGAACTCTGATCCGGGTCCTCCGTCAAGGCGATCGTCGCGCCTTCTGGGTCTCTTAGGGCTGGGTGACCTGGAAGAGGATTTGGACGGAGGTCTCCATTTGTCTGGTCTCCCTTGAAGGTGTTCTGTGCCCGGGAGGAGGTAGCCGGTCTGCCGACCCGGCGGGGGGGGGGCGCAGGAACCGGAGGAGTAACTGTAGGAGGAGGAGGAGGAGGAAGAGGAGGTGGTGGGAACTATGTCCTTCTTTATGGTGTCCCACCAGTAAGTAAGTAAACAGCTCCTTCACTTCTAACATGGAAAGGCCCAACGACGGTCCGGCGCCTGTGGTGGGTCATCGGGTCCCGGCGTCGGCTCCACAGGGGGCTCGGGTAGTGGCGAGGGTTCCCTGGGCGTCTCGACAGGACCGGGGTTGCCCGTCTGGTCCTTGGGCTGAGTCAACTCCTCCTCAGTGATGGTCTCCTGACCGACATCGGTTGAGGCGCCGGGGTCCTCTTCTCAATCGGAGCGGCGCTGGTCCCCTACCGGCGCCTGGTGATGCGCTGGCCTGGCCGGGCGCACGGCCGCCTGGCCGGGATGGCGGCCCGGGACCTGTGGCGAGGTCGATGACGGACGCACCGGCGTCGAGTCCTGCGGCCTCTTCAGAGAGGTGAGCTCCTTGGTCTTGCGAGGAGGCAAGGAAGCAGACCTGACGTCGGGTTCAGGAAGGCGGGAACCCGACTTATGGTGATGGTGGCGATCCCCCGACTTGGCCAGGGCCTTGGAGGACGAGGAAGGCCTGGGAGTGTTGGCCTGGGAAGAGGATGAAGACTTTCTAACCGCAGCAGGGGGAGGCTGAGAGCTGGCCCGGGAAGGGGAGCGGTCGGACCTGGAGCCAGAGCTGCGCGAGTCTGAGGCCCTAGACGGGGACCTGGAAGGGGCCTACTCCCTATGCTTCTCAGCGTGCTTGTGGGCCTTCTGAGAAGAGTCCCCCTTGGAAGACATGGTCTTGAGTTTTTCTTCTAGAAGGAATGCCTGAAGGGCTCCTGGCGACGGATCCGGGTTCTGCTATTAAACCCCTGGCAAAAGGAGCAGGACCGGGTGTCGTGGTCTGGGCCTAGGCACCGGATGCAGGCCGAGTGCGGGTCCTTGAAGGGGATCTGCTTCCCACAAGCACACTTCGAGGAGTGACCGGAGGTCGGAGAGGACATCAGCAAAGAACTTGAATGTAGAGAATCGAATTTCCCGTAGGAAAAAACTTTACCACGCGTTGCTCGCTAGAGACTGAACCGAAGGGTCAAGACATGCAAGTCGACGGCGGGAAAGAACTGGGGAATCGGGCGGACCGCCCCTTATGTACCACGCCTGACGCCGGAGGCGGACCGACGTCGGGGGCGGTCCCCGCTGAAGATAGCTAGCTAGAATTTTTCCCTGGGGTCCTGATGCCTGCCGGCTTCAGTCCTAATGGTGTAACCTGCTGCAAGAGCTGTGTCTCGAAGAAAGATCTACAGATATCCTAAGCTACAAAGCAGCCAGAAACAGATGCACCTGGGCAATACGACAGGCCAAGGCATCATTCCACAAGAACCAGCAATCTCACTGCTGGAGTAGCGGGAAGAAGTTTTGGGACTCAATTAAAAACCTCCTGAGGTCTGATAACAGGATCCTCCCCAACCATACTTCACCACAATGATGAAATCATACTTGATGATGCTGGCATGGCCAATATATTTAATAAGGCTTTCTCTGACTACAGAGCAGTCCTGCCTCCCAGGCCTGCCACACACCCTGATGGAATGCCAGACTCCAGCCAATTGCCCTCCTCTACCACTGCCAAGCCCAGCCCAAGCTTTTACTTCAGACAGGTGACCATAAAGGAAACAAGAAAATACCTTGCAAGTGTCCTGGAAAAAACAAGGGGGGGGGGATGGAATCAATATGAAATTGATTTCCATTGCCTTACAAGAAGTTGTCTTTCCCATCACCAAGCTATTTAACCTGTTTCTCTGCCTGTTCACTTTCCCCTCTACCTGGAAATCCGCTCTGGTCACTCCTGTGCACAAAAGAGGTAACTGGGCACTAGTATCCAACTACCGACCTATCTCAATTCTGTCTCCACTCTCCAAAGCACTGGAGAGAATCACAGCCAACCAACTCACTGACCATCTGCATAAATATAAACTCCTCTGCCCACAACAGCATGGCTTCCGCAAGATGCATAACACTAATACTGCCCTAACTGCCTTCACAGACCACGTGCACGAGGCACTTGACCAGGGCCAAGTGGTCACAGCAATCTTCATAGACCTAACCAAGGCTTTCGACATTGTAAATCATCAGCTGCTGCTGCACAGACTAAGCTGCCATGGACTATCCCCTGACACAGTCAGCTGGTTCTCCAGCTACCTGCCTCGGCGCTCTCAGCAGATGAAAATCAATGGAGCCATCTCCGAGATCAGTGAAGTCACAGTGGGGGTCCCACAGGCGTCCATCCTGGGCCCACTCCTGTTCAGCCTCTTTGTGAACAACCTTCCAGAAGCGTGCCCCTCTTCCAAGGTACTGCTCTATGCAGATGACACGGTGGTGTTCTCTCGTGGCTCTTGCCAAGATACACTCACTAGGGATATGCAGTACAACTTTGACCTCCTACAGGACTGGCTCAAAGATAGCCTGCTAGTGCTCAACAGCAAAAAAAAAAATCAAGTCAATGCTCTTTGCCGGAAGCCAAAAGAGGAGGTATACCATTCCCTTCTCAATTTTGTGCAACTCCCATGCCACCCTTGAGCAGGTGCCTTCGTTCTGGTACCTAGGGATTACAATCGATGAGTCCCTCTCCTTCAATGAACATATACAAAATATTATTACTGCTGCCAATAGGAAGTTAGGAGCCATATATAGGCTTCGGTTCTGCCTCACACCTGAGGCTAGGGTCCAGGCAGTAAGAGGGACAGTTCTACCCATCCTGGACTATGGTAATGTGGTGTATGGCGCAGCCTCTGAAACCAGCCTGCACAGGGTCCATAGTACCCTCAACAAAGCATGCCGCTCTGTTTTAGGCGCAGATCGCCTTACGCACACGTGCAACCTTTATATTGGGACACAATGGCTTCCTCTCATGGACCGAATCAAGCTCCACTCCTGCCTTCTAGGGAAGAAAGCCCTTCTAGGTCTTGCAGCCCCCCTCCCTACAAGCCTTATTCAGTCCGGTCACGGCTGAGCACTCCACGAGAAGTGTTACAAGACATGTCCCAGCAGTACCTTTCAGAAGAACTGCTTTGGGGAGGTGAGCCTTTGCAGTAAGGGCCCCCACCTGGCTAAATGAGCTCCCCCAGGCCACTACTAACCTTACTCGCCTTGGCCAATTCAAATCTGAAATTCGGAAGTCCATCTCCCCTCCAGTACAATGTTACTGTAAAGAACAACCCAGCCATTTCTAGCCCTCCCGGTGCCCCCTGACACAATATGACTTGGCTGCGGTGACCCGTGGCTCCTAAGAATCTCCCACTAATCCCCATCTACCCACCACCTGGTCCCCCATTCACCCCACCTCCTCACCCACTTAGCCCTCCTGACCCTCCATACCCCCCACCTCCACACCCGCTTAGCCCCCCTGACCCTCCATACCCCCACCTCCACACCCGCTTAGCCCCCTGACCCTTGCTATCACCCACCATTGTGCTCTCCCTCATCTGTCTAGCCTGTAGCCTACTCTTCCTTAATGGCTATACTTGTCAATGGTCACATTACTTGTTCCCTCCGGGAACCTATCTAAGCTCTACAGCTGCATTCTTGGAGTTCTCATACTTTGTACACAGTTCGAATCTGCACTTTATTCACCTAATCTGTTATGGGACTATTTTCCTCTGTATTATGTAATTGATGACTTTTGCAGTGTATTCTGTCTCTCTCCTCATCCTTCTATTTGTAATGCTGTTTAGCCTTTTTAATGATGTGTAACTGACAATGCCTTCTAGCTGCTTCTGTTTTTCTCCACTGTCCATGTACTTGATGTTCCCCCACCCTCTGTTAGAGGAGGATCCTTTGTAAATGAGCTTTTAGCTTGTAATTCCGATTTTACAGTAAATATTAAAATAAAAAAGTAAATAAGGCAGTCTGACTGAGTGGTAGACAGTTTGGGCTGTCGTTTGGGTGGATAATCTGGAGGCGTCTCAAGAGAAATTTAGAGAGTATCCCTATCGAATTATCCTGAGGACCCATTTGTCCATTGTGACAGACTTCCACTGGTTGTAAAACTGAGTCAGATACCTCCCCACCGCTGAAGAAGAGCCCCCCCTTGGGCAGTTGAGGTGGGACATGGTCCGGGTCTTCAGAGGGTGGCACTGGGTGCCTTCAGGGCCTGTGCCTTCTGCTGTATTTTCTTTTGTGGTTGAGGGGTTTGATTTTTGTTGAAAGCCCCTCAGCCTTTACCATGAAAGGACTGTCAGTTATGAAACTGCTGATGGTTTCTGCCCCACTGAGGGGCGGCAGGGGCCGGTCTGGCCGTCTTAATAGCAGTCCTGGTTTTCTGAGTGGCCTCCAGTGCCTGCTCCACCTGTGGGTCAAACAGATAAACTCCATCAAATGGAAAATTAAAGACACTCTGCTGAGCTTCATTAGTGAATCCCGAAGTCCTTAGCCATGAGTGACGCCAATTGCATATTCCAGCTGCTGCTGCTGTAGAAGCAGTGTCAAAGGGGTCCATAGCAGCCTTAAGTTGCTGATTGTTGGACTCAATGCACCTAGCAATGGTCTGAAGAAGCTCCGAGCTAACGACCGACTCCGGGACAGCCTCCACTGTTTCTTTGAGCGAATGCCAGAGGGTATACTCATACTGAGAGAAATAGCCCTGATAGCTAGCAATACGCATGCCCAGGATAGCAGCAGTGAACACTCGCTTTCCCTGAGTGTCAATTTTACAGGATTCTTTATTCACTGGACGAGCTATGGATTCCTGGGGAAGCACAGCTTTGACATTCTCTGCCAAGACCACTATGGTGTCTGCAAAGGCTTGAGAGGCAAGGATTGGCCTATCCTCAGGGGGAGCATATTTCCTGTCTATGGACTTAGCCACAGAAGGAATGAGCGCTGGTCTGTCCCACACCATTTGTGAAAGAGTCTCAAAAGAGGGTTGTACCAGTGGTGTCAGTTCCACAGGAATTTCAAGAACATACAGATATTGCAGGCGCAAAAGTTTCCCAGGATCCACCTCGGAAGTCTGAAAAGAAAGGGTGGAATTCATATTCTTCAGTAGAGACTTAAAAGAAAGGTCTTCGACCACAGACTCTGCTGAAGTGGAGGGCTTACTTTCCACTCCAAAGAATGAATCCTCATACAGATTGTCTTCTAATCGAAGATCAGGATCAGACTCAACATAGTCGCCTACTATCCCAGAAGGGATAGTATAGAAAGGAAAGGGAGGAAGAAGTGCAGGAGGCACTCCCCGAATCGGAGTCGAAAAGCCCGGCACCCGAGGTAGTGCCAGCGTGGCACTGGGAGTGGCGCCACCAAGATCAAAGCCGAGAATGGCACAGCAACTGGTGCCGGCCGAGCTCCTGGGGTCCCCAAACCCAACACCGGGGCAATTGAAAGCTGGAGACCTGAAAGTAAGAGGAGGAGAAAGCAGTACCTGTGTTGGCCACTGCACCGCAGTCATGTGAGGGGGGGAAGCATTAGGGAGCAGCGTCAATGGCATCAAAGGTGTTGCAAGACCAGGCTGACCCAACCGCTCCATTCGCAGGTCAATGGCCCCTAGGCCTGAAGGCCCGGTCCGCAGGCAAGGGCAGTTGGGACAACCGCCGGACCCACTGCTCCATAAGAGCATCCCAATGGTGAAACTGCTCACCGGAAGATCCTCCATGGGGCGGGGGACTGTGGAGCTAGGGACCGTGGCTGCTAGGGACCAAGGCCGTAGGCAACCCCGATGGAGCCGGGGTCGGCCTCCTGTCCCCCACTACCGACGACCTCCGTGCAGATGTACCAGAGGGCGACCTTGAGCGGTATCACTTCTTCTTCGACCAGTGGGAGGAAGAAGAACTCGAGGCCGAGCAGTGCCAAGCCCCCAACCTCGACTGGGAAAGGGCTCCTGCTTGTGCTTGAGGACCACCTTCCTCCCAAGCACTGACTGCCCGTGGTCAGACACCTCCCCCCCGAAGAGGGCGGTGGACCAGACCCAGCCCTGCTCATAAAACAGCATTCAAGCAATTCTACCTACCATCACCGGCCCCGTTCATGGTCGACTCCATCGATGGCGGGCTGAAGAAGACTTCTTTTCTTCTGTCACTTGAAACTGATTTAAAACTTTTTTTTTAATAAATAAATATACTAAAAGACTAATCAAATACTGAAAGACTATGCTGCTGTTGTACAGACGTGAAGATTTGACTCCTGGCGGGCAAGGGACGTCATCACTGAAGTGCACTCGATGGCGGGAAAAAGGGAACTGAGGCGGTTGGAGGGTCGATGCCGAGACAGCCTATATATCGCAAGCCAGCCTCGTGGCGCCGCACATCTGTGGTTCTACCTTTGCGCTGGCCCTCCTGAAGATTTCTGGCTCCCACTGGATCCTAGCGCCTCCGGCATAGTCCCATTAGTGTTAATGGATGGTGGAGAATTTTAGTCCAGGAAGATTAAAAAGATCAGCAGGCTGTGCCTGACATATCACATAGCCAACCAACATCACACTTCTCTAGCCACTAGCTCCACCCTCTGGTTCTGTGACTCCACCATACTAGGCTGGAGTCTGAAGAGGACTAGGGCAGAGAGCAAGTTTCCCGCAGGCCAGTGTTCACTATGGAGCTTGCTCGGCTCCAAACTGGGAGGCTGGGAGAAGAAGCAGGACCACCATAGGATGAGCTACTAGAGGCGAGGCAATAAGTGGATGCTAAGATCAGAACTGGACAAGCTGGGGAATGAGGGTACCTAGACAAAGCAATTTCCCCTGGTGGATAGCAGATATGGCAATCGCCAAATGATGTCCAGGCCCTGGCCAGAAACACAATAGGGTGATTATTTCATTTAAACTTTTTTCCAGGACAAGCATACTGAGCTGACACTAGACAGATGCATTCTGAGAGAAAGAGAATAAAAACAGAACATCTACGAGGAAAGGCAATGCAACACTGTGGGTGGGTGACAGACAGCAGGTAAAATAGAATGAAATGGCAGTACTAGTTTACGGCACAGAATTACAAATTCAACACAGCCCATTTACAGAAGAAAGGGTTCTGAAAGAACTCTTAAAACTGAAGGTGGACAAAGCAATGGGGCCTGATGGGATTCATCCCAGAATTCTAAAAGAACTAAGGGTAGAATTAGTGACACCACTGACTACCCTGTTTAACAAATCATGGGAGGATGGGGTGGTACCCAAGGATTGGAGGAGGGCAGATGTGATTCCCCTTCACAAAAGTGGGAGCAAGGCAGAAGCAGGAAACTACAGACCTGTTAGTTTAACCTCAGTGGTAGGGAAAATGATGGAATCACTTCTGAAGGAAAGAACTGTCGAGTATCTAGAGGCCAGAGGGGCACAGGATCCAAGGCAGCATGGATTCACAGTAGGAAGGTCATGCCAGACAAATCTGATAGATTTCTTTGACTGGGTGACCAAAGTAGTAGATCAGGGAGGGGCTGTGGACATGGCCTACCTAAACTTTAGCAAGGGATTTGACACAGTCCCACACAAAAGATTAATATACAAGTTAGCTAGCCTGGGAGTGGGTCCCAAGATGACAGCCTGGGTAAAAAATTGGCTGGAAAATAGGACACAGAGACTAATAGTAAATGGAGTCCACTCTGACGAAAGGGGGTTACTAGTGGGTACTGCAGGGTTCAGATTAGACTAGTCCTCTCAATGTCTTTATGTTTACATTGCAGAGGGACTGGAAGGAAAGTATGTCTCTTTGCAGATAACACAAAGATCTGCAACAGAGTTGATGCACAAGGTGTGGGGTGGAAAGGATGAAAAGGGACTTGGCAAGGTTAGAGGAATGGTCAAATGTATGGCAGCTTAGATTCAATGCTAAGAAGTGCAAGGTAATGCACCTGGGAAACAAAAACCCAGGGGAAGAGTACACAATGGGGGGTGAGATACTAACAACAACAAAAATGGAAAGGGACCTGGGGGTAGTCATATCAGATGACCTAAAGGTGGGCAAGCAATGTGAGAGGGCAGCAAGGAGGGCTGGGGGGATATTGGAATGCATAGGGAGAGGCATCACCAGTAGAAAACAGGAAGTTATTATCCCTCTGTACAGACAGCTGGTCAGACCCATTCTAGAGTACTGCGTGCAGTTCTGGAGACACAGTCTTCGCAAAGACATAGACAGGATGGAAGCTGTCCAGAGGAGGGCAACTAAAATGGTGCAGGGTCTGCACCGGAAGACATATGAAGAGAGACTAAAGGAGCTTAATATGTATAGCCTCAAGGAAAGGAGGGAGAGAGGGGACATGATAGAAACTTTCAAGTACCTCAAGGGAATCAACAAAGTCCAAGAGGGTAGCATCTTTCAAAAAAAGAGGTGTGCAAGAACAAGGGGGCACAATTTGAAGATGGGAAGCGGCTCAGAGGTAATTTAAGGAAGTATTTTTTCACAGAGAGGGTTGTGGATGCATGGAACGGCCTTCCGGAGGAGGTCGTGGAGTCAAAAACAGTGGTGGAATTCAAGCATGCATGGGACAGTCATAAGGCAATTCTGGGGGGTGGGGGTAGGAAGAAGTAGACTGCTGGTTAACTAGGATCTGCAGCTTATCCAGTAGGTAGGGAAATGGGCAGACTGGGTGGGCCAAGTGGTCCTTATCTGCCGACAAATTCTATGTTTCTGTGTTTCTATGTAAATGATAGGGTGGAGGATAGAAAGAAACAACTTTTGCTTGTGTCAACTTGTGTAGCAAGTTTGATGGGGGTAGAAATGTGAGAGTGGGGGATACAGAAGAACATCTGGGCATATCATGATACCCTGAGGTGTAATAAAATACAACGTTCACTAAAATGCATTGGATTACTTACTTAGTGGACTGCAGTATTATCTGGGCGCAATATGTCCTTCCTTATCGGACTACCCAGCCTTGTGGAATTGGATAATCAGCATTTGGGCCCCAGGGGACTTTTCTGAAAAAATCCACACCACTCCATTCCCTAAATACAGCCTGTAAGAAGGACTTCTGAGTGCGTTATATGGAACTGGAGGAGTACCACCCTCCTCTTTGATGTTTCTGAGGGAGAGGGAATGGCGTACATTCTTGGTCTCAGAGGAAACGGCATAGCTCACAACAAATTCAGTCCATATGTATGCAAGTAAGTTATCTAGAGCCTCAGGATCTGACAGTCCATAATTCTTTCTGCTGTAAGACATAAACCAACAGACTGCACTAACAGCAGCAGCTTTATTTAAAAAAAAAAGATGTTCAGGGGGCCATTCAGTGGCAAGGCAACTGCATGTTGCTCTGATACCTGGGAGACTGGAGTTTGCATCTGAGCCCTAGATACCCACAGTGAGGCCGGGTGGGACCAGGCATACTGTGGAGCTCAGGCACCCCGTTCTCATGGATCATGCACCTCCTGCAAGCTGGTCACAAAGTGACGCTGATATTGGCTCTAAAGGCAGCTATTCGCCCACCCTCCCAAGGAAGGGTGCAGCCATGGCGTCTCCTGAGCAAACATTAAGGGTTTTTTTTTATGAGAAATGTAGCGGTCCTGATGGCCCAGCAGTAGTGTGTTACGCTACAGGTTTGGGAGTAAAGCCAGGTTGGCCTGGAGACAGAAGTGCTGCTCACTGCAGCTCTATTCATCTTGATGGGAGGAGTGCCATCACTCTGCCTCAGACATGTCCCCTGTGGCAGGCAAAAGAAGGCTGAATGAATGCATCCTCTTCTGCAGGGGCTGTTGCAGGCATCAGCTAGACTGATGCACAAGGTAGACAAGTTTGGTTGAGTAGACAGAAGCATTTCCACTAGCGCTGTGAGTGACCACACAACGCTGACAATTTTAAAGTGAAAGAAATTGGTAACTAGACCAAGTGAATCGCCTCTGGTAAACCTGAGGTGAACGTCATCCTGAAGGGTTGCAGTCACCATCCCAGAGGGTCATGAGTGGGCGAGTTTGATGGCAGCAGTGATCAATGTCTACTGCCACTCTTCATGGCTTGTAAACACTTTGGGATGTTGCGAGTATGAAAGAACTATATAAAACAAAATTCTTTCCTTCCTACTTTCTTACTGTTTGATAGATCCTACTCATTATTAGTTTTTGTTGTGCTAGTTTAGCACTGAACTAAAGTCCTGTCTGTCTACATATACTGTATAAACCACCACTATTATAAATAGTCCTGTAAGCATAAAATGGTTACAGTAATTTCATAAACTTCATTAGTTAAAAACACTCACCTGACTGCTAATTAATGCAAATAAATGCAGTTTGTTACCAATGTGAACTATTCTAACTAGAAACCAATTTAGTACATTAAACAAACTTAATCAACCGTCTGACTCCTTAAAAATGTTTTAGCAGTCATTTTGATATTTAGTGCGTGTACTGAACCTAGTTTATTGAATGTGATCAATATGTTACACCGCAGAAAGTTACTTTTGTTGTGCCACACAGCTCTTTAATGGAGAGGAACATTTTATTTATTTTATTTGCTTTTGTTAACCAGGTAAGGACACTAGGCAACAAGTGCCTATTTTCAGGTGCGACCTGGGAGGTTACAGAGTACATAAGAAACAAAATACAGAGTCAGGGTAACATACGGGCCCACGAACAAGTGGCTGGAACAGCAAAATGGTACAACTGGCTTTAAATGGTAAGGTTGGCAGTAAGTCAACAAGATACATAACAGCATTGAGAGGTAGAATAACAACAGGTAACATCAGGACAGAGAATACATCAAAATTACATGAAAGTACATGAGCGCCTATCATGAGAGAGAATGCGCATCAAAATAGTGCAGCTAGAAGCGGGTACTGATTTGACAAGAGCGCCTCTCCAACAGGAGGGCGGAAAGTGCCTTATGCTGGTTATCAGCAGAGATTAACAGCGGCTGGTGCCGCTATAACACTGAGCCTTGAATGAGATGAAGTCTGTGATGTCTGAATTAATGGTCTTCAACCACAGCTATGATTAAAGTTCCCGACATGCAAAGTCAACATTCTAACTCCTCACAACAGCTTCACTAACCGCCTCGAGCCACTCATTTCTCAAGCACTCAAAATAATCACAACGTGCAATGGCCGGATTTCATCTGCTTACTGCAGCTTCACTAATGTCCTCCACTAACTCACTTCCCTAGAGCCTATTACTTGCAACAGGACAAATATATTGAGGGTGCTGAACCCAAAGGGGGTGGGGGAAGACAGCTGGGCATGACTCTATATGTAACTTAAAGACAGAAATGACAATGGAAAAAACAGCTGAAAAAACCTATAAAACCCAAAATACAACACGGGGAGGGAGGCTGGGATGTGGCACACACAACAGGAACTACTTGATGCAGTAGATGAATATCCACAAAACTTATTTCTTTTTACTTACACTTTATACCTCCTTGACATCTCTGGCCCCCATTCTCTCCAGAAGTCCCAGTGGTACAGGCTGGCTTCATCACCGCACCTCTGCACCAGCTCGTCTATGGAGCCACGGCTCCCCCCCACCCCATCAGTGGGCCTTGAATATCCCAGGTTTCGTCAGTAGCAGCTGCAGTGGACAAAGGAGGGCCTGGATGTACCTGTGGGTCCCTTCACCAGAAGCAAGGGCCGTGTCCTTTTTCTCCCCATGGTCATCAGCACAGAAGGGCTTATGCATACTCAAGCACGCACCAAGGTGTGCAGTATGCAAGTCTCTGCCAAAGACTGCCCTACTCTGACTACCTCCACTGCGCTACCACCCATGGTCACTTAGATGGCAGCACTACAGCAGCAGCAGCAACCCTCCCTCCCTTGAGGTGGAGAGTATCCTCTGGGATGCTCAATCCTCCTCCCCTGTCTGGCCCCCGACAACCCGGACTCGCGTCCGACAAACTTTTTTTTTTTATATCAGAACTACACTGTTTCTTCAATGATTAAAAAAAATGAAACAGTATTTACCCATTTTATAAGTGCAGTAACGCACTCCAGGGTATAGGTGTACTGAGCAGTAATGCACTACCTGGGGTTTGGAGGACACTTGACCTTTGACCTTGTGCCTCATAATGCACCCAAGGCATGCATCAATGCTCAATACACCCATGCCCTGTCATGGGTTATAGTTTACATAATATGCTGTATGTTGTAATTACAACTTGTCGTTTACCATCAGGCAATGAGTTCACTTAGTGGTAGCATACTATAAAGGCAGTTTGCAAAATCAGCAGTGTGAGATCTGTAACAGGACGCAAGGAGAAAGAATACTTCAATATCCAACTTATTTGATTTCTATTTCTTCATTCAAAGAACAGAAATCCATCAATGATGCCTTGCAGATAGCATCAGTCTGCAGAAGTGTGCTGCTCCGGGGATAGAACGTTATGCAAATGATAGACTGTGGAATACAAGTTCAAACTCTGCATTGTGATCCCCCCCCCCCCCAGCTTAACATCAGATTTGTTTCTCTGCCTGAAAAGAGCAGTCACCCGAAAGTCATCTCCAGTCCTCTGGTCTTCATTATTTTCGTTACTATCATGTGTTATTTTGTTATAAAGTTAGTTTCTGATTACTCTGCGTTAGGGTGTTTATTTTAATAATTTGATATTTTTGTGGTTTCTCTGGTTACTGATCTGTTCCCACAAACCGCAGAAGGCTGCTTTATAACACAGCTCCCGCCTGAGGGAACCAACTGCATTTTGTGAAAAAAAAAAAAAAGAAATTTTAATTGCTTATGTTTTTACTCATTTTAAAACCGATTTCTAATTAGAATATAGAAACATAGAAGTTGACGGCAGATAAGGACCGCAAGGTCCATCCAGTCTGCCCATTTCTTTTACTACCTAATAAATGTGCCATCGGCCTTTGCTCTGTCAGTGGCCTATCTATTCATACTCATTTGTATTGCTCCCTTATGCCTATCCCATGCCTGTTTGAAGCCCTGCACTGTATTCATAGCCACCACTTCTTGAGGTAGGCCATTCCATGCATCCACCACCCTTTCTGTGAAAAAGAATTTCCTCACATTCTCCCTTAATCGGCCCCCCTCTAATCTCATGCTGTGTCCTCTTGTCCTGCTATTTTTCTTATATTTAAACATGTTAGACTCTTTCACCTTGTTAATGCCCTTAAGGTGTTTGAATGCCTCGATCATATCACCTCTCTCCCTCCTTTGCTCAAGGGTATACATATTGAGCTCTGTTAATCTGTCCTCATATGTCTTCTGATGCAGTCCCTGCACCATTTTGCTGCCCTCTCTGACTGCCTCAATTAGGTTAATGTCCTTGTGAAGGTGTGGCCTCCAATACTGCATGCAGTACTCCAGATGGGGCCTAACCAGTGTCTTGTAAAGAGGGTCAATGCCTCCCTCTTACGACTTGTGATACCCCTACTAATACACCTAACCCCCAGCCTTACCTACTGCTTTAGAGGTCTGCTTGATGATTTCAGGTCATCAGTGATGATGATGCCCAAGTCTCTTCTTCCTTGTGACTGCTAGCAACTCCTCCCAGCCTATAGGTGACTTCAGGGTTTCTCTTCCCTATGTGCATGATCTTGCACTTCTTTGCATTAAATCCCAGTTGCCACTCTTCTGACCATTTTGCTAGTTTATACAGATCTCTTCTCATTCTGCCCACCCCATCTGGATCATCTACTCTCTTGCAGATCTTAGTGTCATCTGCAAACAGACAAGCCTTACCCTCTAGTCCATCCACAAGGTCACTAATGAAGATGTTGAAGAGGACTGGCCCCAGGACAGATCCCTGAGGTACCCCACTTGTGACTTGCATCTCTTCTGACTGTATACCATTTACCACCACTCTCTGTTTTCTGCCCGTCAACCAGTTTGCCACCCAGTTGACCAACTTCTGACCCATCCCGAGCCTACCCAGCTTATTTATCAATCTTCTATGTGGAACAGTGTCAAAAGCTTTGCTGAAGTCAAGGTAGGCGACATCAACTGCTCCCCCTTGGTCTACCACTCTGGTTACCCAGTCAAAGAAATCTATGAGATTAGTTTGACAGGACCTTCCTTTTGTAAACCCATGCTGTCTTGGATCCTGTGCCCCTATGGATTCCAGGTGTTGCACTATCCTCTCATGAGTGCCTCCATAATCTGCCCACTACTGAGGTGTAAGACGACTGGTCTGTAGTTCCCTGCCTCCTCCTTGCTACCACTCTTGTGGGAGGGATCACATGAGCCCTTCTCCAGTCTTCTGGGACCTCTCCTGTGCTCAGAGACTCACTAAACAGTTCTGCATGGCTCTGCTAGTTCCACCTTTAGCTCCTTAAGTACCCCTGGGATGTATGCCATCAGGTCCCATTGCCTTATCCACCCTGAGCTTAGATGCTCTTGTAGGACCCTTCTTTGTGAAGGAGTAGTGCTCACCTCCTCCCCTGTGTCCATGGATGCTGAGCTGTGGGCCTGCCCACCTTCTCTTCAGTAAATACTGAGCAAAAGTATCTATTTAGGACAGATGCTTTACAGGGTCCTCCTCCTCACATGCTCCCTTTTCTCCATTAAGTTTAGCAATACCCCTCTGGACTTTCTCCTTTCACAAATGTTTCTATAGAGGGTCTTGTCACCTTCTTTTACTGTTCTTGCTAGTGTTTCCTCAGTTTGGGACTTTTCCTGCCTTACTGCCTTCCCTGCTTCCCTTAGGGCAGTTTGGTATGCCTCCCTATCTTCTACTCCGCTGTGTTCCCTTATATTTCCTGAAGGCCAGCCTTTGGCTCTGACCTCTTCTGCTACTGTATTTGAGAACCAAAGTGGTTTCCTTCTTTTGCACTTCCTTTTCTGTCTAACACAATGGGATGTTGCTTCAAGTATTGCATCCTTAATGCTTGCCCACTTTGCCTGTACCCCTCACCTGTGTTTTTTTTGCCAGGGCTAGCTTAACTCTGTAGGCCATCTTATCAAAGTCAGCTCCTCTGAAGTCCCATATTTTTGCCTTGAATGGGATGATTTAGATGTAGTAGCCAAATTGAACCATACCATGTGATGGTCACTGGCCCCAGGTGACCTTCTACCTGGAGATCTGTGATCCCTTCCCGTTAGTCAGTACTAGATCTAGGATAGCCCTGTCTCTTGTGGGTTGTTGTACCAGTTGTTTGAGGCCCTCCCTGCAGGGAATCCACTATGTGTCTAGTTCTGGCAGATGTTCCTGCTGGTATTGACCAATCTGTATCTGGCATGTTGAAGTCTCCCATTATCAGAACCTCCCTTTAGATGTCATGTTTGTATATCTTCTAACAGTAATGTGTCTGTCCTCCTGGGGTCTGTAGACAACCCCAGTTCTTATGGCTGTCCCATTTCCTGTTTCCAGGGTGACCTACAGTTCTTCTGGCTCCTTATGTGTATTCTGAATTTCTGTAGCTTTGATATTTTCATTGACATACAGGGCCACTCCTCCCCACCTTTTGCACCTCGCTCTTCTGAACAATACATAGCCAGGTACTGAAGTCTCCCAGTGTGGTTACTGGTAAACCACGTCTCACTAATTGCTACTATGTCCAGTTTAGCCTCTGACATTATTGCCTGCAGGTCTGGGACCTTATTTCCCAGGCTGTGAGCATTTGTGTACATGATTTTCCATTGGCCAGATTTCGGTGTGTTAGTTGTTGGGTGAGGTTTGGCATTACCCTGTGCGTCATATGGGGAGACAAACCTTTTTTCTTACCTGGTGATGCAAATGAACTGCAAACATGCTGAATCCCTGTTTGACCACTAGCTGAGGGGGGAAGGGTGTTCTTCCCATTCGACGATGGGGTGCAGCACCCCTCTCCCATTTGCTGGTTTAAATATTCTGCAAAGACGCCAAACTTCTGCCCAATGCACTGACTCCTCCTTAGTCAGATGCAGTTCATCAAATTTAAAGAACTTTCGCCTCCAGTTCCCTACAAATCTGTGTCCTTTTTCCTGGCACCAGCCCTTGAGCCACGTGTTTAGCTCCCCATCTCCCTTCTCTGACCTTCCATCCATCCATCTGCTCCCTCCCAGACTGGCAGGATCTCAGAGAAGGAGATGCCGACAAATGGATGATAGTTTGTCACCCAGCCTGTCAGGTGTTCCTTGGTCTCCTGCAACTGACCGGGCTGGCTATATCATGAGTCCCTATGTGTACTAGGACATCAATGTTTTCTCCTGCTTTGTGAACAATTTATAATGCGGTCAGTGTCTCCATGCTGATGTACCTGGGAGACATCTGACCATTACCCTGGCTAGAGATGGGTATCAACTCCCGAATCATGGAATCTCCTATGATCAGAAGTTTTTGGATTTCCTTTTGCTTTTTGTGTTTTGGTTCCATTTGGGTGAGTTTTGTTGTGTTAGCTCCTGTGCTGCAGTGTCCTGTCTGCAGTGTCTTCTGCCTCTTTGTTTGATTTCAGAGATAGAGGCAGATACCTGTTTGTAGTGTTTATATGTTTTTGAGGTAATATGTTGGAGAGCAGAGAGTGATGGGCACCTGATTTGTTCCTCCTAACCACCTGCCAACCTCCTGGACCAACCACCCTCTGCGGTCGAGGTTTTTCTGTTGGATGCTGGGGAAATGGCTGGTGGTTCTTATAATGTATTTCCTCTTGAATATGAAATTTGAGGCATGCAATCTCTGCCCATGCTGCCCGGAGCTGAGCCCTAAGATCTCCAATGGCCCAGCATGTAGGACAGTGTCCTAAATCCTGTAAGACTGTCCTTCTGAAAATTGTTCCACAGTACCTGTTCACTTGGGAGCTTAAACAGCAAGCTGGTAGGAAATGGGGCTGCAGTTATATTCTGTTTTAACTGAAATATTTGAATAGTTTGTAAGTGAAATTAGTTCTGTGTGTTAAAAATCATTACCTTGAATTAGAACTGTTACTTGGGCTGTGATAGTGTAACTTTGGAGATAGTTGTTTGGCAGGGATAATTAGAGGGAAATTTAAATCTGTTTGCCTGGTGCTGGGGAGGGACATTAGCTGCAATTACCTTGGCTTTAAACAGGAATTACCTTGGCTTTCATAGTTCACTTGGGAGCTTAAACAGCAAGCTGGTAGGAAATGGGGCTGCAGTTATATTCTGTTTTAACTGAAATATTTGAATAGTTTGTAAGTGAAATTAGTTCTGTGTGTTAAAAATTATTACCTTGAATTAGAACTGTTACTTGGGCTGTGATAGTGTAACTTTGGAGATAGTTGTTTGGCAGGGATAATTAGAGGGAAATTTAAATGTGTTTGCCTGGTGTTTGGTGAGAGCCCTCCCACCCACCCTGTTTTGTATGCTTTCTTAAATACTGAAAAGCCACTGGGGGTTGGGATTGAAGGGCTGAGTATTTCTGTTTGGGACTGAAATTTGAAGCAACAGGAGCTGGTGGGCCTGTGACATCATACGGTACCTGATGTCTGCTTACACACACTGTTAGTGGGACCGAACACACACTGGACTGTATGTGTTTGTGAGACTTGGGAACTTTATTGGTGGGGTTGAAATTGGGTTTGTAAATAACTACAGTCAGTATAGAGAGAAACTGTACTCCAGGTGAAAGGGACTGAGAAAAGGGTGTGCTATTATAAACAGAGGGGGATAATCAGGGTGGCCATATTCCACCATGGCAGGCATCTTCGGAAGGGTTGTAGGCTGCTCAGGCTGTGGGATGGCAATAATTCTAAATTGGGCCTGGAGAGAGGGAGGCTGCCCACTCTGTAGACAGCTATCTTGTATCAGGAGTGAGGTATATTGGTTAAGGAGTAAGCTGGGGCTGGGGGTGTCCAAGGATAAGGGGTGTGGATATGGGCAGCAGAAGGGTGGGGCTAAGGGGAGGCAGGGGCAACGCTCTGAAATTACAGGACGTTATGTTACAGCAAGCAGGAGGGGGGATATTAGGGACAGAGGACCCTTAGATAGGGAAGTTGATGCTAAGGGGAAAGCATACGGGGTGAACATTCTGAATACAAAGAGACTAGAGGGGGAAGAGTCAGCAGGGGCTGTTGTGCGGAAGCCTAAGTCAGCAGACTGTGGGAAGGGAGCTCCTAAGGTGAACAGTGCAAGAGAAGAAGAAGACGGTCAGTTTAGAGATGCAGTCAGGGGAAACTCAGGTTACTTGATGGAGGCTGACATAGAGTGTCACAATAAATTTGAGCTACTAAGCAACCTAGAGGGGGAGGAAGGGGTTGGTGGAAATGAGGAAACTTATACAGAGGCCAGGGAGGGAGTCGGATACCCATAGGGCATCACAGACCAGCTGTGGAAAGGATAGACATAGTCCCAGAGGGAGAAGGGGAAACATATATGTTAAGCAAATGGGGGAGATGCAACATATTCCAGACATGAGGGAGGAGAGCATGATTGGAGAGAAACTGGGAGACAAGGAGGTGGGAGAGGAGCCCCCCTTCAGCAGGGAGGTCAGTACCAAGGATGGGGCCATAGCTAAAGGGACCCACAGAGAGCCTCTGGAGGCAGGGGTACTATTACAAGGGGAGGATGGTGGTGGGGGAAGGGAAACCATCAGGGCCAGGATAAATGGTTCGATAAGAGAGGTTAAAGGGGACACCTATTCAGAGGGGTTTGAGTTAAGTGGGCAAAATAGCAAGGGAGGCAGAGGGAGGGTGACAAGGGGTCTCTAATAAGGCAGGAAGACTCCCATGAAATTGAGATCATGAATAAAGGGGGGAAGGGGGCTGAGAGGGCATAGTGGAGGTAACCATAAGGATGATGGCAGTGTTAAGGTTCTGTTACTGGGGACTCAAGGATTAGGGGTATCCATTGGGAGGACAGGGGTGGATGCCATAGCCAGGTGAAGGTAGTGAGTATCTCTGGGCTGACAGTGCACAGAGCAAAGTTCATGTGTATTAAATGGTTAGGGATTGTGGAGGGAAACCGGATTTCTGGTGCATTTGGGAACTAATGATCTAGAGGAAATAGCGTTTGAAATCCAAGCAAGGTTCCAAGAACTTGCCAGAGTCTGTCGATAATGGATGCAACATTTCTTTCGGAGATATTGCCAGTACCAAAGGCCTCAGTGGAGAAAAAAATGAAGCTCACAGAGGTTAATGACTGGCTCAGGAAGTGGGGTGAAGAGAATGGGTTAAAATTAGGGAACTGGAATGGAGTTTGGGAGGATAAGGGACTATATGCCAAGGACAGGTTTCATCTTGCCCCATTAGGGAAAGAAGTCCTTAAACAGGGGATGGCTGACTACATACAAGGAAGGTGGGGTTTAAACTTGTAAGGGAGGAGGGATAAGGGAGGGGCTGATCAGAAGCCCTCTCCTCCAGATGAGGGGAGTAGCCTTCAAGCCCAAGGGGGAGGGGGAAACAGACTGGAGGTGGAGGTTTCAGGAGGAGCAGGGGGAGGATGGAAGTATAAGGAATCTGGGTGGGGTTCGACAAAGAGGATCAGGGATAAGGGGTTGGGGTTGGTGTTAGTAAATGCCAGGAGCTTGGGAAACAAGTTGCCAGAGTTCCAGGCCATGCTGTTCGAGGGGGGTGGATGTGGCAGCAGTCACGGAGACGTGGGCCAACAAAAACCATGACTGGGACCTAAATGTATGGGGTACACTATGCTTAGGAAGGATAGAAAGGAGGGCAGAGGGGGTGGAGTGGCTATGTTCATTAGAGATGACATAGAAATTGCTATGGTAGAAGAGGCAGAGGGAAACGTGGAGGCCTTATGGGTCACTCATCATCCCCAGCAGGAGATAAGATCAAGCTGGGAGTAGCATATAGGCCCCCGGGATGAGTGATGTTCTAGAGGATGGTTTGCTGGACAACATCATTGCCCAGTGTGGTCCAAAAGGGAAGGAGTAGTGTTGATGGGGACCTTAGTATGCCAGGTACAA
Organism: Neoceratodus forsteri; assembly: GCA_016271365.2. NCBI lineage: Eukaryota > Metazoa > Chordata > Ceratodontiformes > Ceratodontidae > Neoceratodus > Neoceratodus forsteri. Next base: position 352,557,975 of record JADMNL010000025.1, on the reverse strand, counting down.
ACTGGGGAACCATGTCCTCTAAGGTGGCCAAGGAGCAGAGGCTGCTGGATGGCTTCAGGATGTGTTCTTAACACAGCATGTGATGGAGCCCACAAGGGAGGGCCATGTCCTGGATGTGGTTCTGGCAGATGGGGATCTGGTAGGGGACATGGTTGTACAGGATCCCTGACTGGGAGTGACCACAATACTGTCTGGTTTCAAATAAGCATGGGGGAGTGGGGTGAGATCTAGGACACTGGCAGTGGACTTCAGGGGGCAGACTTTATGGGCATGGGAAATATTCTCAAGGATCAGTTGAAGGGATTACCTCAACGACAAATGTGGAAAGGAGATGGGAGGTCATAAAACCGGGACTTCATGAGGCAGTCAGGATCTGCGCTAAGTTGAAACGTAAGGGAGCAAGGTCACACAAACCATGCTGGTGGTCCAGTGAGGTACAGGTAGCAGTCAGAGAAAAGAAGGCAGCCTACAAAAAATACAAAACAACAAGAGGGGATAGGGATAAGGAAATGTACCAGCTTGCATCTAGAAAAGTCACCCGTATGGTGAGGGGAGCAAAGTCCAGTAAAGAGCAGCGGCTGGCACAGGGGATACATGGAGGGGAAAAGGGGTTCTTCCGGTACATTGGGGAGCGGAGAAAAACTAAGGGCCACCTCTGCAGATTGAGATCAGAAGGAGGGTGGGTGGAAGAGGCGAGGGACCAGGCAGAGGTATTTAACGAGTACTTTGCCTCTGTGTTCACTAGGGAAGGGGATGGGATATCTACAAAGCAAGGCACAAAGGGGATAGAAGTGGCAGGGAGTGGGATCAGGGGAGCAACAGAAATGGAGCAAGAGGGAGGGAAAGGTACCCCAGGGGTGTCACATCTGGATAAGGATAAAAAGACCAGTAAGGTGGAGGGGACTGATGATGCTATCTCCGCCAAAAGTGTGTGGTTAGCCCTCAAGAAAGACAAATCTCCTGGGCCGGATGGCATTCATCCGAGAGTGCTATGGGAATTGGCGGACATACTGGCTGCACCCCTGGCGGAGCTTTTCAGCAGGTCACTTGAGACAGGGAGGGTACCTAGGGATTGGCGAGAGGCACATGTGGTACCAATCCATAAAGGGGGGTCGAGGGAAGTACCAGGGAACTATAGACCCATCAGTTTGACCTCGGTGGTGGGAAAATTAATGGAGAGTATACTAAAGGAACGATTGGGGGTGTACTTGGAGGAGGCGGGAGGTCTGGATAGTCGGCAACATGGGTTTGTGCCAGGTAGATCATGTCAAACCAACCTTGTGGAGTTCTATGAATGGGTAACATCAGAACTGGACAGGGGTAAGCCTGTGGATGTATTATTCTTGGACTTCAGCAAGGCGTTTGACTCTGTCCCCACAATGGTCTGGTGGAGAAACTGATGGGGTTAGGAGTAGGCCCTTTGATGGTCAGATGGATTGAAAACTGGCTAGCTGGACGCACTCAGAGAGTAGTGGTCTGTGGGGAGCTCTCAAACCCTAGAGAGATAGGTAGTGGGGTACCACAGGGCTCGGTCCTGGGTCCGATCCTGTTTAATGCATACATATCGGACATCAGGGAGGGTATAGGGTGTGAAATGAGTCTCTTCACGGATGACTCCAAGATGGGAGCAGTAGTTGAGGGAGAAGAGGGGAGGTTGGCCCTGCAAGGGGACCTGGACACCCTGGAAAGCTGGGCTCACACATGGAAATTAAATTTCAATATCACCAAGTGCAAGGTGTTGCATCTTGGTCGGGGAAACCCTAAACACAGGTACACCCTGGGAGGGGAGGCGCTGGAGGCCTCAATAGGGGAAAAAGACCTAGGGGTCATGGTGGATACATGTATGAATAACTCTGAGCAATGCAGAAGAGCAGCTAGCAAGGCAAACAGGATGTTGGGATGCATCGTAAGGGGATCACCTCTAGGAGCAAGGAAGTGATTCTGCCGCTGTACAATGGACTGGTTAGACCACACCTTGAGTACTGTGTACAGTACTAGACCACACTGAAGAGGGACATACAGCTTCTGGAGAGGGTACAGAGGAGGGCAACAAAGATGATACGAGGGCTAGGATTTGACTTATGAGGACAGACTTGAGGAGCTCTGCCTGTTTTCATTGGAGGAGAGGAGAGACAGGGGGACATGATTGAGGTCTTCAAGTACCTCAAGGGAATAAATAGGGTAAACATGGAGGGGATCTTTAGACTAAAGCAGGGAGGTATCACCAGAGGGCATGGTTGAAGTTGGAAGGAGGAAGGGTGAGGGGGGAAAAGAGGAGGAGGTTTTTCACTGAGAGGGTGGTGGACCCTTGGAATGCACTGCCTGGTGAGCTGGTTCGGAGATCCACAGTGGAGGGCTTCAAGAGAGGGTGGGACAGACACAGAAAGTGGATGTATCAGATGATGGCCTGTCCCAGGGGGGTGGGGATGGATGATAGGGGTTTCTGGAGCACAAGGGATGGGAGGGTCTCGGCACCCAACTAAGGATCTAGGTTCGAGCAGACTCGATAGACCGTAAGGCCTAATCTGCTGGCAAATATTATGTTAGTATGTTACCTGCAGTTAATGATATCCATTCCAGATAAGTTGCTGGGTTTATAACCTAGTCAGAGTAATTAGAAGGAAAAAAATGCAAGTAATGGTTTGATTGTGTTTTGTTTTTGTTTAACCTGTTATAGCAAGTTAAATTACTAGTGCCCCTGTAAATGAGCTCACCTTGTGGATGCCCCACTGATCCGCCCCTTCCTGCTCTGCCACAGGAAATGTCACAACTGTGGTACCCTATAAAAGGAGTGTAGTGTGGGGTTGGTGGCTGGGCCCTTCCCCTGCCGAAAAAGAAGAACCACGGACGAAAGAACAAGGAGGTAAGAGCAGAAACAATCAGTCAACAACAAATGCAGTAACCCTGAAAGCTTATCCTAATGTTAGATAAAACTGTAAAGCACCACCTGTAATAATTTTAGAGAAGATACACGCTGTAAGAAACACTTTGCTACAGAGAAAAATAAAACAAAACGATGAAATGTTAGCAACAAACAGTAGCAATCCCTGTGAGTAAAAAATAAAAACAACACCACACAGTAAATCTGCTTAGCCAAAAGAAGTCTTAATCCTTTTCCCTTGCTCTGGTAAGTTTATCTACTCTGCCTTTCAAGCAGTCTTAGAAGGAAAGAGCTCAGGTGAAGCTAGGTGCCTTGGCCAGCAAACCGAGTCTTCTACCATCTACTTCTATATTTTTATTTTACCGCTTTTGTGCCTGGGAACCTTATATTTAATTTTACATGTTCTATCAATGTTTGACATAACTGATACAGCTAAAAAGAGAACAGGATCCACAGGTTTTAAAAACTGTACAAAGTGTTTTCAGTTCCTGGCAAAGGCACACTACCACGGGCTTTATTTAAAGTGCCTGGGTTCAGATCACGACTTTATTAACTGTGAACTTTACACAAGGTTTTGCACTAAACCCAAAAGAAAAAGGCTTTGAAAAGAGAAGAATTTATGGCTTCTCAGTCCGCCTCTATGTCACCAAGGGACAATAAAGGCTCAGAGGGCACTCCAAATGATAGTGGAAAGCACACGTCACAGGGTTCTTCTCCTCATAAGCAGCAGTCCTGGTCAAAGAGGACAGATATAAAAGGTAAAGCTGTTCAGCCATTGGAAAGGCTTGGAAAAGATGGTAGACATCAGGTTGCCCAAAACGGGGAACCCTGATTCCAGTGATGGCAAAAAATCAAATATAAGAGCCTGGGAGCACAAACAAGAAAAGCACATCCCTGCCACTCCTCCTCTGAAAGAAAAGAAGGCACTGGAGCAGAATCAAATGCCCTCAACGAAGGACATGACAAAAAGTGTGGAAGTTTTTCCCGTCCTTCTAGGCCATGGGAAACTTATTAAATGTACCTGCCTCCTCCCCAGGTTCCAGTTTCAGACAACTTGCCTGTAGAGGAGGGGATATGTATTATGAATAGGAGGAGGAGGAAAGTGAACCCATAAAACTTGATGGTTCCCCTGACCAGGACTCCAGTTCCCTTCCCAGACCTACAGAGGATTACACCTCTTACTCCTAATACATCAAACAAACGGTGAACACCTTCAACATCCCCTCTCATGAAACAGAGGAGAATGAGGAAGAAGAGGAGTTCATGGATATGATGGAACAGGCCACTACAAGGAGACTACTGGACCATTGGTCCCATCCACAAGTCCCTCACAAAGGCCATAATCAAAAATCATGTCCGCGGGCTGGCCTGAGGGCGCAGCAGTAGTGCTACCCCTCAGAATGTTGGTAACCCCAGGTTCGGGAACAACCTCGGGGTGCTAAATGGTCAGCTAAGGGGAGGCTGAATGAGCATTTTATGGATAGCTCTCCTCCAGGGTGGGAGGCCATGAGCTTCCTGTGTGCAAGTGAAACCCAGTGAAGACTGCGTGTAAACCAACCAGGACCACATACTGCAGGGGCAGAGACATGGCGGATGTCTGCACATTGACATCATTGCACGTCTGCACCTCCAGGAGAACTGCAAAGCAGAAAAATGAAAATTACGTACCTACCGTAATTCTTGAGCTTCTTGGATGAAGTCTCCACCACTCATTCACACTAGTGGGAACTATGCCAGAGGCACTAGAACCGAGCGGGAGCCATAAATCTTCGGGAGGGCCAGCACCGGGGTAGGACCGTGCACGTGCAGTGCTGCAAGACCAGCTTGCACTGTATAGGTTACCTCAGCATCGACCAACTGCCTTAGTACCTTTTTTACCAAGGAGGTGCAGCGTAAACCAACCTAGAGAAACTAACCTATGTCGGGCATAAGATAGTCCAAATGACCCGTATAAGAAGGGTCAACACAAAAGAGTCTTCACGGCACAGCCATCAAGGGAGTGAAGACCAAAAACAGATAAGTGAGCTCGGGGGATGGAGGGCGGGTGTGTGAATGAGTGGTGGAGACTTCGTCCAAGAAGATCAAGAATTATGTTAGGTACATAATTTTCATATCTTCTTGGACATAAAGTCTCCACCACTCATTTACACTAGTGGGAGAGTGCCGAGCTAAAATAATCCCCCGAGAAGGGCGTCAGGAAAGAGGAGCTCACTTAGGACAGAAGTCCATTCAGGATTGTCCTGTCAAAGAATGGATGCTGTCTGGCATGGACATCCAAAGCATAGTGCTTCACAAAGGTGTGCACAGAGCTCCAAGTAGCTGCATTGCAGATGTCTGCAATGGGCACATTCCATATTTCTTCCAGAGATGCTGCGACTGCTCTGGTAGAATGGGCATATACCCTGCGTTCCAGCTTGACCTGTGCCATGGAATAGCACTGGCGGAGACATGCTACCAGCCATGCTGAAATACACCTGGTGGCAACACGCTGACCCAGCCAGGCCATGCTGAATGATACAAAGAGTTGCTCTGACTTGCGGATCTCTTTAGTTCTGTCAATGTAGAACTGCAAAACTCTTAACATCCAGAGACTGTAGGGTACGCTCTCCTTCATTCTGGAAGTTTGCAAAGTAGGTTGGAAGGACCAAGGGCTGGTTCAGATGGAACTCCAAGACTACTCTGAAGAGAAATGTAGGGTGGGTTCTGAGAACCACCTTGTCTTTGTGAAAAATACTGTATAAGGAGGGTCTGTGACCATGGCATGTATTTCAGACACTCTGTGAACAGAGGTAATGGCTACAAGGAAGGCAGCCTTCCAAGTCAGGAACTTCAAGTCGCAGGTTGCTAGAGGCTCGAAAGGTTTACGAGTGAGCATGTTTAGCACAAGGCTAATATCCCAAATGGCTACTGGTCTCCTGACTGGTAGCCTGGTGTGGAGTATACCCTTAAGGAACCTCTTGACCAAGGGCAACTGTGCCATAGACACAGTGTGGATAAACTCGTGATAAGCCGAGATTGCGCAGAGATGAACCTTCACCGTTGAGTATGGTAGCCCTGTATTTGACACATCTAGCAGATACTCCAAGACTTTGTTTGGTGGGCAAGAAAAGGGGTCCAGGGAGGACTTTGCACACTAGATGGAGAATCTCTTCCACTTTGCCATGTAAGTTTTCCTAGTAGATGGCTTGTGCGCTGCTAGGAGAATGTCTGAGACTCTATGAGAGACATCAAATCTACCCACTTCTATCTCCTCAGGAGCCAGGCATGGCAATGAAGAGACCTCAGGTTGGGATGGACCACTGGGCCCTGGGTCAGAAGGTCTGTCTGAAGTGGTAGTTGTCTTGGTGGAACTTCTGATAATCTGTTTATTAATGGAAACTAAATCTGACCAGGCCAGTATGTGGCGATGAGGATCATTCTGCCCCCCTCTGCCTCCAGTTTGAGCAGCATGCTCTGAATTAAGGGAAGAGGAGGAGGAAACGTGTAAAGAAAGTGTCTTGTCCACCACAGCCTGAATGCATCTTGACAAAAAATGCCAGGTTCTGGATTCCTGGAGCAGAAGAGAGGCAGTTTAGCATTGAGTGGGGATGCAAAAAGGTCCAGGTCCAGTGTGCCCCACTCTTCGAAGAGCGACTGCACGATGTTTGCATCAAGAGACCACTCATGTGGATCCACCTCCGTTCTGCTGAGGTGATCTGTTGATCATTCTGGACTCCAGGCAGGTAGACTGCTTGAATCAGAGCTTTGTGTTCCATGCACCACACTCTCATCGCTTCCCTGCACAGATGGTAATAGTGTGCTCCACCTTGCTTGTTGATGTAGTACATCACTGCTTTGTTGTCCATCTGAAGGGAGAATTGTTTTGCGACAGAAGATGTCCTTCAGGGCCTGGACAGCGTACAGGACAGCTCTCATCTTCAGGACATTTATGTGGAGATCGGAACTCTTCCTGATTCCACAGACCCTGGGTGTCGAGATCCAGACAGTGAACTCCCCAGCAGATCAGAGATGCATCTGTGGTGATGGTGATCTGTGTCTCCAGTGGAGCAAAGGGAAAGCCTTGAAGCAGGTTGTCCTCTTGAGTCCACCAAGTGAGTGACCACTTTAGAGGTTTCGTCACCTTGATGAGAAAGGACTGTGGATGTGTAGTCGGGGACCACTGAGTACTGAGCATCTACTGAGTGGTTCTCATGTGAAGACGAGCCAAAGGCATCATGAACACTAATGATGCCCAGCATCCGCTGCATCAAAAGAGCGCAAACCGAGTCATTTTCTTTGATGAAGCGAGCCATCTGGAGGATATCGTTCCTCTTGTCCTCTGGAAGGAAGGCCCTTGCCCTGGAGGCCTCCAGGAGGGCTCCTATGAAGTGGAGTTGCTGGGAGGGCTGCAGCTGTGATTTTTCCAGATTCAACAGGACTCCCATGGATGTGAGGAACCTGGAAGCTGTGGTCACCACTTCCTGTGTCCCTTGTCTGGAGGAGCTTACTAGGAGCCAGTTGTCCAGATACGAAAATACTTGAACTCAGAGTTTCCTGAGATGAGCAGCGGGTACTGCAAAGCACTCTGCAAAAACACATGGCACCGAGGACAGCCCAAAGGTTAGTACTCTGAATTGGGAAGTATTGACCCAGGGCCACAAATCAGAGATACTTGTGGTGGCCTGGGTGCACAGAAACACGTTGGTAGGCATGCTGCATGTCCAGGGACACCAGCCAATCGTTTTGATGATTCAGAGGTAGAAGCATACCGAGCGATATCATCTTGAATTTTTCCTTGAAGAGGAACTGGTTTAACTTCCTTAGGTCTAGAATAGGGGGCATACTGCCTGTCTTCTTTGGAGCTAGGAAGCAATGGGAGTAGAAACCTGTGTTCTGTTGATCCTTAGGAACTACTTCTACTGCCCTGTGGTTCAGAAGGCCTTGAATCTTGGAACAGAGGTGGTCTGACTGTGATAGTTTGGGCTGTCGTTTTGGGTGGATGATCCGATGGGGGATCTGAAAAATTCAGAGAGTAACCCTCGCAAATTATCCTGAGAACCCATTTGTCTGAAGTGACTGACTTTACCTGGTTGTAAAACTGAGTCAGAAGGCCCCCCCCCCCCACTGCCGAAGAAGCATCCCCCTTAAACAGCTGAGGTGGGACCTGGGCCGGAATTTCAGAGGGTGGCACTATGCGCCTTTGGGCCCTGTGCCTTCTGCTGCATTTTCTTTTGCTGCTGAGGGGCCTGATTCCTGTTGAAGCCCCCTCTGCCTTTACAATGAAAGGACTGATGGTCGTGAAACTGCCGGCGGCTTGTGCCCCATTGAGGAGCAGCAAGAGTCAGTCTGGCCGTCTTAATGGCAGTCCTAGTTTTCTGGGTGGCCTCCAGTGCCTGCTCCACCTGTGGGCCAAACAGATAAACTCCATCAAATGGCAAATTCATGACTCTTTGCTGAGCATCATTTGTAAACCCCGAAGTCCATAACCATGAGAGGCGTCGGATGAATATCCCAGCTGCCGCTGCCCTCGAGGCAGTGTCAAAGACATCCATAGCAGCCGTAAGTTGCTGATTATTGTACTCAATACCTCTAGTACTAGTCTGGAGAAGCTCTGAACTAGTGTCCGACTCTGGAAGGGCTTCTTCTGAGGTTTTTAGCGAATGCCAGAGGGTATACTCAAACTGTGAGAAATAGCCCTGGTAGCTAGCAATACGCATTTCCAGGACAGCGGCGACAAAGACTCGCTTCCCCAATGTGTCAGTCTTACAGGATTCTTTATTCATTGGACAAGCCTTAGACTCCTGAGGGAGAATGGCTTCATCGTTTTCTGCCAAGACCACTATGGTGTCTGCAAAGGTATGAGAGGCCAGGATTGGGCGATTCTTAAAGGGAGTGTACTTCCTGACTGTGGACATGGCCATGGAAGGAATAAGCGCTGGACTGTCCCACACCATCTGTGAGAGAGTTTCGAAAGAGGGCTGTACCGGAGGCGTCAATTTCACAGGGATCTCCGGGACATGAGGATAATGAAGGCGCAACAGTTTCCCCAGATCAACCTCTGAGGTCTAGAAAGAGAGGGTGGAATTCATGTTCTTCAGTAGAGATTTAAAAGACAGGTCTTCAACCAAAGGCTCTGCTAAAGTAGAGGGCTTACTTCCCACTCCGAAGGATGAATCTTTATCGAAGTCGTCTCCTAATCTCAGATCAGGATCAGGCTCAATATCATCTCCTACTAGCCCAGGAGGAATAGTAGATAAAGGAAAGGGAGGAAAAAGAACAGGAGGAGGTACTGCCCGAATCGGAGTCGAGAATCCCGGCACCTGCAACGGTGCTGCTCCGCCAAGACCAGAGTCGAAGGCGGCACTGAGTGCCTGAGGACCCCAACTCAAAAAACGGGCACCCAAGGATGAAGGTCTGAAAACATGAGTAAGAGAAGGTAGTACTGGTACTGGCCCCTGCGCTGCAGCCATATGAGGGGGAAAAGCACAAGAGCGTGGCGTCGACAACACCGAAGAAGGTGCCACGTGAATAGGCTGATCCAACTGCCCTGCCCGCAGATGCGAGGCACCTAGGCCCGAAGGCCCCACGGTTGTCTCTGCAGGCTTGGGGTGTCGGGACAACCACCGAACCCACTGCTCCATATGAGTGTCCCAATGATGAAACTGCTCACCAGAGGACCCCCCCAAGGGGCAGGAGAGACTATGGAGTCGAGGATGTCGGCAACCGGGAACAGAAACCGTAGGCAGCCCCAACAGAGTCAGAGCCGGTCTCCTCTCCCCCACTACAGATGATCTTCGTGCAGACATACCAGAGAGCAACCTTGAGCGGTAACGCTTTTTCTTCAACCGGTGGGATGAAGAAGAACCGGAGGCTGAGTGGTGCCGGGTTCCCAACAAAGATCTAGAACAGGCTTACTTCTTTTTTCTGCTTTTGAGAGGAATGCCCTTCCTCTCGCGCACTGGACTGCCTGTAGTCAGACCCCCCCCATAGAGGGCGGCGGACCGGACCCAGCCCTGCTAGAAAAACAGATTTCATGCAAAGTCTCCCTACTGTCACCGGCCCCGTTCATGGTTGACTCCGTTGAAGGCAGGCTGAAGAAGACTTCTTGTGAACGTCATTTAAGAATAAACTTTTTTTCCTTTTCTTTAACTAAATAATAGATGTCTAATAAATAAATATACTAAAAACTAATTAAATACTGAAAGACTATGCTGCTGTCGTACAGACGTGAAGATCTGACTCCTGGCAGGTGAGCGTCGTCACTGAAGCGCAGTCGATGGTGGGAAAAAAAAGTAACTGAGGTGGTGGGAGGGTCGACACCGAGGTAGCCTATACGGCGTGACCCAGTATCACGCCGCTGCACCTGTGCAGTCCTACCCTGGTGACTGCCCTCCAGAAGATTTTTGGCTCCCACTCGGTACTAGCGCCTCCAGCGTAGTTCCCACTAGTGTGAATGAGTGGTGGAGACTTTATGTCCAGGAAGATCCCCTCAGGGACAACAGCAGGATGACGTTCCCAGGGCACCTTCCCAAATGATGCCCCAGTTGTCAGCCTTAGCTTAGCTCTCTGGTTGATCTCAGTCTCTCCCCTCCACCAGGAAGTCTCACTGCAGGATCAAGCTGAGGGCTACCCAGTCTAGCTGGCTTGGGGAGGATGTGGGTGGGCAGTCCAAAGGGCTGAACAAAGCATACATCCCCACCTGAACTGGAGAGAGAAATGGAACTGGAAAAAAACAATCATGTCAGCACTTAATTCAGCTGCTGGCATTAATAAGAAAACTGAAAGCGTGACACAATTAGGCAGTAGGGAACCAAACCACGATCCACTAACAGCATTCAGCACACTTACAGTAAAAGAAAAGCAATATCACAGTTCGGAAGACAGTCCGGTTGCAATTTCAGCTTTCCTGAGCAAAACCATGATCTCTGTGGTGATTCAGACGTCCTGACAGGCCAATTGAGTGGAGCAAATCTTCGGTCTTCTTCAGGCAAAGGTACAGTCACAATTCAGCAACTTTTGTCACAACTGGTTCAGATACAGTCCAGATATTTAAGCACTCTTTAAGGATCCCTTTCGAGGGACAGCAGGCAGACAGGCCAAACTCAGCCTTTCCACCAGTTTCCCACATGACTACGCAGGAGAAGCTGCTTGAATCACAGGAGCTGTTCACTCTCTCAACTCCAAACTCAGACTGACGGGACTTCCTCTGAGATTCAAAAGGTTTGGTTGGTTGATCCATCTGTCTGTCACAGCTAGAACTCCCCCTTCAGGTCCACTTAGGCGCCAAAGTGAAAAAAAGTAGAGTTACGTAAGAACTTACCGTAACAGCAGATCTTCGAGAGAGGCTCTTGCAGTAGTGGAGGCCTCCAACAGCCCGGAGGCGCCTGGGCCCGAGCACGCAGCCAGGGCGGGCCGCCTTGGAAACTTACAAGACGGCCGTCGAGGAGTGGTCCCCCAGAGGGGATGTTACCTGGAGCATGGCGACTCCAGCCGGAGTTGCGGTGGAAGAGGAGCCCTTGTCCCGATGCTTCTCCTTGTCCTTCTTCTTGCAATGGCCTTCGGGGGAAGTGGACGCCTGCCGGAGCTTTTTCGACTCCTTCTCCATGGAGGACGTCTTCTTCTTGAGGATATGGGCCTCCAGGAACTGCTGCCTCCATCTGCGGGTGGCAGCGTTAAATTTAAGGCAGTACTGGCACTTCTCCACCTGATGGTCTGAGCCCAGACAGAAGAGGCATTGGGAATGGCCGTCCTTGTGTGGGAGTTTGGCGCTGCATGAGTCACACTTATTTTTGTGCTTGGTGGGTGTAGGGGACGACATACATCAACGAAAGGCTGACGATTAAGTCGAATAACCAAAAAAAACGACGGTAAATACTACCGGCGACAGAGCTGACGTTAGCTGAACTTTAATACGAGGCGCTGACACACATGAGTTAACGGCGAAAGAACTGAAGGCGGTGGAGACCGCCTTTATACTGACGCCACATGACGTTGGTCACCTGACATGGGGGCGGTCCCCCGCCAGAGACTGCTAGCTAGAAATTTTTCCGTTGGGTCCTGACGCTGGCCGGCATCAGTCTTATACATAATTACCTACTGCAAGAGCCCTCTCGAAGTACGATCTACAATTCCTACAGAAATTCACTCCCACAAGACCCCTTGGGACAGACTCCATTTTAAGGCCCCCAAAAGGTACTGATTGGTGCAAAACAGAAATGTCCATGCTGCAAAGAAAGGCAGGTCAGACAAACTATAATACCACTGTTCTTAGAGCAGCTAATCAGCAAACAATTACCAGTTCTAACGTAGCTCCGTCTGCACCATTAGCGATGGCAGAACAGAGCATTATTACTGCAGCTCAGGCGGGACTTGAGCCCGGAAACATTCGGCTCCTACCCAAATTAATTATACACTACAAAAATAATGTCTCTTAAAGAGACAAGCACGGAAGCTAACAGGGCACTCTCATGCAAGCACTTTTACACCTGTAAAGACACAGAACGCCCGCCTGGCAGTGGGCATTTAAGCACACCCAAGGAAGACTTTTGGGAACCCCCATTTATAGGGGGTTACACCTTTCCCTGCCTGGAAAAAACTTGGCATCTGCGTCAAGTCTATGCTCACAACAACGTTATTTGAAGACAGTGTACTTATACAAAATATATGCTTCATTTCCATTACTATACATATCCAAAATAGCTAATACATATATATTATGGCAACAGTTATGCATTTTTCATACATTCAGTAATGATTTCACTAAGGTTCACACAATAATATTACTGTACTCATTCATGTTATAGTTTCTTGCATTCTAAACAACATAGATGGGGTCCCATCCCTATCAGCTAACTTGTGGCTAGACGGGGCAGGGGCACCATGTCCTGAAGGATGGACAATCAACTTGGAAGTAACAGAAAGGCTTAGTTTGGGCAGTGAGCTCTTTGAAACATAGATACCCTTGTGGACAACATTTAAAGAAAGATCTACTGGTCTCCCAGGGGAGTCGTAGCTCAGACGTATTACAGGTTTAACTGCTCTCCCAGACTTCCTTGGGGAAACAGGTACAGTCTCTAGAATACCAGCATCTGCATCAGTCTAGAAAGGGGTACCTCTGCACTGGGCGAAGTCTCCAGTAGCGGAACATTATCGGCTCCTTGCACAGCAGATTCTGCTTCCACATTACTTTGCTTATTATTTTCTCCTGAAGAGGGCCCGGGTTGCTCAGCCTGAAGGAACTCTTGGATCATTGAATTTTGAAGGGGTACTATCAACACTGTCATATTGTTCTGCAGGTTCTGGTGTGTCACCAGGAGGATTTCCCACAGCAGATTCCTCCTCAGGTAATTCAAACAGTTCCACCAGACACAAGGAATCTGCAATTTCAGACGTAATATTCTGCACCTCACTTTCAGGGGGCACTGGTTCCAGGGAAGAAGCTGGGGGGATAGGCAGCTGTAAAGACCCAGCTTCATCCCCACAATTCTGCAGAGGATTGCCTCGAAACAACTGGCTCAGTTCATAAGAAGGATAACAGGCATTGTCACATTCACTTTCATCAGAAATGGACTGACAGTCATCATCACTCTGGGCCTGCCGGGGCAGAAGGCCTTAGGTCTGGAACAACAGGGGCAGGCTGACTGTCTCTTTTTGGCAGCAGCACAAGTCACTGGCCCTGGAGAGGTGTCGGTTCAGCATCAATGATCACTTGGCCGATGGGCAGTAGATGATTGCGGTGCATTATCTTGACAGCTCTAGAATTGTTCTCAGGGCGCACCTTGTACACAGGCAGTTCATACAGTTTACCGATCACTATGTGTGGAAGGTGATGCCACCTGTAAGCAATTTTATGCTTTCCATGTAGTCCCAAATTGCGCAACAATACACTGTACTTCACTTTCTTGTCATGCCTCTCTTTGTTGGCAAGGTTTCTCTTGGCGGCCACTGTTTGAGCCAGTTGATATGCATGGTTCAATTGAGCTTTCAGTTTCTGTACATATTGTAAATAGTTCTCAGCTCAGACCCCATCCAGGGAGACCCCAAAGCAAACATCTACGGGCAGCCGGGCTTCCCTCAGGGAACATGAGACGATAGGGAGAGAATCCAGTAGCATCACTTTTGGTGCAACTGTAAGCGTGTACCAAGGTGCTAATCTGCTGACTCCACTTAGACTTATCCATAGGATGGAGAGTACCCAAAAGGGTTCTGTTAAAGCGTTCTGGCTGGGGGTCCCCTTGAGGGTGATAGGGAGTGGTTCTGGACATTCGCACCCCCCATAGAGAGAGCATTTCTTTGATTAGTTTACTTTCAAAGTCTCTTCCTTGGTCGGAATGGATACGTTGGGGTGCACCATAGTAGACAAAGAACTTTTCTACAAGCACCTTGGCCACTGTAGAGGCCTTTTGATCCATGGCCGAGAAAGCTTGTGTGTATCGGGTAAAGTGATCGGTTACTACCAGTACACTGCCAATGTTCTTTTGATCGGGCTCCAGACACAGGAAGTCTATACAAACCAGTTCCATGGGGGCACTGCTAGTGATGTTGAGAAGTGGGGCAGCTTTCTGGGGCAAAGCTTTCCGCTGGAGGCAGCGACTGCAAGTTTTGACATAATTCTCAACATCTGCCCCCATTTTCGGCCAATAGAATCGGGATCGTACTAAGCTGAGAGTCCGGTCAATACCGAGGTGTCCCATGTGGTTATGGAGGGACCACAGTATCAGCTGTTTGAAGGCTGTGGGTAGGACCAACTGCTGCTTGTCCACTTGACCTTGATGATCTACTGTCTCTCTATATAATAACTCATCTCATAACTTTAGTCTGGGGCCTTCTTTGAATAACAGTGCAGTTCATAAGTCAGCAGAACATAATTTAGACACATCCTTCCCTGCACGCAGGGCATCAAGTGTGGGCTGAATCATGGGGTCGTGGGATTGAGCCCACTAAATGCTGTCACTATCAAACTGGGGCAAAGCACTGATATCTAATGCAGAAAAATTACAATAAGTGGCAGGTATGCAAGTATCGGGGGGCCCCAAACAGTCCACCAGGCAGTCCACGGTGTCTGCAAACAACTGCTCATCTTTGTCAAACTTTTGGCACAATGCTTTAATAGAAGGTTCAGACAGCCTCACCCAATTGTCTTTGGAACTTGGCCACCGTGAAAGGACATCAGCATCAATATGGTTCAGTCCAGGCCAGTATTCAACTGCATAATCGTAAGTTGACAAGGCAGAAAGCCACCGGTGCCCAGTGGCGTCCAACTTGGCTGAAGTCTGTACATACATTAGAGGATTGTTATCAGTCTTTACTAATATCTTGGCCCCACAAAGGTACTCATGGAACTGATCGACTATAGCCCACTTTAGAGCAAGGAACTCCAACTTGTGCACAGGATAATTCCGCTCGGAGGGTGTCAAGCTGCGACTGGTGAAGGCCACAGGTCTCAGGCCATCCTCATATTCTTGATATAGCACAGCCCCAAGCCCTTTCAGGCTGGCATCTGTGTGCAGGACATATGGTTTGGTGGGATCAGCATATGCAAGGACTGGGGCGTGGGTAAGCTGATAGATGGCTTCGAAGAATGCCGCCTCACACTCGGGGGTCCAACGGGTTCCAAAAGGTTCACCTGTTCGAAAATACACCTTGTCTTCTTCTTTGAAGGACCCCTTCTTGTATCTGCAGTTGGTGGGAGAATAGCCTTGGGTAAGATTAAGGAGCAGCTGGATTACCTTTGAATAGTCCTTAATGAATTGGCGATAGTAGCTGCAAAACCCCAGAAAATGCTGCAGCTCTTTCGGGTTGGTGGGCTGGGGCCAGGTGGTTAGGGACTCTACTTTACTGGGGTCTGTCTGTATCCCCTCAGCTGACACTATATGTCCCACATATTTTACAGATGCTTGAAAGAACTGCCACTTGTCTATGGATAGCTTGAGGCTGAATTCTTCCAAGCGATCGAGGACTTTGAACAGTCTGGCCTCATGTTTTTCTAGCATGGGACCGAAAACAATGACATCATCCAAGTACACTAAACATTCTAGCAGATTCATGTCTCCTACTGCAGATTCCATCAACCTCTGGAAGGTAGCAGGGGCACCCGAAATCCCCTGTGGCATCCTCAGAAATTCATAGAACCCCAAAGGACACATGAAGGCTGTTTTCTCACAGTCTTTCCGGGCCATCGGGATTTGATAATATCCACTGCAGAGATCAAGTACTGAGAACCAGTGACTCTTGTTCAGGCAGTCCAGGGCATCCTGTATGTGGGGCATGGTGTATTGACCTGGGACAGTCCATCGGTTAAGGGTCCGATAAACCACACACATACTCATGGACCAATTTTTCTTGTGCACAACTACAACGGGAGATGTGTACAGGCTTCTTGACTCTTGAGTAATTCTGGCAGCGAGCATCTCCTGTAGGTGACCCGAACATCGTCTATATCAGCTAGAGCAAGGCGTCGGGACCGCTCTCGGAAAGGTCTGTCATCGTGCAGCCGAATATTATGCTCAGCACCATGGGCACCACATCCCATTCTTTTAGTGAAAACACTTGGTCTCTCTGGGCAAGTTTCCTACTGATCCGAGTCTTCCATTCAGCAGATAAGGGGGAATCACCAAAGTCAAACAGGTCTGGGGTCACCTCCTCCTTCTCGTCGGAATATTTGTTGCTGGGTAATACTGCAGTGTACTATAGCTAGTATATACCTTCTGTTCACTCGAACTTCTCAATCTAACACAGTTCGAATCTGGACCATTACCCGTCATGCATAGGCATGGGCATGGGCAGGTAGGATAATGGGTTTAACCAATAGCCCCTCTGGCAACTTTCCTTCACCTGGTGTGTCCAGCATTAATATTTTGTTTCTCATGTCTCTTCTAAGACAGACTTCTCCATGAACAGTATACTGAGTATTGAGTGGCAATATCAAGGAATCAGGGTCCTTCTTCCAGACAATTCCAACGGGCTCATCCTGGTCTTCTGCCACAGACTGCCTCTGCAGCTCATAGGCTTTCTTGATCAGAGCTGGAATTCTCATTGCCCGACCAGTCTGTTGGTCTTGTTTCTCTTGGCACAACTGCGCCAACCTCCCAAACATGTGGGCGTTGGTTCCAATGAGTAGGGGGACCCCATCATACATCCCTATAGGAGGGCACACCAGGGCCAACGTCTCTACTTGTTCATCTATACCAGTTACAGCTGCAGGAAAAGACAGCCAGAGCCAGACATATCCTAGGTAGGGATAAGACTCGTCACTCAGGCCCCACACATGCAGGCCTTCTAGAGATTGTAATGGCACATCAGATAAGTGTTTCTCATACCAGTCCTGGAATACAATAGTCATTTGCGACCCGCTACTTAGCACAGCCCGAGCATGGACACCATTGACAGTCACAGTAGTCTCCGTCGAAGGGCCCACCAATTTGGACCAGTCTGGAAGGGCGGTAGCAGAGACATGGACAGACGATTTAGCCACGAAGAAGTTTGGGCTAGTATTTCTTGAGCCTTCACTGCGCTCGTTGCTGGTGCCCCTTGGCCATGGTCTCGCTTTCCGGAGCTCCCCCTGAAGTCTGTATACAACTTTATCTAGGTCATTTGGGGACCGGCATTCTTTCTTCATATGCCCATCCTTCCACACAACTATGACAATATATGCTTTGCAGGGTCTGGCATGGCTGAGACATCACATTGGGAGCTGAGGTGGGGGTACCTCTAACTGAAAATCTTGGTTCCACCTCTGTCTGCGGTGTGGCGAGCATTGGGAGACATCTCAGCAATTCTTCACTTCCATAGTCAAGTCATCAATTTTTGAGCTACTGCCAGCAGGAGATACCTGGGTGTGCACCCCCCCCCCCAATAGTAGACACACTCTGATAAGGATCAGGGTCTGTACCAGCAAGAGCAGTCTTCATAAAGAGACCGGCTTTGATTGCTCTGAACTCCCTCAGCAGTTCGTCCCATGGCGGAGCATCCTTAGCAATCCCTTTCTTGCTGGGCTCCCAGGGACTGGCACCAGCATTTAGTTCTCAGATTCTATCATGTGATTTCTGGAATTCCAGGCCATAAGCAAATGACCCCATGCCTGGAGCAGGGGTTGCGGCAGCTATGAATGCATAGGGTTCCGGAGAACCTTCCTCCTCCTCAACTTCCCGTACCTCCTTCATCAACATGTGGAAGGGCAGGGGATCAGATTTCCTTTGGTGCAGTTGCAATTTGAGCAAAACCCAGCTGGAATGCCGGGCACAGCGGACTATATGATCCAGTCTTACCTGGTCCACCACACTAGAGGCCCAGCCTCCTTTCCGAAAAATGGTTGGAAGGATTCCCTCTAATCGATCCATGTAGGCAGATGACAATTCCCCTGGCTGTTGTTTAACATCTTTAAGTTTCCATTTCAATGCCTCAACACTAGTGGTGCCCCCAAACACATTTTCAAGGGTGACTAAGTACTCTTGGGCTTTGGCGTCAGGGTCAGAGGACCTCAGGGAGCGAAAAGCTCGTAGGGTGGGCCCCTGGAGGCTTTCCTCCAGGCGGGCCCTTTTTTCGGCCTCTGAGCATTGCCAGTCTTGTACCGCAAGGGTAGCAGAGTCTATCCAGGTCTCCAGGTCAACTTCCCCATTAGGAGTAGGGAGGATGCCAGAGAACACCTTGAGCTTGCGGTAAGGGTCGTGACTACCTGCTGGCAAAGAGGCAGGTACAGAAGCTGTTGAAAGAACAGGTGCTGGGGCTGGTATGGACAGCAGGGAAGGGACACTCCCAGATGGCATGAATCATTTTTTTTAAATCCTCCACGGTTTTACCATCCTCTAGTAACAACTTGGCAAACTTCTCCTCAAAAGACTCCGATAACAGTGGGGGCTCATTCTCTAAGGGATCCTTATCATCTTTAGTTATCACCCTCCAGGCGGCTGGGAATCCCTCTGGGATGATAGTCTGGGGCACCTTTGAACTGTCCAGGGGGTCAATACACTCCACGAAGACCATGAGAGTTTGGGCAGTTAAATCAGCCTGTTGACCCACCACTACAGATTTTTTTCAAACATTCAACTTTGGAAAGTGCCCCTTCAACAGTGTCCTTAATAGTGCCCATAGGTATATCCAGTATTAGCAAGGCATTAAGGGGGTCAATCTCCTGTTCCGTACACCACCCCATCAACTGGTGTACAGCCATTTCTACTGGGGTAGCCATTAATCTTTAACAATAATTCTTGATTTTGGCCACGGGGGGTGCTAATCCCAGCGGTAGCCTCCAAGATTCAACCCCTAGGCGACGCTATCTCAAGGGCTACTACCCCTGCCTGCATGACTAGCTGCAGGTTAAGGGGCCTGGGTACTGAAAACAGGTGCCTCCACCCAGAGGAAAGGGTCAGTGGTAGCGTAGCTGACCTGGGTACAGCCTTCTGGGACACTGTGACCCCCCTCTTTCCCTTCTAGTGGCCTAAAAAATGAACAGCATACACAGGTACAATAGCCCCTAATCAACATACAAATCCCCACTCCATCTGCACTTACCACCAGTCCGACCCTGGAATCCCCTGTAAAATAAGGTTAGACACAGCAGGTAACAACAGTACAGTGCTTCTGGTACAAAATGGAATCACAGTCAGGTTAAATGCAAAAATAATTAGATCTGATTTATTCAGGGGGAATGAAAGAGGGAGGGGCGTAATTTAGCTGATTAGTTCTGTAACTGATTCAATCAGGCAATCATGCATGCACTTTAGAGTCCCATCACAGTCACACACTCTGAGTACCCAGTTGGAACAAAGAGGGACTAGCCTAATTCATTGCCCGGGGTAGGCCAGTGTTGCAGCTGGTTGGGGTCCTGTGATGGAAAGAAGAAGCATGCACAACCACACACAATTTGTAATCTGGAGCCAGGAGGCTCAGTTCGTGATAATTAGACAAAACAACTAAATCAGAGGACACACTTTGAGCTGTTGTTGCAGGGAGCTACCCTGGTGTTTACTCACACTACCCAGTATAGGACACAGGATGGACCAAATGGAGACTGTAGGTCAACTTGCTGGTTTGCCAGGAGAAGCAGAGCCCACACGAATCACCTAGGTGTCGTTCCTGTTCGAGGTGTTGCGCAGGGGGCTGATCACTGGGCAGGTCTCTCGTCGATGGTTTTCTCTGCATCACAAGTAGCTGGCTGGGTCAAGTTGGCAGGGCCCAGGCCGGGTGAAGAGTTCGGATTCAGTCGGGTAAATGCTGGATGCAGCTTCCAGCAAGCATGACACAATTAGGCAGTGGGGAACCAAATCATGACCCACTAACAGCATTCAGCACACATAGTAAAAGAAAAGCAATACCACAGTTCGGATGACAGTCTGGTTGCAATTTCAGCTTTCCCGAGCAAAACTGTGATCTCTGTGGTGATTCAGACATCCTGACAGGCCGACTGCGTGGAGCAAATCTTTGGTCTTCTTCAGGCAAAGGTACAGTCATGCCGGCCCGGTGGCGCTGAGCGTTGAGTCGCTGGATGCCACACCTCGCACCATGCCGGTGACCCGGGTTTGGGAGCAAGCCTGGGTCGTCGGGAGTTGGCAGGGGAGGAGAAGGATTGAGAGTCCGCAGGACTGCTTCTCTTCTCCGGGGAGGGGTGTGTGCTGCTGTCAGTGTGCTGGCGGCCTCTGGAGATGGCTGGAGGCATTACAGTGCACAGGCAGTCTCTAAAGGGGGGACGTGCTGGGGTTGATGCCGGGAAGGAGTGCATGTGGTAGCGCGTGCGCTCCTGTCCCTTGGCGTCATTGCACGCCACATACTGGGAGAACAGGGAAAACAGGGCACCAGTCGCGGCGGCATGATGGCCATCTCTGAGGGGGACTCGTTCGGTTCTGAGGGCGTGCAGCGTTACTGGATCCAGTCCGGGTGGCGGGGGGGGGGCTCTCCACCTCGGGTGTAGCTGCAGGCCCACAGTGGAGCAAAAGGAGTCTTTTGGACGGTGGCTGGAGACCGAGCATGGATGCCTGGATGAGAAGTAAGGCAGGCTGGTGCCAGGGAAAAAAGTACTAACTAAAAAAAAAAAAAAAAAAAGGTACAATCACAATTCGGCAGCCTTTGTCACAATTGGTTTGGATACAGTCCGGATATTTAAGCACTCTTTAAGAATCCCTTTCGAGGGACAACAGGCAGACAAGCCAGACTCAGCCTTTCCACCAGTTTCCCACGCGACTACGCAGGAGAAGCTGCTTGAATCACTCGAGCTATTCACTCTCTCAACTCCAAACTCAGACTGACACTATGCTGCAGGCAGCACCGGGACTTCCTCTGAGATCCAAAAGGTTTGGTTGGTTGATCCATCTGTCTGTCACAGCTAGAGCTCCCCCTCCAGGTCCATTTAGGTGCCAAAGTGGAAAAACTACAATTCCTACAGAAATGCACTCCCACAAGACCCCTGGGGACAGACTCCGTTTTAAGGTCCCCAAAAGGTACTGATTGGTGCAATACAGAAATGTCCATGCTGCAAAGAAAGGCAGGTTAGACAAACTATAATACCATTGTTAGTAGAGCAGCTAATCAGCAAACAATTACCAGTTCTAACAGAGCTCCCACTGCACCATTAGCGATGGCAGAACAGAGCAATATTACTGCAGCTCGGGCGGGACTTGAGCCTAGAAACACTCGGCCCCTACCCAAATTAATTATACACTACAAAAATAATGTCTCTTAAAGAGACAGGCACGGAGGCTAACAGGGCACTCACATGCAAGCACTTTTACACCAGTAAAGACACAGAAAGCCCGCCTGGCAGTGGGCATTTAAGCACACCCAAGGAATACTTTTGGGAACCCCATTTATAAGGGGGTTACATAGGGATTACCGCTAGTGGTCTCATTCCCACTAAGGCTGAATAGGCCGCCACCCTGTTTTATATATTTAAGGTGTTTGAAGATCTCAATCATGCCCCCCTACTGTCCTCAAGAGAGTACATGTTGAGCCTCATGAGCCTCTCCTCATCAGTGCTACCTGACTGGCCTCGGATCATTTTTGTTGCCCTTTTCTGGACCATTTCCAGCAGGTTGATAACCTCCTTAAGATAATAGCACCAAACCTGCACACTGTACTCTAGGTGAAGTCTCACTAGAGACCTGTACATTGACAGAATGAATTCCACCTTCCCGCTGGTAATTCCTGTGGCTATGCAGCCCACTATCCGAGTTGCTGTGGCTGCAGCCTTCCTGCAGTGTGCCGAGTGTTTCAGATCACTTGTGATAATTACACCCAGGTCCTTTTCTTCCTCTGACTTTGTTACCCACACATCACCCAACCAGTATTTGGTCCCTGGATTTTTTGCGCCACCCCCCCACCCAAGTGCATAACTTTACACTTTTTAGCATTGAGCCCCATTCGCCAAATGCCAGACCACTTCTCTAGCCTAGCCAGGTCTCTCCAGAGTTTCTGTCTCCTCTCCTCCATGTCCACCCTCCAACAGAACTTTGTGTCATCCACGAAAAAGCAGATCTTACCCTTGATCCCATCTGTGATGTCACTTATGAATATGTTAACACCGGACTGAGCACAGAGCCCTGAGGGACCCCACTGGTTACAGGCCAAGCTTCCGATAATCCCCCGCTCCCTGTGACTACCACCTTTCCATTTCATGAAGGAGTGGTACAAGCAGCTGGTTATGACAGGGGCAAGGGGCCTCTTTCTGCACAGCCTCCTGAAAAGAATTCCAGGAAACTAGATACTATGGCCAAAAAAGTGTACTCAGCAGCCTCCTCATTCCTAAGACAGGCAGCTTGTTTGGCCTATACAGCTCAGTAGCAGAAAGCACGCTGGAATGCTGTGCTGGCTCTGAGTGACAAGGTGGGTAGAGAAGTGGCACAGGACCTGGCTGCCACAGCAAAGTCAGCCCTGGATACCACTAAATACCAGTTTCACATAACTGTAGACACCAGTGGCTCTGCTTCATGAGTCCTGGCTCATGCAGTAGCACCGAGGAAGTTTGCCTGGCTATAGGCTGCCATCCTTACCCAAGACACTCACACTAAAGCTACTGATGTTCCCACTGAGGGAAATTCTCTAAACTGATGACAAAACAGGTGTGTACATGGAAAAAAAATGCATGAATACAAAACCACTTTTAAGAATGCCACTGAGAAAGAAAATGCTTCCACTTCCTTTAGGCCTTGTGGATGGGAAGAAGCAGGGGCAGCGAGCAGTTACTATGCAAGACCCTACACTATCTATAAGTACCAGCCTCAGAGAGGGTACTACAGAGGTAGAGGCAGCAGGGGATCCGGGCTTGCTGCAGCACCAGCCCCTAAGCAACAACCAAAACAAAGCCCCTGAGAATTTTGCCCAGGTTGTCAGTCAGCCACTGCCAGTGTGAGAAATGCTGCCTCAGCACCTCCTAGGAATAGGAACAAAAGTATCACAGACAAGGGGTCCTAGAAGTAGTGGTTCAGGGATTGTCTCTGCAATTCCAAAGATTTCATAAACAGCAGAGGCCAAAACATTTTTCAGTTCACTCGCCAACAGAAAGAATTCTGTTGGAACTGGAAGTAAAAAAAAACTGCTGCAAGCAAAGGCAGTAGAAAAGGTACCTGCCTCACAGTGGTGGAAGGGCCTCTTTGCAAGATATTTCCTGACCCACAAGAAAAATGGGGAAAGGCAACCCATTTTAGATTTGAGATATCTGAACAAACATATGAAGAAAGAAAAGTTCAAGATGGTCACACTGGGCAGGAGACTGGTTGGGATCACTGAACCTGAAGGATGCTTACTTCCACATTCCAGTCAGACCCAGCCACAGAAAATATCTCATGTTCAGGCTGGGAAAACTGCCAGCATCAGCTCACAGCCCTACCCTTCGGCCTCACCTCGGCACCAAAGGTATTCACAAAGTGCCTACAGCAGCTGTGGTGGCAGCTCACCTAAGAAGACAAGGTGCAGTGTGTTTTCCTTACCTGGATGACTGGCTAGTCTCAAAGAAAATTAAACAGGATGCAAGGTGTTCCATCCAACTGATAGGAAGCACTCTGGCAAACCGGTTTTGTGTTTGCTTTGTTTATTTACAATCTGGAAAGGTCCATGGGCCAAATACCCATTTTTATATGGGCAACCAGAACACTCAACAAATACAAAATAACAGAAAATACTTAAACAGTTATCGTACAGTCAAACACTCACAAACATTGGTAACAATGAGATGTCTCTTTAAAACAGATTCAAAGGCAGATAGTGTAGTGCATGCACCAAATATGGACAAAGGCGAAGCAGTATACGCAGATGGTAAAGAATATAATAAAGGTCTTTGTCCAACTGATGTTTTCGCCATAGAACTGTAAACCATGTACATTGTATAGATCTAGTCTGAGTTTGTTATTTCAAATAAATTTGCAGAAGTCCCAGACAGTACCATTACAGGTCCTGGACTTCATAGGAGTAGAGCTAGATAACCTGTGGGAAAAGGTCTTCATTCTGCAAGAAAGGTATTAAATCTGACTGCCAGGAAAGGGGGGGGCAGAGCTAGCAGTCCAGCAGCATTTTTGGTGAGCTCCTGCATCTGAGCACTTTGTTTTGATTATTTCATAGTTTTAAGATTGGTTAACAACGAAGAAACTACTTCAGCTGATAGAACTTATCCCTCTGAACATCCTAATACCACTTTTGAAGAAAATGGTACAACCAAAGGGAACTAAACAGGACTTCTCTGCCTCAAGGGGGAAACTCGACAAAGCAATCTGAGGGCGTGGACCAGGCCCCACAAACAGAGACCCCGCCTGGCACAGCAACCCTCAACACTCTTAAAGAGCAGCTGACGCCTTCGGGAAAACTTTAGCAAAACATAATATTTAGACATAGCTCAGCTTGTATTTTACATTATTTCTGCATTTCTCCTCCCCATTAATTATCACAGAGGTCATTTGCATGAAAACAAGATCTTTGCTCCTGAAGAGTTCATCTATTTCTGTTGCTTTCTCCCTACCTGAGGCCATAATGCACTGCTGGTGACATCACAGTTACTCCCATGGCAAGAGAGTATGGTGTCACAACAGAAGATTATGACAAAGTAGGGAGTAAGCCATAGCAGCAGATGAACTCTAAGGGACAAATATCATGTATTTATGTAAATTTCCTCAGTAATAAATAATGGGAGGAGAAATCTATAGAATATATAAGGAATGCAAGCTCAATTGTATCTAAGTAATATGTTTTTTAAAGTTTTGTTTGAGGCATCAGCAGCTCTGTAAACACTCCATGGACTTACTAAATCAGTCCAAAAAATAGACAAAATGCTGGATACATCAATGAATGGCCAACAACAATGGAGCACAGGGTTGAAGCCAATAGTAAACTCAGTGAAAGACAGCAACACCACCGCAGGGAAAGCCCTTGCAGCAGCCGTGATGGCGGTTAAGGAACAAGCGGCAGTACAGACCAGGCTTGAACAGATAGAAAATATGCTCCACACTACTAATGTGCGTACTGTGGAACTCCCAGACAAAATGGAGGACTCTCATCGACGGATTTTTGTCCAGCGCTAGATAATGGAACAAATGGGCTACAGCGACTTTACTGTTCACAAATCATATAGACTAAATACACAGCATGCAAGAGACTTTCAAGAAAGCCCATGTACTTTGCTTGTTACAACTGTCTCCTCTGTAGAAAGGGACGCTATCCTGAGGGCTGTGCAGGGGAAGGACGCCATCCGTGAAGGAAACTACTCGGTCGTGCTTTTCCCTTACCTTGCATATGCCACGAGGGCTTAGTGCAAGGCCTCCGACAGGGTGAAGTAGCAACTCAGGGATCTAAACATTAATTTCACCTTGCTCTTCCCAGCTAGACTCCACTTCACAGTGGTTTCCAAAAATATGTTCATTGACACCAAAAATGCTGGCAAATGTCTCCAGAGGCTGGAAAACTGATGCTGCACCACTGAAGGAGAAACCAAATTACCTGACAGGGAGAATGAGTACTGGCTACAGGTCAGAACCCTGAAACATTAATTTCTATGACTATAGCCTCCCTGGTCTCTAACTCAAATGTTCCATTCATATTACTGTTTAATAACAGAATTAGCTGAGAGCATGTGACTTCAATCAGAGACGCCAGTTACTCTTGGTATTCCTCTCAGTGTTAAGGTAGAAGAAGGCACTAGGCCCCTTGTGACTACCTCCCAATCCTAGTGCGTGTGTTGTACTAAGTTCCAAATAAAAGTCTGTCTAATTCCGACTTAAATCTGTCAAATTCATGGATATCAAATAAATTCTAAGGTAGGTTATTCCATAATCTACAAGCCCGAACAGTAAAGTACTTCTCTCTCTTATTAGTTTGAACACAACAAACTTGAAGCTGTTTGTTATGGGATCTAAAGTTTGTTTGTCTTGTCAATGCTATGATTTTAAATTGCTTGATTAATTCTTCGTCATGAAGGACGCTGAACATCATAAGTACCCCCCTCCCCAAACATCTTCTTAATTGGAGATCTTGTGGCTTAAGAAGTGCATTAAGCCTGTTTGTATATGACATCCCCTTTAACCTTGGTATCAGACGCGTTGCACGCCTTTGGACTCCAGACAATACTTTCATGTCTTTAATCAAACATGGTGACCAAAATGATGCAGTATAGTTCAAATGTGGCCTAATGTACGTTTTATACAGGGGAATAATGCAAGCTTCAGCTCTAGTTACAAATGATTTTTGGACAGCTCCAAGTCTACTGGCAGTCTGGGTAGATTTCCTGCATGGACTGCTGGCTGAAAACTCTGAGTTGATAATTATTCCCAAGTCTGTTTCATTTTCCACTGATTTTAATGGTATCTCGTTCATGATAGAAGTTCTATGAGGGTTCTTTTTACCTAAGTGGAGGACTGTATATTTGTCCACATTGAATGTCATACCACTGGACTTGGCCCATGTTTCTATATTGTATAGGTCCTTAATGTTATCCATGGTCCAGCACCCGTGATGGTGCCCCCACCTCGCAGGCAGCAGCTTATGTAGGTATATGTACTAACTTTGGGGCGAAGACACTTATTATATAAGCACAAGTGTCAGGATCTGTGTTCTATTATGCTCCATTATGCTTTACTGATGCACATATTAGCCATGAGAAATGCTTTTGCTCGGTTTTACTGTATTTTCATAAGTAAGGCAACAGTGCCACCTTTAGTAATTGTGCATCATTACAACTGACATTGGATTACAGAGGTCTTATTGTGCTGTTATCTCGGCAAACTATGCAACTTTTCATACTAGTTAGGACAGTTGCTCAGACCGCCTGTTTTTGTCCAATTATATACATTTTATGTATCTTCTTTAGTCGTTGCTATAGTGATTATCAGGGTTTAAGACCCTTTGTAACACGTAGCTTCTCTGAGAAGAGAGAACTGTCTGCATTGCCTAGGTAAGAAAACCTGTATTCTCCCAGTGTTTTACACTGTGCTGGTTGTAAGTCTGTATTATCTAGTCTGTAATAAATTTCATTTATTACATGAGTACCACTTGTCTGTTGTCTCCTCCTTTTGTGCCGTTCCACCAAGAACCTGAGAAGGTGATTTATTACCCAATTACATTAACTAGGGATTGATATTTTACTTCACTTTCAACCTCCCCACTTATTTTTGTAATGTCTGCAAATTTCAAGGTGTTATTTTGGACGTTTTGATTTAGATCACTAATAAGGATCCCAAATAATGTAGGTCTGAGACTGGAGCCCTGTGGGACCCCACTGCTGAAAGGTGTTTCTCCCACTAATGTGTTGCCCACTCAGACATGCTGTGTTCTGTCATACAGCCACTCTTGAATCCGTTGGACGATATACTTATCAAATCCAAATTTGGTCATTTTATTAATTAATTCAGTGTGAAGGACCATATCGAAGGTCTTTTTGAAGTCAAGAAGACCATGACGACTGGTATTCCCTGTCCATGCTAGAGCTCAACTTGTCATAAAATGCAATAAAGTTGGTAGTACAGCACCTGCCCCTCTTAAAGCCGTGCTGTATAATATTGATGAATCGCAAGGCTAAAGCATAGTTTTCGATTCTATTTTTAAGAGCCTTTCCAATAACCTTGCAAATGATGGCAGTAAGGCTAATGGGCCTATAGTTTCCAGAGAGCGTTCTACTGCCCTTTTTGTGGATGGGAACCACAGTGGCTCTCCTCCAACCCTCTGGTGTAACTCCTTATTCAAATGATTTATTTAAGTATAATCATTAGAGGTGCAGTAAGTTGATTGGCCAGTTCCTTCAAGAAACAGGAACTGATACCATCCGGGCCAGGGGAAAAGTTAGTCTTTATTAGTCTAATGGCATTATTAACCTCATCGCTAGAAAAGAGTTTGAAAGCAGATGGCTCAGGTTGGAAAATAACCTTATTACCATTTTTGGGGCTAAAGATTGAGCTGAAGTAGCTGTTGAAGGCCACTGCTATATTTTGTGGATCACTTACTTCGACCCCATCCTCAACCAGTGGCCCAATGGTGGTATCCCTGACTCTGTTACCATGGATTTACTCAAAAAAGCTATTTTGATTATCTTTCATGTGAGCTAGATTAAATTCTAGTTTCATCCTTTCCCTTTTTATTAAGTTTTTTGTTTACTTGAGTACTGCTCTATAGTATGTTTTTGCCTTGTTCTATTTCTCTAGATTTTTGGAAACTTTTTTCCTTTTGTTAATTTGTTTCCTAACCCAGTGGGTTAGCCATGGGGGAATTTTGCCTTTATTGTTACATGTCTGTTTCAGAGGGATATATTTGTTCACCAGTTCCTTAATAATAGCTTTTAATAAGTCCCAACACTCGTTGGCTTTGAGACCTGAGAACAGGAAATCCCAGTTGTATGTTGTTAGAATTCAATTGATCTCAACATAACTGCCCCTGGGGTAGTTATACCTAGAACATGTATGTGAAGGTGTGACTTTGCTTTTTATTTATTTAAATGACACCATACAGTGATCACTATTACCTAGGGGAGCCATCACTGCTAAGTCTGTGATGTCCGACGGCCTATCAGCGAAGACCAAATCTAGTGTATTACTTCTAATTTGCTTTTTTTTTTTTTAAACAAAATTTAAGCTCCTAGCATTGGCAAGGACAAAGCTGTATTTATTTCCCAAAGCCACCATGTTCGATCCATCCACTTTCTGGGATACTCTCCCCCCCCTTCCCGGCCTGTCTAGTTCAAATGATCTTTAATGTAGATGGCAATAGTTTCTTCCCAACAAAGAACACCCTCTTTTGCGCAGGTGGACGCCGTCCCAACCTTTAAGGACAAAACCGTTATAAAACTGTTCCCAATTGGGCAAGCATTTGATCCCCCTTTTTAAGGTCCATTTCCTGAGCCATTCATTTACCGATTTGATTTTATTCTGCCCACCCTTGGCACTGGTAAAACTTCAGAGATACAAATCTCACATCCATGGTTCTCAAGTGTGTTTACCAGAGAAATGAAACTTTTTTTTAACATCTTCCACCGCAGACCTATTGATGTCATTTGTTCCCACATGCAGGATTACTAAGGGATTTTCCCCTGCATTTTTAAGATATTCTGGGACATCTGCTCTATATCCTGGATTCTGGCCCTTCGGAAGCTACTATATGTGCAGTTATATTTGTCTGCATTGCAGATGAAACAGTCTGTGTATTTCAAAATAGAATCTCCCAGCAGAAAAAAATACTTACCATAGTAATCTTGTTTTTCCCAAGGGAATCTTTACTGTATTCTGACATGTGCAGTTAGCCTTCACCATTCAACTGCCCCACAGAAGAAAGAGTTAAAGAACCTATGCAAATAGTGGAACATTGATAGGCTCGAGCTCGGTTTTCAAACTACTGTCCCTGGTGCATTCTATGTAACAGTTGGATTCTTACAAAGCATGTACAAAAATATGTATATTATCTATGCTATCCTTTAGAACTAAATCCCCCTAAGAACTACAATCCTCTGTTAGAATAAGATATCTGAAAAGACTCAGGTCACAGATGCCCAAAAACCACCAACCTAAACAGGTTTCAACAACAAACATGAACAGCTGGGTGCAGCGCCCACCAGGTTCTACTAGTGGAGGTAGGGTGGGAGCTCAGAATGCAGTAAA
This sequence comes from Neoceratodus forsteri, assembly GCA_016271365.2. Classification (NCBI taxonomy): domain Eukaryota; kingdom Metazoa; phylum Chordata; order Ceratodontiformes; family Ceratodontidae; genus Neoceratodus; species Neoceratodus forsteri. Next base: position 352,528,065 of record JADMNL010000025.1, on the reverse strand, counting down.
GATTCCCTTGGAAGAAACAAGATTACTGTGGTATTTTTTTCTTCAAGCCCCAGGAAATCTTTACTGTATTCTGACATATGCAGATTTATTTACTTATTTATTTAGTTTTTGTTGACCGGATAAGTGCACTAAACAAATTCTGCCTATTTTCAGGCACGACCCGGGGGAAGGGGATACAGATGAATGCCAACTGACTTTGAACCAGATTAAGCTACTGATGGTATTTTAGTGAATGGGGAAAATTTGGCCAGTGCAGATTACCAAGCAGTGCCTTTGGAGGTGGGCCTAGAACCTATTTAGGAAACAGGCTCTGTAGTATTGCTGTGCCAAACCTGGCATCACTTCTAGCCTGGGTGTCCAGGCAATAGTGTTCAGTAAAGGTGTGAGCAGTTTTCCAGGTGGCTGCTTTACAAATTTCTAACAAAGGAACATCTCTGGCAGCTTCTATAGAAGCAGCTGTACCCCTGGTGGAATGAGCCCTGAGGCCCACTGGGGGTTCCTTGCCCAGCTTGCTGTAGCAAAACTGAATACTTGCAGCAATCCAGCATGCAATAGTCCTTTTTGAAGCTGGTTTGCCTTTCCCCACTTCTCCACAAGTCAGGAATAGTAGAGTATTGTTCTGTCTATGACCCTTCGTATGGTCTAAATAATAGCTGACAGCCCTCTTAACATTTAGGCTATGCAGCCTGCATTATCCTGAATTGGAGTGATCGGTGAAAAAAGACAGGCAAGGTGATGGACTGGTTGAGATGAAAATCAGATACCACTTTGGGAAGAAATTTCCTATTTGTTCTGAGTACTATTTTGTCCCTATGGACTGAAATGCAGTTAGGCTCTGTGGACAAAGCCTGGACTTCACTAATCCTTCTGGCTGAAGTGAATGCCACTAGAAAGACTGTTTTCCAAGTCACATACTAGAGATCCGCTGAGGACATGAGCTCAAACTGGGGTTGCATTAGCTGTGTAATGCATATATTCAAATCCCAAGAGGGGGCTGGTTCCCTGTGTGGGGGGCGCAAATGAAGCAATTCTTTGAAAAACTTCCTGAAAATTGGATTGGAAGCCACAAAAGCGCCCTAACCCGCTGAGAGGTAGGCAGAGACAGCTGCGAAGTGTACCTTGAGGGTAGATGGCTTATGGCCTAGGGAATGAAGATGGATTAAATAGTCCAACAGAACTGTAAGTCCAGCCTGACAGGGGTCTATAACCTTCTGTTGGCACCAAATGGAAAACCTCTTCCATTTAGAGGTGTAAGTTTTCCTGGTGGATGGCTTCTGAGAGACCCTTAGGACCTCAAGGACCCCTTTGGAAAGATGCAGATTAGCATATTCTAAGTTCTCAAAAACCAGGCCATGAGTCTGAGGGACTTGAGGTTGGGGTAGAGGATCCTCCCCTGGGAGGATGTTAGCAGGCTGTGCCTCCTGGGGAGGCAAATCAGTCTGGAGATTGACAGGGACAAAGGCAGGGAGTATCAAGGCTGCCTGGCCCAATCCGGAGCTATGAGGATCATTGTTGCTGGCTAGGATCTGAGCTTGTTCAGCACCCAGAGCAACAGGGGGAATGGAGGGAAGGCATACAGGAATTTCCCTGTCCAATCCAGTATCAGTGCATCCAGTGGCACTGTGCCAACTGCAGGAGGCCTGAAGCAAAACTGTGGCAGCTGGTGGTTATCTGGGGCTGCGAAGAGGTCTATCTCTGGAATGCCCTAACTTCTGAAAATGGCCTGCAGGATAGTATAGTTATGCAAGAACTTACCGTAACAGTAGATCTTCGAAAGAGGCTCTTGCAGTAGGTATTAACCATTAGGACTGCGCCCCCTGGTGTCAGAACCACACGGAAACCATTTGAAAGTAACCACTTTTTGTAGGATAAGAATTTTGATCTAGTGTCATTTGATATATAACAGAATGATGTTGTAGAAACATGAATTGCCATCCCGAAGAACATTCCATGTATTTTAAGACAAAAGAGCAACACTGTATAGATGAACTCCTGCTGTCATATATATAACTATATAAAAAAAAGGTTTACTGTCAATATTGCGCAACCGAAAAAGCGCAAGGCAATACAGTGCTTACATTTTAGCGCTAGTTCTTAATCGCAAGTGCTCAAAATAGCGAGTGCTCAAAACAGCGGCAAGATAAAAATGTCTTAAAAGAAAGTAGTCACACACAAAAGTACACAAAATTAATAGTTCCTGACAACTCCTGCCTCGCCCCTCCACCCCCAGCAGCATACACATGGATCTGAAGCCCTACACTTTTCTCATTAACTGATTTGTCAGCTTCTTTTAGCAGACCTCCCCTCCGCCAATGCTTCGCTGGATCAGTCACCACTGCTGCCTGTTCAGTCACTCACTTGTCTCAATGTCTATGTCCCTGTACTGACTGTTGCCACTGCCAAAACCAGTCCTCACTTGGCAACTGGTAGCTAAACTGGTTAAAAGTGTTCGTGTGTGGGGGGGGCCACAGGGGAGCCATTCCAACAAACTACGGTGGCTATAGTAGGTCAACACTCCATAGCTAAAAAAAAACACAAAAAACTGGGAAAGGATCACAGTGTTTTAAGCTACAACCGCTATATCTCGCCTCTCTTGCAAGCTTTCTCAATATGGGCACATTCTGGAGTGCATCTTTAGTGTCCCCACACATCCTTCACAACCAGTGGGAAATAGACATCGATCCCTGGGGAGAGGTGAAATCACGCTGTTATTGTACAAGCGCTTTTTTTTCCAGCGCTTGTAAAGTACGCGCTGTTATGGTAGCGCGTTAATGACTCACGCTATTTTGGATACGCGATTTTAACCGGATCCCTAAAAAAAACGATAAAAAAATAAAGAATACTAAAAAAAAAGAACCACACAGAAACCTAGCTAGTAGTGTCTGGTGGGGGACGTCAGTGTGACCCTATACAGTGGGTGGTCCCCAGCCTGCCCTCTAGTTCTCCCACCAGAGACCTCAGAACACAGTGACAGGAGAAAGGAATGGGCTCCTTAAACCTAAGTAAAACTAGAAGAAGAAGCAGAAGCTGGGGGAATGGTGGGAGGGAAAGCTACCTACTGCAAGAGCCTCTCTTGAAGATGTACTGTTATGGTAAGTTCTTACGTAACTGTACTACCTTACTTCGAGAGGGCTCTTGCAGTAGGTACTAACTATTAGGACTGAGTCCCAAGCAGTGTAAATCAGACAAGCCTGAAGCACGGGAGGCAGGAAGGATCTGCAGAGACGCAGGGAGGAATCATGAAAGGTGGCCCTGAAAGACAGCTAGTCCAAAGCTGGCCTGTGCCTAGAGGCAATGTCCAGACTGTAGTGTTTCATGAAAGTGTGGACGGAGCTCAAAGCGGCTGCCACACAAATGTCGGCAGCAGACACATTTTTGAAGCAAGCAGCAGATGCAGCCATGCCTCTGGAAGATTGCCCTTTGATCTTCCGCGGCAAGGGTTTGTTGTACCTCTGGTAACAGAACACAGTACAGTTTGCCAGCCATTTTGACAAACATTGCTTAGAAAAGGCAACATCCTCTCTCTTGGGCACAAAGAAAAGCTGATCCATTTTACGGACCGACTTCGTCTGATTCGTATAGTAGCGAAAAATTCTGTGAACATCTAGTGTGTGCAGAATTGCCTCCCCGATTAGAGTACTCAGGGTAATACACTGATCATTGAATAGACTGATTCAAGGTAAACTCAGAAACAACCTTTGGCAAGAAAGCCCACCACGTCTCATTGAGAGCAGGGTCTTGCGAAAAGGCAAGCTCGGTTCCATTAAATCAGCACTGTCTGCCTACAACTGGTCCCCCATACACAAGGCACCCACTCTGGACCAGGCACTCAGCTTTTTCACGGAGGGTTTCAACTCCATCTGTGATATTCATGCCCCACGCACTAAACGGAAATTCGAGGAAAGGAAAACGGCTGGCTGGATGGAAAGTTCCTCTCTCTCCTAAAAGAAAGGGACTGCCTCTGGGCCAAAGCCTTAAATTCTGGCTGTAAGCATGACTTACAACGTTACAAAACTGCTAGAAATCAGTGCACTAAACTGGTCCGGCTTGCAAAGGCCAACTTCCATAAGACCCAGCTCAACAACGCTTGGGGAGATGGAAAGAGCTTTTGGGAAAATCTCAAGAACACCCTTGGCAAAGACCAGAAGCTAAGTCCTAAAACACTCAATATCAACAACACACCCTCCACAGATCCTCTAGTCATTGCTGATGCCTTTAACCAGGCCTTCACTGACCTGGCCCCAGTGCTACCCCCAGACTAGCTTCTGCTGGTGGATGACAAAGGTTGCGCCAACCGTACCACTACAAACCACCCAACTTTCTACTTTAAGAAAGTGACGGAAAGGGAGGCCCTAACAATGGTCAGGAAAGTCCTAGGAAAAACTAGGTTGGGGAGTGATGGGATAGACATGAAGATACTATCTCTCACCCTTGATGTTCTGATCAAACCCATTACGATGATATTTAACAAATCCCTGGCCCTAGCTCAATTCCTGAAGTCTGGACGCGAGCCCTGGTAACTCCAGTGCATAAGAATGGTGACAAGGCACTGGTATCTAACTACAGGCCAATATCTATCCTCTCCCCTCTATCCAAAGCACTGGAGAAAATCGTGGCAAACCAACTCACCGAATACCTAAACAAGTACAATCTGCTCTGCCCAAACCAACATGGCTTCTGGCAGAAACACAGTACCACCACTGCATTGCTTGCGTACTCTGATTACGCACACAAGGCACTAGATGAAGGCAGATTGGTGGGTTCCATCTTCATCGACCTCACTAAAGCCTTCGATACCGTCAACCACCCTCTACTGATATTCTAGCTCCAAAGACTGGGAGTGGCACCAAACGCCCTAAATTGGTTCAATGATTACCTATCACAAAAGAGTCAGCGAGTCAAAATCGGGCAGACATTATCCAGCTCCAGAGAGGTACTCCTAGGAGTTCCTCAGGGATCAATCCTTGGTCCCTTGCTTTTCAGCCTCTTTGTTAATGAACTGCCCATGGCCTGTGACACCAATCACAGTATGCGGACGATGCTGTGCTGCTGAGTAGTGGCACCTCCCAGGCAGCACTACAAACAGAACTGCAGACCTCCTTCAACAAACTCGAGGACTGCTTCTGTAGGAAAAGGCTGCTACTGAACTACAAGAAAACCAAGGCCGTGCTCCATTCCAGCCATTACAATAAGCGCAGGCTCCCCCAACCCTCCCGATATCACCAATAACGCGGGTGAGCAGATTGAGCAGGTACAATCATTTAAGTACCTAGGGGTCACCACTGATGACTCTCTCACATATACAAACCATACTGACTCCCTTGTCAGATCAGTAAATACAAAGATCGGGGTCCTCTACAGACATAAGAAATCCCTCACTCCGGAAACACTCTGAATCTCAGTCTCCAGCTCAATACTTCCCACGATAGACTACGGGCTTGTGGTCTATGGAGCTGCCACTGACACTGCACTCAACAGGGTCCAAATTGCATTAAATAAGGCATGCCGCCTAACCATGTGCGCAGACCATTACACTCACACTTGCACCCTACGTAAGACCACTAACTGGCTTAACCTAAAGACAGGCTCAAATACCAAACCTGTCTACTGGGTAAAAAGGCACTCCTCGGAAAAACACCACCCTGCATAGAAAACCTGCTCGAGGCCTCTCTCTCATCACATATCACCAGAGGGAAGAAAAATGGAGCACTGTCCATCCCATTCCAGCGAACCTCACTTGGGCAGTGTACTTTCTCCTACCGAGCCCCCTTCTGGCTAAATGAACTCCCGTAGAAACTACAAACACACAGCCTGCCTCAGTTCAAAACTGGCCTCAAACAGCACCTACAGTCTAGCTCACAATGCACATGTTCCTCAGGCCAAACCTGAAAGACTAACCCACTACCACCGTTAAACCCAGCACTGAGACCGAGAACACTTACCTCATCCTAGCCGAGCCAGAAGCACTAGTAAGCTACTAGTCCTCCTTCAGGCTCTGCGTACAGCCCCCAACCCCTCCCCCACCTTTTCAACCATATTCTATCAATAGACCTCTCGAGGATTCTAAGGCTGAGCCACCCCTAGAATCTTCCAAGACATAACCAAATTCCTCTCACGTTACATTTGTTTTCCACTACTAGCCAATAAATCTCAAACTACTGCCTAATGTGCTGAACCCTGTAATAACTGTATTTGTTCTGTAGTCTGTAACCACTGTATTTGTGCTAAATCCTGTAACAACTGTATTTGCTCTGAAATCTGTAATTACTGTACTGGTGTTTTGTATCATTTGTCCACCCTGACATGGAACCTTTGTACTGAATTTGTTCTGAAATCTGTAACTACTGTACTGGTGTTTTGTATTATTTGTCCACCCTGACGTGGAACCTTTGTAAAAGAGCTCACGCTCAAAGGTCTTCCGATAATTCATAAATAAACAAATAAATAAGAAAGTACAGTTACGTAAGAACTTACTGTAACAGTAGATCTTTGAGAGAAAATCTTGAAGCAGGTAACACAATAAGGACTATAGCCGGCAGGACCCCAAGGAAAACTTCTAGCTAGCAGTCTTCAGCGAGGACCGCCTCACCCCGACATCGGTCCACCCCCCACGTTACGTGTGGTATAAAGGGAGGGCGGTCCCCGGCATCCCTCAGTTCTCCTGCCGGAGACTCCGGCATCAATGATGTAAGGTGAAAAGGAACAGAGAACAGAAGCAAATACCGCAAAAGGCAACAGGAACGTTGACAATGCAAACCATGTGCAGTAGAGAGTCCCCAAGGGGGAAGGTGGGCGGGAAGCCATACCTGCTGCAAGAGCTTCTCTCAAAGATCTACTGTTACGGTAAGTTCTTATGTAACTGTAATATCTTACTTCGAGAGTCAGTTCTTGCAGCAGGTAACACAATGAGGACTGAGTCCCAAGCAGTAAAGGAGACCCAGACAGGAATTGGGAGAAGGAAACACATGAGAGCCAACTGCTCAAGAGAGGAGTCCCTGCAGAACCACGAGGCCGAAGCCCGCTCTGCGTCTGGAGGCACTGTCCAAGCTGTAGTGTCTAACAAATGTATGGACAGAGTTCCATGTGGCTGCTGCACAAATGTCCGCTGTAGACACATTTCAAAGGGCGGCAAAAGCGCCACTGCCCCTCAGAAAGGGCATGGAACAGGAAACAGGGGAGAGTGAGGGTGGGGGAGGTGGGGGCGGCAGTGGGATGACAAAGAGGAGGGGCAGCTGCAAACTAGGGGTGCTAGCTGCACACTTGAGCAGACTTAGACAGACCGGGTGGTCTGTTTCTGCTGGCACATTCGTATGCTCGTAGAGTGACCCTTCACCGGGCCCGGCAAGGGTCTGTCATACTTCTGGTAACAGAAAGTAATGCAGTTAACCAGCCACTTTGAAAGGGTCTGTTTGGCCACAGGTGCTCCCCTGATCCTGGGGGCAAAGGAAACAAAAAGCTGATCTGAATGTCTACACTCTCTTGTCCTAGAGAGGTTGAATTGGAAAATGCGATGAATGTCCAATGTATGAAGAAGACCCTCACCCCTGTTAGAGTAATCAGGATAATAAACAGGAAGATGGAGGTCTTGAATAAGAGTCAACTCAGATACCACCTTCGGCAAAAACTTAGTATTGGTCCTCAAGACCACCCAGTCCTTATGGAAAATCAAATAAGACTCCTTACACATTAGGGCCTGAAGCTCGGAAATTCTTCGAGCAGAAGTAACAGCAACTAAAAATAACATTTTCCAAGACAGGAAGCGAAGCTCGCAATCCGCGGCTGGTTCAAAAAGGGGTAGATTGAGCTTTTCCAGCACGAAAAGTAGGTCCCAGGGAGGGACGGGGTCTCCAATGGGGGGCTTCAAATGAAGGATACCCCTTAAGAAGGTCCAGGATACCTCCAGCTGGGCCACCGTTCTGCTCTGGACAGAACTATGACAAGCAGAAATGACTGACAGATGTACTTTAATGGAGGAGTAGCCCAATCCAGAGTCTGAGAGGGACAAGAGATACTCGAAGATCGAGTTCACCGGACAGGCCAAGGGATCCAGGTGGCAGGCAGAAGCCCATAGGCAGAAGCACTTCCACTTCATGGCATAAGTGGCTCTGGTGGAAGGCTTTCTAGCTGCCACCAGAACATTGGCCACCCTGTCGGAGACTCCAAAGCGCGACCTGGCTAGGTCCTCAGGAGCCATGCATGGAGATGCAGTGACTGGAAGTTCGGGTGGACCAGGGTCCCATCGTCCTGAGAGAGAGAAGATGAGTTCTCAGAGGCAGAGGAACCAGTGGTTCGACTGCCAACTGTTACAGCAGTGGAAACCAGAACTGTCGTGGCCATAACGGGGTTACGAGGATCATCTGTGCCCCCTCCGCTTGGAGCTTGAGAAGCACCTTCTGAAGAAGTAGGAAGGGAGGGAATGCATAGAGGAACCTCCCGCTCCAGGAGAGGGAAAACACATCTCACCAGAAAACTCCATGCCCTGGATCCAGTGAGCAAAAATTGGACAATTTTGCATTGATAGGGGAGGCAAATAGGTTCAGCTCTGATCTGCCCCATCCGATGAATAGGTTGTCGGCGACTGACTGCATGCAGAAGGGCCCATTCATATGCTTTGGACCAGGTCCTGCTTAGAGAGTCTGCCAGGGTGTTTTGTACCCCAAGGAAGTGAACCGTTGAAATATCCAGGTGGTGGGTGATGGCCCAGTTCCAGACTTGCATGACTTCTTGGCAGAGGGGGTAAGAGTGCGTGCCCCCTTGCTTGTTGATGTAAACAAATCACTGCCATGTTGTCCGACTGAATCAAAAGGTGTCCCGGGTGGAGTGCTGAGCTCAGAGCTTGTAAGGCATACAAGACCGCCCTCATCTCCAAAATACTGATGTGGAGAGTTCCCTCAGTTGCTGACCAGGTGCCCTGTGTTCTATGAATGTTCAGATGTGCTCCCCAGCCTGTGCCCGAGGCATTTGATGTTAGGATTTGGGTTGGAGTTGGCCTCTGAAAAGGCATCCCCTCCGACAAGGAAGGGGATGTCATCCACCAGCCAAGTTCTTGGTGAACCGGTTCCGAAATGGAAACCAGAAGGTCCATGTCGTCCCAACGTTGATCCCACTGGACTCTGAGAGTCCACTGAATCATTCTCATATGCAGTCTGGCTAGTGGGACTGTGACAATGGAGGTGGCCATATGGCAAAAGAGCCAGAGAACTGACCTGGCTGGGACCCTTGGGAGGGATGAGACTTGATGGGCCAACCCTCGGAGACAGAGAGCCCTGTCTTCTGGGAGGAAAGCCTTCCAACTGGTGGTGTCTAGCAGCGCTCTGATAAACTGGAGGGACTGGGACATAATCAAGGAGGACTCTGCCACACTGATTGTAATCCCTAGTTCTCCGAAAAGAGAACAGGGGGCCTGAATAGTGCGCTGCAACTGTCCTCTGGACGGGGCTGTTAGGAGCCAATTGTCCAGATAAGGAAAGACATGTCCCTTCCTTCGGAGGGCAGCCGAAACCACCACCAGGCACTTGATAAAGACCCTTGGTGCCGATGATAGGTCAAAGGGTAGAGCTCTGAACTTATAATGTCTTCCCTGAAACTAAAACCGGAGAAACCTCCTGTGCGGTTTTGCCACCACTATGTGGAGGTACGAGTCCTGCATTTCTAAAGATGCTAACCAGTCTCCTTGATGGATTAATGGCAGGATCTCCTTAAAGGTGACCATCCAGAACCATTTGCATTCTACAAACTGGTTGAGGTCATTGAGGTCCAGAATAGGGCGCAAGTCTCTGGTCTTTTTGGGGAGCAGGAAGAAGTGAGAATAGAAGCCTGTGCCCCTCTGAGATTGGGGCACAGGCACTATGGCCCTTTTTGTCAGGCGAGCCTGGATCTCTGCATGCGTCTGGAGCCGTGGGGGGGGGGGCTGTCCAGTGGCTTTTGAAGGAACTTGATCGAGTGTTCCTTGTCGATGAGCTGTAGGACCCACTGGTTGGAGGTGATCTCCCGCTACCCTCTGGTGTAGAGAGAATAACTGCCTCTGACCACTTCCCTGGTCTTTGTGAAGAGATAGGGTCGGTTCTGCAAGAACTCAGGCAATTGTGCCGGCCCAGTGGCGCTGAGGGTTGAGGCACTGGACGCCACACCTTGCGCTACGCCAGTGACCTGGGTTAGGGAGCGGACTCGGGTCATCGGGGGTCAGCCTGGGGGGAGGAGGATTGAGCATCCGTAGGACTGCTCTTCTCCTCTGGGAGGGTGGGCGGGGTACCCGCACATGTGCTGGGCTCCTGGCGGTGGCTGGGGGAGAGTGAGAGTCGCGGCGTGTTAGAGGGGACAGTGCGGGCAGCCATCTGATGCATGGTGGGCGGAAGCGCGCACCGTAGCATCACTGCCGTCATTGCACACCCGGGCTGTAGGAGGGAACTACAGGGGACAAAACCGCCGATCATCTGGTGATCCTGAAGGCCTGCCCACGGTGCTGCATCGCATGCTCCCAGGAGCTCCCTTTGGTCCCGACCCCTTGGTCATCCGTGAGGGGGTCCACGATGCGACCTTAGAGAGGGTGAGGGCGAGGAGGTCATATCTCAGGCACGGTGCCCGATGCAGGAGCCACCAGGACAGGGCCGGATTAGGGGAACCACAGGACCACCCCAGCAGGACGTAGGCGATAAATAAAGCAACAACAACAACAAAAAAAAAGAAGTCAGGCGGTTGCGGGAGGGTGGCCTGGGTTGATTAAGCTGCCCTGCAGGTGGGGCCTGAGAGGCCTCTGGCTGGGCCCTTGTGACCATAGTTTCCTCGTTGCTGCTGAAAACAAGATTGTTGTCCCTCTCTTCCTCAAAAGCAAGGTTTATGAAAGGGCCTCTGCTTTGGTTTGTAGGTAGAATGTACAGACCTAATCGCTTTGCCAGAGTCCTGCTATTTGGTGATTATCTGTTCTGAGACCTCATCAAAGAGAACAGAGCAATTGAATGGTGCGTCCAGCATATTTGTCTGACATCCTAGGTGAAGCTGGAGACCATAAGCCACGAGTACTGCTGGACACACACACCTGTGGCTGTGGCCCATGCTGCCATGTCCGCTGAATCGTAGGCTGATCGGAGGACATGTGTACCTATGTCTGAGCCCGACTGCATCAGCTTTTCGAGCTCTGATTTTTGTGGGCAGTCCAGGAGCTCCTTGATTATGTTGAGTCCCTGCTCCCACAGGGCATTCTGAAATTGCACCACGTGGGTCAGAAAAATTCAGACTTCTGATGGTGCAGGTGGAGGAAGAATACACCTTCTGCCCCATGAAGTCCAGCTGCTTAGACTCCTTATCAGGAAGATGGGTACTAAGGTGCCTTGGCCACCGTGACCTGTCATGGGCAGCTGAAATGACTACTGAATCGGCCGGTGGCTGCTCCTCCAAAAAAGGTTCTTCTTTTGGGGTCCTATAAAGGTGGTCTGCCGTCTTGGGTATGGCCGGGGCTGAATGGGGGCATTTCCAGGCCGCCTTGGTGACACCCGCGAAGGTGTCAACCAGGGGTGGAATAATCACTAGTTTAGGTTCTTTTTGATGTAGGTATTTTAACGGTCTTTCTCGGGCCAGGTCCTCCATTTCCCAACCCATATTTTCTTGGATGTGTCACATGATCTTCATAAAGGAATCATCACGTGGCAACTTAAGGGTATCCCTGGGGTCTGGGTAGGTAGGTCCCCAATAGACAAGCAGTCCGAGGAAGAAGGGTCAGAGGACCGGTCCGAGTCTGCCAATGAAGAGGAGGACTTGGATCTAGTACTTCTGTGTTTGGGTCTACCACAGTCAGGAGAGCCTGAGGAACTTGGGCTCCTTGACCTGGAGCCACGTTTGCAGGGAGCTTTGCCCTTGCTTTTACCCGTAGGAGGGGTAGGCTCCTTTCCCGTGCCCTTGTCTAAAGGGGGGATGGGAAAAGAGGGCGGAGGGGGCCCCTGCACCAGCTGGGGGACCTCAGTCTGCGGTAGTTTAGGTGGCAACAAGTTTGTAGGTATTGTCTCCCACCAGTACCCAAATAGGTCTTTCACCTAGGACAGGTGTAGCCTAGGATCCGAGTCTGGTGAGAGACCTGACATCGGACCAGTGCCCTAGTCTGACCATGAATTGTCTGGTGATGGCAGGCAGACAGGAGGGGACGCTGAGGCAGTGATACTGGACCTGACGTTAGTGGGCAACACCTGGTTTGAGGCTGTTGCACACTGGCCTTGGGGAGGGCGGAGTCCTGACTGTTTGTCAACCAGTGGTGAGGCAAGACCGGTGACGCCAGGGACTGTGTCATCTGTGCTGAAGGACGGGTCACCGGCAGTGTGACGTCAGTCACCTGTCATCAGTGGAGTTCACCACCCGACGAAAAATTGGTCGACGAATGTTTGTCCAACAACGGTTTGGTCGCAGTTGACGAACGTTTGTCCAATGACAGTATGGACATCCTTGGAGGCTGAGAGGCTGACCTCCCGGAGGAGTGCCCTGAAGCCTTGAGACTGTCACAGGGGTCGGTGCCTTACACTGATGCTGACCGGGAGTGGCTTGATGTCAGCTTGGAAAGCTCTGTATGCCGTCCTGTAGACTAAGCAGGATGGCGAATCTTGAAAGGCTGCAGGGTGGAGCCTGAGTCATGGCCTTTCTCTCCTGACACCCGTACCAGGGCGGGGGGCTTTAAGAACCGTTAGACAGGAAAGCAACCGGGCCACCTTGGAGGCAGAGTCTGAACTGCCCCGGGATGCAGAGTGGGAATCAGATGAATGAGATTTGGAGGGAGATCTCTCCTTTTCCCTCATGCTTCCCTGACTTTTGGTGGGAAGAACTTCTGTCGGGAGAGGACTTTCTCTGCATGGCTGCCAGGTGCTGTTCGGTCAAGTAGGCCTGAAGAGTCTTCTGGTGGCAGATCCGAGTCCTGATGTTAAATTTCTGGCAGGCCTGGGTGTCGTGGTCTGGACCTAGACACAGCAAGCAAGTGGAATGGCCGTCCCTGGAAGAGATCTGTTTGCCACAGGCACACTTCAAGGAGTGCCTTTCTATAGAGGATGTCGGCGATGACGACATACAAGAGATTGCAACTGAGAAAAAACAAACTTTTCTGATGGCAAATTAAAGACAAATGGCCCAAAGGGCAGATACAATATGGCAGTTGAATTAGCGATAGGCGATCAATGGAGCCAATGAATGCGAGTCAATGGCGGGAAAAGAACTGAGGGATGCCGGGGACCGCTCACCCTTTATACCATACATAACGTTGGGGGTGGGTCCCGCTGAAGACTGCTAGCTAGAAGTTTTTCATGGGGCCCCGCCGACTGCCAGCTACAGTCCTTATTGTGCTACCTGCTGCAAGAGCTGACTCTCAAAGTAAGATCTTAGGATTTGTACGCAAAGCCACTCGGTCTCTGTGGAAAATTAAATAAGGCTCCTTACACATCAGGGCCTGAAGCTCGGAAATCCTTCAAGCAGAAGTGACAGCAACTAAAAAGTGTGCTTTCCAAGATAGCGCATGTCGCAACTTGAGGACGGTTCAAAAGGAGGCAATGTGAGATCTTACTTTGAGTGGGAGCTCTTGCAGCAGTCTATTACCGTTAAGACTATGCCGCCAGGCACTTAGACCCCACGGCAAACTTCTAGCTAGCAGTCTCCACCTCAGTTCTTTCCCACCACAGATCCTTTGCCATCGGCTCTTTGGTGAACTTCTGGAAGAACTAGCATTTGTCTCCCCTCTTTTGCCTTCAATTCCTTGGTGGTCAAAAAGTTCACTTTTCGTTCCTCGCTTCTTGTATGTCATCTTCTCCATCGTCCATCTCTTCTACCGAGAAGACGAAGAAGTGCACCTGTGGTCGCCAGATACCGGCAAAGGACAGATATGAGGCCTGCGACTTCTGTCTGGGACCTGACCATGACACAAAGGCCTACTCAGTGTGTAGAGGCTTTACCGGCCGGACCAGAATTTGCCACCTGAAGGCACTCAAGGCCCATCTATTAGAGCAGCAGGTGGCAGTGATGCAGGCCTCACCCACAGGAAAGTCATCTTCTTCCTCATCTTCTCGGCCAAAACATGAGGAGAAAAAGAAGGACTCGTATCAGAAGTCCCAAGAAAAGGACTGAGGTTGGTTCAAGGGGCATTCATGCTACAGGTCCCCTCACCAAAAGAAGCCCTCATCAGGTTCAAACCCGGGAGGATCCGACCATTCTTCCCGCCACTCTCAACATTCTTCAGGGCAGCAAGAGGCTTCCATTCCCACCAAAACACTAGCACGGGGAACGGTAAGCAGAGTTCTGGATCTCCTACAGCCCAATCTTCCCTCAAGGTGAAGGCTATTCCTTTGCGGACGTCCTCCACCACAGGGATTGGGACGTCTACTTCATCCATGGGGACTTCGGTCCCATCGCGTAAGGTCCCGACATTGCCCCCCCACAGTACAGCTACCGAATCCAAGGATCGGGAGCTGGTCTTGCAACCAGTTACGGTTCACAGATCCTCAACGACGTTGACCACAGCCTCCAAACCGATGTTGGCCTCCAAGCCAACTGGCTCCAGGTTGTTGTCGGCACAGGAGAGAGAATGTCCATTGGGCAAGGTCTCCTCGCTGTCTGAACGGTCGCCGGTCCGCAGGACATCCACACAGGAGGACCAGGGAGCTCATTCCACTCCCTTGCCTAAGGACCTGCTGGACCTCACATTCTCTCCCATCGCTCCTCCCACACCAGAAAGATCTTTGCCTTTGGGGGGGGGGGTGGAGGCCACCGCAGCACAGTTCACGAAGGAGGAACTGACTCAGCTGTTCCAGTTCTGGTGGATGCAGGTCACAAAGGATGCGATTCCTCCACAGCCAGACTCTGAACCAAATCCGGTTAAGCAGAATGGTCAGATCTCAGCAGAAAAACCTTCCTCCCCCGTGCCCAAGCCATCTTCACCTAGGCGTACTACCAAGTCCCGCTCATGCAGCTCCATGGACTCTCGTGTGCGGACTTCATACAAAAAGAGATGACACCGATGTCGCTCATGGTGTGTTAGTCCTGACCGCCAATGCTCCTATAACCGGGGATGGTCATCAAGTTGACATTGGTCTGACAGCCATCATCGGCGTTCGACCCGCCATCGCCGGTCCCACTCCTGTTGGTCCTCCAGCTGTCATTGGTTCCCCAGTGGAAGGCATTCCTCTAGGGGACGCAGATTATCCTCAGAATCAGTCTCCCCTTCCCTCCTCCTAGGAGCCACGCTTCAGAACTCAGCTTGAGTTCCAGTCGTTCCCTTTTGAGGGAAAGGCCGGTGTCCCCAGATGAGAAGGACACCCCATGCCACCTCCTGATGATCCCATGTTCATCAACATCATGAGGCATATCCAGACCTCCAACAGGTGGGAGACAGAGGATGTGGATCCCGAGTACTGTGGACTTGCAAAATACCTGAGGCAGAAGGAGCCAAAACCTTTGGTTGTCCCTCCTCTTGTGGATACTTTCCAGGATCTTACATGGATCACCTGGAAGCATCCCGCCACTACTCTGGTGGTCTCGAAAAAGTCAGATAGGCTGCACAAGGCACCGAGGGTGGAGCCCTTTCTGGAGGAACACCCTGAAGCAGATTCCATGGTGATCACTGCCGCCCATGACAAGTCAAAGCAGCCTAAGCACCTTAGCTCTCAGCCTCCTGATGCAGAGTCCAGATATTTAGATCAGGTGGGCAAGAAGGTCTATTCTGCCTCCACCTGCTCTATCTGGTCCCTAAATTTCCTTATGCATATGGTGCAGTACAAGAATGAGCTATGGGAGAAGGGATTAGAGGTCACTCAGGCCTTGCCAGACTCAGCGCAAAAGACCAAATTCCTGGATGTATTAAAGTTGGGTTTGGACAAAGGCACTCACATTCTGAGGGCCTCATACAACACTGCGGATATGGCCTCTAGGGCAGCGGTATCCGGCATCTGCCTTAGGCGACACGCCTAGCTTACAGTCTTGGAATTCTCCCAGGATCTGCAGTCCAGAATCCTGGACCTCCCGTTCCAGGGTTCTGTCCTCTTTGGGGAGGAGACTGAGAAACTTATTTCACGTTTCCAAAATTCTGGGAAGTCAATCTGGTACGTACAGAAAATGTATATGGGGACCAGAAGCCCTTTGCAGACAGCCATTTCGTAGGAACTCAGGGCAGAATACCTGCGGACAGTTCCAGCAGAAGGGCGGCTTCAAGAGAAAGGTACCAGCCCGGACTTCTGGAAGCTCTGCCTCTAGAGGCCGTATGTCCTCCCAGCCCTCTCTGCCCACCCCCGGATCTACCCAATGACTCCTTACTGGACCCCCTCCTCCAGCGGAGGTGATGGGGGAGGCAGTAGGGGGGTCGCTTCTCCCTTTACGCAAAGGGTTGGAGTAACATCACTTCAGACAGCTGGGTCTTGGACCTCGTAAGGAGAGGACATACTCTCAAGTTCACACAGATCCATCCGGATATGCCACCAGGATCCTCCCAATATCCTCCTTCGCACATTCCCTTGATAGAAGGAGAGATTCAGTCCCTGTTGCAGTAGCGGGCAATAGAGCCAGTCCCCTCCCCCCAGAATAACAGGGGCGAGGCTTTTATTCTCACTTTATTCTGGTCCCAAAAAAGACTGGGGACCTTTGGCCCATTCTGGACCTCAGCTCATTAAATCTCTTTATAGAGTACAAAAGGTTCAGGATGGTCATCTTACCAGGCCTCATCCCCCTCTTGCATCAAGGGGACTGGCTCTGCTCCCTGGATATGCAGGACACCTAGCTGCACATCGGGGTCTTTCCTCCCCATCAGAAGTTCCTGAGGTTCTGCTTCTGGGGGAAACATTACCAGTTTCAAGCCTTATTGTTCAGCCTCCCCTCCACTCCTCGGGTCTTCGCCAAATGTCTAGCGGTGGTGGCTCTCAGATGTCAGAGCCATTACGTCTTCCCCTACCTAGATGAGTGGCTCCCGGTATCCCCTTCCAGGGCTCAACTTATTTGCACTACTGGAGACACCTTTACTCTCTTCCGAGAGCTGGGGATCACCCTGAATCTTCCAAAGCTGTCACCAGAGCCCAGCCAGTGACTCCTCTTTATTGCAGCAGTCCTGGATACCATTCAGGGCATGGCCTCCCTCCCACAGGAAAGGGGGAACTTGGATTCAGGCATTTTTTGGCAGTGTGATAAATGGTTGCCACTGATCTTTAAGTACCTCAAGGGAATCAACAAAGTCCAAGAGGGTAGCATCTTTCAGAAAAAGATATGAGCAAGAACAAGGGGGCACGGCTTGAGGCAATGTGTGGAAGTATTTTTTCATGGAGAGGGTGGTGGATGCATGGAACGGCCTTCTGAGGATGTTGTGAGGTCAAAAACAGTGTGGGGAATTCAAGAAGGCATGGGACAGACACAAAGAATTCTAGTGGGGGGGTAGGAGGAAGTAGGCTGTTGGTTAACTAGGATTTGCAGCTTGTCCAATAGGTAGGGAAATGGGCAGACTGGGTGGGCCAAGTGGTCCTTATCTGCTGTCAAAATCTAAGTTTCTATGTCTAAGGAGCATAGCTCAAGCGGTAGACATGGCTCCTCAGGTCCCAGCCAGGACCTTCCTCAGACTTCTGGGACACATGGCGGCAGCCATTCCTACAGTTCCTCTGGCCCACCTGCATATGAGGAGTCCCACAATGGATGCTCAGGGTGCAGCGAGACCAAAGGTCAGATGACCTAGGCCAACTGGTCAGGATCTCTGACCCAGTCAGAAGTCTACTTTCCTGGTGGCTAGACCCCTCCAAACTGGTATGAGGGGTCCCTTTCCAGCAGGAGCCACCGAGACGGGTTCTCACTACAGACGTCTCCAATCTCAGTTAGGGTGCTCATCTGGGAGACAAACAGACCCAGGGAACATGGTCTACAGAAGAGCAACTACTCCATATCAATATTGTAGAGATGTGAGTGGTCCTGAACCCCTTGCGGGCATTTCACATGAACCTGTTGCCATGCCCTCTTATCCAGATGGACAATACATCGGTGGTGTTTTACATCAACAAGCAAGGGGACTCACACTCCTACTCCCTTTGCAGGGAGACGATGAGGGTCTGGTACTGGGCTCTGGAACACCGCCTAAACCTTGCCGCTGTTCACGTTCCAGGCATCCAAAACATCTTGGCCGACAGCCTAAGCCAGTCTTGGACCAAGGCTCACAAGTGGGAACTCCTCCAGTCGGTAGCAGATCAGTTGTTTGACAGGTGGAGCCGTCCAGAGTTGGACCTCTTTGCATCTCCACTCAACACCAAACTGCCCAGTTTTTGCTCGCTAGAGCCCGCGCCTGGTGTTTTCTGGTGATATGCTTTGTCCCTCTGTTGGACAGGGAGGTTTCTGTACGCCTTTCCTCCCTTTCCCATTCTTCAGAGGGTCCTGCTGAAGCTTCAGGAAGAAGGGGCAGAGATGATTCTCATCGCCCCTTTGTGGCCTCGGCAGATTTGGTTCCCACTACTTCAGCAGCCGGCAGTGGAGCCTCCAATACAGCTGCCGCTGAGCTCACACTTGCTGTCTCAGGATCAGGGGATGCTGGTCCATCCGGACCTCATATCCCTGCATCTTCATGCCTTGCTCCTGCAGACTTAGCCAAAACTAGGTATGGGGTCTCCCAGGAAGTGGCGGACATTCTTGTGGCTGCAAGAAAGCCCTCAACCAGATCCACTTACACCATGATGTGGAAGCGGTTTAGATTATGGACTTCACCCCATCACCTGGACCCGCTTATCTGTCCAGTGAACTTGGTCTTAAGAGTACCTCCTCTCCTTGTCCAATCAAGGCCTGAGCTACTCTTCCATAAAGGTACATCTTTCTGCTATTTCTGCCCATCACGTACCTGGGGAAGGGAAATCCCTCACGCAACTGGATGTGTCCTGCACTTTTTTGCGGGGCATATTGCATATCAAACCTCGTATCAGAGATCCGAGTCTACCCTGGGATCTCCTTTTTATGCTGGAGAAGTTAACTCTTCCCCCGTTTGAGCCTGCCATGAATTGCGAGCTGTGCTTCCTTTCAGGGAAAGCGTTATTTTTAGTTGCAGTTACCTCAGCCGAGCTTCAGGCCCTGATGTGTAAGGAGCCTTATTTGATTTTTCATAAGGACAGGGTGTCCTTAAGAACGAATCCTAAGTTTTTGCCAAAGGTGGTGTCCGAGCTTACGTTAAACCAGGACATCAACCTCCGTTTACTACCCAGATCGCTCAAATCGAGGGGAAGCAATCCTGCATACCTTGGACATACACAGGGTGTTGCATTACTACCTTAAACATAACGCTTTTGTGACCTTTGCACCACACTGCAAAGGCAACTCAAAGGCAACTCTGTGTCTAAGCACACACTTTTTAAGTGACTGGTCAACTGCATCGTTTTCTGTCACAACAAGTGTAACAAGCCCCTACTGGGCATTGTTAGGAGTCATTCTACCATGGGAGTGGCTACTTCATTTGCCTCTCTACGTAACATCTCCATCGAAGACATCTGTGCAGTGGCTACCTGGAGCTCAGTGCATACTCTCATCAAGCACTACAGCCTGGACATTGCCTCTAGGAGAAGGGCAGGTTTTGGCCTTGTGGTCCTCCAAGGCCTTCTGTCATAATTGTCTCCTAAGGGCTTCAGCGCTTCTAGCCTCCTCCTGGACTTACCTTCTTCCTATTCCCGGGATTGCTTGGGATTCAGTCCTAATGGTAATAGCCTGCTGCAAGAGGTCCCACTTGAAGTAAGATAGTACAGTTACGTAAGAACTTACCGTAGCAGTAGATCTTTAAGAGGAGCTCTTGCAGCAGGCACTGTTTTCCTTCCCTCCTTCACCCTGGTGAGTTCTGCATCTGTCTATGGCATGCTCCCTCCTGGTCCGCCTGCTGGTCCTCTCACCAGGTCTCAGGGGGCGAACTGAGGTGGGTCTGGGGCGAACTGAGGTCGGTCTGGGGACCGCCCCCCCATACACCATCGACCAACGTCGGGGCAGAGTCGGCGTCGGTCCCTGCTGGAGACTACTAGCTAGAAATTTGTCGTGGGGTCCTAGTGCCTGGAGGCATAGTCCTAATGGTAACAGCCTGCTGCAAGAGCTCCTCTCGAAGATCTACTGTTACGGAAAGTTCTTACGTAACTGTACTTTTCTCTAAAACAAAGTTTAAATCCCACAGTGGTGCAAGTTATGCACCAGGGGTTTCAAGTGGATGATTCCCTTCAGAAACATTTTGGAAACCAGCTGAGCAACAGTTTTGCCTTTTACTGGAATGTGGTAGGCGGAAATGGCTGAGAGGTGGACCTTCAGCGCGGAATAACTCAGACCCAGGTCAGATAGATGCAACAAGTACCCCATGACCTGAGGAACAGGGCATAAAAAAGGGGTCCCAACCCTTCGAAGTGGACCAAATGGAAAATCTCTTTCATTTTACAGCATAAGTGGTCCTTGTAGAAGGCTTTCTGGCCTCTACGAGGACTTGGGCCACCCTAGAGGAAACCCCATAGCATGAAGCACTATGTCAGAAGGTGCCATGCGTGAAGGTGAAGGGACTTGAGTCCTGGGTGAACCAGAGCACCCCCCTCCTGGGTCAGGAGGTCGTGACAGATGGGCAGGGGAACCGGGGCTTCACTGCCAGCTGTTGCAGAAGCGGGGGAACCAAATTTGGCACAGCCAAAGTGAGGCGATCAGGATCACGTGAGCCCCTTCCGCTTGCAGCTTCAGCAGCACCCGCTGCAGGACTGGAAAGGGAGGAAAAGCGTACAAGAACCTCCCTGTCCAGCAAAGCGATAGTGCATCTTGCCAGAAAATACCAGGCCCTGGAACGAACAAACAAAACATGGGAAGTTTTGCATTGGATGGGGAGGTGAACAGATCGAGCTCCGGATGACCCCAAAGATCAAAAATGCCTTCGACCACTGAATGGTTTAGTCCCCACTCATGAACCTTGGCCTAGGTGCAGCTGAGACTGTCCGCCAGGACGTTCTAGATGCCCGGGACATGAACTGCAGTAAGGGAGATCTGATGCAGTATCACCCAGTTTCAGACTCGCATCGCTTCCCTGCAGAGAGGGTAAGAGCGAGTGCCCCTTGTTTGTTCAGATACCAGACCACGCACATATTGTCCATTTGGACCAGCAGTGGACCTGGACTGAAGAGGTGCTGAAAGGCCTGCAGAGCATACAGCACCGCCCGCATTCTCCAACACACTGATGTGTAGAGATAGATCTGACAGACCACAGACCTTGTGTCCTGTGGGTCTCTAGATGAGCCCCCCAATCCAGCCATGACACATCCATGGTCAGAGTCTGGATGGGTGGAGGGGACTGAAAAGGAACTCCCTTGCAGAGACTGCTGAGATCCTGCCACCACAGGAGATCCTGACGCACTGATGTGGAGACCAAGACTCTGTGGTTGAGGTCATCTGATCTATGGTCCCATTGAACCTTGAGCATCCACTGCGAGATTTGCATGTGAAGCATGGCCAGAGGGACAGTCGGGATGGCCGCCGCCATAAGGCCCAAAAGGCGTAGCACTGACCTGGCCAAAATCCAACAGCTGGAAGCTACCAGCCGTGCCTACTGTTGCAAGGTTTCCGCCCTGTCCAAAGGGAGGAACGCCTGACCCTGGGCTGTATCCAGCACCGCTCCAATGAACTGCAGCCGCTGGAAGGGGGTAAGGTGGGACTTGGAGTAGTTCAGCCTAACTCCCACTCAGCCAAACAGGTCCAAGGTAGCTGAAAGAGAAATTTCCAACTGCTCCCTCAACGGGGCCGAGATCAGCCAATCATCAAGGTACGGGAAGATAAAGTAGCTCTGGCGCCTCAAGGCTGCTGCCACTACCACCAGGCACTTGGTAAAGACCCTGGGTGCCAAGGACAGGCCAAAGGGGAGGGCCTTGAACTGACAGTGTTCTCCTTGAAAGGAGAACCTGAGGTAGCAGTGGTGGACTTGGAAGACCGGTTCGTGCAGGTATGCATCCTGCATATCCAGAGCACAGAGCCACTGTCCCTTGTACAGCATGGGCAGCAGGCCTGGAAGGGTCAGCATTCAAAATCGTCTGTACTCTATGTACAGATTCAGAGAGCTGAGGTCCAGTATTGGGCACAGGTCTCCCTTCTTTTTGGGAACCAGGAAGAAGTCAAGTCAAGGCAAGGCAAATGTTATTTTTCTGGCTCCCAATGCCAGAGGCTCTGGACGCTGAACAGTAAAAGCACACTATCAATACAGTAATACAAATCAATATAAAAAATAATAAAATATCAGCATGAATAAATATAATTAATAAATATCTCTTTGAAAACTGAAACTCATAACAGAAAAGCAGGGTACCCAGGGAGGACCAATACCTGAGATCTGGGAAGGCCTGATTAAACAGGAAGTGAGAGTAACACCCTCTTCCTATCTGATTTAGAGGAACGGGCTCTGTGGCTGCCTTTTGCAGAAGAGCCTCTATCTCTTCCCTGATGACGGGAATGTGCACCTTTGGGTAAGAGGATGGTCCTGGAGGGTTGTCTGGGGGTCTCTCCAGGAACTCCAACATGTGGCCCTGGGAGATTAATTGAAGGACCCACAAATCTGCGGTAATCGCCTCCCACCCTGCCAGATGACCGGCGAATCTTCCGCCCACCAGTTCCTCCGACTGAAGAAGAGGAGGAGGGGAGGAGGCGGGTCGTAAGTCAAGAGGCAGAGGGAGGGTTGCCCCTGAAGTCCTCTGGTTCTTGGCTGGATGGGTGGCCTTTGCTGAGGGGGCCAATGTTTGTTCTGACATCTGGCCTGTTGTGGTTGCTTCATCCACCATCTCTGCTGGCGACGAAAGGGCTTCTTCACTTGACAGCCAGTGCAGTACATAGTCTGCAACGAACATAATGCCTGCCCCTTATCCAGGAGGTTCATGATGATGTCTTGTGCATCTCCTCCAAAGAGGACTGAACCATGGAAGGGAGCACCATGGATGGCAGGCTGGACATCAGGTGCCAACCCAGAAACTCTCGGCCATGAATACCTCCAGAGGCAGACTGTGGTAGCCATGCCCCTTGCTGAGGAATCCACAGCATCGTACGTCGCCCTCAAAGAGTGGTGATAAGCAACCTTAGCTGACCTAATGGTGTCAGAGAGGGTTTCCTTCGCATCAGAGTCTGGCATGGCCTCAATGACCAGCTCTAGCTGGCGAAAGACGGATTTTTGGTACACCAACATATGTGCCACATAATTAAGGACATGCATAGCCAGGGTAGAGGATGAATAAAACTTACGCCCCAAAAGGTCAAGCTGCCTCGACTCCTTGTCAGGGGGAGAGGTGCTCATGTGTTCAGGTTTGGTAGATCTGTCATGCGCTGCATGAATGACCACCGAATCCACTTTATGGTGGATGCTAAGGTGGTCTTTGCCCTCTGGCATATGGTAAGTCCTGTCCACCTTCTTGGCCACAGCCAGAATGGAGGAGGGCATTAGCCAGAAGGTGGATGCGAGATCCTCGTGAGGTTCCAGCCAAAAGGACGTGGGGACTGGAGACAACTTAGGCATGTCCAGATGTTCGGCCAACCTCTTTTGCTTGTGGTCCTGGTCATCAGCCTTCCAATCACAGA
This sequence comes from Neoceratodus forsteri, assembly GCA_016271365.2. NCBI lineage: Eukaryota > Metazoa > Chordata > Ceratodontiformes > Ceratodontidae > Neoceratodus > Neoceratodus forsteri. The sequence goes on along the minus strand of JADMNL010000025.1, from coordinate 352,504,542 downwards.
CCTTCGTAATCCTTCTGAGAAGATCCAAAAAGGAGGGATCCCCCGGAGACTCCTTAGCCTTGGGTTCTTCCGGTGGAGGTTTCCCGAAGCTAGAGACTAAGGAAGAGGAGTCCGAATCTGAATCCATGTCCGACGAATGAATCTGGACTGGAGATAGAGCTCCTGGGCGGAAACCTCCTTGAGGAGAGCAGAAGGTTCACCCTTTTGAGAGGTAGCCGTGTCCTTCGTCAGGCCTAACGTCGAGGAATGGTGTTCTCCTGGTGAAGGGTACATATGCGTCAGAGCCAGGCACGCCAGAGTAAAGGCCACCACCGGATGACCACTGTACAATTCAGAGACTAGTTGAGGCTTAGTTTCAGTCCACCAGGACTGCAGAATGGCCCTGAAGTCTGCCTGAGGTTGGGGAGGCGGAGGAGGGGGCGGGGATGCTGGTTAACCGACTTAAAACCGGAGCCACAACCCAGTGTCAGGTAACCTGGCATGGGATAACTATGGACATAACCTGGCGGCAGGTACCCTGGCAAAGGGAGACCTGGTGCTTTGTACTCCAAAGGGAGATATCCAGAGGTATGATAGTGTGGCAGCTGGTAGCCTGACATCTGAAAGTTCAGCCCTGGATCTGGCGGAGGAGCCCTTGAGTCTGACGGAGGACCCTGAGGAGGCCCAAAAGACAGATTGGAAGACCTGGAGGGACGAGAGTCCAACATCAGGCCACTAGGGAGGGAGCCCAACGTCAACCCGGTGGCGCCCTCTGATGGAGGTGGAGGGGCAGAAAGCCCTGCTGGAAGGGTTGGTGAGGAAGGGTCCTGAGGGTCTGCTGGGTCACTGGTGGTGGCGTCCGGCTGCAACCCGGTAGTGACATCATCAGGCTGATGGCCTTCTGGCTCCAGCTCCAGGTGTTCAGGGGAGGCTGGAGGTGAGAAGGGACCCAAGTTGGGCGAGCCTGCCAGGGTATGTTGTGTAGGAGACTGCAACGGGCGCTGAGGGTCAACGTCAGGCCGCTCACTGGGGCCTGACAGAAGCGCCTGTGCTGGGCGGGCGTCGGAAACTCTGACGTCCGGCTTATTAGCCGTGGCGGGGCATTCACCGGAGCCTTCGGTGACCGACTTAACAGCCTGGGCTGGGTGCTCAATGGGGACTCCAATCAACAACTAATCAGCCCCGCTGGCAGGCTCAGACCTTAAGGTTCTGAGGGGTCTAAGAGTGGCAGTAGCCTCAAATGCCGATGAGGCAACCACCATCACGAAGGCCAGTGTCAGCGGGGGAACCAAGGACTGCTCCTGTGAGTTCAAAGCGGCCTTGTCCTTAGAGGTGCTCTTCCCGGAGAAAGAGGGCGGTTGGTCGTCCGCAGTCCCCGGAGGGAGTCGCGGGCAGGAGGGGGACCTTTCCTAGCCCCGATGCTTCTCCTTGTCCTTCCGTTTCTTATGGTGGTGTGATCTGATGAGGGTGAAGAAGAGGCACTCTGCAGCTTCTGCAACTGCTTCTCCATCGAAGCAATTTTCTGTTTTTTTTTTGTATTATATATTTTTCCGCCCTGTGCTCGCTGGTCTTCCACTCCTTCAGGCTCCGCCAAGTTCCTCCTGACCTCTTCTGTCCTTGCCCAGCCCTCCTCTGGTCCCCAGATCGCAGCCGAACCCCGGGATATCCCAGTGTATCCCTTCACCGGGCGGGTCCCTCTCCTCTGAGGGGGAAGGCACCGGGGGGGGAGGATAGCCCCAGCACATCCTTCTAGGGCCCGGGGATGCTGCTGGGGAACAGGAGGCACCGGGAAGGCGCTGGAGGCCCCTAGGAACAGAGAGCCATTATTCGGAGGGCCAGCGAGCGATTTTCCTGGCTTTTCTGTTGGGTGCAGCGTAGTGACGTCATGGCATATGCCGACATCCGCTCCTCCCCCAGTTAGTATTGGGCCGTGCGTCCTGTGATACTCCCAGCCTCCGCTAGGAGCCATCAGGCGCCGGACCAGTCCCCTACCCTTCCCCCGGAGAAGGAGAGCTGTCCCTGGGACACTCAATCCTTCTCCCCCCGGCCGGCCCTCCAGTGACCCGGGCTCGTTCCCGAACCTGGGTCACTGGCGTCGCAAGCGGAAATCCAACCGCTGCGCCGGCAGGCCGGCTACAATCTTATGTTTTAAAATATGGGCCTCGAGGGTCTTCTGCCTGTGTTTCCATGTGGCCTGGTTGAAGCTCAGGCAGGCCTCACAGTCCGCGGACTGGTGTTCCGGGCCCAGGCAGAAGAGGCAGAGAGTATCGTCATCTTTATGCGGGAGTTGCGTGCCGCAGGACTCGCACTTGTTTTTGTGTGATTTGGAAGGTGTCAGGGACGACATACATGAAGATTAACTTACAAAAAGACAGTAGAATAATTTGAAAAATAATTCGAAATATACTCTCGCTCTACGCAAGGTCCAACGTACACAGGTCAACGGCAGGAAAGAACAGGAGGGTGGGCTGGGGACCGCCCAATATACAGGGTCATGCTGACGTTCATCAAGTAACATAGGTAAGCGGTCCCCCGCCAGACACTGCTAGCTAAAGTTTTCTGTGAGGTCTTGACACCATGGGGTGCAGTCCCAATAGTTAATACCTGTCGTCGAGGCACAGGTCAGAAGCATAGGAAAACCAGGAGCAGTTGTAAAATTCACAACAGATGATTAACAGTAGTAAAATAAAAAAATAAAACTGTTCAGTATAACTATTTACAAAGGCAGTATAAACAGAGAAAGTCCACCTGGGTTTCTTCTCAATTTCCAATTTCAGTCTTTCTCAGTCTCTGTGTTTCTCTTGCAAGAAATTGCAGCTCTGTTTTTATAAGTCTTTGCAACCCCCACTCATTAAGAAAATAGCATGCTTCTCACACAGTGTTCTTGTAAGTTTCAACAAGTGCAGCAAAAAGAACATTGTGACCCTGAACTGACCTCTTGCTTACAGCTTGAGAGTTTGTAAACAGGTTAATCCCTTGAGTTCCAAACAGCTTTTTGCAATCATTTCAACAGTATAACTATATACATTTCAACAGTAAAACTATATCCATTTCTAAATAAAGGGATCCCAGTATCAGTTACAGTTCCACATAATGATTCACATATATTTTTTATACCAGCAGATATGCAAGGGGGGAGAAAAGACAGAACAGCAAGAGGAGGTAGAGAGATAGTGAGAGGCAAAGTATTGCAAGACCGTCTGGGTGATCAAGTCCTAGGTCTCACGAGAAAATCTGGTTGCGCAACCAGACAGAAAAGGGGAGAATAGAACAGATCCTTGCATTTAAACTCTTTCTCCAGAACAACTGGGACAGGGCCCTATTCAGCCCTGTCACAATACCTACTGCAAGAGCCCTCTCAAAGTAAGATCTGTCTGTTCAGAGCCCACTCATGGTGGTTTTGATTGATCCTGCTCAGTGCATCTGCTAGGGCGTTATCCTTCCCTGGAAGATGGACTGCTGAGAGACAGACCCTGAGGGAATATGCCAGACTCCAAATTCCCATAGCTTCTGTGCACAGCAGGGTGGACCTTGTGCCCCCCTTGCTTGTTTATGTAGTACATGGTTGTGGTGTTGTTTGTCCTGACTTGCACCACCTTGTCCTGGACCAATGAGGCGAATGACTAGAGGGCTAGAAAGACTGCCCTGAGCTCCAACAGATTTATGTGCAATAGTGTGTTGCTGTGACCATGTACCGTGTACTCCTTCAGGTGGGTGCCCCATCCTAGGAGGGAGGCATCTGTGGTCAACACTACTGTTGGAGACTTCTGCTGGAATGGTAGTCCTCCCCTGAGGTTGTCCCTTTCCTGCCACCACTGCAGTGCTTGAATGAGAGTCCCTGTGACTAGTACTAGTTCTGATAGAGAGTCCTTTCTCTGAGACCAATGGGACCTGAGGTGGAACTGTATGTCTCTCATCTGAAACCTGGCTCCTGGCACTGTTGCTGTTGAGGCTACCAGGTGGCATAACAGTTGTAGAAGGTGTCTTGCTGGTCTGGGGATGTGAAGCTGGAAGGAGCTTACCAACTATACCAGGTTGTCCACCCTTTCCCGAGGAAGGAATGCCTTCCTCCTTTGAGTGTCCAACTCCGCCACTATGAAATCCAGGAGCTGGACCGGCCGCAACACTGACTTTTCTCGGTTCACCAGGAACCCTAGAGACTGTAGTGTAGCCTGTGTAAGGACTAGGGCATCCCTTACCTGCTGAGGGGACTGCCCCACGACTAACCAGTCGTCTAGGTAAAAGAACACTGTTACCTCCTGCCTTCTCAAGTGTGCCACTACCACAACCAGGCATTTTGTGAACACCCTTGGGGCAGAGGTGAGACCAAAGGGCCGAGCTCTGAACTGGTAATGGCCTGACAGCAATCTGAACCTGAAGTACTTTCTGTGAGATTGTCTGATGGGGATGTGGAAGTAGGCATCCTTGAGGTCTAAGGATGCCAACCAGTCTCCCTGCCTGAGAGTGGGGAGAATCATTGTCTAAGTGACCATCTTGAACTCTAGCTTGGTTAGATATCTGTTTAGTGCTCTGAGGTCCAGTATGGGTCACCACTCCCCATTCTTCTTTAGAGTTAGGAAATACCTTGAGTAAAATCCTTTCCCCCTCTGAAAGGCTGGGACAGGTTCCACTGCCTTTGCCAGCAGAAGGCTGGCTACCTCCAATTCCAGAAAGGCCTTTTCTATTGGGGTTGCAGGTTTGAACAGCCTTCCTCTTAGTTTTGGGATGCCCTTGAAACTGAGAGCAAGACCCTGGCTCACTACTTCCAGGACCCACTTGTCTGTGGTGATGGCTTGCCATGCCTGTAAGTAGTGAGCCAACCTACCACCTACTGGTACTGGGGAGGCCACCCTGACAGGCACGTCAGAGGTTCTGTTTTGCCTGTGTCCTGTGCTTGGGGCTCGAATCAGAACGCCTGCTACCCCTGCCTGTAAAGTAGCCACGTTGCTGCTGGCAGTCTGGGAGAGCCTGAGCCTGATAAAAGGGCCTGGTATAGGATCTCCCCCTACCTCCCCTACTTTGGTGCCTCTGGGAGGTGGTTGCTTTCTCTTTGGCAGAGGCACTTTTATAAGCTGCCTTGTAATCATCCATATTTTTCGTGTAAGCTTCTGTTTGTTCACCAAACAGAGAATTCTGCTCACAAAAAAAATCTAATGCCTTGGTTTGGGTATCTTGAGAAAGGGTAGTGGCTCTGAGCCATGCAAACCTTCTCAGGGATACTGAAGTTGCCATAAGCCTGGCAGCAGTGTCGCTGGCATCCACTGCCATGTGGAATTGGTACTTGGAAGCCTCAATGCCACATCTGGCAGTCTCCTCTAGATCAGCTGCTAGTGCAGGAGCTTTGCTGGCCACCTGCAAGACTGAGTTCCAGAGACTTTTTTGGTATCTGGATATATAAGCTATATAAGTGGCCTGTCTAATGGCCAAAGAGGCTCCCACGTAGCCTTTCTTTGTCATAGACTCAATTTTTGGGAGAGTCCTTATCAGGGGCATGGGATGACAATGGCACATTTGCTTTGTCACAGGCAGCTGCCTGTACCACCCCCTCATGGCTGAGGTGACTGAAGAGAAATTCAGCCCCACTTCTAGACAAATGGTATTTCCTTTTCATTTTCTTATCCACTGGAGGGACAGAGGTAGGAGTTTTCAGAATTTTCAGGACTTGCCTCTTCAGTGCCTTGTGCATGGGAAGCAGTAATCGTTTAGTAGCTGCCAAATCCATCATCTCCATATAATCTGGTTCCTCCTCCTCCTCCTCCTCAAGTGGTCTCTTGAGTGGAAAGGTCCAAAGTCTCTGCCACTTGCTTCATAAAAGAAAAATGGGAAGAATAATCTTCAGGATGTCGAGTGGGGGACTCGAACTCCTGCTGCTCTAGCGAGACCTCAGGCTCAATTGGGCCTCCAAGGTCCTCATCTTCCTCCTCTTTATAATAGGGATCTGAACCGGGAACCAAAGAAGCAACCATTGGCATGAACGGTGGTTGAACCGGAGTTTGAACCGGTGATTGCTGAGGAACTTGCTGTGAAACGAGAACCAAACTGCTGGGAATGTTCTGCAGCAATTGAATAATTTTTATAGCGTTTGCTATTTCTTCAGAGGTTGGAACCATCGCAGCCTTCGGTTGCGGTTCCTTCCCTGTATGTTTCTCCTTTATATTCTTCTTGGCAGGAGCTGGTTCAGCGGCCGTTTCTGCCATCCTCTTTGGTTTCAAGGAGGTTTTACCCTTGTCAGAGGGCTTTCCATCCAGTTCCTTCAGTTTTTCCTTGCTAGAGGAAGGAACCGGTTGTTCAGAAGCTGGGTCAGCAGCTTTTTCAGACATTTTTCCTTTCAGTCTATTGAGGCGCCTATCAAGCGTAGACTGAGGAAAAGCTTTACAAATTTCACAGTCTGCATTCAGGTGGTCAAATCCTAAGCAGACAACACAGGTTGTGTGGGGGCCAGCCTTAGCAAACGGTTCACTACACGCAGTACAGTGCTGAAAACCAGTAGGGCTGGTTTTCTTTTTAGACTTCTGCAACATAACCTTTTATCAAGAAATAAACGCTAGTTCTGTTGTGCCAGCTAAGAATAATAATAAAACACTAGTAAGGTAGTGAAGCGGGAACTGGTGAGTATACTAATTAAGAATAAAACTAAAAACTTTTTATCTCAAAAAAGTAGAAAAATCTTGGTTCTCCACTGGTTCAGTGAATCGAGGAGAAACCGCAGACTTACCCAACTTAAGCTAAATCTAGACTAATCTACCTGATTTTACCAAAGACAGTACTTTGAAAATGAAAATAAATTAAATGGTAACTTGAAAAAGACAGAGAAAAAAGTAAAATCTTCATGCTGAAGGAGCAATCTACGAGGTGTCTAACTTTGGCAGATGGAGTAAAGAATCTGACAGTTACATAGAATGCACCAGGGACAGTAGTTTGAAAACCGAGCTCGAGCCTATCAATGTTCTTTAACTCTTTCTTCTCCGGGACAGCTGAATGGTGAAGGCTAACTGCATATGTCAGAATACAGTAATGATTTCCTGGGGCATGAACTACTATTTGTAGAGACATCATAGTCTGTGAGGGAGAGGTGTTATGTTCCATTTCGATGCTATTATCCTCATCGCTATCATTTCCCAGGGGAGTATTTGGGATAGTAGTACAAGCTACCTCGGCAGTGGGGGCTTGAGAGCTCTGTGGAGGGACATTTTCCTTGTTTCTAACTGTGACAGGGTGGAAAAGGACCCTGTCCCATATGTTATAGAGAAAGTGTTTAAATGCAAGGACCTATTCTTTCCTTTTCTGTCTCTTCTCTGTCTGGTTGTGCAACTCAATTTTCCCGTCAGACTTCAGATTTGATCACCTCGACAATCTCGCAATTCTTTGGCTCTCACTGTCTCTCAGTTTTCTCTTGCTATCTGTTTTTCTCCCTTGCATATCTATATCTGCTGAGATAAAATATATGCAAATCATTGTATGGAATGTAACTGATATTAGGATCCCTTTGTTTAAAAAATACATAGTGTTACTGTTGAACTTAATTATATTTTGAGATGATTGCAGAAAGCTGTTGTAAACTCTAGAAGTTACTTTAATGTAAATCTTTGAGCCTTTTGCAAAAGCTGTACAAATGGGGCCTCTGAGCTCAAGCACACTGTTTTCTAGCAGCTCTGCCTGATATTTACAGAAACAGGATGCTTGCTAAGAATGGGGGTTGAAAAGACTTATAAAAGCACTAAGCTGCAACTGCAAGAGAGATTAGGAGAACAAGGGACACAGAGACTCAAAGAAAACTATTTTATTTTGCCTTTGTATATAATTATACTGAACAAGTTTATTTTATGATACTGCTAGTGTAAATAAATAATTTTTGGTGAATTCTACAACTGCTCCTGGTTTTCCTATGCTTCCTGACCTGTGCCTCTTCGACAGACGGTGTCAGCCTAAGTGGGATTTACGCTGTGCATACCCTAAGACAGGAGATTTTTATATGTGGGTACTGGACCTAGTACCAAGGAAGCACAGAGAAAGGTATGGATTCTGCAGCAGCAAGTCCAGGAGTGGTTACCAGGAGAATGGCAGCCAAACTAGCAGAGACAGAAGTCCAGTCTGAGATTGTACAGCCAGCACAAGTTATGGAAAAAGAACAGGCATTGACAGAACCTGAAAGCCTGATGGACTTTTTCAAATGGTGGGCTATACAACAAAAAGAGATGGAGAAGCAGAGATAGAAAAAGTGCTTCAATGTTTAGAAGCACAGAGGAGAGAAGAGATGCAGTGATAGGAGCAGCAGAGGAGAGAAGAGATGCAGCAACAAGAGCAGCAGATGACAGAAAAGATGCAGCGAGGGGAGCAGCGATAGCTGGATGCCTTGCAAGCTATTAAAGGCAGAGGATCTGGCACAGATCCAGACAAGCAACAAACTGCAAGCAACTTAAAAGCCATTAAACTTACAAAGTTGTGTCCCTCAGATGATATCGAGGTATACCTGACAACTTTTGAAAGAGTTGCCACAGCCTGCCAATGGCCAAAGCAGCAATGGCCAATCAGACTGGTACCCTACCAGAAAGTGAAAGCCCAACTTGCCTACAGCAGTATGGACACGTACAGTCAGCAAACTATGACCTGGTGAAAAGTGAAATCCTGAAACGGTATGACATCTCCGGAGAGACATACAGGCAGAGATTTTGATCTTTGAGATACAACTCGGTCGACAATCCTCAAGAAGCCTACACCCGACTCAGAGCACTCCTGATAAAATGGATCCCACCAGAGAGCAAAACAGTTCCACAGATCATTGACACATTTGCCATGGAGCAATTCATCAACATCTTGCCTACAGATGTGCAGCTGTGGGTAAAGAACACCGACCAGAGAATGGGGAAAAGACTGTTTCTTTGGCCGAGGACTACCAAATTGCCAGACAGATGCCATAGCAGCGAGGTAACAGCCAAGCACCGGTAAGACACTCTTTTTCCCATTTAAACTCCAAGCCTGATAACAACTCTGGTGGGGGCAACAAAGCTGGGCCCAAAAACATTATCTGCTGTAACTGTAATAAGCCAGGCCATTTTGCAAGAAACTGCCGTAGTAAGAAGAGTGGCACTGGAGCAGATTTGTCCTTGGCAAATTGAGGCAAGTACTTAACAGATGTGAAGGTGGGGGATAAGATTGTGAAGGGACTCACTGATTTGGGAAGCAGACAGACCCTAGTGCATGTTAAAGTGCTGGGAAAACACTGTGCAAAGGAACCAGGTACTGGTGTCATCTGCATCCATGGGGACACTCGACACTATCCCACCACCCAAGTGACTCTGACCATTAAGGGTGTGACGCACCAAATGAAAGTGGGGGTAGTACCAAAGTTACCTATACCTGTGATTATTGGAAATGACTTTCCAGGATTTACTGAGTTGATCAAGGAGGGAGTAAATCCTAATGTTTCAACAGCAGTGGTGACAAGAGCTCAGGCAAAGAAATTCCCAAATGATGGGGACACTCTTCCTTTCAGTGATTTTGATTCGGACTTGTTTGAGCACAGCTCCAAGATCCAGAAATCCAAGAAAGAAAGACGATGCTTGAAGAATCTGTGGCAGCAAATGACTGATGGACATAAGGGTTAAAATATGAAAATCCTGAAACTGATTGTGATTTTCTTTCAGAGCAAGCTAACGATGTTTCTCTCCAGGGTTATTTCAATCAGTTGGGGGTGAAACCAAAACAGGGTGGACCAATGTTTAAAAAATGTAATGGGTTGCTGTATAGAGTTTAGGTTAAACCTCAGACACAGGAACGGACAGAAATGAAAATTACGTACCTACCGTAATTCTGATCTTTCTGTGTATCTTCACCATTCATAGCCTTTGGGTTCTGGCGGAGGTCACGCCCAGCAGGAGTTCTTTTTTTTTTTTTTGGATGGGCGGAGGACGCATCACGGCACCGCCTTGAGGCCGAAGATCATGCAAGCAACTCACGGGCTTGGCCGTTAGGGTGTTGCCGACCTGCCTCCCTGCCAGTTCTGGAGTCACCGAGAGTAAGAAAGGGTTGGGAGGGAGGGAAAAGGAAGTCCAAGGGACAAACAAAGGAAAAGATATATAAACTAAAAGGAGAAAGAAACGACTGAGAGGACAGAATAAGTTTAGAAAACTAAGGGGATTGGGTAGGGGCCCCAATCTCTGGAAGTAGAAAAAGGAGGAGGAAGGGAAGGAGGGTTAAGGAATTTAGAGATAAGGATGGGGGGGGGGGACACACCCTGGAATCTTGACCTGTCTCCAGATTGTACAGGAGCTGCGAAGGAGTAGCCAAAAGACTAACTGCCAGAATTCAAGGCACAGAATCACTGGCAAAAAACTCCAACATAAGCAGAATCGGCTATTCTGGAAGGAAAAACAGGATACAGGGATATCCCCCCCCTCCCCAAAAAAAGAAATTTTTGGTGTAAGAAACCTACTTTCTTAAATTAAATTGAGGTTGTGTCCAAAGGACAAGGAAATTAAAGCAAGCTGACAGAGAGAAGGGGAGAAGGAACAGAAAAGAGGGCAACCACCAACCCCCACCCCACAGGGGTGGAGCCGAGGCACTTAAGGAGTGCCCCCCATCCTGACCACTCTACCCCTAGAGAGAATTATCCCATGTGCCCAAGTCACCACACTCCTGACTAACAGAAAGGAGGGGGGCGAGGAAGAGGGCACAGAGAGCGAGGGGGACCCAGAGACTGAGGCCTCAGGGGGATGGAGGGTGGGATTGTGATGAATGGTGAAGATACACAGAAAGATCATTATTACGGTAGGTACGTAATTTTCATATCTTATCTGTGTCAATCTTCACCATTCATCACCTTTGGGTGAGTGCCAAGCCCCCCCGAATGGGGCCCTAACCCTAAAGGACTAAGTCCCTTAGCTCTCAGTGGGTGGCACACCAAGAGAGAGAACCTTCACGGGTCTGGAGAGGCCCGGGAGTGGGAAGAGTGAGACGGGGACTCCTCGGAAGGAGTAGGAAGTTGTCCCGACAGACGCTGTCCCACCCTATGGAAGAAAAGATGGGTTCTCTGGTAGGGGGAGGAAATCACCCTATGCCGGGCCAAGGGTGATAACCTAAAAGACGCAGCCATGCCATCCGCCTAGTGCAGATCACTGTCCCTACGACCCTGGAAGCTACCTCGTTGGTGTCGTAAGATGCCCTCGCTTGGTGCCTTGCTAGCTCCAGGCCATGTGCAGAGAGTGCAATGGCTTGTCTGGTTACCTCCATGTCAGGCATAGCAGCTAGGAGTTGACCTAGCCTGGACCACAGGAACCTATCATAGGTAGCACAGTGGGCCTGGTGTGCTGAAATAGAGAGCAGCAACCGTGCCGAGTAGAACGTCTTTCTCCCCAGAAGTCAAAATCCACAGAATCTTGATCTGGAGGCCGGTCACAGTGAAGGGCGCGTAGCCCATCAGGAGTGCCCAGCTGCGTCAGTCCTGATTGAGGATGAGACATAGAACCTGGAGACTCCGGGGAGGCACAATACCTCTGGCAGAGATCCCTAGAGGCTGGGACTATGGAAAAGGGTCTCTGCCAGAAACGCAACGATGCCTCCCGAAAGGAAGCAGGCCAGGGAGGCACCACAAGGGTGGCACTGAAATCGCCTAGAAAGGCGCGCGTCGAGTGCTCTGGATTGTGCTGCGCGGGGTGGGGTGATGTGCACGTCCTCCAACATCCTCACGAGGAATCGCTGATACGCTGCGAGATCAGAAGCTGGAGAGATATGGACAGACGGTTCCTCTCCTCCAGAAGAGGGGGATGAGGAGTCAGGGGATCTCAAGAGTTCAGAAGCTGGCTGCTCAGGGGGAGGCTGAAAAACCCGTCTGTCCACAGCCCTGATGTAAGCGGGAAATTGAGCAGCCACCACTCTGAACTGCTCCCAGGAGAGAGGACTGCTAGGACCAAGAATACCTGGGAGCGCAGGAGAATGTGGCAGAGGAGAGGGGGCAGAGCCGACAACAGGAATCGGCTGTCCTCCGCCTGGGCTAGGGAGTGCACCTGCAGCCCCAACAGAAGAAGGAGCTCTGGAAAACTCCACAGCTGACAGCTGGTCAACCAAACTGGAACTGCCTAGGCTGCGCCCTGAAGAATCCCCCCTGTGAGGTGACCGGGGCCGTAAAAGTCCAAAAGGACAGTCCCCCACCTCCAAAGAATGGGGCCCTCTCGAGGAAACTGAAAGGGAAGGGCAGGGATCCGAGCTACGACTTCTCACGGAGCCCGGATGGGTTCCAGAAAAAGGTTGCCGCATCGAACCCATACCGCTCGGCCCCTCGGAATCCGAAAGTGCCCTCTTTCTCCTCGAAAGAGCCAGCCTAGGCAGCTGGCAACCATGGTTGGCCCTCTAAGGGGCTATCCAGGGAGCAGCACCTCCCCTCCTGTGGGTGCTTTGATCGGCCTCAAAGTTGGGCGATCAGCCGGCCCAGTGGCGCTGAGGGTTGAGGCACTGGACGCCACACCTTGCACCATGCCGGCAACCCGGGTTCGGGAACGAGCACGGGTCGCCGGGGGTCAGCCAGGGGTGGAGAAGGATAGAGCGCCCGATGGCAGCTCTCCTTCTCCCGGGGGGGGGGGGACTGCAGGCTCCTGCTGCAATGCTACCACCTAGGGGAGCCCAGGTGGATAGTGTGGTTGGTGGAGAAGCAGCCAGTGAATAGGGTGGATGTCGGCAGAGGGGCGAAGCAGGAGGTACGTCTCAGCGTGCCTCCTAGCTCACAGCCCCTCACTGCATGCTGACGTCTGGGAAAAAGAAACCTGAAAAACACCTCGGTCCCTTCTAGGCAAAGACACCTCCCTAGGACTGCTCCGAAACTCGTCAAGGCAGACTCAGCTGTGTCGGATCCACAGACACGCATAGCGTGCTGGTTTGGAGAGGTAAGCATGGGGGTTCCCTCTCCACCCCTACCCGGGGGGTATACCAGGGGTCTTCAAGGGAGTGTGTGTGGACGAGGCACTCTAGGGGCAGACCACGGTGGGGGATTGGAGGGTCCACTGAGGATGTCTGAGAAAGTGAAGGGAGGAGGTGGATTAGGAGGATAAACACAAGGTTAAAAAAAAAAAAAAAAAAAGTTGGGCGATCCAGGCACACCACCTGAGGGGTCAGAAAAACGACCGAGATCAGGCTGCAGAGCAATGGTGGCCTGCACCACTGTCTGCTGGTCAGCGCCCCTGACCCTGGTTCTGGGATCAACTGTCCTCTCCTCAGAAGGGGGCTGGTTCCAGCCTGTCGAGGACACTGCCAAGGTGTCCACATGAGCAACCAACTCCAAAGAGTCAGACTGCCTGTCTGACTCAGAATCCAATTCCCCCTCCGAGGAGGTGGAGACTGAAGTTCTGTGCCAAACAGTGCATGGACGCCCGCTGCCATCCCGACTGAAAGGGGCACCAGACCAAGTGACTGCACCAGAGTCGGCGCCGAGACTCTCAGCCGCACCACGAACGGTGCGGGAAGAAGACAAGGTGCCAATGATGGCAGCAGCATCAGAGCCGGAGTCTGTCACGGCGCCGTCCCAGCCAACGGCGCCACAAGCAGCGAAGCCAGAGATGGCGCAGACAATGGCTCTGATTGCGCTCTCTGCGCCGAGGTCAGAAACCCCCACGGCGCTGTCCCAACCCACGGCGCCGAGGCCAGAGACAGTGAATCCAACACCCCCACGGCGCTGTGTCCTCGCCTGGTGCTGCAAGTGGCTCCAGAGCTGGACACGGCGCCGCGGGTGGCGCTGAGGCGAGAAATAGCAAAGGACGGTGCTGTAGAGCCTCCCACGGCGCCGTCAGCACCATCGGCACTGCGAATGGAGCTGACAGCAGCAACGGCGCCAAGCGACGGACCGGCACCGATGACAGCACCATCAGGGCCCACGGCACCGTGAACGACGCTGAGGCCCAAGACGGTGCCGACAGATGGCGTCAAGGATGCTCCCAACCCCTGCCTTCCGAGCCGAGGGTACGACACCGGGGGAGCCTTCACCCCCGAAGGGGCGAATGCCAAGGCAGTGCCTCACATCAGTCCCCCAAGGGGAACGGACTGGGCCTCCTGCACCGCAGAAGGGGCTTCTGCAATGGCGAGGCTACTAGAAGCAGAAGCCCCCCTCCTCCTCCTCGGTCCATATAGAACCGGGAGGGGACCCGGAAGAAAGGCCAAGAGAACGTGGTTTGGTCCAACGAGTGCGCGCCCGTCCCTTGAAAGTCGGCAGAGCTTGTCCAACTTTCCACGTGCACTGTTCGATGACACGATGGTCCATGGAGAAGCAGGCGTCGCACGAATCCATGTCGTGTAGCCGGCCAAGACACGCGAGGCAACGGTCATGCTGGTCGGTGACGGAATACTTATGGCTGCACGGGCATCGACGCATAGGGGGCCATCCCGTCTGCAAGTTTTCTTGCCCCCGACCGAGACATGACCTATGGAAAAAGCACCACCAAACAAGACCCGACGTTGCAAAATAAAAGAAGGAACAGTCTTACCAGGCGATGTCGAGTGGAGCGAAAACTGAACCGGCAGGAAAGATCTGACTTGACGGAGTCGATGGACTACGACATCAGAGCCGAAGGCTTCAAGAAGTTCAACAGTCCTCTCACGCAGTTTTTCAGAGCTACCCATGAGGTGCGACCTCAACGGTGGGAGACGAAGAACTGGCGGGAGGGCAGAGTCGACAACACCTAATGGCCAACCTGCAAGTGCCATGCAGTGCGTCGGCCTTGAGGGCGGCGCTAATGGTGCATTGACTCTGCCCATCCCAAAAAAAAAAAAGAGCTCCCGTGGGGTTGTGACCTCCGTCCAGAACCCAAAGGTGATGAATGGTGAAGATTGACACAGATAAGATCAATTGGTTATACCACAGAAGTATAGAACAGAGTTGTTACAGATGGCACATGATAGTCCTATGGCTGGTCACTCAGGGAGGGATCGCACCCTTGCCAGATTGCTGTATAGATTTTACTGGCCTGGAATTCATGAAGATGTTGCTACCTACTGTAATTCCTGTGTTGAGTGTCAGAAAGTAGTCCCAGTCACAAGAAAAGACAAGGTGCCCCTACCCTTGATAGATGTGCTTTTTGAGAGAATTGCAATGGATGTGGTTCGTTCTTTAGACAAAAGTAAAAAGGGTAATAGATTTATCCTGGTAGTATGCGACTATGCTACTCGATACCTAGATGCAGTTCCAATGCGTACTGTTACAGCCCCAAAAATTGCAGCAGAGCTTGCCAAAATGTTCAGCAGAGCGGGCATACCTAAAGAAATGATTACTGATCAGGGTAGTAATTTTGGTGCTGCGTTGCTTAAGGAGCTGTACAGACTACTAGTCATCACTGCCATAAGAACCTCCCCCTATCACCCTCAGACAGACGGTCTTTTTGAATGTTTTAACCAAACCCTAAAACGCATGTTAAAAAGGTTTGTAGAAGGGGAAGGGAAAGATTGGGATCAATACTTGCCATACCTACTTTTTGCCTACAGAGAAGTGCCACAGGCATCAACAGGGTTTTCACCATTTGAAATGTTGTATGGTAGGCAGCCAAGAGGGCCACTGGATGTGATAAAAGAAACGCGGAAAGAAAACCCCACTCAGAAACTATCTATAACTTCTTATATGTATGCCCTAAGAAAAAAGCTGGCAAAATATGTTGAAATTGCCCATAGTAATCAGGAAAAGGCTCAAAACCAGCAGAAGGTATATTATGACCATAGGGTAAAAGAAAAAGTTTTCGATCCAGGTGAAAAGGTTTTGCTACCGTCGCCCACAATGGAAAATAAACTGTTAATGAAGTGGAAAGGGCCATATAAGGTTCTTAGTCGTACTGGTACTGTTAACTATGAGATTGAGACCCCTGACAGGAAAAATCCTACTAAGATATACCATGCTAACCTCCTCAAGGAATGGGCTGAAAAAATGGCAAAAGCTGCCTTGCTAGTTTTACCAGAAACTGATAAGGAAGATATTGGCGTAGCTTATGATAGACTGGAACAAACTGTAAATGCTAATGCTGTAAAAGTGAATGTTTCCTTAACCTCAGAACAAACTGCAGACATTTGTAATGTGCTAAAAACATTTAACAGTACTTTTACCACGGTATCAGGCCGAGCAAAAGGGGTTGAGCATGTAATAGTGCCAAGGAATGCTCGTCCTATTAGGCAAAAGACATACAGGTTACCAGAGCGGTTAAGAGCTGATGTGGTTAAGGAAATACAAAAAATGAAAGAACTGGGTATCATAGAGGAGTCGAGAAGTGCTTGGTCATCTCCCATGGTAACTGTAAACAAAAAAGAAGGTGGTGTTAGAATCTGCCTTGATTTTAGGAAACTTAATCAAGTGTCAGGATTTGACAGTTATCTTATGCCCAAAATAGATGATTTGGTGGACAGACTGGGGAGTGCAAAGTATATTAGTACCCTCGATCTCACCAAGGGTTACAAGCAGGCACCTTTAGCTAAAAAATCCAGAGACAAAACTGCATTTTCCACCACTATAGGATTCTATCAGTTCACCACCATGCCCTTTGGTTTACATGGTACGCCAGCTACATTCCAGCAGTACATGGATGTCATTTTATCCCATCACACTGGTTATCGTGCTGCATACCCGGATGATGCAGTGGTGTACAGTCCAGACTGGAAAAGCCACCTGGAACACCTATGAGCAGTTACCCAAGCTGTCAAAAATGCAGGTCGGCTGGCCCGGTGGCGTAGAGATTTGAGGCGCTGGCGCCTTACCTCCACTCCACACCAGCAACCCAGGTTCGAGGAGCGGACCTAGGTCGTCGGGGGTCGGCTGGGAGGATAGGGATTGGCGTCCGACGGACTGCTCTCCTCCGTATCCTGGGGAGGGTTAGCCTGGCCTCGCCGAGGCGCTGCGCGCCCCAGTGGAGACTGGGGGCCTACAAGCAGGCGCATAAGGGGAACAAGAAAAAACAGGAAAATCCACGCTGGAAGTCTAGCCGGATGATGGCTGCCGGCCCCAGGTGGCCCCGAAGACTCCCATGGAAGCCACGAACGCCTCAGCAGCTCCCGGAGACCGGAAAAATAGTGTGCTGGTGCCTCCTCCCTGCCAGTGCCTTCCCCTTCGGAGGAGTGGGGACCCACCCGGTGAAGGGTTACACCGGGGCTAATCCGTGGACGGCTGCGGATGTGAGGTAGGGGGTTGCAGGGAGGATAGTAGGGAATGTCTGTGGACCTTGGCGGCCTGAAGGAGAGGCAGCTCTGGTGCACATCAGGGGTATAAAAGATTACTCAAAAAAAACAAAACAAATGCAGATCTGACTACTAATCCTACCAAATGTGCATTGGGCATGCAGGAAACCAGATATTTGGGCTGTGTGTTGGGAAATAGAGAAGTTAAGCCAGAGATTTCTAAAACAGAAGCTGTAGCTAACAGCCCTGTCCCTAAAACAAAGAAACATGTCAGGTAATTTTTAGGGCTGGCTGGTTATTATCGGAGATTTGTTCTCAACTTTGCTGAGTTAGCTACTCCACTCACTGAACACACACAGAAACAGTACCCGAACAATGTGAAATGGACCCCAGAGTGTGATGAAGCTTTTCAAGCCATAAAGGCTGCATTATATTCAGCCCCTGTTTTAAAAAGCCCAGACTTTGAGAAACCATTTTTGCTACAAACAGATGTATCCAAGGTAGGCCTAGGTGCAGTCCTAAGTCAAAATGTAGATGGGACGGAACATCCTACTCTGTACAGAAGTAGGAAGTTGCATGACAGAGAGAAAAGGTACTCCACTATAGTAAAGGAGTGTTTAGCAGCAAAGTGGGTCATGGAGTCCCTTAAGTTTTATTTATTAGGAACTGACTTTGTTCTTGTAACTGATCCCAATCCTATCTGTTGGCCTAACCAGATGAAAGATAAAAATTCCAGAATCACAAGGTGGTACCTGGCACTACAGCCATTTAAATTCACGGTAATACACAAATCTGGTAAAGAGAATAGCAATGCTGATTTTGTGTCAAGATATGGATCAGGAATTGAGGGTTCTGAAGGCTGAAAAACAAGTGTATGGGTTTGAACTGTACTGTTTGCTGTACTGGTATAAAAAAAAAACAACATGCCGTAAATGTGCTTAATTGCTGAAAGCAGCAAATGTTATTAGAGAATAAAAGGTTTTGGAAACCTGTTTAATAAAACAGGTTCCCTCTTAAGGAGGGGGATGTATGTGGCAGGGCGGAATAGGACCCTGTCTCATTTGTTATGGAGAAAGTGTTTAAATGCAAGGATCTATTCTTTCCTTTTCTGTCTCTTCTCTGTCTGGTTCCATAACCCAATTTTCCTGTGAAACTTGAAATTTAATCACCCGTCGAGGCGTCCCGACCCAGGCCTTCAAGCCGGGCGTGACACTGGGAACCTTCACTCCCGAAGGAGCAATTGCCAAGCGGTGCCTCCCTCCCATCCCTCAAGGGGAACGGACTGGGCCGAAGGGGTTTCTGCAACGGTGAGGCTACTAGAAGCAGAAGCCCTCTCTTCTGCGGCCCGGGAGGGGACCCAAAGGAAAGGCCGAGAGAGCGTGGCTTGGCCTGACGAGTGCACTCCCGTCCCCTGAAAGTCGGCGGAGCTCATCTAATTTTCCACGCGAGTTGTTTGATGACACGCTGGTCCATGGAGAAGCAAGTGTCGCACAAATCCATGTCATGTAGTGGGCCAAGACACGCGAGGCAACAGTCATGTTGGTCGGTGACGGAATACTTACGGCCGCACAGCGCTGACGCATAGGGGGCCGGCCCGTCTTCATAGTTTTCTTGCCCCCCCCAGACCGAGACATGACCTACGGAAAAAGAACACCAAAGAAGACCTGATGTCGCAAAATAAAAGAAAAGGAACAGTCTTACCAGGCGACGTCGAGTGGAGCGAACAGCGGAACCGGCAGGATAAACTTTAAATTCAACAGAGTCGACGGACTTCGAACGAGAACAGAGCCGAAGGCTTCAAAGTGGACAACAGGCCTCTCACACAGCAGAGGTACTTACGAGTGGAGCCTCAACGGCGGGACATGAAGAACTGGCGGGAAGGCGGAGTCAACAACATCTAACGGCCAACCCGCGAGCGCCAGGCAGTGCGTCAGTCTTGAGGATGGCGCAGATGGTGCGTCGACTCCGCCCATCAAAAAAAAAAAAAAAGAGCTCCCGCGGAGTCGTGACCTCCGGCCACTATACCCTAAGGTGATGAATGGTGAAGACTGACACAGATAAGATCCTTCAAATACCTCGGGGTCACCATTGACCAGACTAATATTTGCATCACATGTCAACCAAATCATCTGCAACATTAACAGGAGACTAGGAGCACTATATAGACATAGGCACACTATTCCCACGGAAACCAAAAAAGTGGCAGTTACAAGTTTCATCCTCCTCATAGCTGACTATGGCCTAACAGTCTATGGGAGTGCCACAGACACTGTGTTAAACAGGGTCTAGTTAATCCTGAACAAAGCCTGCCACTTTGTGACTGGGGCTGACAAACTCACGCACACCTGCACTCTTTACTCTCTTACAAACTGGCTTCCCTGCAGGACAGATTAAAATATCAAACCTGCCTGCTAGGCATGAAAGCCCTCATGGGCTTGACCCCCCCCCCGGGCTGCAAGGTCTCCTACAACCTGCCCAAAATCCTTACCCAACCAGAGGCATGACTATCAATACACTGACTGTTCCATTCAACCGAACAGCTCTAGCCAAATGCTCCTTTGCAACCAGGGCACCAAGCTGATGTAATGAACTTCAGGTAATACAAAAGATATCAACTAAACTGGGTCCTTTCAAATGGGAACTTCTAAATTTACTCCTACCTGGCTCCAAATGTAGCTGCTTCTCCTAATGAAACCCCATGCCATGCACTGTCACTTGCCAGCCGCACCCCTACCTAACCCAACCCCTGCACTATCTGATTGTGGTGCTTCTGCCCCCTAAGGTCCCCTCTTACACGTGCACATGATGCCAGCACCTTACTCACCACACAGTCTCCTCACGCATGTGCCTCTCCTCCATTTCAATGTGCCGTAAAAGCGTACAGACTTAACCTCTGATAATGCCCAGATGGGCTGCTACCTTTGTATAGCTTAGTGCCTATGTTATGCTTTGTATTATTTGACCTGTTAAATGTTATCTTTTGTTCACTCTGTATTGCTGAAATGCTAACTTATGTTACTCATTCTGTTTTATGTCACTGAATCAATATTGTCCAGCCTTTGTTAATCAGTTTTTAATATGGTCTTTGACATGGTGTAAACAAATTGTTATTGTGATGAGAAAGCTTTGTAAATGAGCGTTTCTGCTCAAAGGTGTATTTCTGAACTTTGAAATAAATAAAAATAAATTAATGCCTCCATCACTTTACCCATCACTGAGGAGAAACTGACCGGGCGATAATTTTCCGCCATTTCCTTACTGCCCCTCTTCTGCAGTGGTGCCACATCCGCCTCCTCCAGTCACTTGGCACACACCCTGTATCCAGGGACAAGCTAAACAGTCTCGTCAGTGGGTCGATCCACTCTTCCCTCATTTCCCAGAGTACCCTCGGGTGCAAGCTGTCCGACCCCATTGCTTTGTCCACTTTTAACAGTTATTCGTGATGGGCTGTAACACTGAATCCCCTTTGGAATAAAATATTAAAATGTTTTTCTAATGAGTATCTATTCTCCGCTGTTTAATGTAAGTTATTCATGCTGTTTTGTGAAGCCATACTGACCATGCAGCATTTAAAATTACAGCTCGGCAAATGCCTTGTTGGTGCCATTACGTGCAAACTGTAAACGTTCTTTCTTTCGCTTAGAGTCTGGGAGCTGGTATACTTGGTATTTAGTGATATGGCAGGCTGGCACTGAGTGACACGGATAGGGGAAGCTGGTGAGGGAGTATGATTAACTGTTTGCTGGGTGTAATACTGGGCCCAGACACAGAGGAGGTTGGGGAAAAAAGTGAGGCTCAGTGGAACTCCTAAAAACCCATATATCGCCCTGGACTTTAAAGCGGACAGAATCTCAGAACCTTTGAATAGGTCGGTTACATACTTTCTAATGAATCTTATATTTCAATATGTTTTACATGTTTAGCATTGACTGCAAGTGCTCCTATGATTGTAAATGTTGATATCAAGTTCATATAGTGATCCCCTCAACAAAATGCGACACATGAGGGTTTTACTCGCATTACCTAACTGATGTAACATCTACAAATGTATTTAATATGATAATCTTTCAGGAAATAAGCTACTTTGTAATCTGACACATTTTACAAATAAAGTTTTTAAAAAAGGTTTACAAAAATCGGATCGTCAGTGCAGAATCATTCACCCTGGGCCATCCACGGCCTGCAAAAGATTTTCTGCAGCTGCCAGAACACGTAGCAAGATACACAGTCGTGGTGGCATGGGCCACATTTCAAATGAGAGACATTCAGTACCACTTAAAGAGCAACTTTTTATGTTGCCCCCCCCCAAAAAGCACAAAGAACCCTTACCTGCCCCCAAATCCAATCCTTGTAATCTTTCCTTGTGTAAATGCCCCAAATTTAGGAAGGGAAGGGATTGTATTTTGGCTCCAAGGAGCCCTGTAGCGCTGATCCCTTCCACTTCCTTGTACCTCCGCAGCGCGCGGCTGCCCCGAGCCTGCCCCAGTGCTACCACGTTTTGTGACATCATTACATGAAGAGCGCAGGGGGCGCACTCCTATAGACATGAATGAGGGCTGTTTTTTAAGTTAAATTGAGGTAGTTTGGATGGCCATTCGGAGTAAATCATGGGCACCGCTTAGCTAACAAGGACCTTGTTAGTTAAGAGGTAGCCATGATTTATTCTGAATGGCCATTTAAATTACCAAAATGTAACACAGAAACATAGACTGTGATGGCAGATAAGGACCGCCTGGGCCCACCTAGTCTGCCCATTTCCCTACCTACCCAAAAAACTGCAGATCCTAACTGATCTGCAGCTTACCTTCTCTTTCCTACCTCCAGGGTTGCCTTCTGTCTATCCCATGCATTCTTGAACTCGCCCACTGTTTTTGCCTCCACGACCTCTGCCGGGAGTTTGTTCCATATATCTACTACTCTTTCTGTGAAAAAGTACTTCCTCACACTAACTTTAAAAAACAGCCCCCATTCATGTCTATAGGAGCACACCCTTGCACTCCCCATATAGTGATGTTACAAAAAGTGGTAGCGTGTGGGCGAAGCACACTCTGCAGAGGTACAGGAAGTGGAAGGATTGGCGCAGCGGGAGCTCCTCGGAGCCAAAATACGTGTCCTTCCTAAATTGGGGTACTTACACAAGAAAAGATTACAGGACTGGATCTGGGGCAGTGTTAGGGTTCTTTGTGCTTCTTGGGGGGAAATTTGCTAAACGGCGTGATAGCTGCTCTTTAAGGGCCTACTGGTCCCAAAGGTCGGACCCTCTGTCCAAGCTAGTTCCAGTCACTTAAGGTTTTGTACAGGCACTGGAATGGTAAAAGGAGAAAAGCAACTTCAGAGAGGGCATTCCCTTTCTTCATTCCCTTCCTCCAATAATCTCCTACCAAGGTCCTCCTCGGAACCGATGCTGGTCTCCCAAGGTGGGATGCCCACCTAGAGGATCTCACAGTAAGTGGTATTGGGAGCCCTCAGGACACTTAGGGGCACATAAACCTCCTAGACCTCAGGGCAGCACTGCTGGCAAAGCAGTCAGGGTCAGGCTGTCCAAATTTGAACAGGCAATACCACAACAATGTACAGTACTACATAAACAAACAGGGAGGGACAAGAGCCTCAAAACTGTGCACAAAAGCTACGAGGATCTGGGATCTAGCTTACTCCCTGCATGCAGAGATTACTGCAGTACATCTGCCAGGCAAGGGCAATGAGCTGGCAGACTCCCCAAGAAGAATCAGCCAGGGAAATCAGGAGTAGACCTTGGACTACCAATTGCTGGCATCAGTCTTCAGAAGATGGGTGACACCGATCTGTCTGCCTCTTAGGAGAACAATCAGCTTCCAAAGTTTTGTTGCAGGCCATCGGCCAGGGAGACAGCCCCAGAGGACACCCTAGCCCTGATCTGGACAGAGAGATTCCTGTCTGCCTTCCCACCATTCCCACTCATACAGAGAGTGCTCATAAAGCCCAGGAAGAGACAGCCACAATGATCCTGGTAGTTCCAGACTGGGACAGACAGACATGGTACTCAATACTGCTGACCCTCTCCAGCATGATTCCAATCAGCCTGCCAACAAGATCAAATTTGCTGACCCTATCCCAGGGCAGGATAATATTCCCAGACCACAGAACATAGCTCCTGAGGGTATGGTTCTTGAAGAGCTAAAACAGGGGTACTTAATTACATCCTCTGGTGTGCCACACAAGCCCTTGTCTAAACCCTGGTGGGCCAAACCTCTACACATGCCCATCCGTCCTTGTCCTCATACCGGAAAAGCACCACAAAGCATGCACTAAGGTTAAGCAATGCAATCACAGAAAATTCATAAATCACCAATCCAGCCACAAGTGCCTGATCAAAAGTGTACTGAGGTACTCACCAAGAATGCATCCTCCGACCCCAACACAGGACAGTGATCTGTTTTAACGGAAATGACCCAACTGACTTTGCTATGTGCATGACGGCAGGCACAAGGAGGAAAAACAATGGAAGTATATCCTGACACGTGACCCCCAACCAGTCCGTGCACATCCTGCCAATCCCAGTCGGCCAGCAGAAGCAGTGCCACCCCCCTCCATACTGCCTACAGGGAGTCCGCCCAGCAGATCACTATTGCCCAGAACTGTTTTGACAAATTTTCTCCCCACAAGCCACCCTGTTCAGCCAGTTTCCCCAAGTCCAACGTCCCCCTCTGTCCGTCCTACTCCCCCTCCATCTCTTTCCTTCTGCATATCTCCCATTCTCTTTCTCCTTTTCATTGGGCAGCAGCTGACCATCCGGCAGGCAAAAAGGAAGGCCACCACGGGCCGGATTTGGCCCATGGGCTGCCAACTAAGAACTCTGAGCTAGAATGTTCTAGTTTGAATCTTTTAGCTGAAGTGGTGAGGGTTTTAAAGGTTTCCAGGAAACAGCAAAATGAAAAGCATATTCCCCTAAGTGGAGGAGATTCTCATACTTGTTTGCCCCAAGAAAAATAATCCCAATGCAGGCAGAGCCGTCTACAATTCTGTACTACCTGGTACACCCATAGTCCATAGGTCTCAGACCTTCAACCCTGGAAGTACACCTGGTAGCTGAGTCAGCCTACACATTAGCAGGCAAGGACAGGTTCTTGGTCTCACAACCCACTTTTAAAAGGTTTTTCAAAGGCCTCAACCATCTGCATCCCCTTGTAAGTGAAATCAGTCCCTGCACAGGACCTAAACAGATGTCTTGCACAGCTGATGGAGGCTCCTTTTGAGTCTATGGCTACGGCTAACAAAGTATGTCACATGGAAAACAGTTTTCCTGATAGCCGAGACATCTGTCAAGAGGATAAGTGAACTACAAGCCCTTTGTACAGATCCAAACTATATAATATTCCAAAGGGATTAGACAGTCCGTAGAACCAACAGGAAGTTTCTACCTAAAGTGGTGTCAGAATTCCACTTAAACCAGGCAGTCACCCTTCCTGTTCAGGGTAGAAAACAGGAAGCATAACCAGTTACACCTCCTGTTCTCTTCCTTGAGTATACCAGTACAGGTGAGCAAAAACTGCATACCTCTCAACCTTTTCCCCCAAATGTGGAACATTGCCTATCAAAAATGTGGAACAAATGGGCAAAATGTGGAACACTTAATCAAATCTTTATCAAAGAAGCTCAAAACACTGTTAAAATGTTGCATTTATGTTCAGAAAGTCTGTTATTAATTGAATAATTTATTATTTGCTACATTTACTATGGATTTGCGCTATAAAATGTTGACTTTGAATGTGGAACAAGTCCTCACAATGTAGAACAGGGAGCGTTTGTGAAGAAAAATGAGGAACGTTCCTCGTAATGTGGTACAGCTGAGAGGTATGAAAAACTGCATTGTCTGTACGTAAAAAGAGTACTAGGGCACTGTATGGAGTGGACAAGGGATGTTATGTCCCAGAGTACTCAGCGTTTTGTTATCAATAGAGAGGTTGACAAAGGTAAATTTTTAGTTAGGAAGATTATTTCTTGTTGGGTAGTTTCCTGTATACAGCTCTGTTATGCAAAAGCTGTTAAAGTACCCCACGGAGGCCTATGAGCACATTCCACAAGGAGCACCCTCGCTTCTGTTGTAGTCATAGGACACAAAACGCCACGCGCTCGTGAATGAGGGGTGTTAGCCATCCAGATTCAGGGAGAGGCACAATAAAGGCTGCACTCAGGCAAAAGAAAACATAGATTGACAAATTAATGCTCTGAAGGAAAATTAATTTGAACTTCAAGCTCATAGCATCCAAGAGCAAGCCTCTTGTCTTAGAGGCAAAGCACTAGATTTTGTGCTGTGCGCTTGGATGCTGTAAGCGTGAAATTTAAATACATTTTCCTTCAGAGCATTCACCTGTCTGTCTTAGTTTTCTTTTGCCTGTGTGCAGCCTGAATTGTGTCTTTCTGTTGTAGTCACAAGGGGCATTCCCCTCCAAGCACCTGTAAAGTCACCTAGAAAACAGTGCTCAGCTTTACAAAGCACTACTGTCTGAACCTACAGTCCAGAAGGGATGCCAGTTTTGGAACTGCTGTTTTGCAGACCCTTTTTTCTAAACAGGTTCTAGACCCATCCTCCTAAAGTACTGTTAGTGACTCTGCTATTCATAAGGTATCACTGATGGACTTCTATTGTTCGAAGAAAAAAAAATTACTCACTGTAGCACTGTTGTTTCTTCTCAGGGATCCATCAATCAGCCTTACAAACCTTAACTCTGCCCCCCCTTCTAGAACCCGAAGCAGGTTCACACAAGAATCAGTTCTTATCTCATGGCTGTTTGAGCATTCCTTATTGCAGTTTCTCAACAATTTTAAAACTGTGATCATTTCGATTATAAATGTTCTGGCTGCTAAAATGTATCTTTTTTTTTTAATTTTGAGAAAATATTTGAAATCTTTAGCAGTCTCTTAGATAGTTTAGTGGTTACTGCTCCTCCAGCCGTAGAAACAAACCTGGTGTTAAGTCAGCAGTGGGAGCATGACCACAGTGCCGAGTTTAAACTTGGGTTCCACATTCTATAATTTGCATAAAGTTCTATCTCTGTGGCGGCACACTCCTGTAGACTGATGCCATTTCTAAGGCTCAATGATGGACCCCTGAGAAGAAACATTACTACGGTGAGTAATTTTTTATTTTGTGTCTTGTAATAGCTGTTACAACCTCTGTCCATCCGCCACTATGGGACCCAGAAAAAAAAACCAACATGTTCTCATGTCATCAGGCTAGCCCAGAGAGGACACTTTCTGATAAATATATGTAATCAAAGCCATCCTGGTACTCAACACCAAAATGAACCCAAGTAATTAGAGAAGCAGCACAGAATGATCATGTATTACTGATATGTTATATCTATGTTTTAGTGATTGAACCACAGCTGCTGTTAAAATACAGTAGTTCCTAAAATATTCTGGCAAATGATGAAATCTGCAGAGTTAATCACAAAGATTCCTAACATGATGTCACTTCCCGTTTTTCTTTTCAATAGTAGCTCAAAGCAATTATTACTGTGACAAATATCTGTACTAGCGCTGACCCCTAGTGGTACTATTAATTAACTGCCTGCTCTGAACCCAACAGACACAGAGTTGGTTATTTTCCAAAATCCAAAATACTTGGGCCCATTAGCTGTTTGATGCCCCTGAACAGGGCTTAATGTAACAAACTGCCATTCATGCTGTGCTCTAACAGTTTGTGGCAACCACAGGCTTTCACGGTCCTGCAGCCCACATTTAAGGCCAAAGATCCATAAAGAAAGGAGAAAGTCACCTGAACTTGGACAGGGACTGAACATCGGGGAAATAACATACACGTAACAGCTGGTGTAGTAGCTCCATAACTCAGAAACTTACTGTTAAACAGCAGGGGTCAAAATTGGCACCGGCCCACTAGTCAAATGGTGGTACATTTTATATTGGCTAGTAAGATTTTCTTTTAACTAGCCCTGTAGGATTGTACTGGAGTAAGTAACACTTTAATAACTACATCAGCTGGGCCAGTGGAAAAGTCTGTGGTACTAACGGATTTCCCCGGTCACTAGCCCCACTGGCTAGAGGCTGCAAAACTTAATTTCAACCCCTGAACATAACACTCAGTCCAAGTGAACAAATTGGGACCTTTTTAAATGGAAAATTAAAGAGTTAGTAGCACCAAACAATATAAGGCAGAAAATGTTTTAGTAATTTTTAAAAGTAGTCCCTTATTAAGTCTTTTTTCTGAAGTGTTTTTCTATGTCCTTGTTAGATGGTTTTCTGCCCAACAGTACTGTGTGATGTGAAAAGCAGTGCCTTACCTGGAAGCAGACATATGGGGTATATGTGATGTGTGTTTATGTGATATGGAATTAATTTTTATGAGCTTTTTAGGTTAATGAATGTCCGACAAATCTGTATAAATACTTACAGAATATAGCAATATAGTGATTTTTATCATCACACATTCACCTTGACTATGTATTTTATTAAAAATAAGTATAAAAAAGGAATTTATCATGAGTGAACAGTGACCTCTTGACTTTCATGAGTGGTGAAACCACAAGTGAGGTCAAAAGAAAAAATTACTTACCATAGTTATATTGTTTCTTCCAAGGGATCTCCTAGTAGGATTAGACAATTAGTAGTGAGCCCAGAATCTCTGACTGTCTCCGGAACTCTGAGTTAGAATGCATACAAATTAGGGAATCTGGACTGCATCATTCAGACTTGCCTCTAAGTGAACTGTGTTCCATCTAAATGTCAGATCAGATTTTGTAAATGAAAGTACAAGACTATTTTAATTAAATAAATGCATTTAGGTGCCCTTAACACTAAAAACCCCACCCCATGATAAAGAGGACAAGTTCCAACAGAAATGGAAATTACGTACCTACCGTAATTCTTGATCTAGGACAAAGTCTCCACCACTCATTCACACTGATGGGATCTACACCGGAGGCGCTAGGACCCAGTGGGAGCAAACTTTTTGCAGTAGGGCTGGCGCCAGAGATGGAGCCGCGAGGAGTGGCGCCACGAGCATCGGCTCGTGTGGCAATGACTATCTTGGCGTCAACCCTCCTACCACCTCAGTACCTTTTTTCCGAGAAGGTGCAGCGTAACTAACCTAGAAGGATAGCCTAACAAAAAAACGGACATAAGATAATCCGAGCAACCCATATAAGAAGGGTAACAAAGAAGTCTTCACAGCCTAAGACTGAGGGAGTGAAGACTAACAACAGAGGTGAGCTCGGGGGATGATGGGTGGGCGTGTGAACGAGTGGTGGAGACTTCGTCCAAGAAGATCAAGAATTATGGTAGGTACGCAAGTTCCATATCTTCCTGGACATAACGTCTCCACCACTCATTCACACTGATGGGAGAGTACCGAGCTAATAATCCCGAGAGGGCAGCAAGAGAGACCAAGAGCTCACAAATTTAGGACAGAAGTCCATTAAGGATAGTCCTGCCAAACGAAAGGTGTTGCCTGGCATGGACATCCAGGGCATAGTGCTTGATGAAAGTATGTACAGAGATCCAAGTAGCCACATTGCAAATGCCTGCAATGGGCATGTTGCAGATTTCCGCCAGGGATGCTGCGACTGCTCTAGTAGAGTGAGCATACACTCTCCCCTCCAGCTTAACCTGCACCATGGAATAACAGTGGCGAAGGCATGCCACCAGCCATGCTGAAATGCATCTGATAGCGACAGGCTGACCCAGCCGGGTCTCGCTGAAGGAAACAAACAGTTGTTGAGCTTTGTGAATTTCTTTTGTTCTATCCAAATAGAAACACAAAGCCCTTTTGACATTTAAAGAATGAAGGGTACGCTCTCCTTCATTTTGGAAGTTCGTAAAGTAAGTAGGTAGGACCACAGGTTGGTTTAGATGGAATTCTGAAACAACCTTAGAGAGAAACTTAGGATGGGTCCTAAGAACTACTCTGTCCTTATGAAACACAGTATATGGAGGGTCTGTGACCAAGGCATGTATTTCGGAGACCCTGCGGGCCGAGATAATGGCCACCAAGAAGGCTGTTTTCCAAGTGAGAAATTTCAGCTCACAGGTAGCTAGAGGCTCGGAAGGTTTTCGAGTGAGCATGTCTAGCACAAGATTAATGTCCCAGGCTGCAACTGGACATCTGATAGGAGGTCTGGTATGCAGAATACCCTTAAGAAACCTCTTAACTACTGATAACTGAGCCAGTGATAAGGAAAGTACTGGCTCATGATAAGCTGAAATGGCACAAAGGTGAACTTTGACAGTAGAGTATTGTAGACTTGAATTTGAGAGGTCTAAAAGATACTCTAGAACTTTATTTGGTGGGTAGGAAAAGGGATTAAAAGAGGATTTTGCACACCAGAGAGAAAAGCGCTTCCATTTGGCTGTGCAAGTCTTTCTAGTGGCTGGCTTACGTGCAGCCAAAAGAATATCTGAAACTCTCCGAGAGACATTGGACCTGTTCACCTCTATCTCTTCAGGAGCCAAGCGTGAAGGTGAAGCAACCTCAGATTGGGATGGACCACCGGCCCCTGGGTCAGAAGGTTCATCTGAAGGGGAAGCACTTTCGGAGGGGTTTCCGACATACTGTTGAGTAACGGAAACCATATCTGTCGAGGCCAGAAGAGAACAATGAGGATCATTTTGTCCCCCTGGGATTCAAATTTGAGAAGTACCCTCTGAAGCAGTGGAAGAGGAGGAAAGGCATATAGAAAGCATTTTGTCCACTGCAGCATGAACGCATCCTGACAGAAAATGCCAGGCCCTGGATTTCTGGAGCAGAAGAGAGGCAGTTTTGTGTTGAATGGAGATGCAAAAAGGTCCAGGTCTGGAGTTCCCCACTCTGCGAACAGTGACTGAACTAAGGTTGAGTCGAGAGACCACTCGTGAGGATCGGTCTCTGTTCTGCTAAGACGGTCTGCCAGTTTGTTCTGCACTCCTGCCAGGTAGACCGCCTGAATTAGAGCCTTGTGCTCTAGGCACCATTCCCACACTCTCATCGCCTCCCTGTATAAAGGATAAGAGTGTGCACCTCCCTGCTTGTTAATGTAATACATCACTGCTTTGTTGTCCGTTTGAAGGAGAATGTTCTTGTGACAGAGAATGTCCTTCAAAGCCTGGACTGCATAAAGGACGGCTCTCATTTCTAGGACATTTATGTGAAGCTGGGACTCATCCTGAGTCCACATACCTCGGGTGTGGAGATTCTGACAGTGAGCTCCCCACCCCATCAGGGACGTGTCTGTGGTAATGGAAATCTGATTGTCCAGGGGAGCAAAGGGATACCCTTCCAGAAGACTGTCCTCTTGCGACCACCAGGTGAGTGACTTCTTCAGAGATTCTGTCACCTTGATGAGAAAGGACTGAGGGTGAGAGGTTGGGGACCACTGAGTACTGAGCATCCATTGAGAGGTTCTCATGTGGAGTTGTGCTAGGGGTACAGTGAACACCGAGGATGCCATGAGACCCAACATCCATTGCATTGCGATAGCTCGAACCGAGCTGTTCTCTCTGATGTATCGGGCCATCTGTAGGATATCGCTCCTCCTGTCCTCTGGAAGAAAAGCTTTCGCACAGGAGGTGTCCAGAAGAGTTCCTATAAAAAGGAGCTTCAGGGAGGGCTGCAACTGCGATTTCTTGAGATTTAGCAGGACTCCCATGGACGTAAGAAAGTCTGAGGCCATGGCTACAGCACTGAGAGTTCCTTGCCTGGAAGGGCTTGTAAGAAGCCAGTCGTCCAGATATGGGAACACCTGTATTCCGATCTTTCTGAGATGCACTGCGAGAATTGCACAACACTTTGTAAAAACTCGTGGCGCTGACGATAGCCCAAAGGGCAGGACCAGTGCTACAAACCGTATAATGCTTTGGGCGAATAGGAATGTGTTGGTAAGCATCCTGCATGTCCAAGGAAACTAGCAAATCATGTTAATGAAGCAACGGTAACAAGGTCCCAAGCAATATCATCATGAACTTTTCCTTGAGAGGAAACTTGTTTAACTTTCTGAGGTCCAGAATGGGGCGCATGCCACCAATCTTTTTCAGGACCAGGAAGTAATGGGAGTAGAAACCTGTGTTTCGTTGATCCAGCGGAACTATTTCTACTGCCCTGTTTTTCCATAGGCCTTGAATCTCGGAGGCAAGAAGGTCTGACTGTATTGTTGACAGCCTGGGTTGTCGTTTGGGGGGACGATCCAGAGGGGTTTCTGAAAGGTTAAGGGAGTACCCCTCATGGATTATCCGGTGGACCCATTTGTCTGATGTTATGGACTTCCACTGGTTGTAAAACTGAGTCAGACGTCCTCCCACCGCTGAGGAAGAGTCCCCCTCGGGTAGTTGAGGTGGGACCCAGGCCAGAAACTCAGAAGGTGGCACTGGGCGCTTTAGGCCCTTGTGCCTTCTGTTGTGTTTTCTTTCAAGGCTGAGGGGCTTGGTGTCTGTTGAAACCTCCCCTGCCCTTGCCCCGAAAGGACTGATGGATGTGAAATTGATGCTTGTTAAGACCCCCTTGAGAAGGGGTGTGAGAGGGTCGAGCCATTTTAATGGCGGACCTAGTCTTCTGTGTGGCCTCCAGAGCTTGCTCTACTTAAGGTCCGAACAGATACATACCGTCAAAGAGTAATGCCATGACCTGCTGTTGGGCATTATTCGTGAAGCTTGAAGTGCATAGCCAGGAGTGACGAAAGGTACAAATGCCCGCCGCCGCCACTCAGGAAGCAGTATTGAAAGCGTCCACAGCTGCTTTAACCTGCTGGTTGTTGGACTCGATACCCCTGGTTACGGACTGAAGTAGCTCTGAACTAGTGTCCAACTCGGGCAGAGCTTCTACCATCTGTTTGAGCGAATGCCAAAGAACATATTCATATTGAGAGAAGTAGCCCTGGTAGCTGGCAATAGGCATACCCAGGGTGGAAGCAGCAAAGCCTCTCTTACCTAAGGTGTCTATCTTACGAGATTCTTTGTTTATAGGCCAGGCTGTAGATGCCTGAGGAAGAACGGCCTTATCATTCTCTTTCAAGACTACAATAGGGTCTGCGAAGGCCTGGGAGGCCAAAATGGGTCGATCCTTGGGAGCAGCATACTTCCAGTCTATGGACTTAGCCACAGAAGGAATGAGAGCGGGATTATTCCACACTATCTGAGAGAGCGTCTCAAAGGATGGTTGTGCCAGAGGAGTTAAATCCATAGGGATCTCCATGACTTGTAGGTACTGGAGTCTCAAAAGCTTCCCAGGATCGATAGCTGTAGTCTGGAGAGAAAGAGTAGAATTTAAATTTTTCAGCAGAGACTTAAATGACAGGTCTTCAACCACAGGCTCTGCTGCAGGATTGATCCCTGCTCCTTCAGCATCATCAACCAGTCGAAGATCTGGGTCAGGCTCAATATCATCCCCTGACAGCCCCGGAGGGGCTGAATGGACAGAAAAGGAGTGAAAATCAGTAGGAAACGAAGAAGAGCAAGGATTCGGAGTCGAGAACCCTGAAGGCTGGGAACGCCGCACCAAGCTTAGGCGCCGAAGAACACGGCGCTGAAGGCAAGAGAGGCGGCGCCGTCGGAAACAACCCAGTACATGGCACTGATGAAGCCCATGGCGCCGACTACACCACCGGCGCCGAGGACGGCACCGACAGGCGCACTGGCATGGAGGACGACACCGAGAGACCCATCGACACTGAGAGAGCCCCTGACGGTGCCGGAAGCAACCCAGGGACCCGAAGACTCCAACTTCAAGAAAAAGGAGGAAGAATACCAGGAGATAAAGGCATTGGTGTGGCCCCCTGCGCTGCAGCCATGTGAGGGGTGCGGAACACCTAAGTGCAGAGTCGATGGCACAGAGGAAGGTGCTGTGCAACTAGGGAGGTCCAGCCGCCCTACCCGATCCCTCGAAAGGCCCGAGGGCCTCGGAGTGACAGGGCCAGGCAGCTGGACCAACCTCCAAGCCCACTGCTCCATAAGAGCGGCCTATTGATGAAACTGCTCATCAGAAGCCCTTTCAAGAGGCGAGGAAGGACTCCGATGTTGAAGAGGTCGGTCACCGGAGACAGAAACCGGCGACTCCGGAGGAGGAGGAGACTGGCACCTGACCCCCACCGACCGACCGTTGACGTGTAGACATACCAGAGGGCGACCTTGAGTGATACCTCCTCTTTTTTGACCTGTAGGCCGAAGAAGAGCTCGAGGCTAAACGGTGTCATGAGTGCGACTGTTTTCTTTTATGCTTCCAGGGGGACCACCCATCTCCCGGGCATCGGACCGTCCGTTGTCGAACCCTCCCTCCGGAGAGGGCGGCGGACCGGACCCAGCCCAGCTGACTGAACAGCTTTCATACGAGGTCTCCCTATCATCACCTGACCCGCTCATGGTCAACTACATCAATGGAGGACTGAAGACTTCTTTTTCCAAATAAGTAAAATTTAAAGTAAGCGGTACTTATTCATAAATAAATTACAAAACAATAAACTGAAAACTATGCTGCTAGTTTGAAGTTTGACTCCTGGCGGGCTAGTGACATTGTCACTGAAGCGCACTCGGTGGGAAAAAAGGAACTGAGGTGGTTTGAGGGTCGATGCTGGGATAGTCATTGCTGCACGAGCCGAGGCTCGTGGCGCCGCTTCTTGCGGCTCCATCTCTGGCGCCGGCCCTCCTGTAAAAGTTTGCTCCCGCTGGGTCCTAGTGCCTCCGGCGTAGATCCCATCAGGGTGAATGAGTGGTGGAGACTTTATGTCCAGGAAGATCAAGAAATCACAACAAAATGGTGAGCTAGGTATCCTAGCCATGTTTGCGTGCATTAACAATTATATAAAGTTAAGCCAATGATTAATGGCAATATCAAAAACTCCCACAAAAGTATTGCCGAACCTACAGAGGTTATGTAAGGGGAGGAAGGGATGGGTGGTCTAATCCTACTAGAGGATCCCTTGGAAGAAACAATATTACTATGATAAGTAATGTTTTCTTTAAACCCCAGGAATCTCCTAGTAGTACTGGGTATTAGACAATTAGCAGACTACCAAGCAGTGTCTTGGGAGGTGGGTACACAACCTATTAAGGAAAAAGGTTCTACAACACTGCAGTGCTAAACTTTTCATCAGTCCTGGACTGGAAGTCCAAGCAACAGTGCTTTGTGAAGGTGTGGACTGTACTCCAGGTAGTTGCTACTTTACAGATTTCCAGCAAAGGAATGTCCCTTGCAGCTGCCACAGAGCCAGCAGTTCCATGAGTGGAATGTGCCCTGAGGCCTTGCAGTGGCTGTTTATCAGCCTTACTATAGCAAAATTGAATGCAAGATACTACCCAATGTGCAATCGACCTCTCTGAGGCAGCCTGCCCTTTCCCACTTCACCATATGTAATGAACAGTTGGAAGTGAGGGCTCCTGAGGTCCTTAGTATGAGTAATGTAATAGCTAAGAGACCTTTTCACATCCAAGCTATGAAGTTTCAATTCACCTGAACTGGATTTGGCTGTAAAAAATACAGGAAGGATGATGGACTGGTTCAAGTGAAATTCAAGAACCACCTTTGGAAGGAACTTTCTGTTAGTCCTAAGGACTACCTTGTCCTTATGGAAGATAATGTAATTAGGATAAGTGAAAAGAGCTTGGAGCTTGTACACCCTTCTTGCTGAAGTGACTGCCACCAGAAAAACAGTTTTCCATGTGACATATTTCAGGTCAGCTGTAGCCATTGGCTCAAAGTGATGTTCCATGAGTCTGGCTATACACAAACTCAGATCCCAAGGAGGGACTGGTCCCCTAACAGGAGAGAAATGTAAATTACGTGCCTAATGTAATTCTTGATTTCCCCTAGTATCTTCACCATTCATTACTAATGGGTGTAAGCCGGAGGCACACACCTCCTCGGGAGCTTTTTTCTTTTGAAACAATATTTTATTAAAGTATTTTTCATCTGACAGAAAGAGTTAAAGTAGTCTCCACATGTGCGGACCATATTTCCATCACACAATGTATCCTTATATCTAACAAATATTAGAATGTTAAAATTAAAATTAACAAAGGGTTTCGATGTACAACTTTATATTTGTGGGCTTTGGGAGATAGCCCTTACAACTGATATGGCCAGGAG
Source organism: Neoceratodus forsteri (assembly GCA_016271365.2). Lineage (NCBI taxonomy): Eukaryota > Metazoa > Chordata > Ceratodontiformes > Ceratodontidae > Neoceratodus > Neoceratodus forsteri. The sequence goes on along the minus strand of JADMNL010000025.1, from coordinate 352,469,387 downwards.
GGCCTCACACATAATAGACAGGAAGACTAGAATTAAGCCCCCCTACAAGTGCTGGCTGAGGCCCTCTAACAAAATCCTGTAATACCACCCATATCCAATCTGAAAGTTTTTATTAAAGACAATACCAATATCAACATGGAAGGATTATCTGTTCCACAGGCCACACTAAGTGGAGATTCTTAAGATGTCAACAGGAGAAATTAACAGCAGTCAAAGATCGAAAAGAAAGAGAACAGAGTCAGATAGTATGGAGCAGAGAAGAAGAAAATGAAATAGAAATAAGAGAGGCCTAGCTGTGGTAAGAGAGGGGTGCTCCCATGGGGCAATGAGAAGGGTACGACAGGGTACTAACTTATTCCAGCTGATGAAATATCAGCCAGTATCTGCAAGATGTCTGTTTTCTTTATGGGCTTGGAAATGCAAGAAGGGTAACCATCTGGCCTTAAATCTGTCAGTTTGGGTTCTTAACTTGGCAGTTAGCTGTTCCATTTGCTTAGTTTGCAAACAGATAGCATACCATGAGTCTACTGCAGGAATGGTTGGATCAAGTCATTGTTTGGTGATTGCCTTTAGTGCTGCTGCCACCAACATATTGAACAGCAAAGTTTGCGACTTGGTTAACATGGCTTTAGGTACTAACCCGAATAACCAGACTTCTGGAGACACCGGGAAGCTGGCCTCAAAAATCTGGTTAAACCTGGCTTGAATTTGATCCCAGTAAGGCCTGAGTTTCACTGAGGTTCACAAAATATGGGTGTGAGTGCCTTTCTCTCCACATCTGCTCTAACAGAGACTGGTGCCAGAGGTCCCAAAATGTTTTGTGATGGAGGGGGTCAGAAAGAACCTGGTTACCACTTTCCATCGGAATTCTCTCAGGGAGGGGGAGGCAGAGGTGTGATGTATCCCATCCCAGACCCTTGTCCAGTCCCCCTCCTGGAGCTTAACACCACCATCCTGCTCCCATTTGGAGGCCAGGTCAGGGATGCAAGGGGAGTCTTGTGTACCTAGAACCGAAACCAATCTAGAGATCAGGCCTCTACTAATGTTCTGCTGGAGAAGGTGCACCAGCTGCTCTTGCAATGGGTGTGTTTGTCCCACCACCTTGCTGTTGGATCCCACTCCTAGCAGAAAATGTCTGACCTGTAAAAACCTAAAAGAATCTTGGGCTGGCAATTTAGATTCTGAGCTTAGTTGTTGGAAAAATTTAAAGATCCCCTTGTTGAAAAAGTGTTTGACTCTAGTAAGTCCCCTTCCATACCATCTGGTAAACCCTGCATCCAGTGGGAGTGGAGCAAAAGCCAAAAATGCACAGAGCGGTGTAGAAAGACTTATCATATTTGGTAATTGTAGTTTTTTGCATCCATCCACCCAGACCAGCTTTGTAGAAAGCGTCCATGGGTTATTAAAAGCAAGCTTGGAAAGCCCTTCTCAGTCCATAAATAGCAGATCTCTCACTCATACCCCAAGAGTCAGGGGCCTTTCTAGTTCAGTCCAGAGAGGGGGGATCCTCCCCCACCCAGAACTTGGCCAAGGCACCCAGCTGAGCTGCCCAGTAGTATGTCCTAAAATCCAGCAGACCCAGCCCTCCTGAGATCCTCGCCCTGAGCAAGGTAGACCATCTAATATGAGGTGGGCGGTTCCGCCAGATAAAACGAGAGATGGAGGATTTCAGCCCTCTCCAGAACAGGTTAGGAAGTTTCAAAGTGATAGCAGAAAAAAGGAATAGAAATCTGGGCAATACACTCATACGAGTACACTCAATTCTGCCCATGAGAGAAAGTGGGAGGAGATTCCACCTGTGTAGCTCTTCTTGCACAACCTGTAACAGCTTTAGGCTATTCACCTTGTACAATCTCTTGACATCTCTAGGAATCTGAAACCCTAAGTAGCGGAAGCAGTCCTTTACCCATTTAAAATGACCTAGTGGAGGGAGAGGAGACCGAGCATCAGCCCTGATTGGAAATACCTCAGTCTTTGTCTCATTGATCTTAAAGCCAGAGACTGCTCCAAACTCTGGTAGCATTCTATTGAGAAGGGGGATGGAATGTTCTAAATCTGAAATATAAAGTAATGTATCATCTGCATAAAGTGAGATTCTCAGCCCCCCATTTTCATCCCTTATAGTCCCCAGATTGCCTGACCCAGGCTACCAGGGGTTCCATACTGATAGCAAAGTGGTTCCTCTCTTTATTTTAAAAGGGACCGAGGTCTCACCATTGAACCTTACTCGGGCTTTCAGATGTCTGTAAAGACTGGCCATCCATTGCAAAAATTTCTCACCAAAGCAAAATCTCTGCAATGTTTGTTCTAAAAAGCGCCAATCAAGCCTGTCAAAACTTTTTCTGCATCTAATGCCATGACTGCGTTGGTGATATTTCGAGGAAGGGAGTCTGCTGTGGTGATAGCACCGAGGAGCAGGCGGATATTGTCTTGAATATGTCGGCCGGGTATGAATCTGGTCTGGTCCAAACGAATTAGGGAGGAGATGACGGCCTGTAATCTGGTTTTAATCAGTTTTGTAAATATCTCGGCATCCTGATTGAGGAGGGAGATTGGTCGGTAGCTCCCACACTCAGTGGGGTCCTTACCCCTGCTTAGGAATGAGTGAGATCAAGGCTTCCTCCCACGGGTCTGGTGCAGCACTGCAGACTTTCATCAACAACGGCACAAGCTCTCGGGCAAACTGCTTGAAAAATTCAGCTGAAAAGCTGTCAGGGCCTGGAGATTTGCCTATTGGCAAGGTTTTAATCACCGGTCCGGTAATACCTCTTCCTCACCATGGGTGTAGGCAGGCATACTCCAAGCACTCCCTAACGGGGGGGGGGGGTAGCAGTGAGTCCACTTGGTGTGCAGATCTGAAATTCCTGGCTACACCCCTGTTCCTCACTGAAGGGGGACTCAAGTGCTCTCTTCTGGTCCTCTGTCAAGGCGAGAAGCTCTACCCTGTCCAGGAGCTCTAAGATCTGGTGTTCATGATTTGCTCCTCGCTCCCTCCCATAAAGTAATTTAAAATAGTTGGCAAATTCCTCTGCTATATCTTCTGGTTTAGTTACCCATAAGCCAGGAGTTTTTTGAGATTTCACCTTGGTAATGTATCTCTCAGCTTCCTGCTTTTTAAGTCGCAGAGCTAACAGTCTGCCTGCTCTCCCGTAATACTTTTGATTGATAAATTGGAAAGAATTAAGGGCCTTACGGGTCAGCAACTGATCATGCTCCTCCCGGACAGCCTTCAGCCTAGACAGCACCTCTGGGTCCCCTGATGCTTTATGTTCCGCCTCTAATTTCCTCCCCGGTTTTGCAACCTTTGCTTTGTGTCGCTTATTCTGAAATGCTGAGTGGCTAATATATATCCCTCTGAGAACTGCTTTGAGGCCGTCCCAAATTAACTTCAGGGCTGAAACGGTCTTTCTCTGTTCTCCTCAGTATAATGCAGTATTGTGTTTTTTTATCTTGTGGACTAGGTTCCCATCACCCAGAGTAGCGGGATCAAACCTCCAGCCCACCTCCTGGTCCCGACATAGGGCTACGTTGTATTTGTGCTTGCACCATCGAGTGGTCGGAGAAAGTGACTGGGTGAACGGCCACCTCTTGAAACAAATGGGCTCCCATCTTAAAAGTATAAATATGGTCTATTCTGGAGTAGGACTGAGATGTCGGGGCATAAAACATAAAATCCCAGGCAGCTGGATTGTACCACCTCCACACATCCACCAGCCCCCTTCCCTCTATTAGGGTCTTCAAAAGTCTGGAGGTGCCCGTGGGACCCCCTCTGTGAGGAGGGGATTTGTCTAAAATACAATTTTCGTCTGCATTCCAGTTCCCTAGTGCACATAATGTAGTGGGGGGAGAGAATCGAGGTGGCCAAACAGGGAAACAATAAATGCCCCCAAGGAGGGGGTAGGTGCATACACGGAGACAATATGTATTGGTGAGCCCCTCAAGTTCCCTGACAATATCACCCATCGACCGTTGCCCTCAGTCTGACACCCCGTGACCCTGAATGGGAGGCCCCTCTTAATCAGGATCGCCGTCCTCACCCTGGCAGAGGTGGGGTGGGAGTCAGCATAGACCTCCCCCACCCAAATCTAAATCTGTCTCAATTTCTCATGCTCCACTTTCAATAACTTAGTTTCTTGTAAACACCCAATGTCACAGCTGGTTCCTGTCAAAATAGCGAATACAAAATAGCAAACGTCAAAATAGCGAATGCCAAAGCACATAACAGCTACTACATATGTGACATATGCAGGGACCACCCCCCCATTTTAAATATTCTAATACCACACCGCTCATTGATGGTGGAGAGAATTACAAATTCAGAGCAATGTAAATATGAGCCACTACCTTGTGTTATTCATTGTTATGACATTCGCTATTTTGACTTTTGCTATTTTGTATTCACTATTTTGACTGGCTACCGTCACGGCCAACTCTGTGCAACTCTTGTAGGATTTTAGTTCTTTTCACCACGTTATTAATACCCTTGACACTGATAAGAAATATATTAAGTGTACCCATTAAGATGCTAAGGTCACTCTTCCCTGCCTCTCCCCCCCCAACCCCTTCCACCCATCCCAGGCCTTAGTGAAGAAAGAAAAGATCAGTGTGTAGAACCAGTGCAGAAAAAACACAATTCCCTGCTTAGAACTGCAGAGTAACTTTTAGAACATGTAGAGAGTCCAACCAAGGGACAAACTTGGGTCCCCTAAAAGGGGCTGATGTGAAGTAACCTCGCATCAAATCCGCAGAGCCCTATTGGTAAGTTTAGGGTATCCCCCAAGGTGGGTGTGGATTCCAAAGGACAAACCCCTGGAGATCCATAGACAGTGAAGTAAAGCACAAAATATGCATAGCGAGAGTCTCCTGCCACCGGAGTCTCTAACCCGCCTCCCCGTCCAGACTGTTAGGCCCTGTCCACACTACACCGCTCGGGTCTGTAACGGATGCAATCTGTTACGGCCGGGGAGCAGTGCAGTGTGTCTACACTGTGGCAGCGTCCATTGTGGGACCAGTACTGCCGGTCCACACTAGGGGTGCTGGGCGACTGTTACGGCAGCACCCGTTCCCAGGTTGCAGCTTGCGCTGCGCTACAGGCCCTGCAGGGGACTTCTAGCACACATCCACCGCCCGGCCGTAATGTTACTGAGGTGTAACCAGTTCCTGACGTTGTTGAGACCACCTCATATGTGGTTTCAACAACGGTTCATTTAAATGCCTTCTGCAACTCACAGGTAAACGGAAACCGCTATGTAACGGGTTTGGGCACTCTGTAACGTTACAGAGGCGTAGTGTGGACAGGGCCTTAGAGTGGGTGGCTGCAATTTGGCCTCCTGCCAGGATGATGTTCACATATCCAACACTAAAAATAAAAGGTTAAGCCATCCTAAGAAATTGTTACAGTTCCCTGTAATGCAGTGGGGAATACTTATAATTGCCCCTGTCATTGCTCTACTGTGGGGCTGGTTAGTAGCAAAAGGGAAAGTGACTGATTCACCCCATGGAGCCATGGAGATTTTTTCATTTTTTACCCCTTTTTTCCTCTCTTTTCTCCCCCCCTCCCCCTTTGAAAATAAAACCAAGATTTCCTGCAGCAATCGCCCACATAGAGAAGCACAACAGCATTTTAGAGCAGATTTCCCTTAGAGCTCTCTTATTTTTAGAAGTCTTAACACCAAGTTCTGAAATTCTTAACCCAGAGTTTTGGGTGAGAGTCATGAAGTGTACAGCAGGAAACATCTGAATCAAGGTGGTATGCACAGAGTTCCCCGTAGCAGCTTATAACGGAAAGGTGCTAACACAACAGACATTTAATGTGGGCTGGGTAGAAAATGAAAAGTACTTGCACGTTTTCTACCATCATCATATTATGTCCCGGGAGTATAGTTACAGTCTGTTTACTCCATCAGCAAACAGTTCATGCGATCTGGAAGTCAAAAGCCCGGGAGAAGAGCCAGAAAGGACCAGGCGCGACGGTCCCCTCAGAAACAGAGCTCCTAGAAACTGCTCTCTGCCGCTCAGTTCTGCTCCTGGAGGTCCTGCAATAAAATCCAAATTCCAGCCAGTGAACATATCCCCCACGACTTGGCCATCCAGGCTCTCCAGAGGCCAAATGGAGCACCGCTTCACAGTAGAAGGTATATTCATTTATTTAGGTGTTTTGGGACCAGCCATTTAGCAATATCCGCGTGAAGAGGGAGAAAGGAGTCCACTCATCTTCTACCAGGCCTCCTACCTCCCAGTGCTATCTGCCACACCACAGTCTCTCCTCTCTCCTCTATCACTCTCTAATCAGCTTGCTCCTCACTGGTATCTGGCACCAGGACCCCTAGAGTATTTAGCTGAGGGGTCACCTGCAATAGCGGCAGTATGGCGCAGTGGTTTAAGGCTCTGAGCTGCAAATCTGGAGACCTGGGTTTGAATCCCACAACCCCCACTTGCATACTGTGTGACCCTGAGCAAATCACTTAACTTCCTCGTGCTCCCAGGTTGCACCTGCAAACAAGCTTTCAGCTTAGTGTGTCTCACCTGGTAAAATAATTGGTAAAAAAAAAAAAAAAAAACACACTTGTATCTCTTCAGCATCTTGAAGCTGCTGGGTAGCGTAGAAAAGCTTCGTGCCCCTTTTCCCTGAGAGATTTAACCACAGTCAAGACTTTTTTCCATTTAATCATCATATGTGGGGGAAAGTCCTGATCAACATATAGATGCTGTCCGAAGCTGAGATTTTTCTTACTCCAGACTTGTTGCAGGACTTAATCTTTCGTGGTATACTTTAGAAATTTTATTAGGATTGCACGGGGTGGGGAGGGGGCGCTCCAGGTTTGGGCTTAGCAGCCACCTAGCGATAAGCTCTTCCTATTTCCAGCTTGTAATCCTCTGGCAAGTCGAGCTTGTGGTGAAGCCGTGAGTCTGTGTAAGCTACCATGTCAGCCTGCTCGATGCCTTCAGGCAAACCCGAAATTCGAATGTTGTTGCACCTTGCTCTCGCCTCTGCATCTTCGGCTTGGAGTGTTAGTTCCCGTTCTCTAAGGTGGAGGTAGGCCAATGAACGCCCGTAGGCCATGTGCGACTCCTCCTCCTCTGTAGTGCAGGCTTCCAGTTTTTTGAAGTTGGTTTGCAGCCCAGAGATTTTAGCGTCTATTCTATGCAGAATTCAAAGCATACGGTTCCCATCTGCCTTTGTAAAGGTGGAAGTTGAACTGGAGTTTGAGTCTAAGCCCGAATCTTCCTCATCAGCCGATGCTTTCAGGATGGAGGAGCGGGACATGGCCGAGCTGACAGGCCGCGCAGATGTCTGCCTTGTGGAGTTACATGCTGGTGTCCCAAACTCTTTTTTTTTGGATTTCCCCATCCTCTGGAGAACTCTGGGTGTAATATCCAGTGCTAGTAGACCCCAAACTGTAATGGATGGCTACTGATTATCCCATGCTATCACCCTGGCGTAGAGAAGTATCGGGGCTAAGCCGCTATTCAGGGTCATGGCGCCTCGGAAGCTTTTTTTGTTCTGGGAGGAGTCGGCGCCAACAGTGGCGCTAACGACGTTGACGCACTGCGTGGTGCTCAAGTGTTGGCCGTTAGGCGTCGCTGGCTCCTCCACCACCCCAGTTCTGTTCTGCGGGAGAGAAGGAGAAAAAGGAGGATAGAGAAATTTCTAAGATGAGGCAAGGGAGCCGAGGGATAGGAAAAGGAAAGGATATAAAATGAAAAGGAATAAGCTGGACAGAGGGGAAGAGGGATTTCACTATCTGGACCTTAGGGCACCAGCTCCTGGGTGGCGGCACAGTAAAGAAGAGAAAGCGAGGGAAACAAATGAAAAAAAAAAGAGAGAAAAAATAGGACATAGAGATGGAGAAGGTGAGAGACCTCCGCCAAGCTCAGCTGGAAGACTACTGGTATATCCTTATACTCAAAACCTGGGAGGTATGACAACACAGGTGCAAGGATCCTGTCAGGCTTCAACAATCACTGGACATATGTCCAGAACAGGAGAGTTTGAGATGGTCTTGGAGAATATAAAGCATGGTGGTGTCTGCTCCTCCCTGCCCCTAAGTCCGCATTCGGGATGAAAGTCCTGGAGCATGGTCCTCTCAAGCTTACCACCTGAGGGCTTAGCCAAAGGGGGGGGGAGAAAGACCCCTAAACAGGAGAGAACCCTGTCCAGAAACAACCCCTATAAAATAGGGGGATAGCGAGAAAAGGGGGGGGGGTCCCAATGGGCCCCCCACGGGATGCACTGACAAAGTCCCCACCTTTTAACCAAGTCGGCAATGGACCAGACAGGTCCGTGCCAGGTCACGGAAGGGACCCCACAGTGCACCCCGCTAAGAACCCCACGCCGAAGGCCCTACTCACTGCCCTCCTAGGCTGGGTGCTCTGTGAGTATAGAGAAGGAAAGAGAGGGCCCTGAGGTACCAGGGGGACTCTGCCCCCAACTGGCCTCATAGAGGGGGTGGGCAAGCTGGGTGGAGGCTGAGGCTCAAGAGGGGAAGGTGGGTGGGAATCAGTAATGAATGGTGAAGATACAAGGGAAGATCAAGAATTACGGTAGGTAGATGAGAAACCTAGGCATGAAAGTTACAAATTCTCCCCCGAATCAATATTCATTTACTTTTGTTACTCCCGCAGGCTAACACGAATTAAGATATGTGTTAAACCTAGCTGGAAACAATACATGGTTGGGAGTACCACCAAATCACCACTAGAGAGGGATAAATACTGTAATCTATTACTGACCTTTTGTAAGGTATATAAAAATGTTTTAAACATTTGTACCCTATCTTATGGGTATATTATTTTGTATATGTTGTTAAAATTAGGCAATGAGGACTCGAACATACAAGAGGATATTTTGGTGCGTTTGCTTTGGACTGAAATTGCTTACCGGCAATTTGGGCTGAGAATACATGGACAGGAGATGTTTACTATACTGGGTGACAAGGAGAACAGTAGGAAACTGGGCTTATGCAATATAAAATACTTGTTAATGATACAAAATGGGAAAATCATCACTGATATTGTCCCTTAATATTAATGGGATCCACAGCCCAGTTAAGACATCCCGTTTGATACAATTTATTAAAAGAGACAATCCTGAAATCATATTTTTGCAGGAGACTCACCTGTCCTCTCCTGAGCATGAAAAATTCACCAAATGGGGGTTTCCTACGGTGATAGCTTCATCTCACAGCTCGGGTAGGAGACAAGAAGCGGCAATCCTGATCAGACGTGGGGTACTATTTGACCTCCATTAGAAGCTAATAGACTCGGAGGGACGATTCGCTGTTGCAATGGGCATGCTTCATGCTCGCCCAGTTACTCTGGCATCCGTTTATTTTCCCCCGGGGACCTCAAAGAGATTGGCTCAGACTTTTTTGCACGGCTTTTGGAGATCCTCCAGGAGCAACTTCTGATGGGGGTGACCTGAATACTACTCTGAACCCTGCAAGGGATGTCTCAGTCTAGCTTCCTCACAGGGTTAACCCGCTCAGAAGTACTCTATGGGTACAATTGTTTTGGGCTGGTAGACATCTGGCATCACTGTTACCCTGCACAGAGAGAATATACCCATATAGCACCGGGACCAGGGTGGCATCTTGACTAGATTATATGTTTACCAAAGCAGAACATCTAAAAACATTACACGACGTGTGGCATGGGGCGACCATATTATCAGATCATTCCCCAGTATATGCCAAATTTGATTTGGGCGGGGGACGTAAAACGAACTTCTGGCGCTTCAACTTGATGCACTTGAGAGCTCCAGAGTTTAATCAAATGGTTAAAGACAGGATCCCACAGATCCTGGGGGAGAATGGTGACCCAGATGTTTCAGCAGTAATTCAGTGGGATACCCTTAAGACAGTGTTGTGCGGGGATGTTACTGCTCATTCATCAAGGAAAAATAAAGAGAGAGAGGCACAGCTTATTAAGCTCCAAGGGGAGTTGAAAGCACTACAGTCTTTATATGCCCGAGGGGGATGGAACTGTAAAGGTACAACTACTAACAATAAAACAAAAAATTCAAAAATACCTAGATCTGAAAGTAGAGCAACAGCTCTTTTATCTCAGACTCGCAGCACATGAGGGGGGCCCTAAAGGAGCCAGGAATCTGGCCCGTAAACTTAGAATGCATAAGGCTAGTGCCTGTGTTATGGCCATGCAAGACCCTACTACAGGAAAGCTAGAACATCACCCTAAGATCATTAGGCGAGTCATGGCTGAATATTATCGGGATTTATATAGGGCAGAGTCTGAAGACCATAGTCAACAGATAGAGGCATACCTTAACAACTTAAAGCTTCCCAAATTGACTGCCTCCCAGATAGATATTTTGAGAGCCCCAACTACCTTGATTGAGATAGAGGGAGTGTTGCAGAGAGCTAAGACCCAGAGAGCTCCAGGACCAGATGGATATCCGTTGGAGTTCTATAAAACTCATAAAGAAGAAATACTACCACCATTACTTCAGGCTATCCATGAGATACAGGAAGGAGGTATTCCTCCCCCCTCTTGGAAATACGCAGTGATATCTGCCATACCTAAACAAATCAAAAACCCTGCTCTACCCTCATCATACAGGCCAATTTCAATGTTCAATTTTGATTACAAAATTTATGTCTGTGCCAGCACACAGACTTGAAAAAGACTTGAAAACATCATGCCTTTATTGATCAATCATGATCAGGTGGGCTTTGTTAAGGGACGACAGGTTCACGATGCAGTGCGACGAGCACATCTACTTAAAGAGTATGCAGCAACACGTTCGATTCCCCTGGCACTCAGTGGATTGGATGCCGAAAAAGCATTTGACAGGGTGGCCTGGCCATTTCTGTGGGCTACCTTGCCTAGTTTTGGCTTTCCCCTTGAGATCATACAACAACTGCAGAATATGTACAAACACCCTTGGGCTTACTTAAAATTAGATGGCTCTATGACCCTTTTCCTCAACAGAAGGGAACTCATCAGGGATGCCTCCTCTCATCCCTGTTATTTGCTCTGTATCTCGAGCCATTAGCCCAAGCCATTAGAGCTCACCCGGAGATTGAGGGCATACCTATGGGAGGCAAAAACCATAATATTTCACTATTTGCAGAGACATCCTTCTCAATTTATCCTCCCTGGATATATCAGTCCCAAGAGTCTGGGAACAACTGGAGATGTACGGTAAAATCTCAGGGTATAAAATTAACCAACAAAAAACAGAGGTACTACTGTGTAACTACATCCCTTCCCCTGCTTTAAAACGTGCATTTCCCCTTAAGTGGTATAAACAATCAATGCGGTACCTTGGGATCCATCTTACTAAAAATCAGATACATGCAGATATTGCAAATTTTGAACCCCTAACCCAAAACATAACTGAGGACCTCACACGATGGTCACAGATACCTTTGAATTTCCTAGCTCGAATAGAAACTATTAAACAAAACATATTTCCCCAGATTTTGTTCTATCTGCAGACACTCCCACTATTTCCAACACAGACTTATTTTCAAGCTTGGAATAGGCTGATCTCTCGCTTTATATGGCAGGGGAAACCTCCCACGATTCGGTACTCTCTATTAGTTATCAAAAGACAGAGGTGGGTTAAATTTACCAAATCTCCTGAATTACGCCCGAGCTTCTAAATTAAAGATCTTACTCTCCTGGATGAACCCCAATTATATCATGCCCTGGAAGCAGTTTGAGATGACTTGGAATGGCATAGAAGACATGACGGACTGTCTCTTTGGACATCCTCCTGGTTGCATACCTCTCTCTAAATTCCCACAATATACTGCAGAGGTGTTAAAGCAGTGGCTGACTGTACTCAATAAAAGATTATTGCCCATGGAGGCACTTTTTCTGAGATCCCTTGCGGTGAACAGTGCCTTTCCACCCAATTCTTTGGATAGATCCTTAACTCAGTGGTATAAATATAATATCAAACATATGTTTCAATTATTAGGCCCACAGGGCCTTTATTCATTTGTCCAGCTCCAGGCTCAGTATAAAATACCCCAGGGCTTCTTTCATAAGTATTTGCAGCTAAAATCTTATTTGCGGCCAATGGAGGAAGCAGTGGCTAAAACCCTCCACTGATAATAAAATTACTTCTATCACAGAGACAAGGTACCACTCTAGACCACGGTATCAGTCTGGCCTACCTTGCTTTGGGAAAGAAACCAGAAGACTCTACTGAGTCGATTAGAGCCCATTGGTCCTTGGAATTGGGGACTGACCTACCGGTTACTAACTGGAAGATGGCCTCCCCACTTATGCTTAAGGCCTCGTGATCCCCATATTGGAAATAGTTGTCATGGAAATTACGATATAGAGTTTCCCACACTCCTGCTGTGGTAGCTAGTTTTACAGGCGATCCTGAAGGAAAGTGCTGGAGGGGATGTGGAGCAGTACATGCAGACCAGACTCATATTTTGGAACTGCAGCATGTTGGGTCCTTATTGGGGGGAGGTAGTGCAGCATCTGGTGGCAATATATGAAAACCTAGGTCTTTTTACCTCTGGGTATATACTGACAGCTACTACCCCATTTGGTCTAAAAGTAGAGAAGAATGTATACCTGCAAACTACATTGCTAATAGTGGCTCCAAAAAAGGTAATAACCAGACTATGGGAAACGAATAGGCTGCCAACTAAGGGAGAGTGGCTAAACTTGACAAGAGAGATACAGTGACTTGCAAAAGTATTCAACCCCCTTGAAAGTTGTCAGATTTGTCTGAATGACAAATGATACATTCAGATTTTGTTCTGTGTAATATTTTATTTAAAAAGACTGACCCTCAAAATAATTATTTTAAAGTGACATTGGTTTTATGTTACAAAATATTTTTAAGAAAAATAAATAACTGAAATATGCTGTTTGCATAAGTATTCAACCCCTGTGCTCTGGAAGCTCCAAGTTTACACAGATGAAAAATATTGCCCTAACGAGGACACAATTGGCTTACAATTGGCCTCACCTCTGAAACATTAAAGTAGCTCACATTTTCTGGATAAAACCCCTCAGTTTAATGACCATTGGTCAGACTGTGAATCTGAAGGAAGGGTGTGAAATGAAGACTAAAGAGCATTCTAAGGAAGTTAGAGATAAAGTAATAGACATGCATAAATTAGGAAAAGGGTACGAAATAATATCCAATTGTTTGGATATCCCACTGTGCACTGTTGGATCAATAGTGAGGAAGTGGAAGCTGCATCACACCACGCAGGCACTACCTAGACAAGGCCGTCCCTCAAAACTCAGCGTCCGAAATAGAAGGAGGCTAGTGAGGGAAGCCACAGAGAGGCCAACAATCACTTTGAAGGAGCTACAGAGTTCAGTGGCTGAGAGTGGAGTGAAGGTGCACCAGTCAACCATATCAAGAGCTCTGCATAATACTGGCCTGTATGGGAGGGTGGCTAGAAAGAAGCCATTAGTCAAAAAGAACCATATCAAAGCACGTTTGGAGTTTGCCAGAAAGCATGAGAGTGACCCAGCTAAGATGTGGCACAAGGTTTTGTGGTCTGATGAGACCAAGATAGAGATTTCTGGCCAAAATTCAAATCGCTATGTGTGGCGCAAACCTAACACTGCCCATGCCTTGAGAAACACCATCCCTACAGTGAAGTATGGTGGTGGCAGCATCATGCTGTGGGGATGCTTTTCATCAGCAGGGACTGGGCATCTTGTTAAGAATGAAGGAAGAATGGATGGAGCAAAATACAGTGAGATACTGCAAGAGAACCTGCTTCAGTCTGCTAAAAAACTGAAGCTTGGGAGAAACTTCACCTTTCAGCAGGACAATGATCCCAAGCACAAGGCCAAAACAACACAGGAGTGGTTAAACAACAAACAGGTGAATGTCCTACAGTGGCCAAGTCAAAGTCCAGATCTCAATCCCATCGAGAATCTGTGGCACTGTTTGATAACTGCGGTCCACAAGCGTCACCCAACCAACCTGAACAACTTGGAACAAATCTGCCAAGAAGAATGGGCAAGAATCACTCCCGAACAGTGTGCAAGGCTGGTAGATACTTACCCCAAAAGACTTAAAGCTGTTATTGCAGCAAAAGGTGGCTCTACCAAATACTAATGTGTACTGGTTGAATACCTCTGCAAGCAGCATTTTCCAGTTTTTAATTTTCTTTAAAAGATCTGCTGATGGATAATTAATTTTGGCTTTGAGAATATACTGTTAGAGCATATGAGTTTGCAATAAAAATACTGACTGGAATAATATATGTAAGTCTCATTTGTAATCCAGACAACTCTGATAACTTTCAAGGGGGTTGAATACTTTTGCAAGTCACTCTATATAGGATGGAGAGGATGGTGGCCAGAGTACGGGATAGAGTGGAGGTATTTGATACAAAATGGAGAAAATGGATTATGTATCAGTTAAGCACTTATTCAGACTTTGTTACCTGTAGCTGATCAAATAAATAATGGAAGAATGTTAAAACGAGACTTGTCTAGTTCATGTGATTAATTAGTCCTGATGCTGGGTGAGAGTTTTTTTTCTTAAAGTCCAATGTATAATTCTACAAACTGAACGAATATATCTATGTAAAATGTATTGTACGACATATAAATGTCCTCATGCCTAATAAAAATGTTATTATAATAAGAATTACGGTAGGTACATCATTTACATATCTTCCCCTTGTCAGTTTTCACCATTCATTACTGCTGGGTGAGTATCAAGCCCCTCAGAGGGGACCTGGCACTGCCCTGAGGAAACAGTTTCCCTCAGCCTCCTGTGAGGGAAATGCAGAAGGGGAAGACCCTTTTAGCCATACTGGGCCATACATGGTCTAAGGCTGCTCAGGGCCAGGAGGTGTCCCTCGTGACCAGGGGGGATGGAAGACACCACTGCAAATTCCTCCTTGTCCTGCGTGGAAAAAAGACAAGTCCCCTGAAAGGTGGAGGAAATCACCCTACACTGGGCCACAGGTGACAATCTTGATAGGCGAAGTCATACCGTCCGCCTAATGCAGATCCCTGTCCCTACCAGTCTGGAAGCCACCTCACTGGTGTCATACGATACCCTTGCTTGGTGCCTTGCAAGCTCCAGACCCTGCGCAGAGAGGGCAATGGCCTACCTAGATTCCTCTGAGTCAGGCAACAATACTAACAACTGTGCCAGTATTGACCACAAATGCCTGTTGTAGGCAGTGTGGTGGGCCTGATGTGATATAATGCAGAGTAGCACATAAGATGAAGAGAATACTCCTCTTTCCCACCGGTCAAACTCCGTGGAGTCCGGATCTGGTAGTTGGTCGTACGCTGAGTGCTGTAACCCGGAAGGAGTGTCTAGGGCAGTTAACCCTGAAGGTGGGTGAGGCAGAGAACCTAGGGATTCCTGGGGTGTGCAATCCCTCCTCCTGCAGTCCGCCAGGGCTGGGGATGAGGTGGCTGGTAACTGCCAGGTGCGGATCCACGCTTCTCGGAAAGGAATAGGTCAGGAAGGGACCACAAGGTGGTTCGCACTGAATTCTCCCAAGAAGGAGCATGCCAGAGCCAGCCCAGTGGTGCTGAGGGTTGAGGCGCTGGATGCCATACCGGCAACCCAGGTTTGGGAGCGGACTCGGGCTGCTGGGGCCTGGCGGGGAGGGAGAGGATGGAGTGTCTGGCAGACTGCTCTCCTCTCCCGGGTGGGCTCTAGGGTTTGCTTGGCGTATCAATAACCTCTGGTGGAGACGAGGGGTACTGATGATGCAGAGCCATACTAGAGGGCAGAGTGGCGGCAAATGTCAGTGACTTGATCGCATGGACGTCACTGCACGTCCGCACTCCAGGGGAAACCACACATGGAAAAATCTGCATCCTTGGGGACAGGCGAAGGCACCTCTGCCTCCACCAGACCACACTCCCAATACCGGGCACTCTCCTCTCCTGCTTCCCCTCGCCAAGCCTGACACACTAGATTCTAGATAGAGTGCCAGGGCATATGGCGGCCCCACCTCAGGGGTTTCAGAGCCGGGGGGGGGTCCATCGGGCTGGAGTGGGGGACAGGAGGTTGTTTCAAGTGGGATGTAGAGCCTGGGGCGAGACGAGGCTGCCAAAGACAGTTCCCCGTGGAGTGGAGCATAAAGAGAAGTTAAAAAAAAAAAAAAGAAGGAGCATGTCTCCCGCTCAGTACTGCATCTTACCACATGGGAAATATGGAGCTCCTGAACCAACCTCGAAAGAAATTGCCGATATTCCATGAAATCAGCATTGGAGGAGAGGTAGACAGAATATTGCTCTTCTTCAGAGGAGGAAGTACAGGAGCTCGAATGTTCAGAGTCCTTCTGCGGCGGTGGGGACAAGCAGAAGATCTGCTCGTCCACAGCCCTGATACACCTAGGGAAGGCCAACGCAGTAACTCGGAACATCTCCCAGGTCAAGGGACCGTAGGACCCACATGGCCAGGGAGAGGAGGTGGTGTCTGCAGAGGGACTGGGGGAGAGCACCTGACAGAAAGTGCCCGGATTCTGCCAGGGCTCTGAGACCTCGCAGTAGATCCTCCCGTACAGGGGGATCCGGTGTTCGACCCAGTCAGTGGACGCTGCAAATCTGAGAACAAATCCTGGCTGAGCCCTGAGGAGGATTCTCCCCTGTGGTGCGACCGAGGTTGTATGGTTCCAGAACAACAAACTGAAGCGCCACCAACCAAGGGCACCTCTGCAGTCTCAGAGGAGAAGCGGGGTTCGGCACTGCAGCTCCTCCTCACCCCCCAAAGGGTAGTGGAGGAGGGCCCCACTGTTAGGACTTTAAGCTAGTGTCCAGGGTGTGATTAAGGATAGACTGATGTTAAGTCACTAGCTTCCAGTTTTCTAAATGTGTGTCTAACAAATTGTCCCATATTATTAAGACCAGTGCCCTTCATTTCGAGTGCCTGTATCCAACATTTCAGTGACAAAATGCGAGGAGGTATACAGGGTTGGCCCTACAGGTGGTGGGTTTTATCCCAGCCTCATCATAACTTCCCTCTCCTCTCCAAATCTCAACTCTGTTCTTTCCCTGGACACCACCGCAGACTAGACTCTGAAATGACCATCCACAGATACATAGCTGTCATTACTGGTAAGTGTAGGGGGTTCCCAGCTCTTCTAAATGGACCATGACAGTCATCACCATCCATACAGTCCCACCCAGCATGTCCTTTCATCCTAAAAACAAAGCTTTAAATCATGTAAATTTATATATGAATGTACCATTAACAAAGGTGTTTAATTTGTCATTAATTGCAGGTGAATTCCCCACTGCTTGGAAGGAAACAGTAATTATACCTATTCATAAAGGGGGTAGTTATAGTGAGATGGATAATTATAGGCCTATTTCTTTGTTGCCACCTTTGGGCAAGTTGCTGGAAAAAATTGTTAACCAGCAGCTTGCAGATTATTTACAGTACTTCTGAGTGATCTTCGGCCTCCTGAGCAGCACGGATTTCGAAGATATCATGGCATGGGCACTGCCTTGGCCAGGTACATGGACCACATCAGTGGAGCGATTAATAGGGGTGAGCTCACTGGTGCTGTGTTCGTGGACCTGTCCAAGGCATTTTATCTCGTTGATCATTCCTTGCTGCTCAGGAGGATGAAGCGATTGGGAGTGACTGAATTTCCAATGGATTAGTTTAAAAGTTATGTAACAGATAGATTGCTATATGTGAAATATAGGGGAGTGTTAACAAGTAGTAAAAAAAAAATGGAACTGGGTGTTCCCCAAGGATCTATCCTGGGACCCCTTTTATTTTCATTGTTTGTAGATGAACTACCGGCACTTTTTCATAACACAAATACACTGATGTATGCTGTTGATATAATTTTGTATAATAGTTCTGCTTCTGTTGAAAACTGAAATCAACATTTGGGTGACAATGTATATAAACTAAGTATCTGGTTGAAAAGTCAACACCTATTGTTAAATATAATAAAAAACAAAGAGTATACTTTCTGTCTCTAAGCCAAAATGGGTAAATAATCCATCTTTATCTATACTTGATTTGAATGGTGACCTACTGAAACAAGTGACTCAGTTTAGATATCTGGGTATAGTATTCGAATCAAACTTGACTTATTCGATACACATTAAACAATCATGTAAAAAGGTCAATCAGAAACTAGGTGTACTCTTTAGATCTTTAAATTGTTTGACGTTGGACGCTCATACAGCTATTGTCAGAAGTGTACTGCTACCAACTATGAATTATTATTCATTTCTTTTTTCTAATATCACAAAAGCAGATCTATCATTATTACTACTACATTTCATAGTATATGTAGGTTTGTACTTAAAAGTACCATATCAGAGTCATCATTGCTTATTATATCAGCTAATTGCAGATGAACTACCGGCACTTTTTCATAACACAAATACACTGATGTATGCTGTTGATATAATTTTGTATAATAGTTCTGCTTCTGTTGAAAATTTAAATCAACATTTGGGTGATGATGTATACAAACTAAGTATTTGGTTGAACAGTCAACACCTATTGTTAAATATAATAAAAACCAAGAGTATACTTTCTGTCTCTAAGCCAAAATGGGTAAATAATCCATCTTTATCTATACTTGATTTGAATGGTGACCTACTGGAACAAGTGACTCAGTTTAGATATCTGGGTATAATATTCGATTCAAACTTGACTTATTCGATACACATTAAACAATCCTGTAAAAAGGTCAATCAGAAACTAGATGTACTCTTTAGATCTTTAAATTGTTTGACGCTGGAGGCTCATACAGCTATTGTCAGAAGTGTACTGCTACCAACTATGAATTATTATTCATTTATTTTTTCTAATATCACAAAAGCAGATCTATCATTATTACTATTACATTTCATAGTATATGTAGGTTTGTACTTAAAGTATCATATCAGAGTCATCATTGCTTATCATATCAGCTAATTTATTGTCTTCCCCCAAAATTTAATATTGAGTATAATCTAAATTGTCTCTTGGATAATGTTATAAGACACCAAGGTCTAAATCCCCTTTATATCTGCTTTATCAATTTAAAGGAGATAGAAAGATCTTTGAGATCAACTACAACTATCAAGTTAGTGATTCCAAAAAGGAAAACCAAAATGGGAGATGGTTCCTTTTCATTTATGGCAGCAAAATATTGGAATGACCTTTCACCAACCTTCTTTGAAGACACTAGTCATGCAGTTTTTAAGTCTAGGTTAAAACAATACTAAAGGATCATACTAAGGAAGAGGAATGAGCAAAAAGCCAAAAAGGTCCATGAGGCCCGTATCCATCTGAATCAATATATGAGAATGACCGACTAGATTTAAGGTAGTTATCCAATCTCGATTTGAACTGATCTTTGTTTTTACTAATAACAACAGACAAGGACAAACTATTCCAAGGTTTAATTATTCTTAAAGTATAGAAATATTTATGTTTATTATTAAAAGATTTGCTTACTAGTTGAAGTGGGTGACCTCTAATATTGTACGAAAAATCTTTAGAGACCAAACCTAAATCAATCATCAGATGAGGATCCTGTACAACATCATATAAGAACAGAAGGTCTCCCCATAATCTTTGGGTTTTAAAGGAGTACAAACCAAGCTTAGCCAGTCTATCCTCATATGATAGTGGTGCAGTCCCACAAGTTTTTTTGTGAACCTACGCTGCACCCTCTCCAACTGAGCAACATTAGCCTTTTTATAAGGACACCAAAGTTGGTCTCACATACGCATTAAATAATGGTAATAACACATTGGGATGTTTAGAGGTAATGTTTTGTTTTATGGTCCAAATAACTTTATTAGCTTTTTTTATAACTTCATTAATATGATGTGAAAAGTCCAAATTATTTGAAATAATAATACCAAGATCTTTCTCATCTTTAGTCTCACTAAGGAGATGATGTCCTAACATATATGAGTTTTTTGGGTTTGAGGTACCCAGATGCATAGCTTTACATTTTGGATAGTTTAACTGCATACCCCAATGAATAACCCAATCATTTATATGATTTAAATCCTGCTGAATAGTTTTAAAATCCTCCCCATTAGTGCAAGGACCTCCGATCTTAATATCATCCACGTATTTAACAGCTGATGATAAACAATAGGAAGTTACAACCGAGAAATTTGAAAAAGGCATGGACCCAGCACAAACCCTTGAGGGACTCCACTGGAAACACATCCAACTTCAGAGAAATATCCATTTATACACACCCGTTGAGAGCGCTCGGATAACCAATTTTTAATCCTTAAGGTAATGTAATGATTTATTTTTAAGGTATGTAATTTAACCACAAGAGCCCAAAGAGGCATTACATCAAATGCCCTACTAAAATCCCAAAAAATAACATCACAAGGTATGTGACGGTCGTTAAGGAAACTAATGTTCTCATAAAAGCACATCAGGTTAGAATGGCAACCTCTACCCTTCCTAAAACCATGCTGTTCATTATCCGCAGACATTAGGAAGGGAGATAAAATGTCCTTAATCAATCTTTCCATCAACTTACAAATTGGAGACGTAAGGCTAATTGGTCGATAGTTGGAACAATCAGATTTAAGGCCTCTTTTATAAATGGGAACAACATTTGCACACTTCCATTGTTTAGAACAAACCCATAAAATAAACAGGATTCAAACAATAACTTAAATGGAATCAGTAAACCCGGAAACAACAAGAACAATAAATGACCTGATATAGCATCTGGACCTAAACAAGTCTTGCCCTTTAGAAGTTTAATTTTGTTTTCAATGTCCTTGATTTCGAACTTTATTGGTTCTGTACCAAGGACTTCTAAGTCAACATCAAAAGAGTACTCGGGTGAGAACTGTTTACAAAAGTTTTGATTAAATAGGTCCGCCATGGATTTAGAATCATAATAAATCTCGTTGTTATCCTATATGCGTAAAGTGCAATGTGAATGTTTTAATTTACAATGTACGTTGGTTTTGTAATGTACTGATGTTTGGTAATGTTGTGTTATGAACTGTTTGTAATACTGTATTGTACTTGTTGAAATTCTTGTTCTGTATTTATTATTGTAACTGTAATATCTGGACATCTTATCCCAGGTCGTGTCTGAAAAAGGGCCTTGGCTCATGACACTCACCCGGTAAACAAAATTTGAAATAAAATAAAAAAATAAAAAATGTATGGTACAAAAATAAACCATAATAAAATACATAATTTGAAAGCTTAAAATAGGCATTCCTGGGGTACACAGATCATCCTATATAGAAATAGAGATAGTATAGCATTATGCCTGTGTACTGTTTCCCTAGGTTGATGAAAGGACAATGTTAAAGAAAAATGTTATTGTTTGGGCAGAGCATATTTAAATCAATGCTTTTAAAAATAAAAATGTAATAGTTTTCTGTTTTCCAATCCCCTTAGGTTTGTGTAGCCCCTACCCCAAATAAATCTTAGATGAGCTCCTGGCTTAGTTTAGACTCTAAAAAAACTTCCAGAAGTGCAGATCTCCAGTTGATTATAGGGTGAGGGGTGAGAGTGTTTTTCTCTGCCTGACTATGTTAATTGCCCTGCGGGTGGTGGTGACAGCGTGGTGAGGTGCATGATGATGTCAGCTATTGTGTGTGTAGAGCTAGGACTGCT
This sequence comes from Neoceratodus forsteri, assembly GCA_016271365.2. Lineage (NCBI taxonomy): Eukaryota > Metazoa > Chordata > Ceratodontiformes > Ceratodontidae > Neoceratodus > Neoceratodus forsteri. Next base: position 352,447,822 of record JADMNL010000025.1, on the reverse strand, counting down.
TGACTGAACATTTGCTGTTGTGATGTCTTCTGGTTGGGGGGGCAGAAAGAGGAAGAGAGGAGGTCATGGGGTACAAACTAATGGGGGGGCTCACTGTGTGTGATGTCATTGCAGTCTTTTTTTCTGCTGGGGAACTGGAAGCAACGTGGGAGTGGGATAAATGTGCAATAAATATACTATTTCTTGACGTCCATTGTTTCCTGTATAAATGATCAAAGTTTGCCATTATAATTGAGGGCTAGTGGAATCATTTGAGGGCTAGTGTGATTTTGAATCAATTTGCCCTGTTGGCTAGTACAAACAAAAAGGTCAAGGTTGACCCCTGATGTTACCTTGTATGATGGCTAGGTGGGCCTCAAGGGTGAGGTACGGTTTGATGCAATACATATGAATTTGCCAACAGATAAAGGCCTTATGGTCTATCGAGTCTGCTTGAGTGTGCAGCTAGCAACTCTTATACTGCAGCTGCCCTCCCTCCCTCCCTCACCCTCCCTCTTACCCTATCCCATCCTCTTTGAAGCAGTCCACTGTTCTACAGGATACCACTTCCACAGGCAAGCATTCCACCCAGACACCACTCTCTCCATAAAAAGTGTCTCTCATTTCCCTCCTGAACTTTCCCCCCTCCAATCTGAGGTCGTGACCTCGAGTGTCCCTACCCCCTCTTAACTTGAATAGTCCCTCTGTGCCTGTCTTGTTTATTCCCTTCATGTACTTGAAGGTTTCAATCATATCCCCCATCTCTCCTCTCCTCCAGTGAGTACATTTTCAACTCTCTCTCAGCCTGCTCACGCAGGGTATGTCCCCTAGTCCCTGGATCATCTTTGTTGTCCTGCGCTGCACCCCCTCCAGTAACTTAATGTCCCTCTTCAGGTATGGGCATCAGTACTGCACGCAGTACTCCATGTGTGGTCTAACCAATGACCTATACAAGAGCTAGGGTTGCCACCTGTCAGGTTTTTTACCTGGTGATCAGGTTTTCAGGGGCCCTATCAGGTAATCCGGTTTTGCTCTGTGCTGGTCAGGTTTTTGAGTCATTTTGAGTGCTCACATACTTTTGAAACAGATTTTGTTGTATCATGCATTGTTTCAGCTGCATGTCCAGGTTACAAACAAGTTCTGTTGGCAGTATAGCCCTTTGTTTGTGAAAGCAGTCAAACTGGGAGGTGTAAAGTATGGCCATTAACACTATTAGTGCTTATTTAACCTAATCATTTCCACTGCATCTTAAGTGGCATAGCACCAAAGCTGCCCCACCTTTTGTAACAGTAACAGAGCCAGTTGTCTTCACTTTCATTTGCTGGTAAACATTTTCATATCTGTAAATGAGCTTTCTTTTATCGCTGTATGTTTATCTGGTAAACCAATGTCAATAAATAAATAACTACATAAGTAAATAAATAACTAGGAAGAATCTAGTAAAGTAATTTTAACAGGTACAGAACAGTATCTTAACATTTGTGTTGAACTGTTGCTTTAAGAATTGTCTTTTATTGGTATAACAAATGGCTTTCTAGGAGGAACAATGCATGATGAGTCATGAAAAGGGGTGGGGCTAGAGGCGGAGCTTAGGGTCCGGTTTTTGCTTCATTCAAAGGTGGCAACCCTAACAAGAGCAGAATCACCTCCCCTTCCCTCGAAGATATACCCCTGGCAATACAACCCAGTATTTTGTTGGCCTTTGCAGCTGCCTTCCTGCATTGTGCAGAGTTGTTTATTGAGCCTGTTATAATCACCTCAGAGCCTTCTCCTGCTCTGTCATGGCTAGCTGAACCCCCCCCCCCCCAAGCTGGTAGCTCCTTCTTGTTTTTTTCCCCAAAAAATGTAGCACCTTATACTTTTGGCATCAAACCCCAACTGCCAGGTGTCTGACCAGGTTTCCAATTATGACAGATCATCCTGCAACCCATCCCACCCTCCTAGGTCATCCACTACTGCTCCCATCTTTGTGTCATCTGCAAACAAACTGATCTTGTTCTTGATGCCCATTGAGATGAGACGTTTGATATGAACAACCAAAACAATACCGGTCCCAGCACTGAGCCCTGCAGTACTCCACTTGTCACTGCCCTCAGAGATGAGAGCGCCCCTCCCACCACCACCCTCTGCTACCTTCCCTGTAACCAGTTTACTACCCATCCCACCACTTTCGCCCTTGCACCTGTACCTGCCAGCTTACAACCCAGCCTCCCATGCGGCACTGAGTTGAATGCCTTACTGAAGTCCAGAAATAGGATATCCACTGCATGGCCCTTGTCCAACTGTCTAGTTACCCAGTCATAGTAATCCACCAGGTTGGTCTGACAGGATCTGCCCGTGACAAACCCATGCTGCCTAATGTCCTGCAGCCCACTGGTCTCCAGAAAGGACACCAGCCTCTCTTTCAGGATTGTCTCCATCAGTTTTCCCACGATGGATGTGAGGCTTACCGGCCTGTAGTCTCCCAGTTCGTCTTTGGGACTGCTCTTACGGAGGGGTACCACGTGAGCCATCCTCCAGTCCCGAGGTACACTTCCTGAGACCAGGGAGGCATTGAGCAGATCTGCCAAGGGCCCCGCCAGGATTTCTGCCAGCTCTCTCAGTACCCTGGGGTGAATGCCATCCAGCCCTGGCACCTTGTCCACCCTCAGGCCCTCCAGTACCCTGCCCTCTGTGAGTCTCCCATCTGTCACCTCTTCCCCCTGAGCCTGACCTCTCACCCCGCCTTGGTAGCACCCCTTCTTTCCCCTTAGTAAACACCGGGCAGAAGTATTCATTAATCGCTTCTGCCTGCTCTGCCTCTGTTTCCACCCAACCCTCATAATCCTTACTATTTTGTCCCTACAACTCCTTTTCTCCCTGATGTACCTGAAGAATTCCTTCTCCCCTTCTTGATGCATTGCGCCAGCCTGAGCTCCTTAAGACGCTCTGGCTGCCCTTACTGCCTTCATCACCTCCTTTGATTCCTTCAGGTAATCCTCTCTGTCCTCCCCTCTCTGTTTTTTGAACCTCCTAAAGGCAGCTCTTTTATTTCTTATTTTCTCCATGACCACCTAACTCAACCAATTGGGTTTCTTGGTCCTAGCTCTCTTACTCAGGACCCTGATGCAGGTTTTGGTTGCCTCCTCAATCACCAGTTTTATGACCTCCCACCTCTGGTTAGTGTCCATATTAGTTCAGATTCTGCGTAGATACCCTTTAACTACCTCCCCCATCCTCCCGAAGTTGGCCTTCCTGAAGTCCAGCACTATTGTACCTGTTTCTATTCCCTCCTTACCCATTTTCAACATGAACCACACTGAGTGGTGGTCACTCCCTGCCAGCGGTTCTTCCACCCCAGCTCCCTCACAAACTCCCCATTTGCCAGCACGAGGTATAGGGTGTTCCCTAACCTGGTTGGCTTGCTGACCATTTGCATTAGGAATGATCCCGGAACGCGTCCAGAAGATAGGTGGCCTTGAGTTTTTGATTGACTCTAGGTACGATGTGGTTGATGTGCTCCGAGCAGGAAAGGGTGGGGGTCAAGTGTAATGCCAAAATACTTGAAATTAGGAACATTCAGCAGAGCTGTGCCATCAGGAGAAAGCACTGAGAGGGAGGAACTGGGTTTCTGGATGGACAGATATGGTCTGGACCCAAGAAGCATAGCCTTGGTCTTCTTTTCATTCACCAGGAGCATATCTGACAAGAGCCAGTTGTGGGCAGAAACTGTGTTTTGGTAAGCACGGAAGATATGCTGAGTAGGGACTTATTGCTGTGAAAGGGGACAAGATCATCTGCGTATAATAGAGCTTCACAGTTTAGACTGCCAGTGGGGAGGGAGTTGATAAAAATGGAAAACAGTAGGGTGACAAGAATGGAGCCCTGCGGGATGTCTGTGGAGACAGGCAAGGCGGGGGAAATGGCAGAACCGATGCACACTAGGTGCGGCCAGAGAGGTAGCTCTGAAACCATGAGGACGTCTCATTGGAGAAGTCAAGCTGGTGAAGTTTGGTGTATAAGAGGAACAGGTTGACAAGGTCAAAGGCCTTGGTCAGATCCACAAATACAGCACCAGTGGCTCTCCTCCCAATCCATATTCCTGAGGACATGGTCAGCAAAGTGTGCCAGGGCGGTTGCACTGTTATGGTTTTTACAGAACCCATGCTGCTGACTGTATAACAGGTTGCACTTCCCAAGATGTTCGGAAAGTTGGCGGTGGACAGTTTTATCAAGGAGCTTGCTCAGATGGGAGAGGATGGAAATTGGCCTGTAATTATCTGAAGAAAGGGGGTCCCTGGCTTTAAATATAGGTACCATCTTGGTGGTCTTCCATGAGTCCAGCATGGATGCAGTGGTCAGTGCCAGGTTAAAAATGAAAGTGAGGGATTTGGAAATGGCAGGGAAATGAGCTTAAGCAGGGAGAGGTAAAGGCTGTCAGTGCCTGGGCTGCCCCGGGTGGGGAAGCTCTTGAGGACTTTGGAGGTATCCTTAGGGGAGATGGATCTGAAGTAGAAAGAGGGAGGGTGGAGCAGCTGGGGGGGGGAGGTGGAAAGCCACACGGGCTGGGTCTCGGACTAGTCTGTAGAAGGGTAGGTAGTTTATCAAGGTGGGTTGTAAGGTCTGTTAACTTCAGGTTGAAGGCCTGGGCAACCTCTGATGGATCAGTCAGAAGGCCAGCAGGGGAGTTCACATGGATAACAGGGCTGTGAGTGTGTGGGTTTGGCAAGGAGCTGATGGAGCCCCAGAAAAGACGGAGGTGATCAAGATTATCCCACTGTTGGCTGTGCTAAAAATTCAGTTTCTGAGACTTGGCCATTTGTTTGCAATGGCTGCGCAAATGCCTGTAGTCGTTCCAGAGGGTGGAGAGGGTGTTGTTTTTTTTTTAAGTAGTAGTTTTTCATTTTTTGTCTCCATTTTCTCCCTGGACCCGGGCATATATGTGCGCATGCGTGGAGGTGGCACACAAGCATGCAAAGTACCGGCTCAGCCCCGTCTGCCCTACCCCTGACTATAGCCGCTGCCCCCTTCCACATACGCTTCCCACTGGACCTCCACCCAGTGGGAGCGGAACTATGGGGGGGGGGGCCACCACACCAGGAGGGGAGAGCTGCCTAGCAGCTGCTCAATCCCACTCCCTCCCTCCCCCCATGCCGGCTCCCCGATGACTCAAGGTCATTCCCGAACCCAGGTTGCTGGCGTAGCGTGAGGGAAGGCGTTCAGCGCCTCCTGGGGAGGGTGTTTTTTTTTTTTTATAGACAGCCCACTTACTGTCCCTAGCTTTCATGAGGGCCAGAAGTTCCTTAGACAGTCAATAGGTGCAGCCACCTCTTACTCTCCTGGTGGTGAGAGGGAAATGGCGATCCTAAATCTGCAGGAGGGCATTCATGAGAAAAATCATTGCCGATGTCACGTCTGTAAGTGCATATAGTGCCGACCAGTTCACTATCTATAAGTCCTCTAGGAGGTCAGTGGTATCCTGACAGTTGAAATTACGAAAAGATGGGGGCGTGGCCAAGCTGGGATCCAGGATGGCAGCTTAACTGAGGAGTTCCGTGCAATCCAGCCCAAATCGTAGCCATCTCACTCCAACATCTCTATTTCAGCAGTGATTCAACTAGCTTATAAACTGGTCCCTACTGGAAGGGAGTGCCCCTAGTAAATGGAAGGTGGCTGTTGTAGTCCCCATTCATAAGACGGGGCCACATGTAAACACAGAAAACTACAGGCTAACTCCATACTCTGCGCTTTGGCGAAGGTACAGGAGAGACTGGTCTATAACCAACTGCAGAGCTACCTAAAATGGCATCATCTCTTGGACAACAATCAGTATGGTTTCAGAAGAGGCCGTGGAACTGACACAGCCCTAATCAAACTCACGGCTGACACCCTGGGTGCCGTGGACAGTGGGTCCCCTACCGGAGCTATATTCATTGATTTGTCAAAGGCATTCAACCTGGTTAGCCACAAACTGCTTCTCAGTAAACTTCAACTGCTAGGACTTGACATCGCTTACCTGGTTCGAAAGCTATCTGCTCAACAGGTCTCAAAAGGTAAAATGGAAAGGGGTACAATCAGGCTGCAGACCTGTGACCACTGGAGTACCCTAGGGCTCGGTTGTATGCCCTCTACTATTTGCCCTCTTCGTTAACGGTATTGGGTGTGACTGTGGTTTGGAAAACCTGATGCTGTATGCGGATGACTCAGTGGTCTACTGGGGTGATCCCCAACCAAGTATCATTACTGCAAAGCTGCAGGCCCATCTCACAGTAACAGAGGCTTGGTTTACATCTAACTTACTGGTGCTGAATGACAAAAAGACCAAGGCTAGCCAGCCCACCGGCGCAGCGGTTGGATTTCCGTCTGCGATGCCGGCGACCCGGGTTAGGAAACCAACTCGGGTCGTCGGAGGGATAGCCAGGGAGAGAAGGACTGAGCGTCCCTCGGACTGCTCTCCTTCTCCAGGAGGGAGGGGGTTGAGTGTCTGGTGCACTTGCGACACATGGCGGAGGCTGGGTGCATCACTCACGCACCAGACGCCACTTTAACTCAGGGGCGGGGTGGACGCTGGTCATCATTGCACGTCCCCGCCCCTGCTTACAGGGGAAAAAAGAATAGCCGCCTGGGTTGTCTCCTTGAAGCCCTCCCCCTGGCTTCAATTAGCCTCTAGTGCTGTGATCCCCGATCTGGACCAGTAGTGCGGCGCCGTTCAGGGGAGGTGGTGTCACAACCCCACCCTATGGGGGCAAGCCAGGGGTAACCATGAGGATCATCGTCAGTCACTGGAGGTGGGAGTACAGGGGGGCCATGACCAGGGCTCAGCCTTGACGACCCAGGGGCACAAACAGTAAAAATAAATAAAAAGACCAAGACTGTCCTTTTTGGGACTAGGCGCCTGGGAGTTGACAGGCAACACCTGCTTCCACTCCACACAGCCACAGGATCACAAATTGAAGTCATGGACAAGATTAAATACCTGGTAGTCTACTTAGATCAAGAAATTTACTACAAACCGCATATTGACTATGTAGTTAAGACCACTCACCAGAAGAGTGGCCTTCTTTACAGACTTGGAAACTCCCTAACAGATGACGCACGACTCGCTATAGCCAAAAGTATGCTCCTTCCCACCTGACTCTATGGTGCTCCCCTCCTACATTTCCTTAAGGAGAGTGAACACTGCAAGCTGTCTGTCCTCTATAATAAAACTGCATGCTTTGCTACCTGCTCACTGCCCAGGAGGCATCACTGTGAGGTCCTTGCAGATCTCAACTGGCCCTCAATAGGGCATAAACTCTCCTATCCCTTACTATGTCTGACCTACACATTCACCAATGTTGGCACCCCCCCAACTTAACTGGCCTCCTGAATCTAAAAGCTCCCCAGCGGACTGTGCAGTCATCAGGTAGCTGCCTCCTCAATATCCCTCGGGTACACCCAACCTAGGCAAGAGATCCTCTGGGTGCTCAGCACCCTACCTCTGGTGCTCACTCTTGGAGAAACTGATCAGAAGTTCCACACTGGAAGGGTTCAAATCCAGCCTAAAAGTGTACATGCTGGAGCAGTGTCTCTGCGGCTGCTACCGTTAACTCCCCTTCCTAGCCCTGAATGCTGTTCTCCTGTATACTACTATAAGTCTTATAGGTCCTGTACACTATAGTAGGTCTTTGACACATGAAACACATTCCTCCTAGTATAAGAACTTGTGGAAATTATTTATAATGTTGTCACTCTAATGTCACTGTCCAACTGTCTCCTTCCTTCGTGACTAATTCCTGTTGCAGTACTCTGTATGTGAATCCAATGTCTATTGCTTCTACTATTGTGATTTCTGAGTCAAACGTATATTGTGAACTGCTGAGCTATGTGGGATGTATATGAACAACTGTATAAATGATGTATGTAATTAACTCCGGGTCGCTCCTGAAAAAGGGACCTCTGGTCTCAGTGGGTTCACCCGGTTACCAAAACGCTATAAATAAATAAATACTCCAAACAATTCTGCATCAGTATGGCAAAAAAAACAATCGCACCTGACCTTCAAAACGGCGATGGAAACAGCGAAACCACAGGACCTGGATGCACCAACCACACGTACAGCCTCCAAAATTGGTGCGGAGGACCATAGGGCGCGGGCCCGACTACTTCACCCACTGCCACTACCTCAACACAATCGCTGGAAAAACTTATTACAGAGTTAAAATATGATCCAACAGTGAGGATGAACTCTGGGTTTGATAACATTACAGCACAGCTTTCTCATCTATAGCAATCATTCAATACTTTGGGTGAAACTGTTGAGCGGCATATCACTCAAATAGATGAGCTGGAGGAACAAGTAGGGACCCAGGAGGATGCAGTGCGCCATCTGGAATCATCACTGCAGCAAGCCCTCCGAAAGACGGAAAAATTAAAAGCTACTATGGACAACCATGAAAACTGGGAGCGCTAGTGTAATATTCAAATGGTGGGATGCCGGAGGGTGTAGAGGGCAACAACTGCGCATCTTACCTTCAGACATGGCTAAGATAGCAAAGATAGCACCTGCAGATCCAAATCCACCTTGCTCGAAATTTGGAGGGCTCACAGATCTCCGGGCAGGAAGTCAGGCCCTGAGGAGCATCCTGGGCACATCACAGTAAAATTTCTATGGTATCAGGAACACCAAACGGTGCTAGAGGCAGCCCAGAGACATGGAACCATCACTGTCCAGAGAAGCCGCAACAGCATTTTTCCTGACTACTCCTGGCAGCTGCAGAATGAAAGGCAGGCATTCCAAGAGGTCAGAAAGAAGCCGCATACTCCGCAATGGCCTTTTGTACTCATCTAGCCAGCTAGACTGATCATTCAGAGGCAGGGTAAACAAGCGAAAGCCTTCACCAACCCAGATGCAGCAATGGACTACATCAACCTGGAAGCAGGCAGGCCCAGTGGTGCTGAGGGTTGAGGCTCTGGACGCCACACCTCGTACCACGCCGGCGACCTGGGTTCAAGAGCGAACTCGGGACGCCAGGGGTCGGCGGGGGTGGGTGAGGATGGAGGCCCGTGAGGGCTGCTCTTCCACCCGCAGGGTGAGGGATCACCCGCATGTCAGCGGCTTCGGTGGAGACCAGAAGAATTGCAACACGTCAGGCAGCACGATCCAGCGTGCCCTGGCACAGGCAGGGACTGCCGTGGCATCCTATGTTGGGGCGGCACATGCATGGGAGGGTGGGGGGAACAGAAAACGGAAAAACCCGGTCTGGGGGGTAGGCGACGGCACCTGCCCCCATCCCCAATGTCAGGTCCATCCTACCTGGCCTTCCAGGTTCCTCCATCTGGAGCCTCTCCCACGTCGGGATCTGTCTCTAAGAGCACCCAAAGATGAGGGGCGGACCCACCCCGGAGGGGTCAAGCCGGGGGTACCAACAGTGGGCTGAGGTGGAGGAGGAGAGAGGAGGCACAGATGGAGGACTTCAGGCAGGGGAGGATCAGGCAGGATGCCTGAGAGAGGCCCCCCAGACCGTGACCGGAGGGAAATAAAATTGATAAAAACAAACAAAAAAAAACAAACAAAAAAACCTGGAAGCAGGAAGGGTCCAGAAGCCACCTAATCAAAATGAAGAACATATGGACACTTGAAATCTTTTCTGCAAGGTACTGTAACCATTTATTTATTTGTATTTCGGATGACACCTTTGAGCCGAGGGCTCTTTTATAAAGGTTCCACGTCAAGGCAATAAGGTACAAAACATAACATGATCATTACAATGGAACTTACAAAAAAAAAAAGAAAAAGAGATAAGTAAGGTTACAATAATAGCAGCCAAAGGCATTGTCAAGGAATTGTGTTGCAAGTTAATTATACAGTACAAGTCATAGGCAGCTCAGTGAAGCTTTGTTAGGAGTGGATTAGTGGGAAAAAAACGAAAGAAGAGTGGTAGTGAGGGGGTGGTATGGGAGACAGAGAGAGGGAGGAGGGGAGAAATAGGGAGTGCATTGCAGTGGGTATGTGGTAGATGGGAAATAGCAAGGGAGGAGGAATGGGGAGATGAAAAGGAAGAGGAGACAGATTCATCCTATACCCAGTAATGGGGGGGGGGTAGGAGAGAAGGAGGAGGAGGAGGAGCTGAGGCAGTGAGGAGGGATGCTTGAGGGGTAGTATGCCTGGAGGGGATTATAAGAAGCAATCACAAAAGGCACTAGCCACGAGGTATTGACGTAGTTTATACTTAAAAGCACCAATCGTGGCAATGTTGGAGATTTCTGTAGTTAGCAAGTTGAACCAGGTGGAGGCTCTGACAAGGTAAGAACACTGAGCTTGAGAGGTCCGGCAGCGAGGTACTGTAAAGGTTAGACTGTCCGATATGCTAGTTAGGTGGTGGGAACGCTGCGGGGTCAATATTGATTGGGCTCCAGGGGGCATAAGGCCCAGTGATGTCTTCTTAGCTAGGATGAAGGTTTGGTACTTTAGCCTGCCGGATAGCTGGAGCCAGTTAGCCTGCTCGTAAATGTCACATGTGTGAGAAAGGCGGGCAGCTGAAATAAGGAGTCTACATGCCTTATTAAGGACTACAGCTATGCGCTGGAGTGCAGTATCAGTACTGGATCCATAGATAATGAGCCCGCAGTCAATAGTTGAGATAACAGAACTCTGGATAGCGAGGTTCAAGGCTTCAGCCATTAGGCAATGTTTATGCTTGTATAGTAGCCCTATGCAGGAGTTCACCGTTTTATCAATATTGTCAATGTGTTTGGTAACCATCTTTCTGCCTAGCTGGGGTCAGGGTCCTACAAGCCTCTGCAGCCTGTAACTCCATCGGGGCCTATAAGGGTAGGCCCCGGGTTACTCCCCTTGCACCTCGAGCCCCGTTATATCCTTTGGTTCTTCTCCAGCTGGGTTTTGCTTGTCCCTGAGAGACATTTGGCACCAGCAAGCAACGATTATCAGTTATACCCCCTTTTTTTCTACTGTTGAGTTGGGGTCTAGGACAACAGTTATTCTAAAAAAAAAAAAAAAAAACCTTGTCTTAGATATGTTTAGAGACTAGGACAAGTTCTGGTTCCTACAAGGAACTGATACAGTGGATCTTGTGCGGCCCACGATGGTCATTTCGTTGGGAGTATTGCCCTTAAAAAAAAAATCAGCCAGAACAGGCATGAGTACATTATGATACGAGGACAATCGCTGCACTGACTCGCTGCAAGCGAGGAACAATTATTATTTGGGACCTTGTGGAGTTAGTCATTAATCCTGCTTTATTATACAGTCACTGTAACAGTAACAATATCAATATCTGAATCACGGCATAGATTTGTGTTTTATAAGTATAATAGGAGCGGATGGCAACATGGGGGAATAATCGGCGTGGGGTGGGGAGTGATTGGGGGAAAGATGGGTGGAAATTTGCCTATTTGCCCAAGTGGCACTTCAGGGAAGGGGAAACTAGCAGCACCAAGTATATGTAGTCAGTAATGGGGTGAATCATAACTGAGTCATGGCAACATCTTGAAGGACAGCTGAGCGTTTAAAAGATAATCTGTGCTATGGATAGTGAGGAAGTGCGGGAGGCAGGAGGCGATTTCAGTGGGTCCCCCTTGACCTCTGGCGCCATCTCTTGCCTGACTCACTCACTAGTGGAGAGTATGCCTCGAAAACCTCCTTTCAAGATGACATCCCCTTGGCTGTTCCGAGATTAGGATGTACATCTGTCCCTTCTCTCAATGAACCTTGCCATGCAAATAAAGTCTTTGTGGTACTCCAGCCCACTCCGATTAGCTCATTAATATGGGGAAGTGATGGACTGTCGGCTGGCAAGAGCCACAAGAAGTAGCAAGTATGAAGGCCTCTCCAAAGAAGGAAGGCTGTGGAGGGAAAGGGAGGGGGTTTGTTAGCGTCTGTTAGGGTGTTATTAGGGGGAGTAAAGAGGGTACAAGGGGGCAGGAAAGCGAATTATGGGGTGGAGGGTTTTTTTTTCAACTCTATTTATAAACTGAGTCCCACAGGACTCTCTCAGACAGGATCTAGGTACTCACCCTGTAACTGCTTGCCGAGACCTCCGCACCTTGCCTCTGACCCAAGATGTCCCTCCTCTGCTTCTCCAACTCTCCAACCCCCCGGCTCTGAACCCCCTGAGGTGGGTCCACCACCACCTGACTGGCACTCTAACTACAATCTAGAGTGCAGTCAGAGAGCAGGGAGGAACCAGAGGCCGGCTTGGCAGGTCCGGCATTGAGCGTGTTGGGCAGTCCTGTTCCTGTCATCGCCTGGAGGTTTTTCTTACTTTGTTGCCCCCTGGAGCTCAGCCGTGCAATGACGGCAAGACGGCAAGCTGTTGATGTCCGCCTTGCTCCACCACCCCATAGTTGGCTCCATTACACAGCCCGTACCTCCGGTTTACCCCGGGGGATCACTGTTGCTCCGGAGACTTCCTGGATCACTCCCCAGGGAGAGGAGAGCTGTCCTAGGTCGCTCAATCCTCTCCCTTCCCTGCCAACCCCCGGCAGCCCAAGCTCATTCCCAAACTCGGGTCGGCGGTATGGCATCCAGTGCCTCAAACATCCACTATAAAGTCTCTCTAGGTTCCTTTTTTGGCTTTTTTGAAAATTGGTAAATCAATGAGAGGAGTGAGACTATTAAATGGATATAGATAACTGTTTCAAAATATGAGTCTCACTCTACCACAATCAAGTTAATAATTTTAATTTTAAATTCAAAGTCATGAAGTTCCCCTCTTTGAAAAATATATATATTTCGTCCCAAAATATGCCTTGCAGAGACAAACTTGCTTCAATACATAGTCTCTTAATATTGCATTTTCATATTGGCTCCTAAAAGAGTTTTTTATCCAAGTAGTAACGTTTCAGAACTTGAAAAGTGTTCCTTCATCAGACTTGGAGCTTAATATTCACTGTAGAAACAAGGAACGAAAAAATAATGTATTAAAACAATACTGTTTTGAATAAGTATATTTTAACTTGTTACAAAAATTATTTTTTCAAAATTTATGTACAGAAATCAGGTGGAACAGACCTGATGGGACCTGTTAATCACTTGCGAGTTTATATGGTGCTGGGAGGATGCGCTGTGTCTCTCAGAGACTTTAATTTAGAAATCTGAAAATAGTAAACAAAAAGCTTCATTAAGCCTAAATTTATCATTTTCATATAGGTGAGAATCACCATCAATTATAAAGAAACTTACTGAGAAAATTCTCTAGTCAAATGAGCAAAGTCTAGACGACTTAGAAACTAAGGTCAAGTAGTGTTTCTGTAGAACGCTATAGTAAAGAAATCAAAATCATTATCGAAAAGTAATAGTGTTTCAAATCTGAAAAAAAACTGTATTTTGTGCTTCAGTTACCTTAACTGCACGATTTAGTATCTTTTTTTCTTGTTTCTTCCTAAATGTTTTAAAAGTTTAAATCCAAATGGGGATACAAGCTACTTTAAGCGGCTCAGAGCCATTGCCGCGCGCTTTTCTTTGAAAGATCTGCTTGAAGCCCTTCTTGACGCTGGGAGCCGCTCCGCTAGCAGGCGGTCGGCAACCGCAAGCCGCCTCCGGGACCATCAGACCCGGGAGGGACAGCGAGGGAAGTTGAAGATCCCTGCCTGAAACCCTGTCTTGAGCGCCGGGGCCACGCTCCGCCAGCGGGCGGTCGGCAACTGCCAAGCCACCTCCAGGGACCATCAGACCAGGAGGGACAGCGAGGGAAGTTGAAGATCCCTGCCTGAAGCCCTCTCTTGAGTGCCAGGGCCACACTCCGCCAGCGGGCGGTCAGCAACTGCCAAGCCGCCTCCAGGGACCATCAGACCGGGAGGGACAGCGAGGGAAGTTGAAGATCCCTGCGTGAAGCCCTCTCTTGAGTGCTGGGGCCACGCTCCGCCAGCAGGCGGTCGGCAACTGCCAAGCTACCTCCAGGGACCATCAGACCGGGAGAGACAGCGAGGGAAGTTGAAGATCCCTGCCTGAAGCCCTCTTGAGCGCCCGGGCCACGCTCACCAAGGCGGTCGGCAACCGCCAAGCCGCCTCCAGGGACCATCAGACCAGGAGGGACAGCGAGAGAAGGTACAGGAAAGGCGCGACCAATCGGAAGACGAGCACTCTCTGTGGCCTCGCATCCGATTGGTCCCCCATCTCCATTCAGTAACATTTGCTTGATTTTTGCAAAAGCCGTATTGGGAAAGCGCCTAAATTGTTAAAGTCTGCAAAAAAGGAGCTGTTTTCATGCATCTGTGAATTCTTTTTGGGGAAATTATGACTTGTGAAATTTGTAGTAAAGTGATTACAGCCTTTTACTGGTCCCTTGAATTGGGCCAGACACTACGGCACCCTAGCCCCCACAGCCTTTTGTTGTGCTAATTTTAAGACTCCTGCCCAGCAGAAATGTTTGTCTCTGCAAAAGTTTTAATTATAGTGCCTTCCTTTGTCTCTTCTCAGTGAAGATCCTGCCTGAAGCCCTCTCTTAGCGCGGGAATACGCTCCGCCAGTGGGCGGATGGACGCATAAGCCACCTCAGGGACCATCAGACTGGGAGACAGCGAGGAAGGTACAGAAAGCTCGCGACCAATCGGAAGGCGAGCGCTCTCCGCGGCCTCGCATCCGATTGGTCCCCCTGCTCCATTCAGTAACATTTGCTTGATTTTTGCAAAAGCCGTATTGGGAAAGCGCCTAAATTGTTAAAGTCTGCAAAAAAAGAGCTGTTTTCATGCATCTGTGAATTCTTTTTGGGGAAACTGTGACTTGTGAAATTTGTGGTAAAGTGATTACAGCCTTTTACTGGGCCCTTGAATTGGGCCAGACGCTACGGCGCCCCAGCCCCCCACAGCCTTTTGTTGTGCTAATTTTAAGACTCCCTGCCCAGCAGAAACATTTGTCTCTGCAAAAGTTTTAATTGTAGTGCCTTCCTCTGTCTCTTCCCAGTTGAAGATCCCTGCCTGAAGCCCTCTCTTGAGCGCCGAGGCCACGCTCCGCCAGCAGTCGGCAACTGCAAGCACGCCTCCAGGGACCATCAGACCGGAGGGACAGTGAGGGGATGCACTGGGAAAGCCGCAAAATTTATGCCCACCCGCTCTCTTCCTCTTGTGTTTCTTTATAGA
Source organism: Neoceratodus forsteri (assembly GCA_016271365.2). NCBI lineage: Eukaryota > Metazoa > Chordata > Ceratodontiformes > Ceratodontidae > Neoceratodus > Neoceratodus forsteri. The sequence continues at coordinate 352,432,786 of JADMNL010000025.1, read as the reverse complement.
TATCTTCCCGCCAAATACAATTCCCACCCCCAGCGCCGTGCTGACCAGTAATCTGCCCCATATCCTCCTCTTAGCCGTCAAATCAGCAGCCCTCCCTTACTGCTCTCTCTCTGACTACACTGCTGTATTTTAGCTTGCATTTATCATCAGCAGTGCTTTCATAATGGGGGACCCTTCTGGATATATCTTGCTCTGTTACTCATGGTGAGTAGGGAGAAAGATATCCTCCCTGTCACTGTCATCTTGGAAGATGCAATTCACTATCCTACTCTCTCTATCACATCAACATTAAAGAAGGACCGGATCCTTATATATGACCTACCTATGTTGCAACACAACCAGTGGGGTAACCTCCACGAAGGGACTCAAGCTGTTCTACTTTCATATGGGGCGGTGCTTCACTACTGGGTAAACAGCTCCCCATTACGCCTGTCTACCAGACTGCTATTTAGTGAGCTGGCAGAACGCATAACCCCTTATATGACTGGTACAAATTAAAACAGAGGCCCCTGAAAAATAAAAAGGAGGGCCAAAGATAGAATCTCATTTTATCTCTTGAACCCTTATGCAATTCTTAATTTTTTATATTGATTTGCGCTGGAGATATAGAAATTAATCCAGGTCCTCAGAGTGCATTACCACACCAGCAGAGTTAGCCTCGACCAAAGGACTAAGTTTTCTCCACATCAACGCATGCAGCCTGCTAAAAAAGCTTACGATGATATAAGCCTGGGTTAATCATACTTTGCCAGACATTCTAGTGGTGTCGGAGACATGGCTCAGACCTGCCACAGCAGACAGAGATATAAACTTACCCAATTACCAAGTATTCAGAGCTGATCGCCAAACAAGGGGCGGGGGAATAGCTATATATGTAAAAGCCAATCTATCTGTAACTTGCCTAGACGCAACATCTATGTCCAAAGAATTCGAATGCCTATCCCTCAAAGTGGCTCTCTCCAACACCGCAGCACTACAGCTAATTGGTGCTACAGGCCCCCTCAGCTGACCTCAAGCTACTAGCCCACCTGGAAACCTAATCAAGAAGGTTTCAGAAGAAACCATAATCTTAGGTGACCTAAACCTAAACTAGCTATCCAAGGCAGCAGCACCCTTAATCTCATTCTACATACACATGGGCTTACACAATTTATAAATGAACCAACCAGAATCAACAAAAAGAATTTGAGCAACAGCACATTACTAGACATCATATTGGTGAGTAAACCTCACCTCATCATGCACGCTGGAGTGCTATTCAGTGATATAAGTGACCACTGCCTTATTGCTGGAATAAGATCAGCTGGCAAACTAACACCCCTGGCTAAATTCATACTGAGGAGATCAAAGAAAAAATTCAATATTGAGGTGTATCTACAAGAGCTATATCACTCTACATGCTGGCAAGAGTTCTATCTAGCAGACACAGTGGAAAAAGCACATGAGGTATTGAATGACATAGTTATAGGTGCCCTTAACATTCATGCACCAATTACTAGGGTACGCATCAAAAACAAAACTTGCCACTGGTTCACAACTGACCTTAAATCTGCCCTACTGGAGAGGGATAAGCTATGGAAAAAGGCAAGGAAGACTAAGAACCCAAATGACTGGATGATGTTCAAAGAAGCCAGAAATAGCTGTAGCAGGAAAGTATGGGATGCAAAGGCTGCTTATTATATGGCAGAACCCAACTCCTCCTATCACAACCCTGCCAAATTCTGGAGTACCATAAAGGACATAACAGGACAAGAGCCTAGTACTACACTTCCAGCTCAAATACACCATAATAAAGGAACAACTTGAGATAGAATGGAAATACTGGAATCATTCAACAATCACTTTACAACTGCTGGCCTTGCATTCAACACCTCTCCGGCTGATCTACTATGCGCCAGCTATGCATTCAGAGCACTGGAATTCAGATAACTGAATCTTCCTTCTCCTTCAAACCAGTCTTGTTGAAACAAGTGGAGGATCTACTTTCACAGATGGATATCAAAAAGTGCAGGTGCAGACTCTTGATCCCTCTTTTCTAAAGATTGCAATACAAGCACTTGCAGTTCCATTAACACACCTTTTTAATCTTTCATTAAAATCAGGTTCTATTCCCTCAACCTGGAAAACAGCCCAAGTTATCCCACTATTGAAAGCAGAGGACCCTATGGACCTCAACAACTATAGACCAATCTCTAGCCTTCCAGTTCTATCCAAGCTGCTAGAAAAATTAGCGAGCATTCAGCTAAGAGAACATCTCAAAGAGGCTAATCTCTTAAATCCAGCACAATCTGGGTTTAGAACCAAGCATAGCACTATCTCAGCACTCGCACTTTTTTAGATAGCTCCTTGGCACAGTTGACTATCTGTGCAGAGGGACAGTACTTTTATGAAACTTTAAACTGTATTGTTTTTTGAAATTGCATGATAAAACAACTTGGTGATTTTTAAGAAGTTACCTCGTAACATTGCGAGGTTTTGGAGCCCTAGCTGTGCTAGGAGAGGAGTCCTGGTCTCTGTGGCAACGGCCCTAACCAAGACTCAGCTGTTAAATACATTCTTTTTTTATTTAATTCTGCTACCTAAGGGGGTATTCTTGTTAACACACTTCTACCAGTACCTGAAAGAAATTATTTGCAGTTTCCAAATACGAGGGATTTACTGACAGTGACACGCTACTTCCGGGTAGCACACTGTATTTAAATTGCCCTGCAGCAAGCAGTTCTCTTTTAGATAGCTCCTTGGCACAGTTGACTATCTGTGCAGAGGGACAATACTTTTATGAAACTTTAAACTGTATTGTTTGAAATTGCATGATAAAACAACTTGGTGATTTTTAAGAAGTTACCTCGTAACATCGCGAGGTTTTGGAGCCTTAGCTGTGCTAGGAGAGGAGTCCTGGTCTCTGTGGCAATGGCCCTGACCAAGACTCAGCTGTTAAATACATTCTTTTTTTATTTAATTCTGCTACCTAAGGGGTATTCTTGTTAAACACTTCTACCAGTACCTGAAAGAAATTATTTGCAGTTTCCCAAATCTGAGGGATTTACTGACAGTGACACGCTACTTCCGGGTAGCACACTGTATTTAAATCCCCTGCAGTGAGCAGGAGGCGAGCATGAGCAGGCGAGTGCGCTTGTGTCGCGTGAGCGTGCGCAAGACACGTGTATCACGTGTCGCACGCGTGTCAAGAGTGTAAGAGTGAGGCCTATAAAACTAAACCTACTAATTTGTAAGTACATTTAAACCACATAAGTGGAATTACTGCAAAATATCATGGCTGATTTAATCGCATTAGGAACTGTATCGAGGGTATAAAACAGTTAAAAATACCGAAATCATCTCTAAAAATGACATAATAATTACACTAGATGGGAAACAGGTCTTAAATGTAATACATGCCTGATGTATGCTATTTACAACCCTACCTAAATGTCCCTTGTTCATTTGTGATAAATGTATAAACAACAGTGTACTGAGAGAAGATATAAATGATTTTCATAGGAGGTTGTCAGTAATAGAAGCGTTGTCAAGAAAATCATAGCCAGTTGCCAGCAAATATCTGTCCAAATAGTGGAGATGAATATTTAAGTGCAAATAAAAGTGGTTATGTTTTAAAATCACCGGAAATGATGGAACTTATGATAAGAGAAAAGACATGAGTCTCTTAGTAATAGTTCCAATAGTGAAGCTGAGGAATGGACTACTGTCAAAATTAGCCACAAATCTAAACTTAGAAGAAGAAAATTAATCATAATATCAGTCTGTCAAATAGATTTGACACTTTAATTGAACTAGATAAATCTGTTTCCGATGTAGAAATAGGTCAAGATGATAGTGGGGAAAGGTATGATGTAAATCTAAGTGGCACACTATATGAAAACGAACCTATTATAAACTCACCTCCAGTATCAGGCTCAAAATCATATAATGAAAAACCTAGTAAAACAAAATATGATACAGTAAGAGCTTTTTCTTCTCTGGAAAACGGGGGCACAACAATTGTTACTGAAAATCGAATTAAAGAAAGCAGACAATTTTTTGTGTTGGGAGATTCAATAATCAAATTCACAGATAAAATTGTTAGCAGATCAGATAAGCATAATATTACATGTTCTTCCTTTGGGGAGCCGGAATTAAGGACATAGATAAAATGTGCCCAGATATTTTATCTAATCCTGGTCAAAATCCTTGGTCATCCTACATGTGGGTACCAATGATTTAAAGAAACTTAGTACTGAAGAGATTAAGCAAGATTTCATAAATATTAGTAAAACATTGTTAAAATTAAATTGTGAAGTGTGGTTTTCTGAAATTCTCCCAATCCCTAGGGCTAATTACTATACATCATGTAAAATTAAAGCCATAAATGAGTGGCTAAGGAAATGGACCCTAAATGAAGGTTATAAAATTGTTCTGCATTGGGAAGACTTTGGAAACAATTTATCATTGTTAGTTGGGATGGTTTGCACCTAAGTCACCAGGGCACTTATAAATTGGGCAGGGTATTTGAAAAGATTATCTTGGCAAATTTAAACTAATTTACAAGGGGAAGAGGTTCAAATATAAAGCACCACTATGTTTCATTTTAAACATGCCCCAGATTTAAAGAAAATCAATGCAAATACATTGAAAATTTGGCTTACTAATGCTAGAAGCCTAAATAATAACAAATTAAGTGAACTTAAAATTCGAGTGAAACAACAGAATGTGGATATTATTTGTGTAACTGAGACCTGGTGGGATGAAAAAATAACTGGTCAAACAATATACAAAGTTTCCATCTATAATATAAATCGTGAAAATAAAAGGGTGGTGGTGTATGCTATGTGACTGAGAAAATATCTAGCCAAGAAATTATAGTAGACAAGCATTTGGAAAATGTGCCTGAAGCATTATGGTTAAGTTTAACTTTTCCATTCAACAAAAATAAATCTAGGATTTGTTATAGACCCCAAATAGTAATACCCTTTTAAATAATAATCTCTTGGATGAGATTATTAAAATAGCCAGTTTAGGTGATTTTTTGATTTTAGGGGACTTTAACACACCAGGTATTTCTTGGGAAACTCTCAAAGGAAGTACGGTATTTGAAAAAACATTAATTGACACCATAACCACTCAAGGATATTACCAACTGGTTGAAGCCTCAACTAGGGGACAAAATATATTGGATCTTGCTATTACAAACTCTATAGGTAGGATCTATAATATTGACATCTTGCCACATTTAGGAAATAGTGATCACAACATAGTTGAATGTACTTTGTATGTCGATAATTTCCAAATTAGTAAATGTGCCCTAGCTTTTGATTATAAAAAAACTGATTGGAATAATATGAAAAATATTTTTGGAAAACTAGTTGGGGGGGAAGCCTTTTGTAAACTAGGAGTACACTCCATGTGGGAGGATTTAAAAAATAAATTAAAATTACTTATAACAAAATTGGTTCCTACATAAAACATATAATAGAAAGGATTTATACCCACTGGTTCACCAAAGACATAAAAAACAAATCAGGAAGAAAAATAAAACTTTTAAAAACATAAAAATTGTCCTACGGATACAAACTTTATTAAATATAAAAAACAACAATGTCTGCTTAATCTGTAATAAGGAAAGGCAAAATTAAGTTTGAAAATAAATTAGCGGTGAACAAAAATATCAAAGCTTTTTAGGTTATATTAATAATAACAAACAACAAAGTAAAAAGATTTCCTCTATAAGAATTAATGAAATACTATAAAAAATAATAAGGAAATAGCTGATAGGTTCAACGAGTATTTTGTTACTACATATCGTGTACCAAATGTTAAATCAATAAATAATAAAGGTATAAGAAACTCTGATCCTATCCATATTTGCCAAGAATCTGTGAAATCCGAATTGTCCAAGATAAAATCATCCTCTTCCTCAGGATCTGATGATATTGACTCTATTGTCTGGAAAAACCTGGCGGACGTTTTAGCAGAGCCCCTGACTTTAATATTTAATACATCTATCATTACTGGTGATATTCCCTTGATTGGAAAAAAGCTATAGTTGTGCCTATCCATAAAAAGGGTGATAAAGCATGTTTATCTAATTATAGGCCCATTAGTTTGACGCCAGTTTGCTGCAAAGTTTTAGAGAGACTGATTAAAATCAGTATTGAAAAAGATATGCTAAGACTAAAATTAGAAGATATTACGCAGCTTGGATTTAAAAAAGGTCTTTCTTGTAACACAAATTTATTGGCCTTTTATAACTTCATTAGTGCAAATCTAGACAGAGGTAAATCTGTTGATGTTATTTATCTGGATTTAGGAAAGGCGTTTGATACCATACCCATCAGAAGTTAATAAATAAAATGATTAAACTTGGTATAAATAAAACTATAATTAAGTGGATTGAAAACTGGGTGTCAGATAGAATACAGAGTGCTATAAATGGTGTGTTGTCAGAGGTGGGTAAAGTGGCTGAGTGGGTGCCCCAGGGCTCCGTATTGGGACCATTGTTATTTGGGTTATATATTAGTGATATGAGTGTTGGGGTTAAATCACACTTAACTAAATTTGCTGACGATACCAAAATAGGTGGGGTGGTAAAAACTATTGGGGATTTTGAAAAACTAAAAAATAGCCTGAGTTTAGTGGAAAAATGGGGCAATATAAATTATATGAAATTTAATGAACAGAAGTGTTCAGTGATCCATTTTGGAAAAAACAACCTAGGTTTTCATACTACTTAAATAATAAGAAACTAAAAAGCAGTAAGTTAGAAAAAGATCTAGGTGTTTGGATTGATCCCAAATTATCTTTTAACATACATATATCCAAAATGATAGGCAAATGTAATGGCATCATTTACTCAATAAAAAGATTCATCTCGAGGAATAAGGAGTGTTTACTCAAACTTTACAAAGCTTATGTACTTCCTATACTGGATTATGGCTCTCCTATATGGAACCCATATCTAAAGAAAGATATTCACAAGGTTGAAAGAGTCCAAAGGCGTTTAACCAAATCCATAATAGGCTTACAAGACAAGGCATATGAGGACAGATTACTGATGCTAAACTTGTATCCCTTGGAACTTAGGCGAATCAGAGGTGATTTATTATTTTGGTATCATATCTTGGATAATCCAACATTAATGGAGCAATGTAACATTGTTAGGACTCAGAAAACCTTTAACTCAAGATCTCATGATAATCAGGTTTTTGTAAATCTTTCCAAAACAAGTAGACATTTAAATTTTTTTTGTTTCCAGAGTATCCCTTATATGGAATAGTCTCCCTAAACAAGTGGCAGAGGCTACTACCTTTAACTCTTTTAAAAATGAGTTGGATGCTTATTTACTTTTAAATGGTAAACATTACATTACAAAATAACCCCACTAGGAGTGGGAGACAATTAAATGGGCTTTGGCCTACTTTGTCTAAAATTACCAAGTTACCAAGTCGCTAAAGTAACAAATGACTGGCAAATCGAACTGGACAAAAAAAATAGTGTTTGTGCTGTATTCCTAGACCTAAGTAAGGCGTTTGACACGGTGGACCACGAACTGCTCCTCTCTTCCTTGTATTCCATAGGTTTAGATCCATCCTCCCTTAGATGGTTTAGATGTTACCTCACGGGAAGGACACAACAAGTGAAAGCTGAAGGAGACCTATCTCCACTCAAACCACTGCAAAGAGGAGTTCCACAAGGATCTATCCTGGACCCTATCCTCTTTGCCATTTACATCAATAACATTGACACTAACCTTACCAAAGCCACTGTACACTTGTTTGCAGATGACACTGTATTATATATCAGCAACCCTTCACCTGCTACAGCTTGTGAAGATCTACAAGCAGAATTCCACATACTACAACATCAACTGTTGGAAAAAAAGCTTCTCCTGAATGCAAAAAAAACTAAAGCAATGTTTTCTCCACCCAAAGTCAGACAAGTCACTCCTCACTAAACAATCTCCCCCAGTTATCCACTATTCTTGGTGAAAACCTTGAATATGTAGAAAAATTCAAGTACTTGGGGTCTGGATAGATAGCAGACTCGACTACATAGATCACATTGAAGAACTTCTAAAAAAACTTTGTCAGAGGCTTGGACTTTTTTACAGAATAAGGCACTTTCTAACCAGAGACTCTAAGAAGAGGTTGGTCCAGGCCACATTTCTCTCAGTGTTAGACTATGCAGATTTCCTTTACAGTCACTGCCCTATTTTCTATCTAAACAAATTGGACACACTTTACCACAGAGCTTTGAGGTTTATAACAGATCTACCATTTAGCACTCACCACTGCTCTCTCTGTGCTGCAGTTGGATGGACATCACTTCATCTCAGAAGAAACAGAAATGCCGCAGTATGGATGTGCAGAGCACTAACTAAGATGCTCCCAAATTATATCTTAGACTGCTTCACACAAGCCACAGCTAGTATCTGTGCCCTAAGAAGCCATAATTTCATCATGCTCAAAGTGCCTAAATTCAACACACGGCACGGGAGATCTGCTATCAGCTATGTACTAGCTACATCATGGAATATGTTACAGAAGACCCTGAAGCTGAACAACTTTATATCACTAACATCCTTTAAACATCTATACATAAGTGTCTTCCAAGAAAAATGCAATTGCTTCCACAAGTATTAGTATATTCCTGTTCCTAACCTTCCCCTCCTCAGGCAGTCAATACCAGGTGTCAGTACACCTCCCAATAATCTCAACCCCACAGACTCACATCCTGCCTATAGTCTTCTCCCATTACTTCCTGGCACATATCTTAGCCCTTATCCCAACCATCCATCTCCTAGTGTAGGCCCCAGCCCCTGATCAGGCCACTTTTACACTTTCTTACCAAGACACCTATCACAGTCTATGATCACCATCATCCAGTCATTCTGTCACCGCGCCTCCTCTGTCCACTATGACTTTACCCTTGAATATTGAAATATTGATTGCTTTAATTAGAGATATACCAGGACAACTCTAATGTTAATATGTATATATTAGATTAGCTGCTTATGCATTCATATGTACCTATTTTCTTGTTATGTTTAGACAATCTTGTTTTTGAATACTGTATTTATGTGTCTTAGTATAACTGCGTATATATACCAACTATTGAACTTTGACCTTATCAGGTCCATCTTGCAAATGAGCTGTGCTCAATGATGTTTGCCTGAATAAATAAAGATTTGATTGATTGATTGATTGATTGATTCTGCGGCTGTGTTTTCTGCTGTTCTCCCAGGAGTCGGGCCATGCAGTGTCATCAGCGGAGGAGGCTGCACATCCGCATGCGCTCCTCCAGACGGATGGCCGACTCCTCCCAGCTTGTGGTGCAGCACCCTGTTCTCCAGCCTCCACGGGGCGTAACAAGTGCCGACCACCTGGAACCCCGAGAAGGAGAGCAGTCTATCCGACACTTGATCCTTCTCCTCCCTGCCAACCCCGATGGCCCATGCTCATCTCCGAACATGGGTCGTTGGCACATGGGTAAGCGCCAGCGCCTCAGGCGCCCTGGGCTGGCCTCACAGCAGCTAATTTAAAGTTATGTCTAGTACTGTTCTGAATAATTGACCTAATTCTTTACTTCCTTTTTATTCAGATGAAGACCGTCCCTACTGTAATATACATGCTTGGAACTGAAGATTTCACAAGTTTTCACATACTCAGTCCCATGCATCAAACTCCATCTTCTCAGCCAGCAGTATTTAAAATGGGATTACAAGAACAACAGAGTTATGCATTAAGCAGGTTAGCAAGGGAAAAGGAAGAGGAGGCTATTATGGTTTTCCAAGGAGGTAGCGGAGAAAGTGAAAGCCAAAAGATTGCATTCAGGCAATACGACAAGACACAGGCAGAAGAGGATAGGAGAAGTACCAGGAGAAGCAAAGGGAGGCAGGAGGTCAGTAAGGAAGCCAAAGCTCAGACAGAAGAGCACATTGCAAAATCAGTGGGTAGAGGACAAAACCTTTTACAGGTACATACGTGAAGAAAAGAAAGGTAAAGGGAGGATAGTGAGACTGAAGGGGAGAATGGGGGCGTGGAGGATGACAACAGTAAAGCTGACATATTGAACAGGTATTTCTGCTCAGTCTTTACTGGGAAGAGGAGGATAATGGGTCTGAAGGAGTACAAGGGTGGGAATGGTACAGAAATGGACACAAATTTCTTTCGTGAGAAGCGGTCCTGAAGGAACTGGAAGTAATAAGAGTTGATAAAGCAATGGGGCCAGATGGGTGCACCCAGGGTCCTTAAAGAACTAAGAGAGTTGTGGCTGAACCTCTGGCAATCCTGTTTAATGAGTCACTGGAAACAGGAGAGGTACACAAAGACTGGAGGACAGCAGATGTAGTCCCTTATACAAAAGTGGAACCAAGAGGAAGCAGGGAACTACAGACCAGTCAGCCTCACCTCGGTAGTAGGGAAGATCATGGAAAGCACTACTGAAGGAGAGATTGGTGGAACATCTGGTTGTCAGTGGACTACAGGACCCAAGGCAGCATGGTTTCACCAGGGGGAGGTCATGTCATCAAACCAACCTCGCTGAATTTTTTGACTGGGTGACTAGGGAGGTGGATCAGGGGAGGGCAGTGGACATGGCCTATCTGGACTTCAGCAAGGCCTTTGACACTGGGCCACATGGAAGACTATAACACAAACTGAGGAATATGGGTGTGGGCAGGACAGTAGTGCAGTGGGTAGGTAACTGGCTGGGTGGCAGGACACAGAGGGTGATGGTAAATGGCTGTCACTCGACAGAGGGAAGAGTGACCAGTGGGGTACCACAGGGATCAGTGTTGGGACCTGTCCCATTCAACATCTTTATCAGTAACATTGCACAGGACCTAGAAGGCAGAATTTCCCTGTTTGCAGATGACACAAAGCTCTGTAACAGAGTAGACACACCAGAGGGTGTAGACAATGAGAAGGGACCTGCAGAAACTTGAAGAATGGTCAGGGTATGGCAGCTGAAATTCAATGCAAAGAAATGCAAGATAATGCATATGGGGCACAAAACCCTGGCACAATATATCAGTTGGGAGTGAGGATATAGCATGCACCAAGCAGGAAAGGGATCTTGGGGTTATCATCTCTGATGACCTCAAGGTAGGGAAACAGTGACAAGGCAGCAGGTAAAGCAAATAGGATGCTGGGATGCATAGGCAGGGGCATCACCAGCAGGAAAAGGAGATCATAATTCCACTATACAAGACACTAGTAGAGGCCCCACCTAGTCACGGTGCACAATTCTGGAACCTTACTTACGTAAGGACATAGACAGGGTAGAGAAGGTTCAGAGGAGGGCAACAAAGATGGTACATGGATTGCATCACAAGTCCTATGAGGACAGGTTGAAGGAATTGAATATGTACTCCTGGAGGAGACGAGGGAGAGGGGATATGATAAAGACATACAAGTATCTTACAGGGAGGAACAGGGTGCAGGAATACACTATTTTTAAGCGAAAAAGATGATCTTACTTGAGAGGGCTCTTGCAGTAGGTAATTACATATAGGACTGATGCCGTGGCGTCCAGGAACCAATGGTAAAATTTCTAGCTAGCAGTCTGCAGTAGGACCACCCCCGTCAGGTATTAACGTCATGCAGCGTCAGTATAAAGGGGCGGTCCCCCACGCCCGCCTTCCAGTTCTTTCCCACCGTTAGCTCGTGTCAGCGCCTCACGGTAAAGTTCAACGCTCGTCAGCTCTGTCGACGGTAGTATTTACCATCGTTTTTTCAAATTATTCAACTTAATCGTCAGCCTTTCATTGGTGTATGTCATCCCTACACCCTCCAAGCACAAAAATAAGTGCGACTTGTGCCGCGCCCAACTCCCGCACAAGGACGGCCAAGTCGGCCATTCCCAGTGCCTCTTCTGTCTGGGCCCGGACCATCAGGTGGAGAAGTGCCAGCACTGCCTTAAATTTAATGCCGCCACCCGCAGACGGAGGCAGCAGTCCCTGGCGGCTCATATCCTCAAGAAGAAGAAGATGTCCTCCATGGAGAAGGAGTTGAAAAAGCTCCGGCAGGTGTCCACTTCCCTCGAAGGCCATTGTAAGAAGAAGGACAAGGAGAAGCATCGGGACAGGGGCTCCTCTTCCACCGCAACTCCAGCTGGAGTCACCGTGCTCCAGGTAACGTCCCCTCTGAGGGACCGCTCTGCAACAACCATTTTGGAAGTTTCCAAGGCGGCGTCGACCTGCCCATCTGGCTCGTGCTCAGGCTCTTCGGGCACCTCCGGGCTGTTGGAGGCATCCGCTCCTGGCAAAGCCATCCCTGTGCAGCCTACTGGTTCGAGCGGCTCCGGTAAGCCGGATGTCAGCTCCTCTGATGCCTGCACGGAGATGGTGATAAGTCGCTCAACCCTTGGGGTGGTGCACGGCCACTTTCCCGCCCGACCAGGCCACCCCTCCTTAGCGACCTGCCTCGGGCGTCGGTCTGCTAAAGTCGGATGCCGGCTCCTCGAGGTCTGCCCGACCCTGCCGATAAGTCGGACGTTGGCCTACTAGCGTCCACCCAGGCGGGATGGCTGACATTAGATCACCTAGCGTTCCCGGCTCCCCAGCAGCCTTTACTGCCCTCCGGGACCCTGGGTCTCCTCAACCTGACCCCAGGGATTTTTCTCCTCCATCCCCAGGCGATGCCAAGGTTCTTGCTGCGCTCCCGTCAGGCCTCCCTCCCACTGGGCCAGATGACCTGACGTCTGTTACCCAGACGCTGGCTCCGACGCTGGTCATACCGACGCCGGCCGACATCCCTCTCCCGGATGCTGCTCCAACACCGGGCCCTCCGCCCGAAGGCTCCTGGCCCGCCCGCTGGGCTTCCGGCCGGGCCGTCTGCTCCCTCAGACCCCCCGGCCCCCACGTATCCGACTCTGTCTTATCTGGCTCCGCAGTATCCAACGTCCCAGTACCCAACGCCGGCCCGCAGTACTCGGTGCCTCACTACCCAGTGCTGGGTTACCTGCCATCGGGTTATGGATATGCACCCTACGGGTACACTCAGTATCCGTATCCCGCTCCTTCTCCTCCTCCTCCTCCTCCTCCACTGCCCCCTCAACCACCGGTGGACTTGAAGGAGACTCTGGCCTCCTGGTGGGTTGAGGCCAAGGCTTAGCTCACCAGAGAGGTGGAGAGTCATCTCCTGGTGACATTGCCAGTTCCGGCTCCCGTACACCCCAGACGACAGACAACAGACTCCCTCTCCACCACCGGATACCAGGGGCGACCCTTCTGGTTCCAGGATGGGGCAGGACACGCTTCCCCGAGGGCTTCCTAAAGGGTCCGTTCTTTCCCCATGCTGGGAGAGGGAGTCTTCTTCTTCCTCCTTGGACACCTAGGATGACTCTGACGGGTGTTCTGACCCAGATGTCGAGCCACGCTCTCTGATCAAACCCAGGCCTAGGACTCCTCCGAAGTCTCCTCCGGAGGATCCTTCTTTCTTGGAGTTGCTGCGCAAAATCCAGGAAGTTCATAAGTAGTGCTCTTTGGAGCTGGACCCACAGCGTAAGAAACTTGCTGAGCACCTGGATCTGCCCGAGACCACTCCAACCTTGGTGCCACCCTGGATTGAGCCTCATGCTGACCTTGTTTCCACCATTTGGAGGCAACCGTCGGCATTAGCCCCTCTTCCTCGGAAGTCTAATAGGCTATACCAGGCTCCCAAGGGTGTTGACTTCCTTGATTCTCACCCTCGAGCCGTCTTGCTTATGATTAGCGCCGGTCAGCTAATCCGAAGCATTTGAGCTCATCTCCACCTGACAAAGAATCCCGTCTTCTGGACCAGTACGGCAAGAAGATTTTGCTTCTTCCACTCTGGGTATTGGGGCCCTGAACTCATGTCGGTCACTGGGGGATTACCAGAAGGCGATTCTTAGTGAGGTGGAATCCAAGTTGGACTCCCTTCCTGACTCTCAGGTTAAACAGGAAGTGGCTGACCTTGTCCGTTCTGCTCGTTCGTCCAGTTGGCACATGCTTCATGCCACGTACGATGCAGTGGACACTGCTAGAGTTCGCCTCGTGAGGCTTATGGCGCCATGCCTGGCTCCTGCGTGTTAGGTTTGTTCCCCGAAGTGCAGTCTGCTATTCAGGAAGCGCCTTCCGGGTTCGGTGCTGTTCGATGGTGATGTCAAGGACATTATCACCGATCTGCAGGAGAAGGGGACTGCACTGAAGTCTGTGGACTCCATGTACAATCCCCTTCAGCGCAGCTGTTGTCCCTTCGCCGAAGCGGAATCGGCAAAGGCAAAACCACAGGGAAAGTGGGCCAATAAATGTCGGGCCCCTCCAGCTGCCACGCCCCCACTGCCCAAAAAAGCACTGGGAGTTTCAGCCGTGACACTGCCCCACACCACCTGACTCCTTTCCTCTCCCACAGCCTCTGGCGTTTCCAGAGGAACCGGTAGAAGGGAGGTTTTCCCTCCACCTCCCGGGTTGGGAGAGGATAACGTCAGATTCTTGGGTGCTCCAACTCATCGCAGAGAGACACTCAATAGAGTTTCTTCAGAAACCCCCTCGACACCCTCCCCCAAGATTGTTGTACTCAAAGGAGCATCTTCTTCTGGTCCAGGAAGAAATTTCCTCCCTTCTCTTGAAGGAGGCGATAGAACCCGTCCCCATTCCTCTTCAAGGAATGGGGTACTATTCCCATTTCTTCCTGGTCTTGAAGAAACAGGGAGCGTGAGACCGATTCTCGACCTCAGCTCCCTGAACTTGTTCGTGGAGTACAGGAGGTTCAGGATGCTCACGTTGCAGAGCCTTCTGCCCTTCTCTGGCGGGACAGTGGCTGTGCACTTTGAATATGCAGGATGCCAACCTGCATATCCCTATCAGCCCTTCCCACTGCAAATACCTGCATTTTGTGTTCTAGGGGGACCACTACCAGTTCAAGGCCCTCCCATTTGGTCTTTCCTCGGCGCCCCGGGTGTTCACCAAATGCCTTTCGGTGGTAGCGGCCTACCTGCGTACCCAAGGGGTGCAGGTTTTCCCATACCTGGACAATTGACTTCTAGTGGCCCTGTCCAGGGAGGAACTCCTGCGCATCATTTCCCTTACCCAGCAGGTCTTTGTCTGCCTGGGTATTACCATCAACCAGGCCAAGTCCCATCTGATCCCATCCCAGAGGCTCCAGTTTATCAGGGCGATCCTGGACACGACCTCTGGCATGGTCTTCCTGCCACCGGACAGGACGGCCACTCTCCAGGCTCAGGTCAGCCTGTTGTCCGGCCACAGGCGGGTTAGCGCCAGGTCAGTCCTTCGCCTCCTCGGGCTAATGGTGGCTGCGATTCCGACAGTCCCTCACGTCGCGCTCTACATGAGAATCTCTCAGTGGGTGCTTCGGTCTCAATGGGATCAGCTAGTGGACGACCTAGATCAACTTGTCCTGGTCTCCTCTCCCATAGCTCGGGACTTGCAGTGGTGGATGGTTCAGGAGAACCTCTGCCGGGGAGTTCCCTTCGGTCTCCCTCCCCCCTCACAGACGTTGACTATGGACGCCTCTGGTGAGGGTTGGGGAGCCCATCTCGGTCCTCACAGGACCCAGGGCTTCTGGTCCAAGCTCAAGAATTCCCTTCACATCAATGTGCTCGAACTAAGGGCAATACTGTATGCTCTTCAGGCTCTGCATCTGTATCTGTCTCCGGGTCACCTAGCTGTACAGATGGACAATATGTGTGTGGTCTGGTACATCAACAAACAGGAGGAACTTATTCCTGTCCCCTTTGCAGAAGGCGATGCTGGGATTGGGCAGTGCAGCACTAGCCTTCACCTCACGGCATCTCACTTCCTGGGGTCAAGAACACGCTGGCAGACAGGCTCAGCCGGTCATCTGCTGTAGCTCACGAGTGGGAACTAGATCAGGGGGTCATAGATGACATCTTCCTCGCTGAAGAACTCCACAGATAGACCTGTTCATATCCCCTCAAAACACAAAACTTCCTGTCTTCTGCTTTCGCTCGCTCCAGGTAGCGACATTTTGAGAGGCAGCTCTGTCTCTAGACTGGAAGAACAGATTTGTCTATGCCTTCCCGATTCCACTGATTACGAGGGTCTTGCAGAAACTCGGTTCAGAAGGAGCTCGAATGATTCTGATCGCTCCTTTCTGGCCCAGGCAAGTTTGGTTCTCTCTTGTGCAACAATACTTAAAGGAACCTCCTCTTCCTCTTCCTCTAAACATTGTGTGCATACATACTCAGAAAGTCCAGTTCTCCCCTCAACACTAAATGTATTGCACTCTTTACATTTTTTTCCAAGTTCTCCTGTCTTGAGTGTGACTATGTAGCTCTCCATACTATTACACCTGACCTGCGTACCCCAATTTGGAAATATATAAAAGGAAACACGTGGTCAACACTTAAAAATATGGTGGCAAATAACTTTGTTTGAAAGTTCCTTCTTCTACTTCCTGCTTTCCCGCTAAACACACATAAACACGCGCAGAGATGCGTGTGTCTCTGCGCGCGTCTACGCATGCCGTTCTTGCTCGTGCCACTTGCGATGCTCCCTGCCTTTATGCTGAGCCGCAACCCGGAAGTGCTGCAAAGGTTGCGGTCAGCACAAGCCTCACAAAAGTAGCCTTTTGAATAAAAAAATAGCAGTTATACACTGCACACACTAAAATCTTGTGCGCCAAAGTGACAGGCGCTAAAAACTAATATGCTACTTCAGGCTGTAATTCCACGCTCTCGCCTGGGAACTACAGACCAGCAAGTACTTCCTGAGGCTCTGCCCCCCCCCCCTTCCATTTAGGCAGAAATCACCACAAGGGAAACACAAATAGCAGGCATAAACACAAGTAGATTATACAAATGGCTCTAGCCCCCTGTCCCAACACTTTTAGCGATCACACAGGTTTAGCCATCCGCCTCGGCAGTGGTGCCCCCTGCCCCCCCAACCGTCGACCAGACACCAGGATCAGGGCTTGTCGTAGGCATAACTGGACCTACTACATTAGGTACGTCACTGTCATCACCAGAGATCCACTCTCCACCATCGGCTATTGTGATCACGACAACTACTCAACGTGACGTTGACACACAGGCAGTGCTCCTATCATTTTCATATATGATACGGTGCCTCCTGCTAGGCCTGCCTTCAGTAATAGTGGGCCCATTGACAGGGACTACTAACATAACTACCCTGTTGATGCCACACTCTGATATAGTGCAGAATAGACCGCCTCAGCTTCTGTCGGCATGTTTCTCCATTCTTGTCGATGAAGAATACGATGACGAATGTGAATACAACCATGACCTTATAATGGAGAAGGAAGAAAAGAGGAGGAAGACTATTCTGAGGACTCCACAGTCTTCTCTGTAGTGAGGACTCAGTGTTCAGTACACCCAAGTCACCTCCAGAGGATCCTTCCTTTTTCGCCATGATGCAGCAAATGCAAGCTGCCGTGGGCTTCACCTTGGAGGAACAAGATCCCACCAAAAAGAACCTGCTCGAGTTTCTGGACATGCCAGAATCTGCTTCTCTTATTATTCCTCCTCTGTATCCAGCATTGGAGGATGCTACCTATGCAGCTTTATATAAGTCAAACACTATACCAGCTGTTCACAGAAAGGCTGACAAAATGTATTGTGCCCTTTTGGGTAAGCCTTTTCATGCCAGTCAGCCTGAGACTGAGTCAGTGGTGATCATGGCTGCCCAAGATAGATCCAAGGCACCAAGACACCTGAGTTCTCTACCTCCTGATAAGGAATTCAGGAGGCTGGATGTTCTAGGCAAGTGTACATATGTCTCTGCCTCTCTGGGCCTATGTATTGCCTGCCACTTGCCAGGTCCACATGTTCAGCTATCAGAATACCCCGTGGTGGAAGGCTAAGATTGCTGCACAGGCCATGCCCGAGGGCACTGTCAAACAAGAGTTACTGAAGACCGCCTCTGGTGCTGATGTGGGAAAACATTTGATCTGAACTACATATGATGTTTCAGATGCTTCTGTTAGAGCTGCAGCATCTTGAATTTGTCTTCATCGCCACTCCTTGCTCAGGGTAGCAGGCTTTGCCGCTGATGTCCAGCAGACAGTTCTTAAAGGCCTATTTAGGGGACAAAAACTGTTTGGACATGATGTTGGAGACGCTTTGCAAAATCTTCAGTCATCTGGAAAGACTCTGAGGTCAGTGAAATCCCTGTACCATACCCCAGGCAGAGGTAAGAGCAGTAGTAATTTTCATACATCTGCTGTCAGAGGCAACCTTAGGCCTACCAACAGCAGGCTACAGGTAGAGGGGCGGGGGCCCTGCCAGCCCCCCTCTCCACGCCAAGTGCCCATACAAAAGCACCTAAGGGTAGTGGAGCCAGGGTCTCTGCCCCACCCCCCCTGGCTCAGCATGACTCCTCCTACACCCCTCAACCACCATTACCTTCAGGGGTGGTTACAGGGGGTTGTCTCTCCCTCCATCTGGATCAGTGGAGGGAAGTCACTACACACAAATGGGTACTGGAGATCGCAGAGAAGGGTCATGCTGTGGAGCTTCTGAAAAACCCTCCAGACCATCCACCAGTTACAACAATATATCTACCAGGACACGTGTCCCTGTTGCAGGAGAAAGTACAGACCCTGCTTCAAAAATAGGCCATAGAACCTGTACCTCCCAGATACATTCTAGTCCCCAAGTGGACAGGAGATCTGCAGCTCATTCTAGATGTCACAAACCTCAACTTCTTCACAGAATAGAAGAAGTTTTGAATGGTCTTACAGGGTCCCTTCCCTGCTGCAAAGAGGGATTGGATATATTCCCTGGATATGAAGGATGCCTGTCTCTATCTCCATATCAAAATCAGGAAATCTCATAGGAAATCTCTGAGGATCGTGCTTCGAGAATCGCTCTTGCAGCAGGTAACACCTTTAGGACTAAGCTGCCAGGTGCCAGGACCCCACAGAAACTTTCTATCTAACAGTACCAAGGCGGGGGACCGCCCCCATGTCGGCCCACCCCCAATGTCACTTTTGTTATAAAAGAGGGCGGTCCCCAGCCCATCCCCAGTTCTTTTCCCTCCGTCAACTGCGCTATTTGGACCTCAGCTTGCATTTTCTATGCTCCTTTTCATTTTATTTCCTTCCAGTTTTCGATGGATTGTGCACTGTCCAGAAAAGTCTTTTCCTCCACAACTTGTGCCATCCAATACAGTACTAGAATATCCTGTAAGACAAGGCACTATAGCTCATTCAGGCCATGCCAGACTCATCCAGTCAGGCGGAGCTCATGGCGATCATGAAGTCCGGATCAGACGTCGGCAACCACGTCTTACGGGCTTCTTATGACACCGTGGTTTCAGCGAGTAGAGCCACATTTCCGTGGTCTGTATCCACTGTTACTCTTGGCTGAGGGTTTCTGGGTCAGCCCAGGATGTCCAGCCAAGATTATGGATGCCTCCTTCAGAGGGACGGTTTTGCTTGGGGAAGATGCCCAAGCTATCATTACCCATTTGCAGGAGGCAGGGAAAGCGGTTTGTTTGGTACAAACCATGTACAAGCCTAAGCAGCCTCCTAAGCAATCCTTTCTTATGCCTGGAAGACAGTAGTTTTCAACATCAACAACAGCAGTAACGGGCTGGCTTCAAAATCGAACACAAGGCCACTACCCCTGCTACCGGAGGTTCTGCCCCTTGGGTCCCCCTAGAACCTCTCAGCCTGCCCTCCCCGGCTCCTCCACATGACTCACTGCCCAACCCTCCTTCTTTCAGCGGAGTCCATGGGGTAAGCAGTAGGGGGTCGATTCTCTTTGCACACACAGAAGGGTGGTGTCAGATAACATCAGACCGCTGGGTCCTGCAGCTCATCAAAAGAGGTCATACTCTTAATTCAACCACAGACAGTCTGTTAAGGTTTTAACTGAGAACAATACATGTACAGATATAACTTGAGTATAAAATAAGCCTAAAGAAAAGTCTGTAACTTTTAATGTCATATCTGTGAAAAGTCTGTGATTGAATTAATTTTAATGTACCTGTCACAACTAACTAATAAAAAGAAATAAAAAAAAAAAAGAGAGAGGTCATACTCTTGAGTTTGCAGAGGCCACTCCAGACAACCCCCCAGTACCGTCTCAATACTCTCAGGCCCACAGTGCCCTCATAGCACAAGAAATCCAGGCTCTCTTTCAGAAGAAGGCCATCAAGACGTTACCCCTCCCCCCACCAAGCAATGAAGAACAGGATTCTATTCCCACTTTTTCTTCGTGCCAAAAAAGACAGGAGATCTTCATCCCATCTTGGATCTAAACCATCTGAACCAGTACATACAGTACAAAAAATTCAGGATGGTCACCCTGTTAGGCCTCCTACCTCTGTTACATCAAGGGGACTAGGTATGCTCCCCTGGACATGCAGGATGCATATCTCTACATTCTGATTTTTCAACCACACAGAAGGTATCTGTGCTTTCGCTTTCCGGGCCACCATTACCAGTTCAGGACCCTGCCCTTCAGCCTGTCCTCAGCACTGAGGGTGTTCACCAAGTGCCTAGCTGTGGTAGCCACAAATCTCAGGAGGCAGGTGCATGATGTCTTCCCCTACCTCGACAATTGGCTTCTGACCGCTTCCTCTTGGGACCGCTTACAGAAACCCTCAGAGACATATTCTCCTCTTTCAGGACCTGGAGGTTACTCTAAACCTCCACAAGTCCTGCCTTGGCCAGGTCAGCAGCTTCAATATATAGGGACTATCCTGGACATGACATAAGGCAAGGCCTTTCTCCCCCAGAACAGGGTGGTACGCCTCCAGGCCCATGCATGGCAGCTGCTCTCAGCTCGCCAAGTAGAGACAAGGACAGTTCTTCGGCTGCTGGGCCATATACCAGCAGCTATTGCCACAGTCCCTATGGCCTGGCTTTACATGAGGGTGATCAGTGGAATCTTCAGGTTCAGTGGGATCAGAGGCCAGACAACCTGGAACTGCTGGTCCTGGTATCAAGCCCGGCCAACAGTCTCTGGCATGGTGGCTGGATCTTTACAACCTCTCCAGAGGGGTTCACTTCCAGAGAGAATCTCCCACCCAGATCCTGACCACCGACACGTCAGGCCAAGGTTGGGGTGCACATCTCGGCACTCGCCAGACTCAAGGGTCCTTGGCTCAACAGGAGCTTCATCTCCACATTAGTATTCTGGAAATGTGGGCAGTCCTCTGTGCCCTGCAAGCCTTTCAGATGGTCCTTCAGACTGGCCCCCTACTAATACAGACAACATGTCAGTGGTATTCTATATCAAGAAGCAGGGGGTACACACTCTTACCTTCTTTGCAGAGAGGCCATGTGAGTGTGGCCTTGGGTGATAGATCACTAGCTGGAACTCTCCATGAGTCCATGTTCCAGGCATTACAATTCCCTGGCTGACAGTCTCAGCTGGACTGGGTCCAGAGCACACAGTGGGAACTGCTCCCCAGAATGGCGGAAGATCTTTTGCCAGATGGGGTCACCAGAACTCGACCTCTTTGCCTTCCCATCCAGTGCAAAACTGCCCAATTTTTGCTTGCTAGATCCAAGGCCTGGTTCTTTCTGGCAAGACGCGTTGTCCCTCTCCTGGGCAGGGAGGTCTGTTTACGCATTTCCTCCCTTTCCCCATCTGCAGCAGGTACTCACTAAGTTGCAGTCGGAGGGAGCAGAAATTATCCTGGTGGCTCCGTTCTGGCCTCGCCAGATTTGTTCCCACTGTTGCAACAACTGGCTGTGGAACCCCTGGTGCCCCTGCCCCTCAGGTCCGACTTGCTCTCCCAGGAGCAGGGCTCACTGGTACATCCAGCTCTCAGATCTCTGCATCTCCATGCGTGACTCCTGCAGACCTAGCTGTCTCCAGATTTGGGTCTCCTCGAGGGTAGCAGATGTCCTAGTGGCAGCCAGGAAACCCTCCACTAGGAAGACCTATGCTATGAAATGAAAGAGGGTCTGTGTTTGGGCCACTCCCAGAAGTTTAAATCCTTTTATTTGCTCAGCCAGTTCAGTTGTGAAGTACCTCCTTTCTCGCTCAGATACAGGATTCAGCTACTTTTCGTTGAAGGTGCATCTGTCTGCCATTTCCAATACCATCTGCCTGTTCAGGGCAAGTATATTGCCCAGCTAGACCTTTCCTGCACTTTTCTACAGGGCATGCTTCACCTGAAGCCTCCCATCCAGGACCCCGTCCTGCCTTGGAACCTTCTGTTTGTTTTAGAGAAGCTCACTCTGCCTCCCTTTGAGCCTGCTGCGAGTTGCAAGCTGCACTTTTTGTTATGGAAAGTATTATTTTTAGTTGCCATTACTTCTGTCATAAGAGTAGTGATTGCCAAACCAAGTAGGGGAAATGGGCAGACTAGGTGGGCTGTATGGTCCTTATCTGCTGACAGATTCTAGGTTTCTAGGTTTCTGCTTGAAGAATTTCTGAGCTTCAGACCCTGATGTGTAAGGAGCCTTATTTGGTTTTCCACAAGGACATGGTGTCCTTGAGAACTAATCCTAAGTTTCTGCTGAAGGTGATCTCAGAGTGTACCTTGAATCAAGATATCCACCTGCTGGTGTACTACCCAGAGTATGCAAACTGGGGAGGCTTTGTTGCATACTCTGGATGTTCTAGGATACTCCATTTTTAGTTGGACTGTACCGTTGTGTGCCAAATCTGACCAGTTGTTTGTGTCTTTCACATCCCCTCCCCCAATGCTAGGGGCTCCAGTTTCTAAGCAGTGTTTATCCAAATGGTTGGTCAACTGCATTTGTGTTCTGCTACAAGTATGACAAACCCTTACAGGGCTCTCAGTGAGGGTCATTCCACCAGGGCAGGTGGCTTCTTTACTTACTTAAAAATGTGTCTACTGAGGACATATGTGCAGCTTCCACTTGGAGCTCTGTCCACATCTTTGTGAAGTATTGCAGTCTGGACATTGCTTCTCACCGTAGGACTGGGTTTGAACTCGCTGTCCTCCAGGACCTCCTGTCCTAATGTCACCTGAGGAGACTTATACCTCTACCCTTCTGCCTAGGATTCCTCCTCTACTGCTTGGGACTCTGTCCTAAGGGTGTTACATGCTGCAAGAGCGATTCTCAAAGTTAGATAATACAGTTACATAAGAACTTACCGTAACAGTAGATCTTCAAGAGGAGCTCTTGCAGCAGGTGCCAGGTACTATTTTTCCCACCCTCTTTCCTTCTGGTGAGTTCCTTTCCATCTCCGATACATTTGTTCCTCAGTTCTCTTTTTTCTTTTTGCGGTCTTGGTGGTAGAACTGGGGATGGGCTGGGACCACCAGCCTTTTATACCAGACATGGTGTTGGGAAGAGCCCGATGTGAGGAGCAATCCCCGCCCGGGTATTGCTAGCTAGAAAGTTTCTGTGGGATCCTGGTGCCTGGCGGCTTAGTCCTAAGGTGTTACCTGCTGCAAGCTCCTCTCTCAAGATCTACTGTTATGGTAAGTTCTTACGTAACTGTCCTTTCCTGTTCCATAGGAAGCATTACCAATTTAGAGCGTTGCCCTTTGGCTCATCTTTTTGTGCCACAGGACTTTGCCAAGTGCTTGGCAGTAGTGGCAGCAGTATTTTGCCGGAAAGGCCTGTATGTCTTTCTTTACCTGGACAACTGTCTATTAAACGCCCACTCCAGGGACCAACTACTGCAGATCTTAACTTGAACCAGAGAGATGTTCGATGCTTTGGGGGTGACATTTAGTATACCAAAGTCAGTATTGACACCCTGCCAACAGTGTATCCTGTGAGTAAAGCGAGTCAGTTTGGGCGACATGAAAATAGCAATTGTGAAATGCGCTGTGTGTTCTTTATAGCATATTGTAGGTTCAACAATTTCCTTTTGGTAGTGAGTGCTTCTCTTGTGCAGTACATATGGATTTGTTGGTTGGACCAGTTCCCGAGCTGGCCGTCTGGAGCAGTGGTGAGAGTAACCGCCTTTGTAGCTGGCACACTTGGGTTTGGGGCTGGCTGTGGGACATGCTGTTTTTTTGTTTTGGTCATTGTTTAATTTTTTTGGGGGGAGGGGCCTTTGTTGAACACCCGTTTCCCTTCTCCCCCTGCCAACCTCTGTCCCCCCCCCGAGGAGTAGCCCCCCTCCCAAGATTTCCCGTATTCCTCAGTGTCCACCCCCATGTGATACTTATTTTAAAGATGGGGGGTGCGGAGGGCATAGCCCCCTGCATAAAAAGTCAGTACATGTCGCACCCCAACTTTAGAAAATGTGGCCACCCGTCACTATTTCTGTACCACGCTGTAGTGCTCATCGCCATTTTGATTTTGGGCAACATGCACTCGCTGTTATTGTTGCCACTGTTTTTTTATTAATCGCTGTTATCACATAGAGCTGCCAACACCTACGGTACATAGGAGCAGTATTGAATACCACTCAAGGTTCTGCGTTTCTGCCGCTGAACAGAATGACTGACTGCACAAGCATATTTGGTATATGACAGCCATTATGTCTCAGCAAGGACATTTCTACGCCTTCTGAGCCCTATGCGGCAGCCACTGTCACAGTGCCATTGGCCAGGCTGCACATACGGATCCCATAGTGGACCCTGAGAGTCCAGTGGGACCAATTAATGAATGATCTAAAACAGATGGTTCTAGTAACATCTCCCTTGCGCAAAGTAGTGGCTGGATCACAACAACCTGCTCAAGGGTATCCCATTCTTGATTCCTGCGCCACATCAGATTCTTACAGATGCCTCAGGATCCAGGTGGGAAGCCCACCTGGGTCCTCTTCAGACACAAGGCACGTGGACCTAGGTGGAGTGTGCTTTGCATATAAACATCCTGGAAATGAGAGCAGTCTTATATGGGCTGCAAGCATTTCCGGACCGCTTGTCCCCAGGTCCTTTGTTAATACAGGTGAACAACATCCGTAGGAGGCAGTATAGCGCAGTGGTTTAAGGCTCTAAGCTGCAAATCTGTAGACCTGGGTTTGAATCCCACAGCCCCCACTTGCATACTGTGTGACCCTGAGCAAGTCACTTAACTTCCGTGTGCTTCCAGGTTGCACCTGTAAACGGGCTTTCAGCTTAGTGTGTTACTCCTGGTTAAACAATTGAAAACAAACAAAAATAAAACATCAGTGTGATGCATTACATCAACAAATAAGGGGGGGACTCATTCCCCACCTGCTGTGCAGACCTTTCTGCATCCCCACACAATGCAAAACTGCTGTATTTTTGCTTCCTCACTCCAGGGCCTGGAGTTTTCTGGTGAGTCCCTCTCCTGGAAAGGGAGGTTTCTATACGTTCCTCCCCCTTTTGCTCATTCAGAGAGTACTACTCAAGCTGCAGATGGAAGGGGTGGCTTTAATACTCATTGCTTCCCTATGGCCTTGGCAGATATGGTATCCCCTGCTGAAACAGCTGGCAGTGGAGCCCCTGACCTCTGCCTCTGTGCAAGGGCTACTGTCTCAGAAATGGGGAACCCTAGTTCATCTAGACCTGAAGTCCCTTCATCTGCATGCTTGGCTCCTAAAGATATAGCCATAGCTGGCATTGTGGTATCGCAGAAAGTGGCGGATGTTCTGGTGGCTGGCAAAAATCATCCACCAGACACACCTACTCAATGAAATGGAAGCGTTCACTCTGTGGGATGTTTCTCATAACCTGGATCTATTTCCCTAATCAGTCAATCAGGTTGTAGAGTACCTGCTGGCCTTATTGGATTCAGACCTGCAGTATTCCCCAGTCAAAGTGCACTTGGCTGCTGTATCAGCTTTCCACGCGCTTGTGGATGGCCGTACAGTTGCTCATCTGGAAGTCACCTGTACGTTCTTGAGTGGCATTTTACACATAAAGCCTCCCATATGAAATCCAGTCCCAGCTTGGGACCTGAATTTTGTTTTGAAGAAGCCTACTTTGGCTCCTTGTGCACCAGCCGCAACTTGTGGCTTATGCTTTCTTCCATGGAAACCATTATTTTTAGTTGTAGCCACTTCTACCTGAAGGGTTTCAGAGCCGCAGGCTCTAATGTGTGAGCCTCCTTATTTAATTTTCAACAAAGACAGGGTGTCTTTGCGCACTAATCCTAAGCTTCTACTGAAGGTGGTGTCTGAGTTTACTTTAAATCAAACCATCCACCTAGCAGTGTATTATCCAGAGCATGCCAATCCAGGGGAAGCACTGCTCCACACCCTAGATGTGCATAGAATACTCCGATACTATACACACCGTACAAAGGACTGCAGAAAGTCCTCATAGCTTTTTGTTTCATTTGCCCCTGAGAAAGAGGGCACACTAGTTTCTAAACAGTGCTTATCCAAATGGCTAGCACTGTATTATAGTTTTGTTACAGAAGTTCGGTATGGAACCTCCTGATGTGGTTTGTGGTCATTCCACTAGAGTCATGGCCACTTCTATAGCTTGTTTTTGGAATGCTTCCATTGCAGACATTTGTGCAGCTGCATATGGAATACTGTCCACACCTTCACTAAGCATTACAGTCCGGACATTGTCTCTTGTAGATGAGCTGGGCTTGGCCTAGTTGTGCTACAAGGCCCCCTTATCATAAGCCTATAGGCTTCAGTCACCCAGATTGTTAGCTTTTGGTGCTGCTTGGGACTTGTTCCAAAGGTGTGGCCTGATGAAAGAGATTCTCTTGAAGATCTACTGTTACGGTAGGTTCTTCGTAACTGTTCTTTCTCGACCCCCAAGTTTGGTGCGGAGGTGGCGCCGGCTTGAGGTCAGGGTGTGGCGAGTTGCATGATTCTCCTGGCCCTATGACTGAACCTGTTTCTAGGGAGGACCAGAGCTGCTCCAAGGGGGATTGAACGGCTCCATTCCCTTTGCCTGGGGATTCTCCCCTACGGGCACTGTTGAGGTTGTTCCCCTTCTGTAGGTTGGTTCTTCTCAGTTCACCATGGCTTCCCCTAGGGTGAGGTCTGCTGACCATTCATGTAGTCTAGGTGTAGACCCTACAGCCTCATGTTCTTCTGTTCCTCCTAAGTCTACGCTGTCCCTCCTTGAACTTTCAGGGATCGTGGGTCCTCTTGGGCTCCTCACCTGGAGTCAGCATGGAAGAATGGCTGGTATGCTGTTTCAACACCATTTAAGTGCTGACTGTGTTCACTTCCTACACAGCCCCCAGCTACCACCCACTTCAGGTCAGTGCCTCCTCTCCATTTATGTCCTTCTCCAGAGGCGCGAAGTCCTCCCAACACCTATCTTCAGTCTCTGAGTACTCTCTGTACCAGAGATTCGTGAATGACATGCTGCGGGCACTGGACACTGGCACCATAGCCACGTATCAAAACACAAACCAGGCACTCACCACCACAAAAGAACTTAGCCCAGAGGAAACATTTTAAAAAGGTTTATTAAATAAGCCTGGCGTGTTTTCTGGTCCCACTGGACCCTTTATCAAAGGCACCATAACGCACAATACCCTGTCCACACAGCTGGGACTCCTAGGAGGCGTTCAGCAATGACCATTGCATCATCCCTCCCTGGCCTAGGGCCTTTGAGAATGCTCCAGGACAGTTTGGAATGTCCTTTGCTCTTTCTCCAGCCCTCAGGACATCTACCAGAGGTATTATGCACCCCAAGGTCTGCTGGCACAGTACCTCACCCCACTTTGGGACTTCACGTCTTGCCGACCCTGGATGGGCCTAGTCACCCAGTGTGTCACCAGCCTCCTGATGCTGACTGTGCACAGACAGGTGCATTAGATAGGAAGGATGTCACTTTGGCGTGCATCACGATGTGCATTTCCGCACATCAGGCACACTTGGCAGGTACAGAGCAAGCGCCTGTGGGTGCAGCTAGGTCAGCTTCTAGCTGCCATGGCGCCCTCAGAGTTAGTCAGGCAGGCCATCTGCTTTTCTTCCAGAGGCCTGCAGTTAGGTGCCAGACAAGGACTTCATACAGTGCCAGTGAGGTAACCTCCTGGACACTCCCTCTAGGCATAGAAGTTCA
The DNA here is from genome assembly GCA_016271365.2 of Neoceratodus forsteri. Lineage (NCBI taxonomy): Eukaryota > Metazoa > Chordata > Ceratodontiformes > Ceratodontidae > Neoceratodus > Neoceratodus forsteri. Next base: position 352,404,933 of record JADMNL010000025.1, on the reverse strand, counting down.
AGGCGTGACTGGCGGGATGCGGACTCTGTGGAGTTCAACTCCTGGGAAGAAGAGTTTTTTCCTCGGTGCGTCTCTTTCTCTCCATTGCAGCGCATCAGGCCCATCATTCTGCCTACAATAGGCACTTAAAGTCTTTGCTAGGACAGATCCTAGCATCTCGCCTGATACAGAGGCAACCAGACAAGCCATTGCCCTCTCTGCACATGGCCTGGAGCTTGTGAGGCACCAAGCAAGGGCACCATGAGCATGGTGAGATGTGTCCAGGCTAGCGGAAGCGATCTGCGTCAGGCGGACGGCATGCTTCATCTTTCCTGGTTATCACCCATGGCCCGTAAGGGTGATTGCCTCGCCTTCCGAGAACCCACCTTTTTCCCATAGAGTGAGATGGGAACTCAGGGTGACTTCTTCTCCCAGCCAGAGGAGACCCCACCTCACCCTGACCAGTCTTAGGCCTGTAAGGGTCTCCTTCTGTGTCTCCCCCACAGGAGGCTGAGGGACATTCTTCTTTCAGGGAGGTACCAGGTCCCCTTCGGGGGGGGCTTGGTAATCACCCACCAGTGATGTATGGTGAAGATTCACACAAATAAGATATGAAAATGACGTACCCACCGTAATTCTTGATCTTTCTGTGTATCTTCACCATTCATCACTGCTTCCCACCCTCCTTCCCCTCTTGGGCTTCAGACTCTGGGTAGTGCCTCTTCACTGCTTGGTTTTCCCCAATTGAGGCCAATTGTGGGCCTAGTCCTGCTGGTACCTCTGAGCTCTCTGTTCCTTCTGGTGAAAGCAACAGAGGTTCACTGTTGGGGAGGGCAAGTAGGGGCACTTGTCCCTTCATGATGGGAGGGGGTCACCTGGGCTCTTTCTTGCATTCCTGATGAGGACCCCTTCCTCCAGCTATGGTCTGGACCTCTCTGAGGGTCCGAATCACCAGCTCTGGTCTCTCAACCCATGGGATTCTCCTCAGGACTATAGCAGTTGGGAGGGCCCTGGTGACCCCTAGAACCCTTCCTTTCAGGAGCTATGACTCCCTTTTCTCCCCCGCTGGTTCCAGCTGACTTCTTCCTATGCAGGGTCCCCCTCTGGATTGTAAGATATATGTCTTCAGGGAGGTTCAGTCTCCTGGCGTCCTCTTTTCCCCCTTCTGTCTCGGGGTGCATCATCTCTAGACCCTCTGTGGGAGGAATTTTTCTACAGGGGGACCCTGCAGTGGCATGGGTCCTGTCCCCACCCCAGGATGTTTTTAAAGATAGGGGTGAGGGATGCTTGCCACCCACTCTACCTCTTTTGGGCTGGCGGAGAGGGCACCTTCAAGTCTGGTGCCCTGGCTTGCTTCTGTCTTCTGTGCTGTTGCCCAGTTAGCCTTCCCTCCCCCCCAGTTTCCTCAAACCTTGGGGTTTTGTCTCCCACTCCCCTTTGGGCAGAGATATGAAAAAAACAAAAACTCAGATGTAGCTTAAGACAGTAGTGCCCTTCTCCTCTGAAGGGGTGGTACAGTGTCTACTTTTTCCTCTCTTCTTTATCTTTCCTTCTTTCCCATCCTCTTACTCTCCCTCCCTTCCTTACTCTGTCCCTTCCTTCCCTGCTCAGAGGTTTGGGGCCCCATGTCCCAGATCCGTACAGTAGGTTCACCCTTCTGTCCTCTTGGCTGGCATTATCTCTTCTTCTGTTCATATCCTTTCCTTTTCCTATCTTTCAAGCTCCCTTGCCCCGCCCTCTTTCATTTCTCTTTTCCTGACTTCACTCTCCCGCATGCAGAACTGGGATGAGGAGGAGTCAGTGTCGGTTACTGGCCAACCTGCGAGCGCCATGCAGTGCGTCGGCCTTGAGGGTGGTGCCACCTACGGCACTGGCTCCTCCCCCTTTTAGAAAAAAAAATGCTCCTTTGGGGTCCTGCTCCTTTGGCCAGAACCCACCAGTGATGAATGGTGAAGATACACAGAAAGATCAAGAATTATGGAAGGTAACATAATTTTCATTTTTGCATTGGCATCATTTTTTGTGATTTTAATGTTATGCTCTAATAATTTATTAACTATTTGCTGCATTTTTATTGAAATCATTAAAATCCTGAGATTTGTTCTTTATTTTCTAAGTTTTTATATGGCATATCCAATATTTCAGATAGAGAAAAATATGAAGTTGTGCTTAATTCTATATTCTCCAGTGTACTATTGAATCATTGGGGTAAAATGTATATAAGAGCCTCCAGCTGAGAGGCCCAATAATACCACTCGATTTCCTATGCTTCCTGACCTGTGCCTCGACAACAGGGAGTGCGTGACTCCCAGCTGTAGTTTGGACTTTTGGCTTATTGTACTGTTTCCCTCAAGTGTAAGGTAATGGCAGGGATCGTACAGCAGTTGATGTCCGGTTGTTTTTTTTACAGGAGGCTACGAACTTATGGACTTTTTGGACTTTCGCTGCCTTAAGGTGATTCCTGCTGCCCAGTTTTATGATCTTTTAACTCTTAAAGTTTTTCTTTTACAGTGCCTGGGTACTGCTTGCATCAAAATGGCACTGACTGCGAGGGAGTGGGATAATGCATCGGGACAGGACTGTAATCTGCCCTGGGACATTAATTCCAGAATTTTATTGCAAATTTCTATTACAGTTCTAATGTCTTGAGAGTGATTTAGAGATAGTATTTCCTCAGAAAATGTGTTTTTTGAAATGACAATGCAATTGCTTTGGTAGTTCTTTCCGGTTAAAGAGATAAGCTTGTTCAATTATATTTTTGTCACCTTGGTTTGGCGATCAAATGTGTTCTGTGGTGGGAGTATTCATTGTACTACATTCTCTTGGTAAATGGTCACGGTAGTTTGTGGGAATAATGACTAGTTTAAGTCATGTTAATACATGTTGTTTTACTACATTTTATTTCAGGTTCTCCACATTCATTGCTTGGCTACGTTATATGGAAAGTTTCACTCAAAACTATTGGGCTCTTGTTGGTGGTGCCCTATGAAGTATCACTCATTAATGAGCTACACAATTCTGACGCTAAAATGTGCAATTAACTATTGCTTCTGTAATGCTGTTTCCATTTCTTGTGTTATTAATTGTATATTTATTGGCTATGTTCAGTATTATAATCTAATAAATATAAAGTTAAAAAAAAATTTATTCCCAAATTGTTCCTGATTGTTACTAGTGATTAATAGTTGCCATGTTTGCCTGCATACAGGCACTGCACTATGGTATCTAATTTATTGCTCCGTAAAGAATTGTGAAATAAAGTGTGCACGACTAGCTCTATCAGAAGTTTATGTGTCTTACAAATGCCCCAAATGACGATCAAATGTTTGATTTCTGTCAGCCTAACAGTGACAGTAGGAAGTTAGTTTGCACAGTGAACGATTATGAGCTAGCAAAGTGATCACTACACTTCTGCGTTCAAATCTGGAACTGTCACATCACAGCCTAGTAGTATTACTTATAGTATTATTTAAAACAACAGTCTTTCTTTTTACAGGATGTATGAAGAAGATCCAAAGGAATCTATCAGACAGTGTGAACTGTTGCTTGAGGAGTCTGAGCTCAACAGTGCTGTCCGAGTCGGTGACGTGTATGGACTTCTTGTGGAACACTACACACAGCAGGCAGACTTCCAAATGGTGAGCACCAGAGTATAGATAGTAAAAGACTCAATCAAGAGTAGCTGGGAGCAAAGGAGAAGGCAAAGATAGTAACTTATATTGTAAAACTGCATGTGTCAACTGTATCTTAGTATTTGGACAAACCAGTGCCTTGGTAAAGAAAGGAAAACCTAGACAACATTATGTTTATCAATGAAAAATGATACTCTGGATATAGGAAGAGCCGAAATAGGTCAGCCTAGTGAACTGGTTACAGACATCTGTGCCGTAGAATGGGAGACTTGGGTTCAAGAATGACCAAGGATCTGTCGCTCATTGAGCTGCGGGAAAGGGTAGGCACTGCAGACATGAGGGTTTCCTCTCGGGGAAGGAGGTAAGACTTGATTTAGGCCTTTAAGATGATGGATCACTGTACTTCTCGAGGCAGAGGTTGGCGTCAGTGACACAGCCAGATCAGAGTGGAAGTGGGACAGAGGATGAAAGAGGTCAAAATGATCAAAAAATAATTTAAATAATTTATAATAAAGGTTGACTCAAAAATATCTTTCACTTTAGATGAAGACTTGGTGTGGCTAATATTTTAAAAGCTCACACAAAATGGGTTTTACTGAAGCAAACAAGCCATGTGCAAGAAACCCATATTCAAAATGGATTTCTGTGCTGACTTGACCTTGCTTTGCGTTCTGAGATGGGGATCCTGGTCAGACCAGTGGAGGCAGAATGCAGTGTTCAAACAACATGAAGTCTTGCTATATTATGACATATGCAGTTTGTCCCAGCCTAGAACTGCTCGGAGGTGAAAGAGTTAACTTCAGGCCAGGCATGGAATCTTAGCGTGAGCTTGGTTGAAAAAACTCTGTCTGTTGATCTTCAAACTGAAACTGTCAGATTCTTTACTCCGCCTCACTGAACAGTCGCTCCGGAGATTCCTCCTACTGCTCGGTTCATTTGTCGGTTAAAAAAGTGTTATTTCTCGGTTTTCTAAACCGCATTTGTATATTTTAACCGCAACCGGTCGGTTCAAGCTCTGTCTGTGGTATCGTAGGTAATAGATAGGTTTTACATTTCTCTGTGTGGAACTTGCAAACATTGTTATCGGTTAAAACTTATTAAATTACATTTAGAGTGCAGTTCCCGGTTCTTATCGGTTCTAAAAAAAACGGATTTCATTACGTTTTTTTTCCACGACCCGTGACACGGTTGGGGACCGATAAGGGTGTCTTGCTTGGCGATTTGCCGGAAAAGGGCAAGTTTTTGGTTAGGCTGGCATTATGTCTGAGAAACCCAAAAGGAAAACCAGGCCCACTGGGTTTCAGCACTGTAGTGTCTGTAGGGAAGCCTTTGCCAAGGCTGACCTGGTTCACATGTGTTTATTGTCTGGGGTTTGACCACTTAATGCAGAGATCGCCAGATTTGCAAGAATTTCCTGCAGCTACCCTGGATAAGAGAGTTGGTAGGCTCAGGGAACGAGAGGCCAAAAAGTCCGCTGACCCAGATGGCCAGCCCGGTTCGGTGCCAACCAAACAGGAGGGAGTGCCCTCTGACCAGGGCGATACTTCCTCGGGCAAACGAAGAGCTGACTCGGAGGAGCCAGTTCCAGCAAAGAGGACTAGAAAATCAGCAGGTGTGGAGCCAAAATTTCCTTCTCCAGCCGCTGCAGAGATAGCCAAAGCGATCCAAATTGTCCAGTCGCTTTCCCCAGTTCCGTCCGAACTGGCACCATCAGGTAAACGGTCGGTTCGGTCGGTTCCACCGGTTCAAGAATATGATATAGAAGAATTTTATGAACCGGAGGAGGATTATGAAGAGAGTGAATGTGATTTTGAAAGTCTGGATGTGCCCATTGAACCGGACATCTCCCCAGACAGACCTTCAGGAGTGTCTCCCCCTAGGCTTTCTGAGTCCCCTTCTCATTTTCTGTTTTATAAAAAAGTTGCTGAAACCCTCCAGCTCCCTTTGGAAGAAGCTGTGGATGAACAGGAGGAGCCTGACTATGTGGAAATGATGGATATCCCAGAGTCCAGGAGATTGTCTATTCCTTTGCATAAATCTTTTAGGAAACAGATAATAAAGATTTTAAAAGTTCAATTCTTTTACCCTGTGGATAAAAGATGGACAGGAGGTACACATTGTCAGGCTCTGATACAGAGTTCCTTTCACAACAATGCAGCCATGTTGGGGTAGTGCAGGCTGCAGCCTGTGATAAGGCAAATATTCCTCTTCGTACAACCCCTGACAAGGACTCCGGAGGATTGATGCCATAGCAAAGAAACAATACATGGCAGCATCCTTGGGATTCAGACAGGCAAATTATATGGCATATGTTGCAAGATACCAGAAATCCAGATGGGATGCTGTTATGGCTTTAGCGAAACAGGTCCCTGGCCAGCCTGCCAATGAGCTGGAACAGGTGGCTGCTGATGGTATTGAGGCATCAAGGTGCAATTTCATGCTGCAGTGGACTCTAATGATGTATCTTCAAGAGTCATGGCTACATCTGTGGTTTGTAGAATGGCTTGGCTCAGGTGTACTAGCCTGTCAAAGGATACCCAGGCTAAGGCCATGGATTTTCCTGTTGTGGGTAATTCTCTGTTTGGGGAGCAGACAGAGAATTACATGAAAAATGGATGAGTATAGGACCACTTATAAGTGTGGACAGCTGAGGAGGCAAGCCACTCCTCAGAGGCAGCTTTCAAGGGCAGGGCAGGCCTTTCACAGGCCTTTTACAAGCCCAGGCCTCCTCTTTAGCTTATGCCCAGAAGGGGTTCTTCAGAGGGGAGGCAGGGGAGTGCAGGCAGGCCTGCTCCACCCTCAGCCTAAAGCCCCTGCCAAACAGGCACCCTGATGGGATGCCCAGGCCGATTCTCCATTACCTGTGAGGGGCAGGCTGGCTTCGTCCAGGACTGGGAGTCTTTAACATCAGACAAGTGGGTCCTGGAAGTAGTAAGCCAGGGACTGATTCTCAGCTTCAAAAATTTCCAGAGATGAGAACCAGATCCTTTCCACCTGCAAATCCATCAGAGGCTCTTGCTTTGAAACAGAAGTCTCAACCCTCCTGGCTCTCAGAGCTGTAGAAGGGTTCCTCCCACACCAGGGCAAAGGACTGTACTCCAGGTACTTCCTTACCCCAAAAAAGACAGGAGAATGGCGGCCCATCCTGGATCTAAGATACCTAAACAAGCACCTTTTAAAACCAAAATTCAAAATGGTGACTGGGAATTATTTTACCCTCCCTAAGGCCAGGGGACTGGCTAGCGTCCCTGGACCTCAAGGATGCCTACTTCCATGTTCTCATCAGAAGCTCCCACCGAAAGTGTACCTCCATTCGAACTGCCCTCAGGCTATTACTCAGTTCAGAGCAATGCCCTTCGGCCTCACCTCTGCCCCAAGGGTATTCACCAAATGCTCACAGTAGCAGTTGCTCACTTAAGAAGGCAAAAGATTGCCATTTTTCCCTTACCTGGACGACTGGCTCATAGTGGGTCAGTCTCCAGACCAAGTCAAATCACACCTTCAGGTTACCCAGCAGCTGCTTACATCCCTAGGTTTTCTTCTCAATCTTCCAAAGTCAGTTCTAGAGCCTGTTCAGCTACTCACCTTCATAGGCGCAGAACTGGACACAAAGCAGGCCAGAGCTTTCCTTCCTCTAGAAAGAGTAAAGACCCTGGTGGCTCTGGCCTCCTCCTTCACTCTGCAGGTCTCTCGACCAGCAAGGCATTTTCTACAGCTCCTTGGCCACATGGCTGCTTCCACAGCTGTAGTGCAAGGAGCAAGATTTCAGATGAGGGACATCCAGTTCCATTTGAGAGCCTTCTGGTCCCAAAGGAGAGATCCTCTAACCAAATTGATCCCAGTAACTCGATCCAGGCCCTGCAGTGGTGGCAGGATCAGAGCAATCTGAGACAGGGGGTTCCTTTCATCCCTCAATCTCACTCCTTGACCCTTACTACAGATGCGTCCCTCTTGGGATGGGGAGCTCACATGGGCGACCTCACCACCCAGGGATTGTGGTCCCTCAGGAATCTCTGCTCCACATCAATCTGTTGGAACTCAGAGCTGTTTTCTAGCACTTCAGGTTTTTCTGCATCTGTTCAGAACAAAGTGGTACAGGTCAGAACAGACAACACCACTACAATGTGGTACATCAACAAGCAAGGGGCACTCGGTCTTGACCTTGTGCACCGAGGCAGTGAGTTGTGGTCTCTGGCTTATTCCTGAACACCTCCCTCATGGCAGTTCACCTCCCAGGCAAGGACAATGTCCTGGCAGATGCTCTCAGCAGGATTTCCCAGGGCCATCACGAATGGTCACTGGATCCCCTAGTACTGGAGGTAGTATTTGCCAGATGGGGCACCCCGCAGATGGATCTTTTTGCAGCCCCAGACAATCACCAACTTCCCCTTTTTTGCTGCAGGCCCCCAGTGTTGGGCTCAGTCCCTCTGGATGCCTTCCTTCTTTAGTAGCCAGTTGGCTAGTGTAGGTTTACAGCTTCCACACAGAACCTTAGTGAGTTTTGCTCGTAAAGATCTGACAGTTTGAGTTTGAAGAACAACAGACAGAGTTTTCAACCAAGCTCGTGCTCAAAGTTCCATGCCTGGCATGGAAAATTAACTCTTTCACCTACGGAGCAGTTCGAAGGTTGGGACTCACTGCATATGTCATAATATAGCAAGACTCCATTAGAAAAACAACATTACTAAGGTGAGTAATTTTTTCTTATAGACCAAGGTAAATGGAGAGAAGGCATACAAGAGATCCTGAGCATAGGACCAAAAGAATGCATCCCCCAACAGAGTGAGGAGGATAGGCCCAAAACAGTTTCAGCATCCTGTTTTCCCAGAAGTTATCAGATTTATTAAACGTGTTCCCCATACTGAGAACACCTAGAAACACATTTAGCCCTTTTGCGTTTTATGCAGAATGTTTGGTTCTGATCTCTGGGGGAACGGAGACATTTCTTCACAAAAATGTTTTACCTCATTACTGTCTGGGATGAAACTAAAACTAGCGGTTCTTGTTAAAAAGGAACTGAACCACATTTAAATGAAGCCCTTCTTTTTTAACGTTATTTAGGCTTACTGTCAAATTTACTTTTTACTGTTTAGGAACCTGTAACAACATTCTCAGGTCTTCAGCGTTTGGCATGACAAACAGACTTAAAAAGAAAACAGAACATACAGGCTTTAAAAATTGAACAATTTGTTTTCAGCACCTGGCAATGGCAGACTGCCACAAGCTTTGAGGTGCCTGGGTCCAGACCATGATTTTTCAAATTGTGATCTCTGTAAAAAGTTTTGCCCTAAAATGCAAAAGAGCTAGAAAAAGAGAGATGATGGCTTCCCAGTCTGCCTCTGTCACCTAAAGGCTCAAAGGAGGGTCTTGCTCCTCAAAGTAAGCAGCAGTCCCTGTCAGTGAGGCCAGAAAAGAAAGATAAAGCTACTAAAGATGGTGCAGAAATCAGGATGCCCCCAAAGGGGGAACCCTGAGTCCAGCAAATAAAAGAAAGCATCTGAGCAGCCATTGGAAATGCTGTTTGCTAAGAAAAAAACAAAAAGAGAAAAATGTACCTGTCACTCCTCCTGACTCTGACTGACTCTATGCAAATGCACTCAGCCGAGGACATGGCAAAGGCATGGCATGTTTTCTAAACCCAGTAATGATCAGAATATTCCTAACTTTATGCAGTAAGCCTGGAGGGTTGGACTGCCCAGAGAGATAGAACTCATGCAAATGATGGAACACTTTGCACGTGAGCATCTTTCAAACACTGCCTCTACTAACTGCCTGTGTTTTAAACCTCTTCAGATTTTTCTCTCCGCCTGAAAAGTCTGGTCGCTCTGAGTTTTGTTTGTCCACTTTCTCCTGCGTGAAGAAAACTTTAAATACTACTATAAGTATATTTTGTTTTCATTTACTGCCTCTACTGTTTGTTTTGTATTATTTATCTAGTTTTACGGTTAAATTTGTTATTTTTCCCGGTTCCTCTCGGTTTGGTATAACCATGGGAGAACTAGGTTAGTTTCTGTTAAAATCGGGGTTCTCTGATTAAAGAACCATCTTAGTTATATATTTAAAACTTGTTCTGTTTAATTTCTTGTAACGATAATTCTCGGTTACCTGAATCATGACCAGTTCAAACAACATGAAGTCTTGCTATATTATAGACATTATTTATTTATTTATTGAATTTGATGACGGGTAGCCCACTGGACCAGAGGTCCCTTTTTCAGGGGCGACCGGTGCAGCAACAACAAACAGGTAACATTTCAGTACAGACTGGAGAGTGGAATAGTATTTTAAAAGTAGGAGTACATATCTTTGCAGACGCAAAAGAATGGAAAGCATGAAGGTAACAAATAATGAGCACATTAAGCTTTAAGCATCCTAAATAGTAGATTAAATACCGGGTCCTCAGGAAATAGTGGGCAGGAACTGTAGCCCTAGGGTTAGCTGATAAGTACGCAGGGTTGGAAGGGGGATAAGTTAGGGACCTAACTGCACCCCTTCAAAGAGAAGAGGACCAAATGTCCTGCCAAGATGGCTGTTGGGAGGGCAAGTGAGCTGCTCAAGAGGCTGAGCTAGGTCAGGTACTGTGGCATAGACATATGCTCCTATTGAGCAGGTGTCCCTTCAGCAGCGTCGGAAGCGCTAGAAACAGTCTCCGCCTCCCGGACCCTCCAAAGGAGGTTGTTCCAGGTGGAAGGGGCGGTGTACGCGAAGGACGATTAGCAGTTTGTTCCAGCTCTAGAACTGCCCCGGAGTGAAATGGCTAAAACCATCTCAAAATAGAATTTTGGCACGAGAGCAGCTCTATCTGTGTCATTTCAAACTTGAACTGTCAGATTCTTTACTCTGCCTCAGTGAAACAGTCGCTCGGAGATTTCTCCTTCTGCTCGGTTCATTTCTCGTTTTAAAAGTGTTTTCTCGGTTGGATTTAACCGAGAATAGTTTTATTTTAACCGCAAAACTGTTCAGTTCAAGCTCTATCTGTGGTAACCGTAAGTAAATGAAGGTTTTGTCTGTGTGGAACTTGTAATTTATCGGTTCGGTTTTGAACCGATCAGTGGGTTTAAAACTCATTTAAAACTAAAAGTTACTATTTTAGAGTGCGGTTCCCGGTTCTTATCGGTTCTAAAAAACGGATTTATTACGCTTTTTATCCAATACCCGTGACGAGTTAGGAACCGACAAGGTGTTCCTTGCCTGGCACCGCCGTTAAAAGGGCAAGTTTTTTGGTTAGGCTGGCATTATGTCTGAGAAACCCAAAAGAAAAACCGGGCCACTGGGTTTCAACACTGTGATGTTTGTGGGAAGTCTTTGCCAAGGCTGACCCACACCACATGTGTTTATTGTCTGGGGTTTGACCACCTCCAGTCAGACTGCCAGGTATGTAAGAATTTCCCTGCAGCCACCCTGGAAAAAAGATTGGGCAGGCTCAGGGAACGAGAGGCCCAAAAGTCCGCTGACCCGGATGGCCAGCCCGGTTTGGTGCCAACCGAACCAGAGGGAGTGCCCTCTGACCAGGGCCAGACTTCCTCGGGCAAAAGAAAAGCTGGTTCTGAGGAACCAATTCCAGTAAAGAAAACAAGAAAATCAGCAGGTCTGGAGTCCAAAATTCCTTCTCCAACTGCTGCAGAGATAGCAAAAGCCATACAAATTGTCCAGTCACTGTCTCAGGGTCCGTCCGAACCACCACTATCTGGTAAAAGGTCGGTTTGTCTGGTCCCAGTGGTTCAGGATTATGATATTGAGGAATTTTATGAACCAGAGGAGGGGGAGGAGGATTATGAACAGTATGAATGTGGCTGGGATGGTCTGGGTGTGCCCATTGAACCGGAAAACTCCCCAGACAGACCTTTAGAATCTCCCCCTATGCTGTCTGAGTCCCCATCTCATTTTATGTTTTATAAAACATAGAAACATAGAATTTGACGGCAGATAAGGACCGCTTGGCCCACCCAGTCTGCCCATTTCCCTACCTGATGGATAAGCTGCAGGTCCTAGTTAACCAGCAGCCTACTTCTTCCTACCCCCACCCCCTAGAATTGCCTTATGACTGTCCCATGCATGCTTGAATTCCACCACTGTTTTTGACTCCACAACCTCCTCTGGAAGGCCGTTCCATACATCCACAACCCTCTCTGTGAAAAAATACTTCCTTAAATTACCTCTGAGCCGCCCCTTCTATCTTCAAATTGTGCCCCCTTGTTCTTGCACACCTCTTTTTTTGAAAGATGCTACCCTCTTGGACGTTGTTGATTCCCTTGAGGTACTTGAAAGTTTCTATCATGTCTCCCTCTCCCTCCTTTCCTCGAGGCTATACATATTAAGCTCCTTAAGTCTCTCTTCATATGTCTTTCGGTGCAGACCCTGCACCATTTTAGTTGCCCTCCTCTGGACAGCTTCCATCCTGTCTATGTCTTTGCGGAGATTGGGTCTCCAGAACTGCACAGCAGTACTCAGGTGGGGTCTCACTAGCTGTCTGTACAGAGGAATAATAACTTCCTGTTTTCTATGGTGATGCCTCTTCCTATGCATCCAAGTATCCCCCAGCCCTCCTTGCTGCCCTCTCACATTGCTTTCCCACCTTTAGGTCATCTGATATGACTACCCCAGGTCCCTTTCCATTTTTGTTGTTGTTAGTATCTCACCCCCCATTGTGTACTCTTCCCTGGGTTTTGTTTCCCAGGTGCATTACCTTGCACTTCTTAGCATTGAATCTGAGCTGCCATACATTTGACCATTCCTCTAACCTTGCCAAGTCCTTCTCATCCTTTCCACTCCACCTTGTGCATCAACTCTGTTGCAGATCTTTGTGTCATCTGCAAAGAGACATACTTTTCCTTCCAGTCCCTCTGCAATGTAAACATAAAGACATTGAAGAGGACAGATCTAATACTGAACCCTCGGTACCCACTACTAACCCCTTTTTCAGGTGGACTCCATTTACTGTTCTCTCTGTGTCCTATTCTCCAGCCAATTCTTTACCCAGGCTGTCATCTTGGGACCCACTCCCAGGCTGGCTAACTTGTATATTAATCTTTGTGTGGGACTGTGTCAAATGCCTTACAGTCTAGTTAGGCCATGTCCACAGCCCCTCCCTGATCAACTACTTTGGTCACCCAGTCAAAGAAATCTATCAGATTTGTCTGGCATGACCTTCCGCTGTGAATCCATGCTGCCTTGGGTCCTGTGCCCTCTGGCCTCTAGATACTCAACAATTCTTTCCTGAAGTGATTCCATCATTTTCCCTACCACTGAGGTTAAACTAACAGATTCTGTAGTTTCCTGCTTCTTTGCTCCCACTTCTGTGAGAGGGGAATTACATCTGCCCTCCTCCAGTCCTCGGGTACCACCCATCCTCCCATGATTTGTTAAAGAGGGTAGTCAGTGGTGTCACTAGTTCTACCCTTAGTTCTTTTAGAATTCTGGGATGGATCCCATCAGGCCCCATTGCTTTGTCACCTTCAATTTTAAGAGTTCTTTCAGAACCCTTTCTTCTGTAAATGGGCAGGTATCAACTTCTGTATCCAGAGTGTTTCTACTGTTTGTTTTAGGTACTTCCCCCTCTTCCTTTGTAAATACTGAGCAAAAGTATTTGTTTAGTATCTCTGCCTTTTCACAGTCACCCTCTGCCCACCCTCCCTCCCCTTTACTAAGCCTCACTATCCCTCCCTTGGTCTTACTTCGCTCCCTGATGTACCTATAAAAGGTTTTATCCCCCTTCTTAACTGAGTTGGCTATCTTTTCCTCGGTTTGGGCCTTTGCTGTTCTGACTGCCTTCCCAGCTTCCTTTTGCTTTAACTGATACAGTTCTCTGTCCTGCTCCTTCTGTGATTCCTTGTACTTCCTGAATGCTTTCTTTTTCTCTTGAACCTTCACTGCCACTTCCTTTGAGAACCATAGTGGTTTCTTACCTCGTTTGTTTTGTTTATTTGCTTTACACAAAGGCTTGTTACCTCTGTGATGGCAGTTTTTATTATTCCCCATTGTTCTTCCACCCCTCCTTCCTGCCCATTTGCTAGTGCACTCCTTAGGTACTCACCCATTTTGACAAAGTCAGCCCTCCTAAAATCCAGTACCTTTGTCTTTGTATGGCTTGACTCTATTGCTGTGTTTATTGTGAACCATACTGTTCGATGGTCGCTAGTTCCCAGATGGCTACCCACTTCTACATCTGTGATCCTCTCTCATCTCCATTTGAGAGAACCAGGTCTAAGATTGTTCCCTCTCGAGTGGGCTCCAATACTAGTTGTCTAAGGCATGCCCCCTGTAGGGCATCTAGAATAACCCCACTCTTAGAAGTGGCTGCTGCAACTGCACTCCAGTTAACATCTGGCATATTCAGATCACCCATCAGCAATATCTCCCCTTTTTCTGCCATACTAAGTATACTTTCTATCATTTCCTTGTCCATTTCCTTCCCCTGAGAAGGGGGTCTGTATACAACCCCTGTGCGGATTGTGGTGCCATTGCCGGTCTCCAAATTTACCCACAGTGCTTCTTCTCCTCCCTGTTTACCCTTTTGTTCTGTTGCTTTGATTCCTTCCCTTATGTAAAGAGCTACTCCTCCACCTCTTTTACCCTCCCTGTCCCTCCTGTAGATAGTGTATCCTGGTATGTTTGTCCCAGTCATGGTTTTGTGTACCATGTTTCTGTGATTGCCACGATATCCAGATGTTCCGCCTCCATCAAGGCCACTAATTCAGGAAGCTTGTTACTCAGACTACGGGCATTGGTACTCATTGCTCTCCATTTTTGATGGCTTTACTTTCTGTTGCAGCATCCCCACTGACCTTTCTACCTCTGTCTTTTCCCATTTAGTACCCTGTTTTGTAGGAGAGGCTGGGATTTTCTGCTGCTTATCAGTGCCTCCCCTTGACTAGTTTAAAAGCTTGCCAATGAAGCATTTAAACGATTGCTCAAAAGACTTGTTCCTTCCTGGACAGATGCAGACCATCCTGCCAGTATAGGCTGGTGTCCTCCAGGTGGAACCCCAGTCCCCAATGAGCCAAACCCCTGTGCTCCACACCATTTTTCAACCACTCATTAAACTGCATGGTGCAAAGTACCCTTGCCTCACTCATGCCATTTGAGCAGCACCTCTGAGAAGGATACTGTATGTGCTTCTTGTCTTAGGCCTCTCCCCAGTTCTACAAAGTCCTTCTGCACTGCTGTAAGCTCATGTTGAGCCAATCATTTTGTCCCTAGGTGGACAATGATATCCAGCTCAGACTCCCGTGCAGCTGTTCTCGTGATCCTGAGGATGCGCTTCCTGTCCTACAAGCCATGGCACCAGGCAGGCACTTTGCTCAGTTTTCCCTGCTCCCCCAGTTCTATCCCCTAACATGAGTCCCCACCAGGGCTGCTTCCTTTCCTTGTGGCATCCTCTGCCTCCTTCCTGTGGACCTCCTTGTGACAGGTGTCCTCAGCCTCCCTAATCTCCTCCGTGGGTGCATCCATAGGGAGCTGTGCTCCCCAGAATGGTGTATGGATTGTGAGTGGAACAACTGACTGGTGTGCCTCTGTTCCACCCTCCTCACCCTCCTTGAGCCCACAGTGGTCCAACTGCTGTGCTTTCTTGCAACCTCTGAGGTAGTGGTGGTGGCTCTGGTGCTCCCTGGATGGGGGTCCCTTCTACCATCCAGTCTGGCCTGGGGAAGGTTTTCTTACTGCTGTCCAGTGTGGCCTGAAGGCAGGCAACTTCCTCCGTCAGGGCAGAGGTTGTCTGCAAATGGGCAGCATCTCAGCCTCAGAAAGACTCCCGAAGACTGCTGCCCCACAACCATTACATTGCACTACTCCCACATGACTATGTACTTTTTTTTTTTTTGTGTGTGTGTGCTTGTGTGAGTGATTGGTTTGTTATATAGAAATATATATATATTATACAATGTGTATGCGTATATTTTCAGTGCTGTGTGCTAGAGAGGATATGACATTGATATGCACCTTGCACTCTTGAGGAAATGATGTCAGAACCCCAGGTATAAAGGAACTATTTCCGGGAAGGGGTTGAGCCTAAACTGTGCCCTCACAAAACAATCAGCTAAGAGCTCTGACCCACCACTGCGATGAGTGCCTTCCTGTCTGCAAGATACTATACACAACAATTTGACAGAAAACCTGCAACTCAAACAGAGAAAAATCCAGACATTCAAGTCAGACACAGGTAAACCTCCCCAGCCCCAAAACAGCCTGGTGGTTTGTGCTCTGAAAGCAGTCAGTCCCAAAATAAGTGAGCTGTGCTTTGAACTCTTCCTGCACTGAAAATCTTAAGAATTGTAACAAGACTGTCTTTTCCTGATAATTGTAAATACCTTATTTCACCTTTCAGTTAGAAGCAGCCTCCACCTGCAGTATATCTGCTACAAAGCAAAGACAATTGAAAGGTTCCCCTCCCTCTGTTGTGAGCACAACTCGCTTTCTTGCAAATCCTATGTTCAGTATTGCAGTTCCCAACAAGAGATAGTTTGACTAGGAAAATTAAGTCCAGTGTTGCAGCTTGCAATGAGGTAAGCTTCACCTGAAGACTATGAGGTTATCTGATGAGCCTGCTAAAATTAGTACTTTTATCAAGGTCTGTAAGATTCTTCCAGAGCTATTGGCTGTTAAGTAGCTATGATTTAAGCACTTCCTGACACAGTCTGTCTTGGCCTTATAAGGCACTGAGGTAAACAAAGAAAAAAGTTTTCACCCCTAGGGACTGTCTGGGTCCAATACACAGCCTGTAACCTGCTCTCAATTCAGGGCTTATGACAAATTCTTAGCCCAGTGACTACTCACAGTATTACAAATATTGCAATGCAAACAGTCAGTCACTAACTCCAATCAAGTCAGAGGGCAGAAACACAGAAAACAGTAAAATCTTAACAATTGTAACAATAAAGCAAACTCCACTCCTCTGTTGATTGAAAGACTGCCTTTTCTGATAATTCTAAGTTGCTTATTTCACCCTTCAGTTGAAGTATCCTCCACCTGAAGAATATTAAGTTTCCTAAGAATCTGCTTCAAACTAAAGACAATTGTAAATTATAAAGTTCACCTCCTCTGTTGTGAGCACTACTCACTTTCTTGCAAATCTTAAGTCCAGTGTTGCAGCTTGCAGCCAGAGGTAGCTTCACCTGAAGACTTGAGGTTATCATAACAGTATCCCATCTAGATTTCTGATACCTAGCTACATAAGCCATATAATTTGCTTGCCTGAGTCCCAGAGAGGCTGCCATATACTGTTTTGCCATGGCATCAAAAGTTGCTGAAACCCTCAGCTTCCTTTAGAAGAGGCTGTGGATGAGCAAGAGGAGCCTGATTTTGTAGAAATGATGGATATTCCAGAGTCTAGAGATTGTCTATTCCTTTACATAAGTCTTTGGAAACAAACAATTAAAATGTTAAAGCTCCTAATTCTGTGCCTCCTGTAGATAAAAGATGGACAGAAGGTATACATTGTCAGCCCTGATACAGAATTCCTTTCTCAGCAATGCAGTCATGTTGAGTAGTTCAGGCTGCTGCCTGTGATAAAGCTAATATTCCTTGGCTACATCCTCCTGACAAGGATTCCAGGAAGATTGATGCCATGGCAAAAAACAGTATATGGCAGCCTCTCTGGGACTCAGGCAAGCAAATTATATGGCTTATGTAGCTAGGTATCAGAAATCTAGATGGGATACTGTTATGCAATGGGAAGCGGGCCCATGGCCAGCTGGCTAGTGAACTAGAACAGGTGGCTGCTGATGGCATTGAAGCCTCTAAGGTTCAGTTTCATGCTGCTGTGGATGTTAATGATGTTTCCTCTAGGGTCATGGCCACATCTGTAGCTTTTCGTGGGTTGGCCTGGCTCAGGTGTACTAGTTTGTCACAGGATGCCCAGACTAAGGCTATGGATTTTCCTGTGGTGGGAAATTCTCTGTTTGGAGAGCAGGCAGAAATTACATGAAGAAGATGGATGAATATAGGACTACTTACAAGAGTGCCCAGGCTGAGAGCAGCAAGCCACTCCCTCAAAGGCATGCCCCAGGGGTAGGGTAGGCCTTTTCACAGGCTTTCTACCAGACTCAGGCCTCCTCTGCCTTTGCTCAGAGGGCTTCTTCAGAGGCAGGGGCAGGCGAGGGGTGGGCAGACCTGCTCCCACCCCCAGCCTAAAGCTCCTGCAGAAACAGGCACCCTGATGGGGTGCCCAGGGCGATTCTCCTGTACCAGTGGGGGCAGGCTGTACTTCAGTCAGAATTGGGCTTCTTTAACCTCAGACAAGTGGGTTCTGGAAGTAGTAAGCCAGGGTCTGGTTCTCAGCTTCAAAAGTTTCCCAAGTTGAGAAGCAGACTTTTTCTACCTGCAAGTGCTTCAGAGACCCTCGCTCTGGAAACAGAGGTCTCATCCCTGTTAGCTCTCAGAGCAGTAGAAAGGGTTCCTCCCCTGCATCAGGGCAGGGGTCTGTATTCCAGATACTTCCTTACCCCAAAAAAGACAGGGAGAATGGCGCCCATTTTAGATCTCAGATATCTGAACAAGCATCTTTGAAACCAAAGTTAAAATGGTAACTCTGGCAATGATTTTACCTTCCCTAAGGCCAGGGACTGGCTAGCCTCCCTGGACCTCAAGGATGCCTATTTCCATGTCCTAATCAGAAGATCCCATCGAAAGTACCTCAGATTCGAACTGCCCTCAGGTCATTACCAGTTCAGAGCAATGCCGTTCGGCCTTACCTCTGCTCAAGGGTATTCACAAAGTGTCTAGCAGTGGCAGTGGCCCACTTAAGGAGGCAGAGGATTGCTGTTTTTCCTATCTAGACGACTGGCTCATTGTAGGCCAGTCCCAGAACTGAGTAAAATCTCACCTGCAGGTTACCCAGCAGCTTCTCACCTCCCTGGGTTTTCTGCTAAACCTACCAAAGTGCGGTTCTGGAACCAGTCCAGGTACTCACCTTTATAGGGGCAGAATTGGACACAAAGCTAGCCAGAGCCTTTCTTCCCCAGAAAGGGTAAGGAATTTAGTGGCTCTGGCCTCTTCCTTCCACTCTGCAGGTCTCTCGACCAGCAAGACACTTTCTGCAGCTCCTGGGGCACATGGCTGCATCCACAGCTGTTGTGCAGGGAGCCAGATTTCAGATGAGAGACATTCAGTTTCACTGAGAACCTTTTGGTCTCAGAGAAAGACCCCTTTCCAAGTTGGTCCCAGTGACTCGAACCTTGATCCTAGCTCTCCAGTGGTGGCAGGGTCAGAGCAATTTAGAGCGGGGTCCCCTTCATTTCCCTTCTCACGACTTGACTCTCACACAGATGCTTCCTTCTGGGTTGGGGAGCCCACATGGTGACCTTTCCATTCAGGGAGTTTGGTCCCCCAGGAATCTCTGCTCCACATCAATTTGCTGGAACTCAGAGCTGTCTTTTAGCTCTTCAAGCTTTTCTGCATCTGTCACGAC
Organism: Neoceratodus forsteri; assembly: GCA_016271365.2. Classification (NCBI taxonomy): domain Eukaryota; kingdom Metazoa; phylum Chordata; order Ceratodontiformes; family Ceratodontidae; genus Neoceratodus; species Neoceratodus forsteri. The sequence continues at coordinate 352,385,916 of JADMNL010000025.1, read as the reverse complement.
AAGGTGATACAAGTCAGAACAGACAACACCACAACAATGTGGTACATCAACAAGCGGGGGCACTCGGTCTTGGCCTTGTGCACGAGGCAGTGAAGTTGTGGTCTCTGGCCTATTTCTGAACACCCTCATAGCAGTTCATCTTCCAGGGAAGGACAGTGTCCTAGCGGATGCCCTCAGCAGGATTTCCCAGGGCCATCATGAATGGTCCCTGGATCCTCAAGTGCTGGGGATAGTTTTTCCAGGTGGGCATCCTCAGATAGATCTTTTGCAGCCCCAGACAATCACAAACTTCCTCTGTTCTGTTGCAGGCCTCCAGTGCTGGGCTCAGTTCCCTGGATGCCCTTCTTCTGGATTGGGAGGGAAGTTCCTCTATGCTTTCCTCCCTTTCCTCTCCTATTCAAAGTACTAGTCAAAATCAGATCTCAGCCTTGCAGGTGATTCTGATTGCCCAGATTAGGCCAGGCAGCCCTGGTACCACTCCTTCTGTCTCTGACAGTCCATCTTCCACTGTGCCTCCCCAGGAATCACAATCTGTTGACTTGTGCCCAGGAAGGGTTTGGTATCCGGACCTCAATCCTCAACCTCAAGGCCTGGCTCTTGAGGAGTTTGCTGATTACACCTCTCTCAGGGTGTTCTTGAGATCCTAAAGGCTTCCAGAAAGCCTTCCACTAGAGCTACTTATAGTTCTAAATGGAAAAGGTTTTCCATTTGGTGTGCTGGAAAAATATTTCCCAGAATCTGCTGAATTGCCCTTTTGTTAGATTACGTGGTACATCTTAATTCCTTGGGTCTCAGACCAGCTACCATGAGAGTTCATTTGGCAGCTGTGTCTGCTTTTGTGTCAGCAGGAAAGTCATCCCCTCTTTCCTCTCATCCTGTGTTTTCCAAGTTTTTTAAGGGGTTACTCCATACTAATCCTCCCTTTCGGGAACCGGCCCCTGCTTGGGACCTTAATGTTTGCATTGCCCAGTTAATGCAACCCCTTTGAACCTCTGTCTTCTGCAGAGCTTAGTACCTAACTTGGAAAACTGTTTTTCTAGTGGCTATCACTTCTGCCAGACGATAAGTGAATTGCAAGCCTTGTCAGTGGAGACTGACTTTATTTCTTTCCACAGGGATAAGGTAGTCCTTAGGACTAATAGGAAGTTTTTGCCTAAGGTGGTTTCAGATTTCCATCTTAATCAATCTATCTCCCTTCCAGTATTTTCACTGATCACTCCTCTTCGGGTGAGAGGAGGTTGCACAACCTGGATGTTAAGAGAGCTCTTAGTTATTATATAGAGCGTACTAAAGGTCACAGGTTGAATCCTCCAACTTTTCCTTACCTATGGTGAAGTTGGGAAAGGCAAACCTGCCACTAAGAGATCAGTAGCCAGGTGGATTGTCTCTTGTATCAATTTTGTTATCAGAAAGTGGGCAACCCCCGGGTTTGAGGGCTCATTCTACCAGGGTACAGCTGCGTCTCTGGCTGCTGCCAGAGATATCCTTTATTAGAGATTTGCCAGGCTGCTACTTGGAAAATGGTACACTTTTACCAAGCATTACTCCCTGGATGTCCAGGCCAGGAGAGATGCTGGGTTGGCACAGCTGTTCTTCAGAGCCTATTCCTAAGTAGGTTCTGCCCTCCTCCATGGAGATACTGCTGTGTATTCTGCTAATGTCTATAATATAGCAAGACTTCATGTTGTTTGAAGAAAAAATTACTCACCTTAGTAATGTTGTTTCTTCTAATGGAGTCTTGCTATATTACGAACTCCCCAACCTGCTGCCCTCTCAGAACCTCTACTTGGTGGGTCGGGCAACTTAGTGTGGGCACTACTTATGTCCTGTTAGCATTTTGTCCCTTTGGGACTTTGGGGTGTGTATGTGTACGCTGTGTGTGTTTTATTATACTTATGTTCCATTTTCATATTATTAGAATGGTGTTAGTATTTCTGGTCCCCTGACTTGAGTCTTGGGTGTTGGGACCATCAATGGTTGTTATTATTTAGGTAGCCATTTGGCTAGTGTAGGTTACAGCTTCCACACAGACCTTAGTGAGTTTGGCTCGTAAAGATCTGACAGTTCAAGTTTGAAATGACACAGATAGAGCTGCTCTGTGCAAAATTCTATTTTGGAATGGTTTTAACCATTTCACTCCGGCAGTTCTAGAGCTGGAACAAACTGCTAATGTCTATAATATAGCAAGACTCCATTAGAAGAAACAACATTACTAAGGTGAGTAATTTTTTTCTTCCACACCGCTACATCGGTTTGGTTCCATGGGTTCCTTCTGGTTCTGAACCGATCATTTAAAAAAAACTTTTGTTGTTAGCGGTTGTTTTTTTCTCTTTTAAACATCATGTCTGAGAAACTAAAGCGAACCGTGAACCGGTTTAAGAACTGTTCCCAGTGTGGGGAAATATTTGCTAAAGCAGATAAACACACTTTATATGTGATATGTTTGGGTTTTGACCACCTTAAAGAGGAATGTGAGGTATGTAAAACATTCCCAGATAAAACACTGGAAAAATGCCTTGAAAGGCTCAAGAAAAAGTTAGAAAAGGGTTCCTCTGGCTCTGACCAGCCGATACCTCAAGAATCTGTGACTGAACCACATCTGCTTCTGTGCCTGCCCCTGAGATGGGCGAAAAGGCACAAATGAACTAATGAACTGGCTGACTCCCGGTTTCGTCTAAAAATGTAAAAGTTAAAGCACACAGAACCCCGCCTGCCAAACCAGGGACTTCTCGCCTGCTTTGTCTGTACCAACAGCCCAAGAAATTGCTCAGGCCTTAAAATAATTCAATCATTACAGGTAATAGCTCCTCCTCAGCAGCCTCCTGCCCTTCCCAGGGTCCCAGACTGGCAGCAATGTGCATCCACCCCCTCAAGATAGAGGGATCAGTTTGATGATGATGATGATGAGGAGGGACCAATCAAACCAGAAGTGTCCCTGAAAGGACTTTGGTTCACCTCAAGGGTGAATGAGGATTTTCCTTCCCATTTACTTTTGTAAGGAAGATGGCAGGACGACTAGATATCTCCACTACCAAACAAGTTGAGGATGAAGAGGAGGTAGAGTACTTAGAGGTGATGGAGCTAACACCCACAAAGCTTCTTCTGCTACTAGTGTACAATTCTTTAAGAAGGATGCCTTAAAGATTCTCCAGACACCGAATTTCACACCTCCCATAGACAGAAGGATGGACAGAAAATACCATTTGGAGAGTGAGGGAGCTGACTTTCTCTTCTCCCATCCAGACCATCAGGGGGTTATTCAGCAAGCTGCTTGTGACAAGGCCAGGGCCCCTCTGTCCTCACATCCTCCAGACAAGGACTCCAGAAAGATTGACAGCATGGCCAAAAAGGAGTACCTGTCAGCCTCTCTGGCTGTGCGTCAGGCTACCTTCAAGGCATATGCTGCCCAGTACAAGAAGTCACTGTGGCAGTCAGTCCTGGCTATGTCCCAGAAAGCTCCCTCGCCCTTGTCAGATGACCTGGCTGAAACTGCCAGGTTTCAGTTAGAGGCAGCTAAGTACCAATTCCTTATGGCTGCTGACAACAATGACACTGTAGCCAGATGGATGGCGAATACGGTGGCACAGAGGAGGTTTGCATAGCTCAGGGCCACAAACCTTACTCAAGATACACAGTCTAAGGCCTTGGATTTTCTTCTAGAGGGAAATTCCCTCTTTGGGGAGTCCACTGTGGCATACATGAAGAAGGTGGATGAGTATAAGGTAACTTACAGAAGCAACTCTGCCAAGGAGAGAGCTTCACCATCCACCAGGCCTTATGGAAAGGGAGGCCGTGGCAGGTCCTTTTATTCCAGGCCCTTCTTCCAGCCAGTGGCCTTACCCCAGTACCAGCAGTATCCATAACAGGGATACTCCAGGGGCAGGGGAAGGAGGGTCTCGAGGCGAGGGTCCCAAGCTCAGCCTCAGACACAATCAAAACAGACCCCCTGAGCCACAGGCCGCTTCCTCCCTACCTGTGGGAGGCAGACTGTCTCACTTCCTCCGTGCCTGGCTGAACACCACCACAGACAAGTGGGTCCTGGAAGGTAGTGGGTCAGGGTCTGTCTCTGGAATTCAAATCCCCTCCTTACTCAGAAAATCAGAGTATTCATCTCTCCCTCACTAGCAGAAAAAAAACTGTTAGAGTTAGAGGTACAAAACCTGCTATAGCTGAAAGCAGTAGAACCAGTTCCAAAGTCTCTGAGGGGAAGGGGTTTTATTCCAGATACTTCCTAACCACAAAGAAAAGTGGGGAGTGGTGGCCTATTCTCAATCTCAGAGCTTTAAACAAGCATCTGAAGAAACAAAAATTCAAAATGGTAACTTTAGCTGTGATTTTGCCAGTGCTCCAAAGCGAGACTGACTGGCATCACTGGACTTAAAGGATGCCTATTTCCACATCCCCATAAGGGATTCTTACAGGAGAGATCTCAGATTCAGACTCCCTTCAGGTCACTACCAGTTTTCAACTCTGCCTTTTGACCTTTCTTCGGTCCCAAGGGTATTCACAAAATATCTGGCTGCTATAGTACCACATCTTGGAGACAAGGTATCCCTGTTTTCCCTTATCTGGATGACTGGTTAGTGGTGGGAAAATCCCACTGAGGGTACAGCAGGATTTAAAAGTCACCCAGGACCTCCCAGAGTCTCTGGTTTTCTAATCAATCACAAAAGTCTGCCTTCACCCCTACACAGGTGTTGCAGTTCATAGGAGCAGAAATAAATACCTTACTGGCCAGAGCCTATCTACCTCTGGACAGAGTACAAAGCCTTCAGTCAATGGCAGATTTCTTCAGGTTACGCAAACCAAAAACTGCAAGACAGTTTCTCCAGCTACTGGGCCACATGGCTGCTGCCATAGGCACAGTTCTGGGTTCCAGATTCCACATGAGGGAAATCCAGTTCCACCTCAGGGCTCACTGGTGTCAGAAAAAAAGACCCTTTTTCAAAACTCATTCCAGTAACAAGGGCACTGTTACAGTCCCTCTTGTGGTGGAAAGAGGAATCAAACTTAAGACAGGGAATCCCTTTTCAGGAGAGTCCCTCAATAGTTCTCACAACAGATGCATCCCTGTTGGGCTGGGGCACCCATCTAGGGCAGCACACCACCCAAGGTACCTGGTCAGCTGCAGAGTCCCTTCAGCACATAAACTTGCTGGAACTCAGAGCAGTTTTGCTAGCTCTACAAGCCTTCTCTCCTCTAGTACAGAGCAAGGTGGTATAGATCAGAACAGACAATACCACCACAATGTATTACATAAACAAGCAGGGAGGCACTAGGTCAGGCCTTCTTTGCACAGATGCCATACATATCTGGACTCTAGCTTATTCTTTGGGAATATCCCTGCAGGCAATTCATTTGTCAGGGAAAGACAACATCCTGGCAGATGCCTTGAGTCGAATCAACCAGGCCCATCACGAATGGACTCTGAACAGACAGGTGGTACAGGTTATTTTCAGGAGGTGTGGCACTCCACAAGTGGACTTGTTCGCATCCCACCAGAACCACCACCTGCTTCCGTGATTGTTGCAGACCACCGAATAAGGCACACTTCCTCTGGATGCCCTGACCTTGGATTAGTTAGGGAAGTTCCTATATGCTTTCCCTCCTTTCCTCTGGTTCACAGGGTACTGCTAAAGCTCAGATCCCATGCAGCATCACTGATCTTGATAGCTCCAGATTGGCCAAGGCAGCCATGGTACTCTCTTCTGCTCTCCATGTCTGTCACAAAACCGATACAACTCCCTCGGAGGCACAATCTATTGACTTCCAACCAGGGAACTCTGTTGTACCTAAATCTCAAGTCCCGGCTCTTGAGAACATAGAATATGAAAAATTTAACCTCTCTCACTCTGTCTTAAGCATTTTAAGAACTTACAGAAAACCTTCTACTATGAAAATCTATTCTTCTAAATGGAATATGTTTTCACTTTGCTGCTCAAGCAGATCACTGATACCAGGCCAGGCTGGAATTTCAGTTGTCCTGGATTACCTCCCCACTTACATTCCTCTGGTTTGCAACCCAGCTCTCTGAAGGTTCATTTGGCAGCTGTCTCTGCTTACCTCTCTGCCAGGGCAAGGGTAACCTCAGCCTCGAATCCTATCTTTAAAAGATTCTTCAAAGGTCTGAATCATCTACATCCCCCTCACAGGGCACCAGAGCCGGCTTGGGATTTGAATGTGTGTATAGCTAAACTCATGGGCTCCCCCTTTGAACCCATGGCTACAGCTTATCTAAAATATGTCACTTGGAAAACAGTTTTTCTCATGGCAGTGACTTCTGCAAGAAGCATCAGTGAGCTTCAGGCTCTCTGTATAGATCAGGACTATATCTCCTTTCATAGGGATAAGGTAGTCCTTAGGACAAACAGAAAATTGCTTCCCAAAGTAGTCTCGGACTTCCACTTAAACCAGTCCATCACTCTCCCTGTCTTTTTTACTGATCACATTACCTCTGGTGAAAGAAAATTCCACAGTCTGGATGTAAAAAGGGCTCTCAGTTACTACATGACAGCCACAAAAGACCATAGAGAGGACAGAAAACAGTTGTTCCCGATCTATGGGGATGTGGGAAAAGGTAATCCAGCCTCTAAACGGTCCATTTCTCGATGGATAGTCCAGTGTATCAGTTCTGCTACACAAGGCTGGTAAGGAGCTCCCATCAGGACTGAGGTTCCATTCCACAAGAGGGACAGCTGCTACCCTAGCAGCTGCCAAAGATGTTCCATTAGTGGACATTTGTAAAGCAGCTACCAGGAAGACAGTACACACCTTTACAAAGCATTAAATCTAGATATTCTTTCTAGCAGTGATGCTAGGTTTGGCACAACAGACCTGCAAAGTCAACTACCCGAGTTTGGGAGCAAGGTCGGGGTCAACGAGGAAGGAGGCGCCGAGCACCCGTGGCTGCTCTCCTGTCCTGGGGGAGGGCATGGGAGCACTTGGCTCTGGCAGCCCTGGTGGAGGTCGGGGCACAACAGAAGCGCAGAGTCGCTGCGTAAAGGGAGGCGTGGCTGATGCAGGTAGGGTTGCCGTGCACCGTCCAGTGCGCGCACGCTTTTACCCGGGGAGGGACTTTGAGCGCCTGTGAAAAAAAAATACCCCCGGCTTGGATAGGCAATGGCCTGCCAGTGCGCTGCCACACGTCCAATGCTGGCTCCCCGTCACTGCCCCTGCAGTCTCCCCAGGTTGTTTTCCCCTGACCTGGGGAACCGTGATGAAATTGAAGATGTAGGGGAGCACAGCGGGCGGTAGAGCGAGTCGGCGAGTGCAGTGGCCTGAGAGAGTTCCGAGTCAGAGGGGCAGAAAGATAGTTGAAAAAAAAAAAGGCAAGAGGGAGCACACTCTTATCCTCTTTGCAGGAGGTAATGAGAGTGGGGGAATGGTGCCTGGAGCAGGATGCTCTGTTCCAAGCAATTTATCTGTCAGGGGCTCAGAACAGTCGGGCAGATGAGCTCAGCTGCACAAAAGTAGATCCTCACAAGTGGTCGTTGGCACCAGATGTCATGCAGTCTCTCTTGATGAGTGGGGAACCCTAATGGTGGCCCTTTTGCGTCCCCACTCAACACCAGACTGCTTCGATTCTGCTCAAAATCCAGAATGTGGTATTTTCTGTCAGGATGCATTCAAGCTGCAATGGACAAATTGCTTTCTGCATGCATTTTCTCCTATTCCTGTAGTTCAGAGAGCATTCCTCAGGCTGGAGGCACATGGGGCAAGGTGATTCTGATTGCCGTATACTGGCCTTGGCAGATATAGTTTCAGCTGCTCATCAAATTGTCAGTCGCCCCTCCTTCCCCTCTGGACAGATCTTCTGACACAGGGGTCCCTGGTTCATCCCAACCTGCACTCCCTTCACCGCCATGCCTGGCTCCTGAAGAGTAAGAAGTGAGTAGGTACAAGGTGTCCCAGAGAGTCTCTGAGATTTTCTATCTGCTTGTAATCCCTCTACTAGAAAGACTAGCACAGCCAAATGGAAATTCTTTTCTGAATGGTGCTCCAAATCCCATATAGATCAATTCTAATGCCCACTAGACAAGGTTTTGGAGTACCTCCTGGACCTCTCTGATGCAGGATTACAGTACTCTTCAGTTAAGGTCCATTTGTGTGCTGTTTCAGCATACTGTGAGCCTGTTTGGAACCTCACTCTAGCTCAACTGCCTCTTTTTAAGAGGTTCTTGAAGGGCATTTTGCACACAAGGCCCCTAGTCAAGAAACGTGTCACTACCTGGGACCTCAACTCACCCGTAACCCCTTTGAACCCTCGCTACATATGACCTCAAATTCTAACTTAGAAAACTGTGTTTTTAGTAGCCATCAAGCTCAGCCATGAGGATCTCTGAGATACATGCTTTGGTCACAGACCCTCCATTATACTGTTTTTCCATAGAAGCAAGGTGGTTCTCCGCACACACACCTAGTTTCTGCCTAAGGTGGTGTCGGAGTTCCACTTGAACCAGCATTTGGTACTACATACATACTTTCCCAATTACCAGAATAAGGGGGAGTTAAAAGAGCCCTCACGTTCTACCTCAGTTGAACTAGGGACTTCTGACAGTCAAAACAGCTCTTCATTTCCTTTAACCCCAACCAGCTGGGTCATTTGGTTACAATCAAATGCATTTCTGTATGGATCATCATTTTCCTCCGCCAATGCTATTCCATGGTGCAAGTCATGTTGGAAGACCAGGTTCATGCGCACTCCACCAGAGTGATTGCTACATCCCTGGCAGATATTCTCTCTGTCCCTATTGCTGATATTTGCAGAGCTGCCACGTGGAGCACAGTGCACACCTTTATCAAGCACTATGCCCTGGATGTCCATGCCAGGCAGCATGCCTCTTTTGGCAGGACAATCCTTAATGGACTCCTGTCCTGAGAGCTCCAGCTCCTACCACCCTACCCGGGGGACTTTCATCTCAGCTTAGTACTGTAACCCTTTGCTGTGAATCACTGGTGAAAATTGGTCCTGGAAGATATGAAAATTATGTACTCATCGTAATTCTTGATCTTCTTGGTCGATCTTCACCACTGATTCACACACCCACCCTCCATCCCCTGGGCTCACTGTTTCTGTTCATTGGTCTTCACCCCCTTTGTTTTGGTTTGGGCTGTGAAGACACTGCTTTCTTTATTGTTAACCCTTCTTACATGGGTTGCAAGGGCTGTCTTATGCTCTTTCAGTTAGGTAGTGTACTTAGGTTCACAGCTCCTCCTCGGTGAAAAAGGTACTGAGGTGGTTGAGGGCTGGTGCTGAGGTAAGCCATGCAGTGCCGCATGCATGCAGTCTACCTTGGTACCAGCCCTCCTGAAAGTTCTGACTCCCATAGGGTTCTAGCGCCTTCAGCTCAGAACTCATTGGTGTGAATCAGTGATAAAGGTGGTCTAAAAAGATCAAGAATTACAGTGAGTATGTAATTTTCATTTACATACTCACCGTAATGGTAGATCTTCGAGAGAATCTCTTTCATCAGGCCACACCTATGGAACTATAAGCTGCCAGGTACTACGATTACATGGAAACTTTAGCAAGCAGTCCATCAGAGACTGCCCATGATCACATCAGAAGTCGGCTGCTACATAAACGTGGGTGGCCCTTCCTTTCCTCAGTTCTCCACCAGAGATCATGCTTGGAGGACCTCTCTGTAGGGGACCAGGAGAGAACCTAGGGCTCTGCCAACCAGGCAAGGCAGAGAGCTACAGGTAGACCATCATGGAGAAGGAGACAGCACTAATCAGAGTCTCAGGACCCTTCGGGGGATGCAGGGTGGGACAGCATGGCCTGATGAAAGAAATTCTCTCAAAGATCTACTGTCATGGTAAATACCTAACTGTTCTATCTTCTTTGAGGATACCTTCTTCATCAGGCCATGCCTATGGAACGAGTACCAAGCAGTACTGACCATAAAACAGTCTGGGTGGCTGGAGCCTATAGGCCTAAGAAAGCAGGCCCTGAAGCACAGCTAGGCCAAATCTAGCCCTTTTTGAGAGGCAATGTCCAGACTGCAGTGTTTAGTGAAAGTGTGGATAAGTATTCCAGGTGGCAGCTACACAGATGTGTGCAGCAGACACATTTGTGAAACAGGCAGGTGTGTGGTGTGTGAATTTTGATATGAAGGTAGGCATCCTTTATGTCAAGGGAAGAGATCCAGTCCCCTGCCTGCAGCAATGGGAGTAGACCTTACAGAGTGATCATTCTGAAGTTTTTGTACTCTATGAAGAAGTTCAGGTCCTTGAAATCTAGAGTGGGCTGCAGGTCTCCTGTCCACTTCGAGACTAGAAAGTACCAAGAGTAGAACTCCATGTTTCTTTGTTTGAAAGACACAGGCTCTGTGGCCTTCTTATGATGCAAAGTCTGAATTTCTTCCAGGAGCAGAGGAAGGTGGTCTGGAAGATAGTGAGTTGCCACTGGTGGATGCAGGTGCATCCAAAAGTTCCAAAGCATGTCCTTGTTCTATGATTTCTAGAACTCAGTCATCTGTTCTCACTTCCTTCCACTGAGTTAAGTGAAGAGAGAGACAACCCCCTACAACTACCCCTGGAGGTAATGGTGGTTGGGGGGTTCACAAGGAGTCAGGCGGAGCTGGTTGTGGGACTCCTCCTGTGGCACCATCTCTAGGGGCTTTCAAATGGGCACCTGGGGTGGTGCCTGGGGTGAGCAAGGCTCCTGCTCCCTTGCCCCGACCTTGCTGTCTGGGTGGTTTCTAGCACCAACTGGACAAAAGAGACCCCTTGCCTACCCTTTGATTGGGTGTGGCACTGAGAAAGGACTGTTGCACATCATTTGTAAACCCTTCCACCCTGAGCCATGAATACCTTCTTAGACAGATGACCAAGGCAGCATCCTGGCAGAAGTATCTGAACACCATAGGCTGTGCTAAGCAAATGCTTGCCCACATCAGCCCCAGCAGTGAGAGCCTTAAAGAGCAGCTGGCGCCTTTGGAAAAACTTTGGAAAACAATATTTAGACACAATTCAGCTTGTATTTCATATACTGTGTGTGTGTGTGTGTGTGTGTCTCTATATATATATATATTTCTCCATCTATTACTTATCTGAAGAAATTTCCACAAAAACAAGATCTTCCTGGACATAAAGTCTCCACCACTCATTCACACTAATGGGATCTACACGGAGGTACTAGGACCCAAGAGAGCAAACTTTTCAAAGGGTTGGTGCCAGAGATGAGCCATGAGGAAGTGGCACATGACCAGCTAGTTACGTCAGTAAGACTACCTCAGCGTCAACCTCCAACCACCTCAGTTTCTTTTTCCCACCGAGTGCGTTTCAGTGAGCGTTGCTTCGCCTGCCAGGAGTCAGACTTCAAACTAGCAGCATAGTTTTCAGTTTATTGTTTTGTAATTTATCTTTAAAAGTACAGAGTAGATTTTAATTAAATTTATTGATTAATAAAGAAGTCTTGACCCTCCATTGATGGAGTTGACCATAAGCGGGTCAGGTGACAGTAGGGAGACTTAGGTATAAGCTGTTCAGTCAGCGGGCTGGGTCGGTCCTCTGCCCTCCCGGAGGATGGGTCTGACAATGGATGGTCCAATGCTCAGGAGAGGGCGTCCCCGAAAGCATAAAGAAACAGTCCTATTGGTGGCACCGTTCTGCCTAGAGTTCTCCTTCAGCGCACAAGTCGAGAAAGAAGGCATCACTTGAAGTCGCCTTCTGGTAGTCGTCTCTTGCGTCGTGACGGTCGGTCATTGGGGCTAGGCACCAGTCTCTTCCCTCTCGGAGTCGCCAGTTTCTGGCTCCGTGCCTGACCTCTTGATATCGGAGCCCGTCCCGCCTATTGGATGGGTCTCCGATGAGCAGTTCACCAGTGGGCTGCTCTTATGGTGCAGTGGGCTCAGAGGTTGGCCCAGCTGCCTGGCCCGGTCACTCTGGAGCCTTTGAGCTGCTCGAGGGGCTGAGTAGGGCGGTTGGACCTTCCTAGCTGCGTCGCACCTTCTTTGGTGCCATCAACTCTGTGCTCAGGTGTTTTCCCCTCTCACATGGCTGCGGCACAGGGGCCCACACTGATGCCTCTATCTCCTGTTAATTTTCCTCCTTTTCCTTCAAATCACAGTTTTTGGAACCATGGGACACTCTCAGAGCCGTCTGTGGTGCCGGGGGCTCTGTTGGTGCCATCTGCGGCGCCAGGGGCTCTGTTGGCACCGTCCGTGGTGCCTAGGGCTCTGTCAGTGCTGTCCATGGCGCTGGGGGCTCTCATGGCACTGTCCACAGCGCCGGGGGCTCTGTGGCACCATGGCCTTTGTCAGTGCCATGTGCTGGGCTTTTCCGATGGCGCGACTTCCTTGGGGTTGACGCTGTGTTCATCATCGGTGCCGATGCTTAGTGCGTGCCATCCAGCCTCAGGGCTTTTCGACCCGATTCTTTCCTCTTCTAATTTCCATTCTGATTTTCACTCCTTTCCTGTCCATACAGTCCCCCCTGGACTGTCAGGAGATGATTTTGAGCCTGACCCAGATCTTCATCTGGGTGATGATGTTGAAGGAGCAGGAGTTAATCCTGCTGCAGAGCCTGTGGTCGAAGAACTTTCCTTTAAGTCTCTGCTGAAAAATTTAAATTCCACTCTTTCTCTCCAGACTACAGAAATTGATCCTGGGAAGCTTTTAAGACTCCCAATACCTACATCTCCCGGAGATCCCTATGGATTCTCAGATGGTATGGAACAATCCTGCTCTCATCTCTTCCATGGCTAACTCCATAGATGGAGTACGCTGCTCCCAAGGATCAACCCATATTGGCCTCACAAGCTTTTGCTGATCCCATTGTAGTCATAGCAGAGAATGACAAGGCCGTTCTCTCTCCGGCATCCTCAGCCCGGCCTATCAATAAAGAATCTCGTAAGATAGACACCTTAGGTAAAAGAATCTTTGCTGCCTCCACCCTGGGTATGCGTATTGCCAGCTACCAGGGCTGTTTTTCTCAATATAAATATGTCCTTTGGCATTCGCTCAAGCAAATGGTAGAAGCTCTGCCTGAGTCGGAAACTAATTCAGAGCTACTTCACACCATAACCAGGGGCATCGAGTCCAATAACCAACAGGTTAAAGCTGTAATGGACGCTTTCAATACTGCTTCTCGAGCAGCGGCGGCGGGCATTTGTACCCATCGCCACTCCTGGCTACGTACTTCAGGCTTCACGAATGATGCCCAGCAGCAGGTCTTGGCCTTACCCTTCGACGGTATGTATCTGTTCAGACCCCAGGTGGAACAAGCTCTGGAAGCCACACAGAAGACTAGGTCAGCCAAGATAGTTCGACCTCACAGCCCCCTCTTGGGGAGGGCCAATAAACATCAGTTTCATAACTGTCAGTCCTTTGGGCAGGCGAGGGGCTTTAACAAAAGCCACACCCAGCAGCCACAAAAGAAAACGCAGCAGAAGACACAAGCCCACAAAGCTCCCAGTGCCACCTTCTGAGTTCTCGGCCCAGGTCCCACCTCAACTGCCCAAGGGGGACTCTTCCTCAGCAGTGGGAGGATGTCTGACTCAGTTCTACAACCGGTGGAAGTCTATAACATCAGACAAATGGGTCCTCAGGATTATCCGTGAGGGGTATTCGCTCAATCTTTCAGAAACCCCCCAGATTGTCCCCCCCAAACGACAGCCCAGACTGTTGGCTGTACAGTCAGACCTTCTTGCTTCCGAGGTGCAAGGCCTTCTGAACAACAGGGCAGTAGAAGTAGTTCCGCAGGACCAAGGAAACACAGGTTCTAGGGACATGGATATTGTGTTCATCCACACTGTCTGGCAGGTTCCTTGCCGCTTTAAATCTTGCGGAAGGTCTTCAAGTGGCGCCTCCCACCCACCGGGTGGTAAAACTCCTCGGCTCCGCCCCATGACCCTACCACTTGAAGCTCAGGTTCCTCCTTAACACTCTGCATATAGACTAGATCCTAATCTTGGTTCGCCCAAAACTCATTCTTAAATGTTCAAGACTGATCAAATTACTCCTTGCTGACTGCATGGACAAACTGACTCCTAGTTTGATGGTGCCCATGTGGGCAGAAAATGTCCAGGATGGATCCGCTCCATGTCGTCTACTGCCTCAGCCTAGACCATGACCCATGAGCCTGCGAGTTATACCGTTAGTTTTATTAGCGTCCTGGAGGGCCCGCGCTGCCAGTTACAGCTTAGGCGCCCGAGCGCTACCCGCCGTGAAGTCAAAGGAGGCCCATTGGACGGTGTCCTCCGTGGCTGGCTCAGCTGAGCAACTCGAGCAGATGATCGCCCTCGAGGAGGAGGCAGCACAGGCCGCATCATCCTCTTCCTCGGTTGCGGCATTTATCCCGCTCTCTTTGGGATCCTCCTACACAGCTTCTTTTAAGGAGCTTTGCCAATCCCTTTCCACGAAGGGAGAGGGGCCATCGGGACATTCTTCTCGGTCCAAAAAGAAGGACTCGAAAGGTAAGTCCCACCGTCGGCCTTTGGGGCGGAGAGGTCCCTTCCCTGGACAGTTGACACCGACTTCGATCGTCGAGGTTGCGGCTAAGGCCACTGGCTTCGGTGTCCCTGTCAGGTCAGCCGGCTGAGACACCCATCGACGCGATTGAGATTTTTCCTGACCTGTCGGACGGGCTGTTGACTGGTGGAAGCCGACAAACCTTCTTCACCGGTGCCTGGGAGACAGAGGGACTTGCCTGTGCCTCCTGTGCCAGAGTCCCCGTCAAGGCTTCGAGCCGAGGGAAAAACAGGTGTTCCGCCCTTCCCAGACCCGTCCTCAGAAAAACCGAGGATCTCGGTCTCGGTCTTGAGACATCATCTCGGTCCAGCAGACCCCACGGCCACGGCATCGATCTCGGTCGGCACTGAAGTGGCGGTGCCGCCACTCATCCTCGTCTTCCTCCTCGGAAGAGGAAGAGACTTGGCGCGATGCATCGACCCTCACGAGGACCTAATGTGGCAGCAGTTACTTCTGTCCAGGAACAAGCCAACGCCATCCCAGCCATCAAGTGGCTGTCACCCTTAGGCGAAACAACTCCTCACTGTAGTCGAGGTGCCCAAGCCTAGACCAGTTGTTCGGCGAAAACAGCTACCCACGATTGAGGTGGAACCTCCCGCCACAACCCGGCTTAAATCCGGGGCGCTGACCAGGACTCACCGGTCGGTCAGGGTCTGCCCCACAGGTTGTCGGTCACCCTCACTCCCACTGTCCTTGGCAGGTGGAGGTGGCTCAGGGCCCCAGGCAGCTCTTCTGGACTCCTCGAGTCCGACAACAACTTCCTCCTAGTTCTCCAGGCCCATTGACCTGGAGTCCTCCGGGGGCCAGTCGATGAACGAAAGCCCATCATCCTTTATGGGTCTGCTTCGGCTCATCTCGGAGTCCACCGGGATACAGCTCGAGCCCATATCCAAGCGGGCCAGGTATCCCCTAACGGAGATATTGGACCGAGGGGATTCGCCCACGGAGGCCTTTCCGGTGGCTGAAGCCATTGTTGGCCCAGCCTTGGTGCTTTGGCAGCGGCCGGCTTCCTGTCCTGCGCCTTCAGCCAGGATGGTCAGGAAGTATGCAGTCCCTACCGGCTCTTTGTCCGGTTTTTCGGAACACCCCTCCGCCGAGGGGTTGGTCACCGATAGCGTTTTCCGGCATTCCGGGAATGCTAGGGATGTGGATAAGCCCCCCGACAAGGGGTCCAAAAAGCTGGACTATGCCAGGCGCAAGGTGTACGCTGCGTCCTCCCTTGGCCTCCATCAGGCCAGCTCAGCCGTGCTGATGGCACACTTCTCCCACGCCCTCATGGGCTCCCTGGATGAGGTGATCCCTCATCTCCCAGCCGACCTGCAGACCACAATCAAGCAGGTACAGGACCAGGGAAGGGCGGTGGCAAAACAGCAGCTCCAAACGGCTCTAGACATTGGAGACTCCTGTGCCAGATCAGTTGTGGCCGCAGTGGCCATGCACCGCAAGAAACATGGCTGAGATATCCACCTTCACGGCGAATACCCAGCATAAACTGGCAGATGTCCCTTCCCTGGGGACTGACCTCTTCAGCCCTGGGTGGAAGGTCACCTCCAGCGGATCGAAAAGTCACAATGCCACTCTGGACTCTGTCACCTCCCCTGGAAGGACAAGGGCTGTAGAGCAACAACATAAGTCCTTCGCTCTTCTGCACCTGCAAACTCACGTCAGCAACACCAACATCAGGGCCAGCGAAGTCGTGCTTGGCACCCTAAAGCCAAGCCTGTGGCTTCCCTCTAATAGGAAGCAAGGAGGGGAAAAGGCCCAGGAGGTCCTCGGGGTCCCTCCCAAAGCCTGCCAGTAGCGGGTTGAGGGGTGTAGCCCCAACCTCGTCACTCCCCCTGGGTTCCCCCCATGAGAGCGGCTCCATCACTTCCTTTCAGCCTGGTCCGCTATCTCCACAGACCGCTGGGTGTTGGAGGTGGTAGGAAAGAGCCTACCCCTGGGTTGAGACAGGCCCGCCCTTCCGAGCCGTCGCCCCTCGGGGCAACCGAGTCACGCAGCCTCTCTGTCGGCTCGCATGAGCCGATATGCCCTGCTCCTCAAAAGAGGTGATCAGGAAGGTGGCGCATCTTCTCCAGACCAGGGGTTTGTGTCCAGGTACTTCCTGGTCCCAAAGCGGACAGGGGCTAGTGCCCATCTCGAACCTGCATGACTGAACGGGTTCCCTAAGGTCTCGGACCTTCAGGATGGTCACTCTAGCTCAGATAATCCCATCCTTGGAGCGAGGGTGTGGTTCTGTTCTCTGGACCTCAAGGATCGTTCTTTCACGTCCCAATCGTCCATCACACCAGAGATTCCTCCGCTTCAGGGCAGAGGGATCCCTCTATGAGTTCGGGCCATGCCCTTCGGCCTTCCTAGCTCTCAGGGTCTTCCAACAAATGCAGTGATGACAGCATTCCTGCAGGCGCCAAAGGGTCCGGGTGTCCTACCTGGATGACTGGCTGATTGCAGCCCCCTCAGAAGCAGGTGGGCGGTCAGAGATCTGGCCCTCCAGGTTTGCTCTCAGTTGGCCTTCTCATCAGCGAGCTGAAATCGGAACTCATGCCAAAGCAGATACAATTCATGGGGCGAGGCTCGACTCTCTATGAGCCAAACATAGCTCGGCGGACAGAGCCGAGGTTCTTTCCTCCTTCCCAGTTATTTCAGGTTGGGCAATTGTGCCCTGCCAGGACTTCCCTCGCCTCCCTGGGCCTCATGATGACCTGCACCAGCGTGGTCCATTGAGCACGTTGGTACATCGTCCCTTCAATGGAGGCTGGTCAGCCAATGGTCACAGCACTCTGATCCCTTGGATCAGCTAGTGACAGTGACCCAGGGGATGTGGGAAGCTCTCCAGTGGTGGATCGTTCCAGCACATCTGCAGGAGGGCATCCCGTTTGTCGCCCTGAAGACGGCCTCTCTATCCTGATGCTCTCTCTGATGGGTTGGGGTGCCCATCTGGGGAGCACAGAGTGCATGGCCTCTGAGATCGCCTAGGGTCGATGTCACATCAACCTGCTGGAGCTTCAAGCGGTTCATCTAGCCCTCACGCCTTGGCGCTCCGTTTCTCGGGTCGAAAGTGGTCCAGAGTCCAGAACAGGCAATACCGACCATGTACTATCTAAACTGCCAGGAATGGGGCTAGCGCTCCATACCTCTGTGCAAGGGAAGCCCTCGCATTTGGTCACTTTCGTGTGCAGCCTGGAGCGGATCCTTGTCATCCATGTGGCAGGGGCCTTCAACATTCTGGCCGATGCCCTAAGCCGGATCAGGGCTCGTCCCTAAGTGGTCTCTCCTGCGGAGGCCAGTACAGATCTGTTCTCCCACTGTGGCATGCCTCAGGTGGACCTTTTTGCCTCTAGGGAGAATCAAAGGCTGAGACTGTTTCTTGCCCGCCCCCTCAGCAGGGCTTGCTGCAGGGAGGATGCCTTCTCGAGGCCGAAAGTACTATGTGTAACATACACTGACACTCTAAGGTGAGCAATAGTACTTTCAGCGGTAATGGCGCCGGGAGCGTTTGTGCGAGTTTGTATCCCCATTTGGATTTAAACTTTTAAAACGCGAGGAAGAAACAAGAAAAAAAGATACTAAATCGTGCAGTTAAGGTAACTGAAGCACAAAATACATTTTTTTTTCAGATTTGAAACACTATTACTCTTCGATAATGATTTTGATTTCTTTACTATAGCGTTCTACAGAAACACCGCTTGACCTTAGTTTCTAAGTCGTCTAGACTTCGCTCATTTGACTAGAGAATTTTCTCAGTAAGTTTCTTTATAATTGATGGTGATTCTCACCTATATGAAAATTATAAATTTAGGCTTAATGAAGCTTTTTGTTTACTATTTTCAGATTTCTAAATTAAAGTCTCTAAGAGACACAACGCATCCTCCCAGCACCATTTGAACTCGCAAGTGATTAACAGGTCCCATCAGGTCTGTTCCACCTGATTTCTATATATAAATTTTGAAAAAATAATTTTTGTAACAAGTTAAAATATACTTATTCAAAACAGTATTGTTTTAATACATTATTATTTCGTTCCTTGTTTCTACAGTGAATATTAAGCTCCAAGTCTGATGAAGGAACACTTTTCAAGTTCTGAAACGTTACTACTTGGATAAAAAACTCTTTTAGGAGCCAATATGAAAATGCATATTAAGAGACTATGTATTGAAGCAAGTCTTTTTTTTTTTTTTTTTTATTTAGTTGTTTAACCAGGTATAGCACACTAAGCTGAAAGCTTTTTTACAGGAGCGACCTGGGAGCACAAGGAGGTTAAGTGACTTGCTCAGGGTCACACAGTATGCAGGTGGAAGCTGTGGGATTCAAACCCAGGTCAGGTCTGCTGGATGTCACCAAATTTGCAGCTCAGAGCCTTAGACCACTGCGCTATACTGCCTCCTGTGCAAGTTTGTCTCTGCAAGTCATATTTTGGGACGAAATATATATATTTTTCAAAGAGAGGAACTTCATGACTTTGAATTTAAAATTAAAATTATTAACTTGATTGTGGTAGACTGAGACTCATATTTTGAAACAGTTATCCAGTGCCTCAATCCTCAGCGCCACCGGCCGGCTGTTGGATGGGGGTCGAGTTAATCTTGGGTATTTGTTGCAAAAAGCTAAAATTTCAGAAGTCAGCTTTTAAACATCATACTTTTCCTAAACTAACTAGAAGTTACAGGAGAAATTACAGAAGGATGTATTTGTTTAATTTTGTGCAATGGGTACCTTAAATGTTTTGTCTTGGAACATTAATGGCCTTAAGACAGTGGTAAAGTGGAAAAGGGTATGGTCATATTTAAAAGAGGCGAGGAGGTGTAGTGCTCCTTCAAGAAGTCCGCATGATATGGCAGGAGGGGTACAGATGATCTTTCTCATGGCGGGGGGGGGGGGATGTTACTGGCAGTCTCATTTACCTCCAAGGCTCGAGGTATAGTGATTTGGTTTCACCCAGGCTTGCGGGTTAAAATCCACTCTTCAGCTGCAGACCCCCTGAGGAGGTACCTTATAGCAGACACAATGGTAGAGGAGTTAAGATACACTTTTATATCCCTGTGTGGACCAAACTACGATGCACCAGACGTTTTCCACCATATGGCAGTAACCATGGCTCCATTCAGGGATAACATTATTATGGGAGGGGACTTTAACACTTATTGGGATGTTTCTCTGGATCACTCAGGCACCAAAGTAAGGCCCCCGCCTAACAGCGCACTGACCGTTAGAAATATGGTGAAGGATAGAGCCTCGGTGGAAGTTTGGAGGTACTGCAATCCTAATAAAAAAGAATATTCATTCTACTCCCATGCTCACTGCATTTACACGAGAACCGATTACCTGTTTCTGTCCCCCACTTTGATATGCCGGGGTCTAACTGCCTCCTACGGACCAATCACGATTGCTGACCATGCTCCTTTGAAGAGTACAGTGGTATTAGGTAGGGAGCCGTAGGCATCCAGACAGTGGAGAATTGACTCCACCTTGCTAAGTGACCCTGCCTTCGTGACACATTTTAGCGTGTCTTAGAAAATATTTTACCAGTAATATGGGGATGGGTACCCCCACCACTATGGCGTGGGATGAAATGAAAGCATATGTCCAGGGGGAAATTATTTCTTATGTGGCCTTTAAGGAGAAACAGGAAAGGGAGGCAGAGATGAAAATGGAGAAAGACATACTCAGTATGGAGAAAAAACTGATGTCAGGTGACCAGACAATAGACAGACATTCATTAATACATATGAAGGGACAGCTGAACCAGATAGCTTCTAGAAAGACAGGGCAGGCCCTACTATATACCCAGTTGCAGAACTATTTTGAAGGGGACAAAGCGGGCAAATGGCTAGCATGGCAACTCAAAAAGCAAAGATCAGACAGAATAATATTAGAGACAGAGACGATAAGGGGGGGCCCCATCATCAGATCCTAAGGTAATAAATGATACATTTAAACAATTCTATCAAACACTGTATACCTCCCAGACTTCACAGCAAAGTGATCCCGAGACATTTCTCAGAACCATCACACTCCCTTCCCTGAATACTGAGAGCCTAACAAACCTAGATCAACAAATTACAGGGGGTGAGGTGAAGAAAGCTGTATGGTCTTTCAGACCAAACAGGGCCCCAGGACCTGATGGTCTTCTGATCGAATTTTACAAAACCTTCTGGCCTGTTCTGGGGAACCCCATGTTACAAATGATCCAGGATGCTTTGGAAAAGGGAGAGCTGCCACAAACCCAACTCCTAGCCACAATTACAGTGTCACCTAAGCCGGGTAAAGACCCAATGAAATGCGGTTCATATAGAACTATTTCCTTGTTTAATGCAGACTATAAAATATTAGCTAAAATACTAGCCCAAAGAATACAAGAGGTTCTCCCAAATTTAGAACATCTGGATCAGGGGCGTTTGTGCCAGGCAGGTAAGCAAAGCAGGCAGTCTTTCAATCAACAGAGGTAGGTGGAGCTTGCTTTACTTTTGTTACAATTGTTAAGATTTTCAGTGCAGGAAGAGTTTCAACCCACATTGGCTGAATACTGTTTTCTGTGTCTGCCTTTCTGCACAGCTGACATGTTTTGTGGCTGACTGCTTTCAGAGCACAAGTCACCAGGCTGTTTTGGGGCTGGGGAGGTTTACCTGTGTCTGACTTGGATGTTTGGATTTTTCTCTGTTTGATTAGCAGGGTATTTTCTCTGTCAAATTGTCATGTAGGGCATCTTGCTGACAGGAAGGCACTCATCAGTGATGGGTCAGAGCTTTTAGCTGATTGTTTAGTGAGGGCAGAGTTTAGGCCCAAACCCCTTCCCGCCCTCACCCCACCCACCCCTGAAATAGTTCCTTTATACCTGGGGTTCTGACATAATTTCTCAAGAGGGCAAGGCATATCATTGTCATATCCTCTCTAGCACACTGCACTGACAATATAAGCATACACATTATATAAATACATATATTTCTATATAACACACCAATCACACACAAAAAAAAACCCAACTAAACAAGGTAGACAGTTATGTGGGGAGTAGTGCAATGTAATGGCTGTGGGGCAGCAGTCTTCCTGGAGTCTTTCTGGAGGCTGAGATGCTGCCCTGTCTGCAGACAACTATCTGCCCTGAGGGAAGAAGTTGCCCGTCTTCAGGCCGCACTGGACAGTAGCAAGGGAACCTCCCCCATCCAGGGAGCACTTGAGCCACCACCACTACCTCAGAGGCTGCGAAGAAAGCACAGCAGTTGGACCACAGTGGGCTCAGGGAGGGTAAGGGTGGTGGAACAGAGGCACACCCAGTCAGTTGTTCCACTCCACAATCCATACACCATTCTGGGGGCACAGTTCCATGGATGCACCCAGAGGAGACTAAGGAGGTGCAGACAACTGTCACAAGGGAGGCCCCTCCAGGAAGGAGGCAGAGGCACCACAGGAAGGAAGCAGCTCCTGGGGGACTCAATTATTAGGGGGATAGAACTGGGGAGGAGCAGGGAAAACTGAAGTAAGGTGCCTGCCTGGTGCCATGGCTTGGAGGGACAGGAAGCGCATCCTTAGGATCACGAGAACAGTTGCACGGGAGTCTGAGCTGGACGTCATTGTCCACCTAGGGACAAATGACTTGGCTCATCATGAGATTAGAGCAGTGCAGAAGGACTGTATAGAGTTGGGGAGGGGCTTAAGACAAGTAGCGCACACAGTATCCTTCTCAGAGGTGCTGCCTGTCATGGCATGGGTGAGCTCGAGGTACTTTGCACCATGCAGTTTAACGAATGTTTGAAAATGGTGTGGAGCACAGGGTTTGGCTTCATTGGGGACTGGGTTCCACCTGGAGGGACACCAGCCTATACTGGCAGGATGGTCTGCATCTGTCCAGGAAGGGAACAAGTCTTTTGGGCAATCGGTTTAAATGCTTCTTGGTCAAGCTTTTAAACTAGTCAAGAGGGGAGCACTGATAAGCAGCAGAAATCCCAGCCCCCCACAAAATAAGGTACTAAATGAGAAAAAGACCAAGGTAGAAAGGTCAGTGGGGATGCTGCTACAGAAGGTAAAGCCATCAAAAATGGAGAGCAATGAGTACCAATGCCCGTAATCTGGGTAACAAGCTCCTGAATTAGTGGCCTTGATGGAGGAGGAACATCTGGATATCGTGAGCAGTCACAGAAACATGGTACACACAGAACCATGACTGGGACATAAACATACCAGGATACACTATCTACAGGAGGGGACAGGGAGGGCAAAAGAGGAGGAGTAGTAGCTCTCTACATAAGAGAAGGAATCAAAGCAACAGAACAAAAGGGTAAACAGGGAGGAGAAGAAGCACTGTGGGTCAATTTGGAGGCAGGCAATGGCACCACAATCTGCACAGGGGTTGTATACAGACCCCTCAGGGGGAGGAAATGGACAAGGAAATGATAGAAAGTATACTTAGAATGGCAGATAAAGGGGAGATATTGCTGATGGGTGATCTGAATATGCCAGATGTTAACTGGAGTGCAGTTGCAGCAGCCACTTCTAAGAGTGGGGTTATTCTAGATGCCCTACAGGGGGCATGCCTCAGACAACTAGTATTGGAACCCACTCGAGAGGCAGCAATCTTAGACCTGGTCCTCTCAAATGGAGATGGAGAGAGGATCACAGATGTAGAAATGGGTAGCCATCTGGGAACTAGCGACCATCGAACAGTATGGTTCACAATAAACACAGCAATAGAGTCAAGCCATACAAAGGCAAAAGTACTGGACTTCAGGAGGGCTGACTTTGCCAAAATGGGTGAGTGCCTAAGGAATGCACTAGCAAATGGGCAGGAAGGAGGGGTGGAAGAACAATGGGGAATAATAAAAACTGCCATCACAGAGGTAACAAGCCTTTGTGTGAAGCAAATAAACAAAACAAAATGATGTAAGAAACCACTATGGTTCTCAAAGGAGGTGGCAGTGAAGGTTCAAGAGAAAAGGAAAGCATTCAGAAAGTACAAGGAATCACAGAAGGAGCAGGACAGAGAATTGTATCAGTTAAAGCAAAAGGAAGCTGGGAAGGCAGTCAGAACAGCAAAGGCCCGAACTGAGGAAAAGATAGCCAACTCAGTTAAGAAGGGGATAAAACTTTTTAGGTACATCAAGCGCCAAGGAAGACTAAGGAGGGATAGTGAGGCTTAATAAAGGGGAGAAGGGGTGGGCAGAGGGTGACTGTGAAAAGGCAGAGATACTAAACAAATATTTTTGCTCAGTATTTACAAATGAAGAGGGGGAAGTACCTAAAACAAACAATGGAAACACTCTGAATACAGAAGTTGATACCAGCCCATTTACAGAAGAAAGGGTTCTGAAAGAACTCCTAAAACTGAAGATGGACAAAGCAATGGGGCCTGATGGGATTCATCCCAGAATTCTAAAAGAACTAAGGGTAGAACTAGTGACACCACTGACTACCCTCTTTAACAAATCATGGAGGATGGGGTGGTACCTGAGAACTGGAGGAGGGCAAATGTGATTCCCCTTCACAAAAGTGGGAGCAGGGCAGAAGCAGGAAACTATAGACCTGTTAGTTTAACCTCAGTGATAGGGAAATGATGGAATCACTTCTGAAGGAAAGAACTGTTGAGTACCTAGAGGCCAGAGGGCACAGGACCCAAGGCAGCATGGATTAACAGCAGGAAGGTCATGCCAGACAAATCTAATAGATTTCTTTGACTGGGTGACCAAAGTAGTAGATCAGGGAGGGGCTGTGGACATGGCCTACCTAGACTTTAGCAAGGCATTTGACTCAGTCCCACACAAAGATTAATATACAAGTTAGCCAGCCTGGGAGTGGGTCCCAAGATGATAGCCTGGGTAAGAACTGGCTGGAGGTGGGACACAGAGAGTAACAGTAAATGGAGTCCACTCTGAAGAAAGCGGGGTTACTAGTGGGTGCCCAGGGTTCGTATTAGGACCGGTCCTCTTCAATGTCTTTTGTAGCGACACTCAGAGGGACTGGAAGGAAAGTATGTCTCTTTGCAGATGACACAAAGATCTGCAACAGAGTTGATGCACAAGGTGGGGTGGAAAGGATGAGAAGAGACTTGGCAAGGTTAGAGGAATGGTCAAATGTATGGCAGCTTAGATTTAATGCTAAGAAGTGCAAAGTAATGCACCTGAGAAACAAAAACCCAGGGGAAGAGTACACAATGGGGGGTGAGATACTAACAACAACAAAAATGGAAAGGGACCTGGGGGTAGTCATGTCATAGATGACTTAAAGGTGGGCAGACAATGCGAGAGGGCAGTAAGCAGGGCTGGGAGGATACTGGGATGCATAGGGAGAGGCATCACCAGTAGAAAACAGGAAGTTGTTATCCCTCTGTACAGACAGCTGGTGAGACCCCATCTGGAGTACTGTGTGCAGTTCTGGAGACCCAGTCTCCGCAAAGACATAGACAAGATGGAAGCTGTCCAGAGGAGGGCAACTAAAATGGTGCAGGGTCTGCACAGGAAGACATATGAAGAGAGACTAAAGGAGCTTAATATGTATAGCCTCGAGGAAAGGAGGGAGAGGGAGGACATGATAGAAACTTTCAAGTACCTCAAGGGAATCAACAAAGTCCAAGAGGGTAGCATCTTTCAAAAAAAGAAGCGTGCAAGAACAAGGGGGCACAATTTGAAGATGGGGGGCAGCTCAGAGGTAATGTAAGGAAGTATTTTTTCACAGAGAGGGTTGTGGATGCATGGAACGGCCTTCCGGAGGAGGTTGTGGAGTCAAAAACAGTGGTTGAATTCAAGCATGCATGGGAAAGCCATAAGGCAATTCTAGGGGGTGGGGATAGAAAGAAGTAGGCTGCTGGTTAACTAGGATCTGCAGCTTATCCATTAGGTAGGGCATTGGGCAGACTGAGTGGGCCAAGTAGTCCTTATCTGCCGTCAAATTCTATGTTTCTATGTAATATCAGACGACATTGAATGTTACGGGTCTATGGACCGGGGCAGTGGTAGCCAGGGTCTCTCGCACTTGATGTGGAAAAAGCTTTTGATCTCATGGAATGGTCTGTCTTTCATGTTTGCAGTCTTGGCCAAGTACAAATTTGGACCCAATATTCGCTCTTCGATCCAGTGTATATACTCCTCATCTCTGGCTCAGGTACTGACAAATGATACCACATCAGCACCTTTTTGCCTTACAAGAGGCACTAGGCAAGGATGTCCCCTTTCCCCACTTCTATGCATCCTGACCATTGAGGCACTGGCTACCGCTGTCGGAGCCCATCCAGATATTTGGGGGCTTAGGAAGGGAGAAACAGAATATGTCATCTCCCTTTTTGCAGACAATGTTCTTTTGTTTCTAGGGCAGCCTGCTAAAGCCCTGGGGGCCCTGACTGCTCTCTTTGAAATCTATGGCCCACTCTCTGGGCATAAGATTAACGGGGGAAAGTGTGAATGGCTGCCCATGGGTGATAATAGGTCCCACATCAAGGTGAAGGGGATGGACATCGCACACTCTACGGAAATTAAATATCTAGGAATTAAACTACCCCGGGTCCTGAAGAAACTACAAGAACTGAACTACAGACCCCTTATTAACAAAATAAAAGATGACTGCAGAAGATGGCAATCACTTCCCTTAACTCTTTAAGGCCGTGTAAATTCAGTTAAAATGAATGTACTTCCCCAATGTCTACACCTGAGGGCCAAAGAGGGGGCAATCACATCACTAACAGGGCATGGCAGAAGGCCACACATCAGAAAAGCAATGCTGTGGCTCCCAGTGAATAAAGGAGGGCTAGGTCTACCACATATTAAACTGTACTACTTAGCAGCGCAGTTGGCACATGCACAGGACCTGGTCCCACAGGATGCCAAGCAGAGGGCTTGGGTATCATTGGAGGCCCCACCAGGTGGGGTCCCCTTGTATAGTCAAGTCCTCATACCAACAAATTTTAATGAGAAATGGAGTAAAACATAGAATCTTTTCACCCATTCCACCATCAAGGCGTGGACCCAGGCACATAGAATTATTAATCACAGACCAATACTATTCCCAGATACATCTCTGGGATCGGTTCTTGACCCTAAGAGTAAACTATCCAAACAATTCTATACAGTCTTGGCCTCCTGGAAATCAGAAAGGTCTTAAATGCATCTCTCAGCTCCACAGGGAGGACAAAACGACCCCTTTACAGACTTAAAAGGGGAATTTGGTCTCAGTACCACTCACTATTTTAGGTACCTGAGGATCAGCAATAGCATTAAGGTGATGATGGAATGTCCACATGCCTCCCTGCAAGTCAAAGATCACCAGTAGAGGAGAATTTTACATATCCTACAGGCTCTAGGGCGGTGAAACCATTAAGCACATGTTACAGACTGCTGGTGGGAACTTTGGTGGATCCATTTGTACAGGTGAGGGAAAGATGGGTGAAAGACCTACCTGAAGCCCTAATGGAGGGGGACTGGAGCGAAATATTTTAAAATGGTATGTCATGCTCTGTAAATAACAGGTTAAGAGCCATACACTACAACATCGTACACAGAAAAAACAGGTTACTCACCTGTAACAGTAGTTCTAGGAGTGGTATATGTTGTTCATCCACACTCTTTGGCATGTCCCTTTCCCCTTTAAATTTTGCCGGAAGTCTTCAAGCTGGCTCCTCCCACCCACCCGGGTGGTATATACCTCGGCTCCGCCCCATGACGCCAGATCTTAGCCCGCTGGAAGGAAGGTGATGCACCTATAGCTGGGGATGTTGGGAGGCTGAGTGTGGATGAACAACATATACCACTCCTAGAACTACTGTTACAGGTGAGTAACTTGTTTTTCTAGGAGCATGGATATGTTGTTCATCCACACTCTTTGGCAGACTCCTAGCAGTTCTCTGGGAGGAGGGAGGAGGGAGGCAAGGCACACACCCCCTACTTAGGGAACAGAGACTGGAGAACCAAGGCCCCAAAACCAGTATCCCGACATGACTCAAGGTTGATGTGGTAATGGGTAATGAAGGTGTTTGTTGACTTCCAGGTAGCAGCCAAACAGATTTCCTGGATAGGGATGTCCCTGGAAGCAGCTACTGATGCAGCAGTATGGCAGGTAGAATGAGCTCTTATCCCTCTGGGAGGCTCCTTGCCCATCAACTCATAGCACAGACCTATGCATGATGTAATCCATCTTGCAATGGTCCGTTTGGCTGCAGGTCTGCCAGAAGTGGCTTCAGCATAGGTGACAAACAGCTGGCGAACCTCTCCCTGAATTTCTGCCGTCCTCTCCTTGTAGTAGGAGAGAGCACGTTTAAGGTCCAGGGTATGGAGCCTGTACTCGGCGTCTGAGGTGTAGTTAGGGTAATATACTGGCAGAGTCAACACCTGGTTAAGGTGAAACTCTGACACCAACTCCGGAAGGAATTTCTGGTGGGGGAGCAGAGAACTTTGTCCCTGTGAAAGACCAGACAAGGGGAGTCCACCGAAACGCCTGGAGCTCCCCTGTCCTTCTGGTTGATGTGACAGCCACCAGGAAGGCAGTCTTCCACGACAAGTGTGAGAGCTCACACTTGTGCATGTGTTCGAATGGCTTGCCCATGAGCTTTGCCAAAACCAGCAGAAGATCCCATGGAGGTGGGGGTTCACACACTGGAGGGGATATGTGATCCTGGCCTTTGAAAAAGCGCCTGACCACTGTCTCCTGTGCCAATGTCGACTGACCGGCCTGCGCCCAGTAAGCAAAGATGGCTGCCAGATGCACCCTAAGGGTCGATGACTGAAGACCCCATTTGGAGAGAGACCAAAGGTAGTCTAAAATGTTAGCCACAGAGCAGGATAAGGGGTCCAGACTCTTACCCTGACACCAAATGGAAAACCTTTTCCATTTGAAGGCATAACATTTCTTGGTCGATTCCTTATGAGATGCCTCCAGCACAGTGTAGACATCCTTGGAAAGACCCAGAGCCTGGAACTCTAGCCACTCAGGTACCAGGCTGTGAGGTGCAGGGATTGAAGGTCTGGATGGAATACCTTCCCCTGGTTCAGGGATATCAGGTCCAGGCGTTTACAAAGCTGCTCCGGGGGCCTGCAGCTGTGGCTAAGGAGATCTGGGTACCAGAACTGGCGCAGCCAATCTGGGGCTACCATGATCATCTTCGCCTTGTCCCTCCTCACCTTGAGTAACACCTTGTGGATCAAGGGAAATGGAGGGAAGGCGTAGAGGAGGCCTGGGGTTCATGGCCTCGAAAAGGCATCCCCCTGCAGGGAGCCCTGCTGGGGGGGGGGCGGGCATGTTACAGCCTCAGCTTGGTGTTCTCCCTGGAAGCAAACAGGTCCACCAACAGTTTGCCCCAATGGGAGAACAGATTGTAAGCTACCTCTGGATGGAGAGACCACTCGTGGGATGTCTGGCCTATGCGGCTGAGAGCATCCGCCAGTTGGTTCGAGACTCCTGCCACATGGATGGCGAGGAGATCTGCCTCCAACCAGCTGACGAGGGTCCAGATCCGGAGCACCTGCTTGCATAGCAGACGGAAGTGTGTGCCACCCTGTTTGTTGAGGTAGTACATGGTCGTGATATTGTCCGTCTGGACTTGAACCACTTGACCCCGGAACTAGGGAGCGAAAGCTGACAGTGCTAGTCTGACTGCTCTGAGCTCCAGCAGGTTGATGTGGCAACGGGACTCCTTGGGGGTCCAGAACCCGTGGGCTCTGTTGTCCCCCATGTCGGCTCCCCAGCCCATGACAGAGGCATCGGTCGTGAGAACGACCGTCAGCTCAGGGTGGACAAACGGGGTCCCTTCCTGCAGATGACTTGGGACGGTCCACCATTGCAGAGCGTCCCACATCTTCTGGGTGACAGGGACCAGCTGGTCGAAAAGACATTGATGCTGAGACCAGTGAGCGGCCAGCTCCCACTGGAGGGGGCGCATGTGCAATCTGGCCCAACGGACCACTGAGGTGCACACCACCATGTAACCCAGAAGGCGCAGGAAGTCCAGGGCAGAGCGCAAGTGCCCAACCAGAAATGATTGGGCAAAGGAGGAAAGAACCTCCACCCTTGTTCGCCGGGAGCCAAGCTCAGGCTTGACGAGAGTCGAGCTCTGCCCCGATAAGGCCTATCACCTGAGAAGGCACGAGTTCCGACTTGGCCTCGTTGATCAGGAGGCCTAATTGGGAACAGGTTCGGAGGGCCAGGTCCCTGTACCTCTCCACCTCCTGCAGGGAGGAACCCGCCAGGAGCCAATCATCGAGGTAGGGGTATATGCGAACCCCCTTGACGCCGTAGATGGGCTGCCACCACTGCAATGCATTTGGTGAAGACCCGAGGGGCTGATGACAGGCCAAACGGCATGGCTCGGAACTCGTACAGGGTCCCTTCGACCCTGAAGTGGAGGAACCGCTGGTGGGACGGACGGATCGGGATGTGAAAGAACACGTCCTGTAGATCCAGAGAACAGAACCACATGTTTCGCTCCAGAGATGGTATGATCTGGTTCAGAGTTACCATCCGGAAGGTGCGAGACCTGAGATATTGATTCAGGTCGTGGAGATCTAGGAGGGGGAGCCAACCCCCTGCCTACTTGGGCACCAGGAAGTACCTGGACACAAAGCCTGGGTCTGTAGGAGGATCCGGCACTGGAGCTACCGCCTCCTTGCAGAGAAGCTGAGCAGTGTCGTCCCAAAGGGCCGACTGAGCGCCAGCTGAGATCCTTTCCTCCCGTGGGGCACGGGCTCGGCAAGGAAGGTACTGCTCGAACTCTAGAGGCAGTCCCTGACCGACCACTTCCAGGACCCACCTGTCCGAAGTGATACCAAACCAAGCGGGAAGAAAGTGGCGGAGCCGGCCCCCCACGGGAGGACCCAGAACTGGCGTGATGGGAGTAGGGGTGGCCACCCCTGACCCATCACTGTGCAGGCTTAGAGGAGGAGGCGGCTCCTGGATCGGCACCTCTGTCTCCTTTGTGGGGCTGTTGGGGACCCTGCTTGGGCCTAGAGTGCCAAGCTTGAGCCTGCTGTTGCTGCTGACCTCCCTGGAAGGGGGGCTGCCTAACCGCAGTGGAAGAGTGCTGAAAAGGCTTCTTCTTGCATTTCTGCTGGTTTTTGCCCGAAGAACCCTTAGCAGAAGTGGCATCCAAGATGGCATTAGATTGCTCAATGTGCTGGAGGTGACCTGCCACTCCTGGACCGAAAAGGTCGGTGCCAAGCTAGCTTGTGCTGAGTATCCACCGGAAAGGAGGATAATCTCAGTTAGGCCCTGCGGCGAGTGGCCACTGTGGCTGCTAGTGAATGGGCACAGGAATCTCCAATGTCCAGAGCCGTCTGGAGCTGCTGTTTTGCAACAGCATGGCCCTGATCATGGACTTGCTTGACTGTGGTCTGCATGTCCGCTGGGAGATGAGGGAGGACTTTATCTTGCGACCCCAAGAGGGCGCGAGAGAAGTTTGCCATGATCACTGCCGAGCTGGCCTGACGAAGGCCCAAGGATGAGGCTGCATATACCTACCGGGCAGAATGGTCCATATTTTTGTACTCCTTGTCCGGAGGGTGGTCAGTATCCGCTGAGCTACCCATGCGCCGAAACACTGAGGCAGTCACAAGGCTCTCGGCCAAGGGATGCTCAGTGAAGCCCACCCAGGACCCCATGGGTACAGTGTACTTGTGAGCCATGCGGGCAGACGGAGCCGGGCAAGAGGCAGGGCGCTGCCATAGCTCAAGAGCAGGGCCAACAGTGGCTTCGGCCACTGGGAAGGCCTCCGTTGGGGTATCCCCCCCTCTTTAGGATATCCGTGAGAGGATATTCCGCCTTCTTTTGGATAGGTTGCAATGACATACCAGTGGACTCAGAAATGAGTTGAAGGATGCCCTGGATGGAGGAAGGACCTTCCTCCAGGCCTGTCACTGACAACTCATCATCAGGGTGTGAGTGAAGACCAGTGGTATCCAAGTCCGAGGAGTCGGGATACAGGGGTCTCCCGCCTATGTCCCCTTCAATATGCCTAGGGTGATCAGGAACAACAGTGATGGACAGACGACGGGGCAAGCCCGTGTCTGTCCGATCCTCCTTCGAGGGGGCCCCTCCATGAGGCTGCTTAGGCAGTGGTTCCACCAAAATTGGTGCGGAGACCGGAACAGGCCGAGGAGGAATGCGGGCCGTTCCAACCGGAGGGAGAATCGGAGTCCTCAGTACCGGAGGAGTCGGTGCTGGCCGAAGAGGCTGGGGCCAAGTAATGGCCGGAGTAGCCGGCTTTTGACCAGTCAGAATTAGCTGTTGCCACATAAGGTCCTCATAACGTCAATGGAGCTTCCGTCTAAGTCTCTCCTCATCCGAGGAGGATGAGGAATGGCGGCGGCGCCTCTTCTGGGAGAGTTTATGACCCTTTTTCGTTTTTTCAACCGACGGGGTCCTACTCCTCGATCGAGACCAACGGTGTCGGCTCTGTCAATCGGGAGAAGCCGGATTCGGTGAAAACCGAGGTTCCGGCTCCTGTACCTCGATCGGGATGCCCGAAGGATGGGTCTCCTCATCAGGGAAAGAAAGGATGAGTGTCCTTTCCAAGGAGTCGTCGAGTGGGGTAGGCAACAACGGCTCGATCGGGTCGAAAGAAATCTCGGCCGGTTCTGCCGTATCCTCGGCCTCGGTGCCTTGGCCTGACGGAAGGACCGAGAAACCGGCGGCCGAAGAAGCGATCTCGACCGAGGCCAAGACCGCCTGGTCCTGTGGATCACACTGCTCTCGGTCCCAGGAACATCTTCTTCGGCCAGAAGAATATTTGGGGTCCTTGTTCCTTTTCTTAGGGCGGGAGGAGTGCGAGTCCGAGGGCGCCTCACCCTTGGTAGGGAGAGACTGGCACAGCTCCCGAAAGGACCCAGTAAAGGTGGGGCCCAGGTTAAGCAGCACGAAAAATCTTCGGCTGGCCAAAGCTTGGGCAGCTTCCTCTTTGAAAGCCGCCATCTGTTCAAGCCGCTCAGCAGATCCCACGGACGCGGAAACCGCCCACCTGGCCTCCTTCGATTTCACCGGTGGATTGCGAAGCTCCAGTCTCCCTAGCTGTAGGCATGCCTTGCGGTCATACAGGACGCTAGGATGGAAGGCCAGACAGATGGTGCAAGCAGTGGTGTCATGCACGGCACCCAAGCAATAAACTCACGAGAGGTGGGGATCGGTGCGAGACATTTTTTGTCCGCAAGGACACCGCCAAAAACCGGGGGACGACTTGTCCTCCATGTCCGATGTGCTCAGATCGGAATCATAAACTCTTCTGAGTTTTAAAGAAAACAAATGCGGCGAAAACCATTGATTAGACTCCAGGGCCTATGGTACTTAAAAAGTATCACGAGGGAACCTGTATCTTCCAGCGGAAAGGAAGATCTGGCGTCATGGGGCGGAGCTGAGGTATATACCACCTGGGTGGGTGGGAGGAGCCAGCTTGAAGACTTCCAGCAAGATTTAAAGGGGAAAGGGACATGTCAAAGAGTGTGGATGAACAACATATCCATGCTCCTAGAAGTACAGTTACGTAAGAACTTACCGTAACAGTAGATCTTCGAGAGAGGCTCTTGCAGTAGGTAATTACATATAGGACTGATGCCGGCAGGCATCAGGACCCCATAGAAAAATTTCTAGCTAGCAGTCTCTGACGGGGGAATGCCCTCACGTCAGGTGACCGACATTATGCGATGTCAGTATAAAGGGGAGGTCCCCCACGCCCGCCTTCCAGTTCTTTCCCGCCAAAGGCCAAAAGGCAAGATGAGAGAGAAGTGGATATTTCCCATCCTGGAAAAGGAGCTGAAAAGCTTAGGAGGATGGAGGGCGGGAGCCTCTCTCGAAGATCTACTGTTACGGTAAGTTCTTACCTAACTGTACTATCTTACTTCGAGAGGGCTCTTGCAGTTGGTAATTACATACAGGACTGAGTCCCAAGCAGTCTGGAACAAGCAGAAGCAAAGGGGAGGAGGAAAACTACCCAAAAGTAGACCCTCTGGCTGTGAAGGTCTTAGGAAAGAAGACCTTGCAAAACAGCCAACCCGAAGCCAGCTCTATGGCGAGAGGCAATGTCCAAACTGTAAAGTTTCATAAAGGTATGGACAGAAGTCCAAGTGGTGGCTGTACAGATGTCCGCCGCCGACACATTCTTGAAACAAGCAGCAGAGGCAGCGAACCCTCTGGTGGAGTGGCCTCTGACCTGACCCGGCATGTTCTTGTTGTACTTGTCATAACAGAAAGTGATACAATGAGCCAACCACTTAGATAGGCATTGCTTAGAAACAGCATTGCCTTCTCTTTTACGAGCAAAAGTGACAAAGAGTTGATCAGTCTTTCTGAGATCCTTCGTCCTGGTGGTGTAGTATCTCAGAATCCGGTGAACATCCAGAGTGTGCAAGAGGTACTCCCCTTGATTGGAGTGCTGCGTAAAGAACGCAGGCAACTCTATGGATTGATTCATCATAGATTCCGATACTACCCTGGGGAGAAACTTAGGGTTGGTACGCAGAGCCACACATCCCTTGTGAAAAATCAAATATGGGATTTTACACATCAGGGCCTGAAGCTCAGAAATCCTTCGAGCAGAAGTAGTGGCCATAAAGAAGAGAGTCTTCCACGAGAGGAACTTCAGATCTGCTGAGGCTGCCGGCTCGAAAGGAGGCACAGTAAGCTTCTCAAGGATAAAATTCAGATCCCAAGGAGGGGCAGAAACCCGAATGGGGGTCTCAAGTGGAGGACCCCTCTAAGGAAGGTCTTGGAGACCTCCAGTTGTGCAAAAGTCCTGTCCCCAAAAGGAACATGGTAAGCCGAGATGGCCACCATGTGAACCTTCAGAAAGGAATGACTGAGACCCAGATCAAAGAGATGTTACAAGTAATCCAAAAGCCACCCAAAATAGCAAGAGAAAGGTTAGAAATCTTTGGAAGCGGACCTAATAGAGAACCATTTCCATTTCATGGCATAGGTAGATCTAGTGGATGGCTTCCTGGCCTCCACCAGAATCTCAGCCACCAGCGGAGAAACCGTCAATCGGGCTTGAGCTACATCTGCAGGAGCCACCCGTGCAACTGAAGGGACTGGAGGCCTGAATGGACCAGGGTCCCCTGATCCTGGGTCAGCAAAGTTTGCGACAGAGGAAGAGGAAGAGGAAGCGGAGGTTCCTCTGAATACTGTTGCAGAAGAGAGAACCAAACTTGCCTGGGCCAGAAAGGAGCGATGAGAATCATGCGAGCTCCTTCCGAGCAGAGTTTCTGTAAGACCCTCGGAATCAAGGGGATCAGGTGTAAGGCATGGCCGAATCTTCCCTTCCAGTCTAGAGACAGAGCATCTCTCCAAAAAATGCCACGCCCTGGAGTGAGCGAGCAGAAGGCGGGAAGTTTTGTGTTGAGAGGAGACGCAAACAGGTCTACCTGAGGAATTCCCCAGCATAGAAAGATGTCGTCCGCTACCCCCGATCTAGTTCCCACTCGTGTGCGTGAGCAGACGACCGACTAAGGTGGTCAGCCAATGTGTTCTCGACCCCCGGGATGTGAATGGCCGTGAGATGAAGGTTGTGCTGCACTGCCCATTCCCAAACCCGCATCGCTTCCCTGCAGAGAGGGTAGGAACGAGTTCCTCCCTGTTTGTTGATGTACCAGACTACACACATGTTGTCCGTCTGAACAGCCAGATGCCCAGGAAGCAAATAAAGATGCAGCGCCTGAAGAGCATATAGCACGGCCTGAAGCTCGAGCACACTGATGTGGAGAGATTTTTCAAGCTGGGACCAGGAGCCCTGGGTCCTGTGGGGCCCGAGATGGGCTCCCCAACCTTCTCCCACGGCATCTGTGGTCAGCGTCTGGGAGAGGGGAGAAAAGCAGAAGGGAACTCTCCGGCAAAGGTTCTCTTGAACCGCCTACCATTGCAAGTCCCGAACCATAGGGTTGGAGACCGGGACTAGTTGATCTAGGTCGTCCACCAGCTGATTCCATTGAGACCGAAGTGTCCACTGAGAGATTCTCATGTGGAGCCGAGCACGAGGGACTGTCGGAATAGCATGAGCCTGAGGAGGCGAAGGACTCACCTGGCGCTGACTCCCCTGTGGCTGGACAACAGGTTGACCTGAACCTGAAGTGAGGCCGCCCTGTCCAGTGGCAGAAAGGCCATGCCAGAGGTCGTGTCCAGGATTGCCCCAATAAACTGGAGCCTCTGGGACGGGATGAGGAGGTACTTGGCCTGGTTGACAGTAACACCCAGGCAGGCAAAAACCTGCAGAGTATGGGAGAGGACGCGCAGGAGTTCCTCCCTGGATGAAGCCACCAGGAGCCAATCGTCCAGGTATGGGAAAACCTGCTCCCCCTGGGTAGGTAAGTAGGCCGCAACCACCGAAAAGCATTTGGTAAAAACTCGGGGTGCCGAGGAAAGACCAAATGGGAGGACCTTGAACTTGTAGTGTTCCCCCTGAACAGCAAAACGCAGGTATTTGCGGTGGGAAGGGAAAATAGGGATATGCAGGTAAGCATCCTGCATATCCAGAGCGCACAGCCACTGTCCCAGCTGAAGGAAGGGCAGAAGACTCTGCCGAGAGAGCATCCTGAACCTTTTGTACTCCATGAACAAGTTCAGGGAGCTGAGGTCGAGAATCGACCTCACATCTCCTGACTTCTTCAGGACCAGGAAGAAATGGGAGTAGTAGCCCATCCCCTGAAGATGTGGAGGTACAAGCTCTATCGCCTCTTTCAAAAGAAGAGAGGAGATTTCCTCCCGGACCAGAAGAAGATGCTCTGGGGAGTAAGATGACCTGGGGGGGATTTACGAGGAGGTTTCCGAAGAAACTCTATTAAGTGTCCTTCTGCGATCAGCTGGAGCACCCAAGTGTCTGTAGTTATCCTCTCCCAACCCGGTAGATGGAGGGAGAATCTCCCTCCTACCGGTTCCTCTGGAAGGCCCAGAGGCAGTGGAGGAGGAAAGGAGTCAGGAGGTATGAGGCAGCGTCACGGCTGAAGCTCCCGCTGCTTTTTTTGGGTGGGGGAGGGGCTTGGCAGTCGAAGGGGCCCGACGTTTGTTAGCCTGCTTTCCCTGAGGTTTCGCTTTTTGCCGAGGACGTCTGCGAAAGAGGCGACGCTGAGCCTGAGGGGGTTTGTACAAAGAGTCGACGGACTTAAGTGCAGTACCCTTCTCCTGCAGATCGGTGATGATGTCTTTGACATCGCCACCGAACAGCACTGAACCCCTGAAGGGCGCGTCCTGGATAGCGGGCTGCACCTCCGGGACCAAACCTGACACCCAGAGCCAGGCATGATGCCGCAAACCCATGGAGAAAGCCGAGCTCCGACCAGCAGCGTCCACAGCATCGTACGTGGAACGAAGCATGTGCCGACTGGCTGAACGCACAGACTGGACTAGATCCGCCACTTCCTGCTTCGTCTGAGACTCAGGAAGGGAGTCCAATTTAGCCTCCACCTCGCTAAGGATCACCTTCTGGTAATCCCCCATATGACCAACGTAATTCAGGGCCCTAATACCCAGAGTGGAAGAAGCGTAGACCTTCATCCCATACTGGTCCAGAAGGCAGGATTCCTTGTCGGGTGGTGACGAGCTCAAGTGCTTGGGGTTAGCTGTCCGGCCATGAGCGACGCCGATCACGACCGAATCAGCTCGAGGGTGCGAATTCAAAGAGTCAACATCTTCGGGAGCCTGATAAAGCCTATCCGACTTCCTAGAAAGGGGGCCAATTCCGACGATTGCTTCCAAATGGTGGAAACAAGATCGGCATGAGGCTCAATCCAGGGTGGCACCAGGGTCGGAGCGGTCTCGGGCAGATCCAAGTGCACAGCAAGTTTCTTACGCTGTGGATCTGGCTCCAAAGAATGCCACTGACGAAATTCATGGATTCTGTGCAGCAACTCCGTAAAAGAAGGATCCTCCAGAGGAGATTTCAGAGGAGTCCTTGGCCTGGGCTTGTTCGGAGAGCTGGGCTCGTCGTCTAAGTTAGAATGACCAACGGAGTCGTCCGAGGTCTCCGTGGAGGATGAAGAGGGTGAAGACTCCTCCTCCTCCTGACGAAGGGGAGGAACGGACCCCTTGGGAAGTCCTCGGGGAAGCGTGTCCTGCCCCTCTCTGGAACTGGAGGGCTCGCCTCTGGTATCCAGAAGTGGGAAGGGAGTCTCTCGTCTCCAATGTAGGGGGTCCGGAACTGGCGTCGGAAGACAGCTCTCTACCTCCCTGGTGAGCTGAGCCTTGGCCTCAGCCCACCAGGAAGCTAGAGCTTCCTTCAAATCCACCGGCGGCTGAGAGGGCGGTGGAGGAGGAGGGGAATACGGATACTGAGGGTATACGTAAGGGGTGTATCCGTATCCCGACAGCGGGTAACCCAGCATCAGGTACTGAGGAACCGTGTACTGCGGCATCAGATAGCCAGCGTCGGGCACTGGGGCGCTGGATACTGCGGACCCGGGTATGACGGCGTCGGATAGGACGGGGTCGAATACCCAGGGACCAGGGTGGGGGGTCTGCAGGAGCAGAAGGCCCCGGAAAAGGCCCAGTGGGTGGTCCCGGAACTGGAGGCCTGGTGGAGGAACGACATCCAGGAGTGGGATGTTGCCCGGAGTCAGCAATACTAGCGTTGGCGCTGGCGTCCAAGGGTCCGACGTCAGGTCGGCCAGCCCAGTGGGAGGGAGATCTGACGGGAGCATGCCTGCATCCTTGGCATCTCCCGGGGAGGGAGAATTAAAATCCCCGGGGTCTAGCTGAGAAGACGCTGGGTCCTCGGAAGGCAGCGAATGCTGCGGAGAGCCGTGGACGTCGGACTGAACGTCAGGGTCCGGCGTTGACTCCGACGCCATGCGACCGCTGGAGTGCC
Source organism: Neoceratodus forsteri (assembly GCA_016271365.2). Lineage (NCBI taxonomy): Eukaryota > Metazoa > Chordata > Ceratodontiformes > Ceratodontidae > Neoceratodus > Neoceratodus forsteri. Next base: position 352,347,696 of record JADMNL010000025.1, on the reverse strand, counting down.
CAACGTTTGCCTTACCAGCGGAATCCGGGCAGACATCGGAGGAGCCGTCATCCGACTTAGCGGAGCCAGCGCCCGAGAGAGGCCACGAAGGAGGAGCAGCCTGGTCAGGCGGTTCAGAGGCCATGCGCTGCCCCGAAGGGTCGAGCGACTTAGCGACCTTCTCTGGGTGGACATCAGAGGAGCCGACGTCCGGCTTACTGCAGCCACTCACACCAGAAGGCCAGCGGCGGGCACTTTAGGAGTGATGCCTTGACCCGGAGGCACCCAAACGGCCCGGATGCGAGCCAGACGGGTGGGTTGACGCCGGCTTGGAAGCCTCCAAGACGGCTGTCGTGGAGTGGTCCTTGAGCACGGTGACTCCAGCCGAAGTCGTGGTGGCCGAGGATGAGGAGTCCCGGTCCCGGTGCTTCTCCTTGTCTTTCTTTTTACGGTGACCCTAGAGCGAAGTTGAGACCTGACGAAGCTTTTTCAGCTCCTTTTCCATGGAGGTCATTTCTTTTTAAGGATGTGGGCCTCCAGGGACTGCTGCCTCCGTCTGCGGGTGGCGGCGCTGAACTTCAAGCAATGCTGGCACTTCTCCACGGGGTGATCCGGGCCTAGGCAGAAGAAGCACTGGGAGTGACTGTCCTTGTGCGGGAGTTGAACGCCGCACGAGTCGCACTTATTCTTGTGCTCAGAGGGTGTAGGGGACAACATATACCGCAGAGAAACTGATGAAAAATTTGAGAAATCGAAGAAAAACCAGTGGCAAAACTACCGACGACAGACTGACGGGCAGTTGAACTTAACCGTGAGGCGCTTACACCAGCCAACGGTGGGAAAGAACTGGAAGGCGGGTGTGGGGGACCACCCCTTTATACTGACATAGCATGACGTCGGTCAACTGACGTGGGGGCAGTCCCCCGCCAGAGACTGCTAGCTAGACATTTTTATGTGGGGTCCTGACGCCTGCCGGCATCAGTCCTATATGTAATCACCTACTGCAAGAGTCCTCTTGAAGTAAGATCTTACTTTACCTCAGTTCTGGCTCATAAATTAGACCTTATAAAATGGCAAGAAAAAACTAGAAATCTCATTGACCAAGAGAGATCAGCTGACCGTACATTAAGTCTCTACATACGCACAGTCATCCTGGTCCTAAACCACATCACACAATGAGCAAATCAATCCTCCTACAACCAGAACTATCTTTCATCAATCTCTCTACAGCGACAACTGATCTTCCATCACAAACATGGCTGCTACCTTTACACTACAGAAACCTTCAACTGGGCCCTAAAAATAAAACTACCTTAAATATAAAATAAAACAAATTAATTAAATGTTATTTACAAATCATCACACTCTCCTTACACACATAAACAAATTAGAAACATTAAATATTGTTTATAGTTTTTATTACAACTGTTTCTTTGCTAACAGTGAAAAACCCCCCTTCTATCTTTACCTGCTCATCAGGGAAATCTCTTCTGCTTGCCCTGACAGTTACAAAATTGAATCTCTGGTTCTAAAACAGGCCTTTGTTGTGTGTACAGTATGTTAGTAGAGGAACATTCTGCTAGCAGAACTGAGCAGAATTTTGAATCCCAGTATTCCATGATAAACATTCCATTTCTTGAATGTGGAGCAACACAGAGAAACAAACAGAATGAAGAAAGCAAGCAATAATACTATACAAACAAAAAGAAATGGAGGTAAATGACTCACCCTGCTATTTAGCTTTTGGGACACAGCGTGCAGTTCATGATGCTGTCAGTGAGTGTGGTAGTTCTAAACCACACTCATGCTTGCAGCATCGACGAACTGAGAAGCCTCTGTTATGGTTTCTTTTAGTTTTGTCTACAGAGTGAGGAGAATGAAATAAAGTAAAGGGGCTAGGTGTCATACTTAGAATGAGGAAAACAGCATTTGTGAATTGTGACTGGCAGGGGAATATGAAGTTTAAGTGGGCAGGGAGACACACACTGTATAATACTACTTTAATCTAGTACGATTAGGCGGAAGGACTATTTTATGTTAAAAGTACAGATTCACTTACATTTTTACTTATTTAAAAATGTGTCTCAAGTAAAAAAACTGCTTCTAAAAATAAAGGGCCATTTTATAACCTCAACCCAACCTGTCTACAGCTCCGTAGAGCGTTTTCACAATTACAGTGTGATGAGCTTGCTCGGTTCTTTGCTGATAAGGTGGCTGACATTAGGTCAGAGATCTGTTTGACACGTTCTATGCGGGTTGCTAGTAGCCAGGATCTGGTCATCGCCCCTTCGTTTTTCTGGAGTACCTTCGACCGCCCGGAAATCGTAGCTGTTATGCGGATTGTCCACGGGCTGCATCCTACCTGCTGTAGTTTAGCTCCAGGCCCTACTTCCCTAATTTTGGGGTATGGGGAGTCCATTCTACTGGTTCTAGCACAGATAGTCTGGTGTTCCCTTGACTCGGGTGAATATCCCTGTCCCTTGAAAGGGGAAGTGGTGACACCCTTGTTGAAGAAAGCATCCTTGGACCCAGACTGTCTTGCTAACTACAGACCTATCTCGAACCTTCCCTTTGTAGGGAAGGTGATCGAGAAGGTAGTGGCGGCCCAGTTGGAGAACCATTTGACCATCCATAGCATGTACGAACCTCTCCAATCAGGTTTTCGAAAGAGGCACAGTACCGAGACTGCTCTGGTTCGGGTGCTCAATGATCTCCTGATGGCGAGAGACCAGAGAAAACGGTCCATTTTGGTACTATTAGATCTGTCATCAGCATTTGATACCGTTGACCATGGGGTCCTACTTGAGCGCCTGAGATGTATTTGTGGGCTCTCTGGGATTGTTCTCAGATGGTTCACTTCACACCTCACTGGAAGAACTCAGAGGGTGGTGTCAGGGTTTTTTTCCTCTGATCCCATCTCTCTATTTTGTGGGGTTCCTCAGGGCTCTATATTGTCCCCCATGTTGTTTGCGGTGTACATGCTTCCCCTCGGAGACACTGTGAGACGGTATGGGCTGAGGTTTCATTGTTATGCAAATGATACCCAGCTATACCTGTCCTTTGCACCCGACCAGGAAGGAGCTATCTCGGTATTTAACAGCTGCCTAAATGAAATCCAGGACTGGATGAGGTCCAGCTGGCTGAAGTTGAACTCTGGAAAGACAGAGGTGTTGGTATTGGATCCGGATCGTCGGATGGGGGACCTGTGGCCGGCACCCCATCTGGATTGTTTTTTTGAGGATGTCGAGCTACGGGTCTCTGAACGGGTGCGAGATAGAAACATAGAAACATCGACTTTGATGGCAGATAAGGACCGCTAGGCCCATCTAGTCTGCCCATTTCCCTACCTACAGGATAGGCCGCAGATCCTAGTTAACCAACAGCCTATTTCTTCCTACCCCCCACAAGAATTGCCTTATGTCTGTCCCATGCATTCTTGAATTCTCCCACAGTTTTAGACCCCACAACCTCCTCAGGAAGGCTGTTCCATGCATCCACTACCCTCTCTGTGAAATAATACTTCCTCACATTGCCCCTGAACCGCCCTCCTTCTATCTTTAAATTGTTCCCCTTGTTCTTGCAAGTCTCTTTTTCTGAAAGATGCTACTCACTTGGACTTTGTTGATTCCACTGAGGTACTTAAAAGTTTCTATCATGTCCCCCCTCTCCCTTCTTTCCTCAAGGGTATACATATTAAGCTCCTTTAGTCTCTCCTCATACGGCTTCTCTTGCAGACCCTGCACCATTTTAGTTGCCCTCCTCTGGACTGCCTCTATCTGTCTATGTCCTTGCGGAGATGGGGTCTCCAGAACTGGACACAGTACTCCAGATGGGGTCTCACCAACTGTCTGTACAGAGGGATAACAACTTCCTGTTTTCTGCTGGTGATGCCTCTCCCTATACATCCCAGTATACCCCCAGCCCTCCCTACTGCCTTCTCACATTGCTTGCTAACCTTAAGGTCATCTGATATGATTACCCCCAGGTCCCTTTCCTTTTTTGTTGTTGTTACTACCTCCCCACCCATTGTGTATTCTTCCCCTGGGTTCTTGTTTCCCAGGTGCATTATTTTGCACTTCTTTGCATTGAATCCTAGCTGTCATACTTCTGACCATTCCTCCAACCTTGCCAGATCTAGGGGTGATATTAGATGCGGGGCTGACTCTTTGGTCCCAGGTGTCAGCGGTGGTAGAGTCATCTTTCTACCATCTAAGAAACATCGCCAGGATCAAGCACTTCGTTCCGTCCAGTGATCTGCCAACTTTGATCCATGCTTTTGTGACCTCATGCCTGGACTACTGCAACTCGCTTTACCTTGGGCTTCCGGGGATTGATATCTGCGGCTTGCAGCTGGTGCAGAATTCCGCAGCCCGAGTGATGAGGGGTACCCCTAGATCTTCCCATATTACACCGGTGCTGCGGGAACTGCACTTGCTGCCAGTTCAGTGGCAGATCACTTTCAAAGTCGGATTACTGACTTTTAAAGCCCTGCACGATCTGGGACCTGATTACATGAAAGAACTCCTGACCCCTTATCGGCCTGTGAGATCGCTCCGCTCAGCCAACGAGGGGTTGCTAGAGATTCCAAGGGTGATGTTAAAATCTGCTGGGCCCGGGCTTTTATGTTTGCGGCACCTTCCCTTTGGAATTCTCTACCCCGTCGGATTAGGGAGTGTACGACCGTGGGGAGTTTTAAACAAGCTCTTGAATCCTTTTTGTGGGAAAAGGCATATGGTTTTACTGTTCATTAATTTGCCTTTGTGTGTTTTTATAATATTGCTTTTGTAGTTCTGTTTCTGTACTCTTGTATTTTTATCTTATTTTATTGGAATGTGCCTTGACACTTGAAAGGCACAATATAAATAAAAATATTATTATTATTATTATTATTAATAAGACACTCCGGGGTTGTGCATTACGGTGTGATAACCGCACTGCCAGAGACGACCAGCACTCGGCCTTCGGCCTCGTGCCTAACTACGCCCCTAGGAGTGTGGTTATAACACCGTAATGCACACCCCGTCGTGTCTTATTACTTACCTAACTCCTCAGATGTATGCTCAAAATACAAGGGAGCACCGGGTACTTTTTTTCATCTGGTCTGGTCCTGCTACAGGATCCATTCCTTTTAGAAAGAGATACTGGCCATAACGTCCAGGGTACTGGGTAACACCATATTAGCTGACCCTATAGATATACTACTAGGATTACCGGGGGGGGAAGAGTAAACAAGAATGTAGAGAACCACCCACCGACTAAGCATAGTAGTGGGAAAACAAGTCATAGTTCAAAACTGGATTTCTGAGCAAGCACCCACAATCTCGCATTGGGCACGTTCACTAGCGCAAAGTATGAAACTGGAGCACGCCCAATACATGGCCATGAACCAAATTACAAAGTATTAAGAAATCTGGGAACCACTGGAAGTGGCTCTGGGGCAGCACTGGTTTCCCTTATTCTAAAATGTTAAATGTAGTGACGACCTAACCACAGTATTATACACCAAAGCCAGCATAGTTGAGTCAGGCTTGCTTGGACTAAACCCTCCGGATACTCTCTAGGTGGACAGATAAATCAGACTATTAGTGTGCCCTCTGGGATCAGCCTAGAGGTAGAGAATATTTGTAAGAAGTAAATTACCTCGACAACGTCTTTTTATTTGTCCATTAATCCTCCACTGTATATTAAGTACATGTAGAACTTATCTTCAAATGTTGATGGAAATGTGAATATTTTTTTTAGTTGCATACTCTGATTTGTAAAGCTGACTTTTTTAAATAAAGTTTACAAAAAAATTACAAACAGATTGGTATTTGGGGGGGGGGGGTTGGTCTTAGAGGACCATATAATGTAGGTAGGAGAGTGGTCACTGATGGAATCTGACAAGGTCCCTGCCTGGAGTACCCTATCTTCCCTGTTTGTGGCAACCCAATCTAACAGGGAGTGATTTTGCGTATGGGTGGCTGTTGTGTCTGGAAGAGATATAGAGACGGTTTGCACCAGGTTGTGTTGTTTTAGCAGGTTGGCACAGTCGGGTTCTAGGATGCTTAACCAATTAAGGTTGAAGTCACCCAGGGGAATGGTGTCCCTGGACAGTGAGAGGTTGCCCAGTCCAGTCAAGAGGTTCATTAAGCCAGGTGTACCCCTGCTGAGGGATTGTAGCAGCATCCTAGAAAAAGTTTCTTCACTGAGCCCAGGGTCAGCTGAGCTCGGTGATGAGCCACTCACTGGGGGAATCAGGGTCACACCTGAGGACAGAGGAGGCAAAGAGAGGTTTCTTGAGGTACAATGACGAAAAGAAGTTGCACTGATTCTGAGGTTGCTTGTGTGTGCTCCCACCCTAGCAGGGAGGCATTTAATTGTTAGAACCACTATGTGGTGCTGTTGCCGAAAAGGGATGCCCTGTCAAAGATTGTCCCTTTCTTTCGAGCATTGTAGAGCCAGTAACAGAGTTCTTGTAACTGGCACAAGCTTTGAAATAGGATCCCTTCTCTGAGACCAATGTGATCTAAGGTGATACTGAATATCCCTCATCTGAAATCTGGAGCCTGACACTACTGCAGTAGTTGAGGCCATATGTCCTAGCAATGCCAGAAACTGTCTTGCAGTTGTAGGTTGACCCAAGGTAAAGGAATTTGCTAAAGTCAGTAGATCTGATACCCTCTCCTGTGGGAGAAAAGCTTTTCCCTGAACAGTATCCAGTTCTGCACCAATGAACTCCAGTGACCGAACTGGTTCCATATGAGACTTTTGCACATTGATTAGGAACCCCAGTGACTCCAGGGTACTTTCAGTCACCGTGATGGAATCCTTTACCTGCTGGAATGAATTCCCTATGACTAGCCAGTCATCCAGGCAAGGAAACACAATGATCCCCTGTCTTCTTAGGTAAGCTGCCACCACTGATAGGCACTTTGTGAATACCTGTGGGGCAGAGGTGAGCATGAAGGGAAGTGCCAAGAACTGGTAATGACCTGAGAGAAGGGTGAACCTAAGGTACTATCTGTGGCAAGGTCTGACTGGAATGGGAACGTAAGTGTATTTCAGATCCAGAGATGCCAGCCAGTTTCCGTCCCTTAAAGAATGATAACTGTTGCCAGTTTTACCATTTTGAACCTGGGCTTTGCCAGGTGTTTGTTTAGGTATCTGAGATCCAGGACTGGTCGCCAATGTCAGTTTTTCTTTTTGGTCAGAAAGTATCTTGAGTACAAGCCCCTTCCTCTTTGAGTAACACAGACTGGCTGTATTGCCCTGGCTTGCAGGAGCTTTCTTCACCTCTAACTCCAGAAGAATGGTCTCTGCAGGAGTTGAGGGCCAGAAAACCCTGCGGCCTTGGAGTTTTGGAAAATGCTTGAGCTGTAGACAGAGACCCTGACTCACTACATTCCCGCTCCCTCTCCCTCTCTCTCTCTCTCTCTCTCCCCCTCTCCCTCCTGTATGTGATTCTGTACTCCTCCAACTTTTTCATGTACGCCTCAGCTGTGTCACCACAAAGGGCACTGTTTTCACAAGGGAAATCCACAGCCTTTAACTGAGTATCTGGTGTAAGACTGATTGACTTGAGCCAAGCAAACCGTCTTAACGAAACTGAAAAGGCCAACAATCTGGATGCAGTATCACTGGCATCTACAGCTGTGTGAAACTGGTGCTTTGTGGCATCCAAAGTCGTTCTGGCAATATCTGCCATATCGTGTGCCACATTATCTGGAATTTTATCAGTTAAAACCAGCATAGCATTCCATAGGGCTTCCTGGTACTGTGCAGCATAAGCCATGTAAGCTGCCTGTCAGAGACGGGAAGAGCCTAAATAACCTTTCTTCCCCATAGTGTCAATTTTCCTGGAAATCTTTGTCTGGAGGATGAAATGCCTTCTGCTTTATCACAGGCTGCAGCCTGTATCACACCTTCATGGTCTGGATGGGTGTACAAATAATCCGCACAAGCCCTATCCAGCTGGTACTTCTCCACCTTTTTATCCACTCCAGGGACAGAGGAAGAAGTCTGCATGATTTTAAAAGTAGCCTTTTTTGGGGGGGGTGGCCAGCAGCCGAGTGGAGAGCAGCTCTCTCTAACAGCTCCACACCACGGGTTTTGAATTGCGTTGAAAAAAAACGTTAAAAAGTGCCAATAATTATTTTAAAGTATTATAAGAGGATTTAATAGCTAATGTGGATCATGTACATACTAAAAAAGCTTCTGCTAGCACAATGGGGTGCAATAAAACAACGACTGGAGGTAAAGGGGCCAGGCCAAAAGAAACTCGTGCAGGCCCCGAGAAGGAGAAGGAGTTTTCAGATGCCAACTTGACTCAGCCCTCAAATGCTGCGCTGTTGAAAGCCATCCAGGCCTTAGAGAAAAAGATGGATGAATTTACATCATGGACGATTGTAGTGGAAACAAAGACACAAATGGTAGATGGCACAGCTCAGGGGGCCACTAACAAAGCTGATAAAGTGATTTGTGGTAACAGCAGGCATTGTGAAGGAGAATGTCCTTCTTCGTTGATGACTGGAAATTCTTGAGAATGGGGCATGAACGTCCCACATTAGAACATTAGGCTTGCCAGAAGAGTCGGAAGGAGAAGATTTGGGGAGTTTTGTTGAAACGTGGCTGCACGAACTTCTGCAATTGGACTCACCGCTCACGATCATGCGAGCCTACTGGGTGAATACCAGAGGAGCCTTGCTACACATGGATTCAGCGCACCCACAGAACAAAGCCGTCTTAGCGGTTCTTGGCTCAGTAAAGGACAGAGAGACTATGTTCTTTGGGAAGCCAGGAGACGAGGCACCTCGCTGTGGCAGGGAAAGCCAATACATAACTTTCCTGATCTTAGTTTCTCCGCTCACCAGCGCTGCAAGGCATTCCACGGGGTCCATGAAAAGTTACGGCAATTGGGGGTCCGTCATGTCCTTTTTGATGCCTGCTAGCCTGAAAATAACATATGGGGCAAAAACATATAACTTTGGAGACCCGGTGGACGCAGCAAAGCTACTAACCAAAATAGAGACCAACTATGGAGCACGGGGAACTGACTCGGAGTCTGAAGATGAAAAATACCACATGAACTTTGTCTTTTAGGCAAGACACGGTCTAGCAAGATGAAAACTGGACTTTAGAGACCAGGTAGACTTTGTCTAACGTAGAAAAAAGAACATTTTATTGTTAAATTTCAATTGGTTCATTAGATATTTTGAAGTTAGTCACCTGTTTATTAATAAAGACTAACCAGTCTCTTAACTTGCAAATTATGCTTATAGTTTGTGATGCAGTTAGGGTTTTCATTGCAGGTTTTCTTTTCACAGGACTGACTTTATCTGGGGTCTGTATGCTTTAAAGGCTCTTGTGTTAAGGTCATAGATAATGTTTTATTTCATAGAACATAATTTTTGGATGTTTGGCATTTTTTGTTTATGTACAATGGTACTTACTGGCCTAATTAGGTCATGGGAAGGGATGGGGGTGAAACTGTTGGAGGGGGTCCTTTATTTCTGGCTACTTATGATATAGGATAAGGGGGATGTTTTTCACCTATTAAACGGGTAGCTTATGCTAAAGGGAAAATGGGTCTGATCTGTAATGTACTCCCTCCTCATGGCTGCAGATGGTCCTAAGAATATTACCTATCTTTCATGTTAAATTTAAAGGTAACCTCCCATTGAAGTAACAACTTAGGCGTGTTAATGATACTGAATGTTTTACTATCCATATGTACTGAATCTGTGCACTGTCCTACGGGCTATGCTTGTATCTATTGCATTTTTAAAATCAATAAATATAAGTTTAAAAAAAAAAGGCCTTTTTGAGGGAATTATGGTTAGGGAGAACCACCTTTTTTTGTGGGAGCCAACCCCATCATCTCCAAAAAATCTGCCTCCTCCTCATCTGTGGAGTCCTGTGAGATAAGGCCTAAGGTGTCAGCCACTGTGCTACACAAGAAAAATTGGATGAAAAATCATCATGCCCACGAGGAGGGGAACCAAGCTCCTGGTCCAGGGATATCTCTGGTTCAATGGGTTCCCCTAGATCCGGATCCTCCTCAATGTATAACTCCTAACCTTGGGCACTGGGAACCAGCGGTGGGATTTGAACCGGTGAACCCAATATGGAACCTGCAGTCTGTAGACCCTGGATGACTTGCAGGGCTCTGCAGAGGGTATTTTGTCTTTGTCTTTTGGGAGCTCCTTTGCTTTTTCAGCAGGAGGCACAATATATTTTTTTTATATTTCTTTTTGGCAGGCACAGATTCAGTAGCCTGCTCTGTTGTTCTTGTGTGCTTAGCATGTTCAGACCCCTTTTCAGGAATTTTGGGGTCTGAGGAGTCTTTAGAGGGTCTCTCCTTTGTTTTGGAGTAAGATGAAGAAGGACCCTCGCTCTTCAGTCTGCTGTGGTGACACTGAGGTGGGAGCAAAAGCCATTTCCTCAAATCTTTTGGCTCTCTTTTTAATGATTTTTGAACAGAAGTACTGCACAATTCACATGGAAAATACCGAATGGGACCCAAGCACTCTATGCACAAACTGTGGCGAAGTTGCTGTGCAGCTCTTGGGGGCCAGTCTTTCTCTTTGAACGGAAAAATTGAATCTGATAGTTAGATGGAACACAGTCCACCTAAAGGCACCAGTTTGAATGATGCATTCCAAATTCTCTAATTTGCATACGTTCTAACTCAGAGTTCCGGGGGCAGTCAGAGATTCTGGGCTGACTGCTAATTGTCTAATGCTACTAGGAGATTCCTGGGGTTTGGAGAGGTCACTGATCACAAATGAAGGTAAATTACATATCACATAAACACACATCATATGTGCAGTTTATACAATAAACATTAGTGTTTTGTGACAAAAGTAAATGTACTGATTCCTCGTGCTGGAAGTAGCCCATGGGTGTAAGGAAGGCAAGGCGCAGATGGCTGAACTTAAGATCAGTGTATGAGGCACACTAGTAGCTAGTCAAATTTAATGACTTACCCCACTGTGAAGATAAACATTTATTTAGCTACTAAGGGTTCTGTGTGATTGACAGTGTTTTTACTTTATTGAAAAAAAAAACCCACTAAGTATATTGTACAAATCTAGTTCTTTTCCTTCCAGTATATCATCAGCATGTTACTAATTGTTACACGAGGAGCCCTGCTGCCTGATTGGTAGCATATTGCTGATCAAGTAGCGGGAGGTTGGCTCTTCTTAGTTACTAGTAATGTCACACCCAAGTGAGGTCACAATGCTGACGATGTACAGGGAAAAACAGAACTATCTCAGCCTCCAGGTAGAGTGTTGTTCCACACATCACACCTCGTACTGCCGGGTGGAAAATCTTCTAATTAGCAAAGCAGAAAAGTAAAAAATACTCTGAATATATTTATTTAGGTTTTGGGTAACTGGGTAGGGTTCACTAGGCAAATATGTGCCTATTTTCAGGCACGACCCAGGAGGTTACAACAGCAATGGTGATACAATGAGAACAGTTTCAAGGCAGATTAAGACATAAAGTCATACAAAGTAGTAGTTGGTTACATGTACAGATACAGAGAGAGTGCTAAGAGACATTTAGGTACAAGTATAAGAAGTGACAGCTGACTGCATCTTAAAGTTACTATTAATTCCATGCAATACACTCACTCTTTAAGTAAGCTTCTTACGGTTGCATCGGTAATGAACCCCAACCCCGCCCTCCGCGGAGCTAGCGCCTGTGACTCTTTTGACATTTTTGAGCATCTCCTTCTCCCTCAGAAACCCCTCTCCTTCAGGCCCCTCAATGCCCCTGATGCCCACTGTATTTACCTCCTGCTATCCAAACGTCTGTCTTCATACTCCCCTAGGTGGCACGTGGGCTCAGAGGTCCCACTCTGCTCTCACCAGATGAGGTATGCTCTGAAACATGTAGCTGTTGCTGGAACCATGGCGGGAGACAGTACACTGAGGGGTTTGGTGGCTTGGGAGGACCCAAAAAGCCTTCATTTGATGTGCCACAATGGGGCTGATTTTTCCATGTTCTCCTTGCACCCTGCCATCTAGAACACGCACCACATCAATGTCCAATGGAAGGGCCCACCAGCTCATGGTCACTCATGCTGGCAACTGCCCCATGCAACCACCAGGTACATTAGTCTGATGGTTACGGTTTAAAAAGATCCACGATGGCCAGCCTAGTTGCATGGCATCAGTGCGCCACACTGCCAGCTAGGAGGCTGAGGCTCGCATGAGGGACATGGTTACCCACACTGGGAGTGGCTGCAGGTCAAGCACATCATGGGGGTGGAGCCACTTGACTCCTTGGGAGAGAGGGCCTGGAACAACTTGTATTCATGCTTCCCAGTGAATATTACTGGCATCAGTTGTGACTGCAGTTACTAAGCCATGGCAACCACGATAGCTGAGGTGAAGGAACTATCCATAACTTGTTTTTCTTACAGTGACACAAAATTAACTCTTTAAAGGAGGATGCCTTTAACCCAAAAGCCTGTGTTTTCTGTAGGAGTCGTTTTTTCCAATACTGAATCACATTCTGTTGTTCTTTCCGCTTCACTGATCTTTCAATAAATTCAGAAGGTGTTTCTGATTTATACACCTCAGTAAAGACCATTTTTAATTCCAATTATATAGTTTTTTTCAGTTAAGCTCTTAAAACTTTTGTCAAAAGCATTCCTTAAAGGGACACTGTAAGGTTTTTAAGGTTTCTACGACTCCCCTATTGTTTAGGTCTATCAATAGTACTCTGAAAGCAATTTCTTACCCGAGTTTCCAGTTGTACTTGTTGCACATAAAAGCACTCATTTTTAGAAAAAAATCATTTTCTGTTGTCCCAACCCATTCTGTGCCACGTACTTCTCCCCATGCGTCTACGATAGAGATACGTGTGGAATGCTGCTGGACTCATTTATCAACAAGTCTGGTGATTTTTGTGGCAAATGAACAAAACAGATGGCAGTATCAGTATATGTGAGTGGATTTCTGCACTACCTGTAATTTGGCAAACCGAGGGTTATTTCATAAAGATATCACTGCTTGGAAAGTAAAAGCGGGACTCAGCACATGCACACCCACGCCAGTGCTAGTGTGCTATACCTGGTTAAACAACTTAAACTGTTCAAGCTATTTCTTTCTGAAATACTTCTCTGTTTGCCAAATTACACGTATTGCAGAAATCAGCACAAATCTACTGATAGTGCAGTGGTTTAGGGCTCTGAGCTACGAACCTCGAGACCTGGGATTGAATCCCACAGCCCCCACATCCATACCGTGTGACCCTGAGCAAGTCACAACTTCCTTGTGCTTCCAGGTCACACCTGGAAACAAGCTTCGGCTTAGGGTGCCTTTCCTGGTTAAACAATTTCCCCTTTCCTTTCCTTTTCCCTACTGATACTGCCAGCTATTTTGTCCAATTGCCACAAAAATCACCAAAGTCGTTCATGGATGAGATAAGCAGCATTCCACATGTATCACTATCGGGGACACACGGGGAGGAGTGCACAGCACAAACCGGGTTGGGACAACTGAAAAAACAGGTTACTTACCTGTAACAGTAGTTCTAGGAGTGGTATATACAGTATTGTTCATCCACAATCTTTGGCATGTCCCCTTCCATTTTAAGATCAGCCGGAAGTCTTCAAGCTGGCTCCTCCCACCCACTCACCAGGGTGGTTTATACCTCGACTCCGGCCCATGATGCCAGATCTTAGCCCGCTGGAAGCCAGGTGTTGTGCATCCGCAGCCGGGGAGGTCGGGTGGGTCCGTGTGGATGAACAACATATACCATTCCTAGAACTACTGTTACAGGTGAGTAACCTGTTTTTCTAGGATCGTGGATATGTTGTTCATCCACACTCTTTGGCAGACTCCTAGCAGTTCTCCGGGAGGAGGGAGGCAAGGCGCACACCCCCTACTTAGGGAACAGAGATTGGAGAACCAAGGCCCCAAAACTAGCATCCCGGTGTGACTCCAGGTCGATGTGGTAATGGGTAATGAAGGTGTTTGCTGACTTCCAGGTAGCAGCCCAACAGATTTCCTGGATAGGGATGTCCCTGGAGGCAGCCACTGATGCAGCAGTATGGCGGTAGAATGAGCTCTTATCCCTCTGGGAGGCTCCATGCCCGTCAACTCATAGCACACACCTATACATGATGTGATCCATCATGCAGTAGTCTGTTTTTGCTGCAGGCTTGCCAGAAGCGGCTTCAGTGTAGGTGACAAACAGCTGGTGAACCTCTCCCCGAATTTTTGCCTTCCTCTCCTTGTAATAGGAGAGAGTAAGTCTCAGGTCCAAAGTATGGAGCCTGCACTCAGCCTCTGAGGTATAGCTGGGGGAATAAACTGGCAGAGTTAACACCTGGTTAAGGTGGAACTCTGACACCACCTTTGGAAGGAATTTCAGGTAGGGGCGTAGGACAACCTTGTCCCTGTGAAAGACCACATAAGGGGAGTCCACCAAAAGCGCCTGGAGCTCCCCTGTCCTTCTGGCAGACATGACAGCCACCAGGAAGGCCATCTTCCACAGGTGTGACCACCCACACCTGTGCATTGGTTTGAATGGCTTGCCCATGAACTTTGCCAGTACCAGCAGAAGATCCCAAAGAGGTGGAGGTTCACACACAAGAGGAGATATGTGATCCAGGCCTTTGAAAAAGCACCCGACCACTGTTTCCTGCACCAACGTCGGCTGACCGGCCCGCGCCTGGTAAGCAGAGCTGGCTGCCAGGTGCACTCTAAGGGTTGAGGACCGTAGACCCCCTTTGGAGAGAGACCAAAGGTAGTCAAGGATGTTAGCCACTGAACAGGGCAAAGGGTCCAGGCCCTTGCCCTGACACCAAATGGAAAACCTTTTCCATTTGAAGGCGTAACATTTCCTGGACGATTCCTTTCTGGATGCCTCCACCAAGGTGTAGACATCTTCGGAAAGACCCAAAGCCTGGAACTCTAACCGCTCAGGTACCAGGCTGTGAGGTGCAGGGATTGAAGGTCTAGATGGAATACCTTCCCTTGATTGAGTGAGATCAGGCCCAGGCATGCTGGAAGCCACTCTGGGGGCCTGCAGATGAGGCTGAGGAGATCTGGGTACCAGAACTGGTGCGGCCAGTCTGGGGCCACCAGGATCACCTTCGTCTTGTCCCTCCTCACCTTGAGGAGCACCTTGTGGATCAAGGGAAATGGAGGGAAGGTTTAGAGGAGACCTGGGGTCCATGGCCTTGAGAAGGCATCCCCTGCAGCGAGCCCTGCTGGGCGGGGGGTGGGCATGGAACAGCCTCAGCTTGGTGTTGTCCCTGGGCGCAAACAGGTCCACCATCAGTTTGCCCCAGTGGGAGAACAGGCTGTAAAGCTACCTCTGGGTGGACAGACCACTTGCGGGATGTCTGGCCTAAGCGGCTGAGAGCATCTGCCAGATGGATTGAGGCTCCTGTCACATGGATGGCTAGGAGAGCTGCCTCCAATTGGCTCACGAGGATTCAGATGCGGAGCGCCTCCCTGCACAGCAGACGGGAGAGTGCTTGCCGCCCTGTTTGTTGAGGTAGTACATCGTCGTAGTATTGTCCGTCAGGACTTGAACCAGTTGACCCCGGAGCTGAGGAGCGAAAGTGGACAGTGCCAGTCTGACTGCTCTGAGCGCCAACAGGTTGATGTGGCATCAGGACTCCTCGGGGGTCCAGAGCCCATGGGCCCTTTTGTCCCTCATGTGGGCTCCCCAGCCCATGCGAGAGGCACTGATCATGAGGACAACCGTCGGCTCGGGGCAGACAAACGGGATCCCTTACTGCAACCGGTCTGGGACGGTCCACCATTGGAGAGCGTCCCACATCTTCTGGGTTACAGTGATCAGCTGGTCAAAATGACCATGGCGCTGAGTCCTCGGGGCAGCCAGCTCCCATTGGAGGGGGAGCATGTGCAACTGAGCCCAACGGACCACTGAGGTGCACGCTGCCATGTATCCCAAAAGGTGCAGAAAGTCCTGGGCAGGGCGCAATTGCCCAACCAGAAATGATTGGGCAAAGGAGGAAAGAACCTCCGCCCTGTCCACCCGGAAGCCGAGCTCTGGCTTGACAAGAGTTGAGCTCTGCCCCAATGAAGCCCATCACCTCAGAAAGCACGAGTTACGACTTGGCCTCTTTGATAAGGAGGCCGAGTTGGGAGCAGGTCTGGAGGGCCAGGTCCCTGGACCTCTCCACCTCCTGATGGAACCTGCTAGGAGCCAATCATCAAGGTAAGGATAAATCCTGACCCCCGGACTCCTGAGATGGACTGCCACCACTGCAATGCATTTGGTGAAGACCCGTGGGGCCGGTGACAGACCGAACGGCATGGCTCGGAACTCGTACAGGGTCCCTTCGACCCTGAAGTGGAGGAACCGCTAATGGGACGGACGGATTGGGACATGAAAGAACACATCCTGCAGATCAAGCGAACAGAACCACATGTTTTGCTTTAAGGATTGTATGATCTGGGACAAAGTGACCATCTGAAAGGTGCGTGACCCAAGAGATTGATTCAGATCGTGCAGATCTAGAATGGGGCGATAGCCCCCATCTGCTTGGGCAACAGAAGTACCTGGAGACAAAGCCTGGGTCTGTTGGATGATCTGCCACTGGAGCTACTGCCTCCTTGAGGAAGAACTGAGCAATGTCATCTCGGAGAGCCAACTGAGTCTGAACGGATACTCTTTCCTCCCAAAGGGTGCGGGCTCAGCTTGGAGGGCACTGCTCGAATTCCAGAGGCAGTCCCTGACCGACCACTTCGAGAACCCACCTGTCCGAAGTGACAGCGGACCAGGTGGAAAGGAAGTGGCGGAGCCGGCCCCCCACGGGAGGACCAGAGCTGAGGTGAAAGGAGAGTGGTTGACAGCCCCCGCCCCATCACTGAGCAGGCTTGGAGGAGGAGGAGGCTCCAGGACCTGAACCTCAGCCTCCTTTACGGGTCTGGGAAGGCACTGGCTTGGGCCTGGGGTGCCAAGCTTGAGTCTGCTGCTGTTGCTGGTGCTGCTGCTGTCCACCCTGAAAGGAGGACTGCTGAGCCGCAGGGGAAGAATGACGAAAAGACTTCTTCTTCTTCTTCTGCTGGTTCTTATTCGAAGAACCCTTGGTAGAAGTAGCGTCCAAGGTGGCATTGGACTACTCTATGCGCTGAAGCTGACCAGCCACTCCTGGGCTGAACAGGTCAGTCCCTAGGAAGGGCACGTCAACTAGTTTGTGCTGGGTATCTGCCAGGAAGGAGGAGAACCTCAGCCAAGCCCTACGATGAGAGGCAACTGCGGCAGCCATCGAATGGGCACAAGAATCCCCCAATGTCCAGGGCCGTCTGAAGCTGCTGTTTGGCAACAGCTCGGCCCTGATCCCGGACCTGCTTGACCGTGGTCTTGCATGTCCACGGGGAAGATGTGGGAGGACTTCATCCAGAGACCCCAGAAGGGTGTGAGAGAAGTGTGCCATGATGACGGCCGAACTTGCCTGACAAAGGCCCAAGGAGGCAGCCGCATAGACCTTCCTGCCTGAATGGTCCAAAAGCTTGGACTCTTTATCAGAAGGTTGTCAGTGTCGGCAGAACTGCCAGTATGCCTGAACACAGAGGCGGTCACAAGTCTCTCGGTCAAAGGGTGCTCTGTGAACCCCGCAAGGGACCCCATGGCAACGCATACTTGCGGGCCATGTGGGCAGACGGAGCTGGACAAGAGGCAGGGCGCTGCCAGAGTTCTAAGGCCAGGCCAATAATAGCCTCGGACACAGGAAAGGCTTCCATTGGGACATCCCCTCTCTTAAGGATGTCCATAACAGGGTACTCCGCCTTTTTCTGGATTGGCTCCAGGAGCATCCCTGTGGACTCAGAGATGAAGCGAAGAATGCCCTGAAAAATGAGGGACCTTCCTCTGTCTCTAAGCCAATGGCTGATCCGTCATCCCCAGGATGAGAATGCAGGCTGGTGACGTCTGAATCCGAATATAAGGGCAGAGCCGCCCGGTCCTGCCCGACTTCGCCAAGGAGTCCAGGGTGACCATGACCGACAAAAGCCGGGGAAGTCCGGAGTCCGGCCTGTCTTCCTTGGAAGGAGCCCCTCCCACAGGCTGCTTGGGTGGTGGTTTCACCACGATCAGTGGAGAGACTGTTTTAGGCCGATCTGGAGGTTTTACCAGCTCCAAGGGCTGGGGAACAGATTTAATCTGCTCCGAAGGAGTCGGCTTCGGCCTAGGAGGTGAAAGCCAGGTAATGGCCGGTGTGGAAGCCTGAGTCAGCTTGTGCCCGGTCAAAATCAGCTGTTGCCACATGAGGTCCTTGTAGCACTGGAGTTTCCGCAACAGTCTCTCCTCATCCGAGGAGGACAAAGACGACCCATGGCGTTGCCTCTTTTTAGAGCGCTTATGGCTGTTCCTTGGCCTTTAGGTCGAGGAGGTCTGAGACTTCAACTGAGATCAGACAGGCCGAGTTGGTCGCTGAGGAGACACTGGCAGGACCGGTGATTTCCTGGGGTCAGGGACCACTTCCTCGATGGGAGTCCCAGCAGGCTGGGTCTCGTCATCTGGGAAGACCAAATTAGGAGTTTGATCGAAGGAATCGCCAACCAGAATTGGCGATAAGGGATCGATTGGGTCGATGACGATCTCTACATTGTCGATCGACAATTCAGTCGACTGACCAGACGGCAAAGCCAAAAAGCCAGCGGCCGAAGAAGCTATCTCGATTGAAGTCAGGACCACATGTTCCAGGGACTGAGATCTCTCCCGCTCCCAAGAATGTCTCCGTCGAGATGAAGACGATCCTGGATCCTTCTCCCACTTACGGGATCGAGAGGAGTGCGTGCCTGCAGGTGCCTCCCCTTTGGTCGGGAGAGACTGGCACAACTCTCAGAAGGAACCTAAGAAGGTGGAGCGCAGGTTGAGCGGAACGAAGAAGCTCCGAGAAGCCTCTGCAGCATGAGCCTCTTCCTCCTCGAACGCCTGCATGTGTTCCAATTGCTTGGCGGATCCTGCAGCCGTGGAAAATGTCAACCGAGTCTCTTTGGATTTCACCAGAAGATTCAGTTTCTCCAGCCTCCCCAGCTTCAAGCGTGCGAAACAGTCGTTAAGGACGCTAGGATGAAAGGCGAGACACATATCGCATTTCGAGGTGTCATGGTCGGCACCTAGGCAGTAAACGCACGTGGTGTGGGGATCAGTGCACGTCAATTTCTGGCCGCAAGGGCACCGACGAAATCCGGTGGAAGACTTGTCTTCCATAATCAAAGCATTAAACTCATGGTCGCTAACACGAACGAGATAAATTTTCAGAATAACCAAAGGTTTTTGAGCCAGGGCCTACAAAATGCATGAGCATGAGGGAGGCAACCTGAATCTTCCAGCGGAAAGGAAGATATGGCATCATGGGGCGGAACTGAGGTATATACCACACGGGTGGGTGGGAGAAGCCAGCTTGAAGACTTCCGGCTGATCTTAAAGTGGAAGGGAACATGCCAAAGAGTGTGGATGAACAACATATTTATGATCCTAGAAATAATTTTTTTGTAAAAGTTAATGCTTTCTTCTACACAAGCAGAGCTGGATGTTCAGGTAAAAAACTGCTGTCAAGAGTACTGTTTATAAATCCAAACAATAGCGGGATCATAAAATTTGCTTAAAAACCTAACAGTGTCCCTTTAGTAATTTAATTACTTCCTGTTTTCCATTACAGGTATTGATTTGACACAGAACTGAGTGAGACCTTTGATGAGGAGGTCGTGGTTTCCGGTCATGACAGCACTATCAGCACTCACAGGCATATACTTGTCAACATATCCCTTACGGAAGGGTTAGTGGGAGAGGATAAGCGGAATATGCTTCAGGAAAGACCTGGACCGATGAAATCACCCTACCCACTGCACTCACCAATGGCTCTCCAAGCCCTGCCCCACCATGACTTCGGTGGCTCCTCCCACCTCACTCCCAATGATACAATCAGGACAGTCCTTACGAAGTTAGCTACCCACAAGGTCCCACCTGCAGAGGACAGTTGAAGGTTACTACAGAGACTGGGTCAGGGGATGTAAACAAAGGCTGCAACAGGATAAAGAGTATCTGGGAGTCCCTTGAAAGGGAAGCAGGCATGGGAAAACGGAAGCAGGTAAAAAATAAAACATATCATTAGAAAAAAACAAAATAATGTCAATTAGTTAAACAACAATTAAACAGCAATAATTATTTCAACAAATCTTTGCGAGAGGATTACAGTCATCTAACACAACGTGTCAGAAGTAACTGCGGTTCTCTTACCTGTCATAATTCCTAATGAGAGGGAAAAAGAAATACCCTGCCACACAGCTGAATCGGTTTGGTGTGGAAACTGGCTCTGGTCTGGTTGGCCCCTGTTCCCAAAACAACAAAAAGGAATCAAGATATGAAGATTCATTACAGCATCTACCATCATCTTATAAATCACCTCCATGAGTTCAGCCAACCAGCGTACAGAAATGAAAATTATGTACTTACCATAATTGCTGATCTTCCAGAATATCTTCACAACTGATTACCACATATGGAACTGGGGCTGCACGCACCAGGATCCTACAGGAGCACTTTTTTTTTTTTTTTTGCAGGGAGGGACTCGACATCAGCTGGGCATGATGCCTGCACACCCCACATGGTACCAAGTGCCAGCCAGTAACCATCACCAGCTCCCTCATGATACTCAGCTATGTTTGCCAGGACAGAAACAAGGTGAGGAAAAATAAAAGAAGGCTAAAAACTTTCTAACCCAAATGGATAGGGACAGGATATAGGGAAACAGAAATAAAATAAAACCAGACTACCAACTTAGAAATAAGGAACAAGGCGCACTAGGTGGCACAAGGAGTGGTTGGGTGTATAAAGCCAGAGCCTCACGCTACTAGTCAGACAGAAGGTGGACAGTGGTCTTAGAGAAAGAAAAAGGGCAGCAGCCCTGAGCATGTGGCTCTGGCAGAGGCACGAGGGGGATGCCCAGGATCGGGACCCCTTGTAAATGAGATGGCACAATTTTCCCCAAAAGAATGGGACACACAGACTCCTGAAAAAAAAGGGCATCTCCATACTACCAAGTAGAGGACTGACTGAATTTGTCAGTTAACCATGACCCTCTTTCTTATATATCAGCGAAGAAGAAAGCGGGAACCTAGGTGCATCTGGAGTTGCAGGGACTGGACATTCCAAGGGAGTTGAGATGTGTTCATCTCCACAGACACCCCCAACGGTATGGGCTAAAGGCCTAGATACACAAGGAAGAAAGGAACATACCAACCAAAAATGGAAATTACGTACCTACCGTAATTCTTGATCTTGGACGACGTCTCCCCCACTCATTCACACTGATGGGCTCTACGCCGGAGGTGCTAGGACCTAGCAGGAGCAAACGTTTTGCAAGAAGGCCAGTGCCAGAGATGGAGCCGCGAGGAGTGGCGCCATGAGCCTCGGCTTGGCGGCAATGACTATCTCGGCATCGACCTTCAAAGCGCCTCAGTACCTTTTTTCCCCGAGGAGGTGCAGCGTAACAAACCTAGAAGTATAGCCTAACAAAAACTGGACATAAGATAGTCTGGACGACCCGAATAAGAAGGGTCAACAAAGAAGTCTTCACAGCCTGAAGATTGAGGGAGTGAAGACCAACAACAGAGGTGAGTTCAGGGGATGGTGGGCGGGCATGTGAATGAGTGGTAGAGACTTCGTCCAAGAAGATCAAGAATTATGGTAGGTACATAATTTCCATATCTTCCTGGACATAAAGTCTCCACCACTCATTCACACTAATGGTTGAGTACCGAGCTAATAATCCCCCGAGAGGGCAGCAGAAGAAACCAATAATTCACAAATTTAGGACAGAAGTCCATTAAGGATAGTCCTGCCAAACGAAAGATGTCGTCTGGCATGGACATCCAGGGCACAGTGCTTGACGAAAGTACGCACTGAGCTCCAGGTAACCGCATTGCAAATGTCTGCAATGGGCACGTTGCAGATTTCCGCCAGGGATGCTGCGACTGCTCTAGTAGAGTGAGCGTAAACTCTGCCCTCCAGCTTAACTTGCACCATGGAATAACAGTGGCGAAGGCATGCCACCAGCCATGCCGAAATGCATCTGATAGCGACAGGCTGACCCAGCCGGGTCTCGCTGAAGGAAACAAACAGTTGTTGAGCTTTGCGAATTTTTTTTGTTCTATCCAAATAGAAATGCAGAGCTGTTTTGACATCCAAAGAATGAAGAGTACGCTCTCCTTCATTTTGGAAGTTAGCAAAGTAAGTAGGTAGGACCAAAGGCTGGTTCAGATGGAATTCTGAAACAACCTTAGGGAGAAACTTAGGATGGGTCCTAAGAACTACTTTGACCTTATGAAATACAGTATACGGAGGGTCTGTGACCAAGGCATGTATTTCAGAAACCCTGCAGGCCGAGGTAATGGCCACCAGGAAGGCCGTTTTCCAAGTGAGAAATTTCAGCTCACAAGTAGCTAGAGGCTTGAAAGGCTTTCGCGTGAGCATGTCTAGCACAAGATTAATGTCCCAGGCTGCGACTAGACGTCAGATAGGAGGTCTGGTATGCAGAATACTCTTAAGAAACCTCTTAACTCCAGTAACTGAGCCAGTGACAAGGAAAGTACTGGCTCATGATGAGCTGAAATGGCATAAAGGTGAACTTTGACTGTAGAGTACTGTAGACCTGAATTTGAGAGGTCTAAAAGGTACTCTAGAACTTTATTTGGTTGGCAGGAAAAATGATTCAAAGAGGATTTTGCACACCAGAGAGAAACATGCTTCCATTTGGCTGTATAAGTTTTTCTGGTGGCTGGCTTGCGCACAGCCAAAAAAATATCTGAAACTCTCTGAGAGATACTGAACCTGTTCACCTCTATCTCTTCAGGAGCCAAGTGTGAAGGGACCTCAGATTGGGATGGACCATAGGCCCCTGGGTCAGAAGGTTCGTCTGAAGGGGAAGCACCTTCGGAGGGGTTTCCAACATACTATTGAGTAACGGAAACCATATCTGTCGAGGCCAGAAGGGAGCAATGAGGATCATTTTGTCCCCCTGGGACATGAATTTGAGAAGTGCCCTCTGAATTAGTGGAAGAGGAGGAAAGGCGTATAGAAAGTGTTTTGTCCACAGCAGCCTGAACGCATCCTGACAGAAAATGCCAGGCCCTGGATTTCTGGAGCAGAAGAGAAGCAGTTTTATGTTGCGTGGGGATGCAAAAAGGTCCAGGTCTGGAGTTCCCCACTCTGCGAATAGTGATTGAACAACAGTTGAGTTGAGAGACCACTCGTGAGAATCCATCTCTGTTCTGCTGAGACGGTCTGCCAGTTTGTTCTGCACTCCTGGAAGGTAGATCGCCTGAATTAGAGCCTTGTGCTCTAGGCACCATTCCCACACTCTCATTGCTTCCCTGCACAAAGGGTAAGAGTGTGCACCGCCCTGCTAGTTGATACATCACTGCTTTGTTGTCCGTTTGAAGGAGAATGTCCTTGTGACAGAGAATGACCTTCAAAACCCGGACTGCATAAAGGACGGCTCTCATTTCTAGGACATTTATGTGAAGCTGGGACTCGTGCTGAGTCCACGTACCTTGGGTGTGGAGATTCTGACAGTGAGCACCCAACCCCGTCAGGGATATGTCTGTGGTAATAGGAAACCTGATGATCCAGGGGAGCAAAGGGATACCCTTCCAGAAGGTTGTCCTCTTGTGACCACTAGGTGAGTGACCTCTTCAGAGGTTCTGTCACCTTGATGAGAAAGGACTGAGGATGAGTGGTTGGGGACCACTGAGTATTGAGCATCCATTGAGAGGTTCTCATGTGGAGACGTGCTAGGGATACAGTGAACACCGAGGATGCCATGAGACACAGCATCCGTTGCATTGAGATAGCTCGAGCTGAGCTGTTATCGCTGACATATCAGGCCATCTGTAGGATATTGCTCCTTCTGTCCTCTGAAAGAAAAGCTTTAGCACAGGAGGTGTCCGGAAAAGTTCCTATAATAAGGAGTTTCTGGGAGGGCTGCAACTGTGATTTCTTGAGATTTAGCAAGACTCCCATGGACGTGAGAAAGTCTGAGGATGTGGCTACGGCATTGAGAGTTCCTTGCCTGGAAGGACTTGCTAGAAGCCAGTCGTCCAGATATGGGAACACTTGTATTCCGATTTTTCTGAGATGCGCTGCGAGAATTGCACAACATTCTGTAAAAACACGTGGCGCCGAGGATAGCCCAAAGGGCAGGACTCTGAACTGATAATGTTGGCCCAGAGCTACAAACCTTAGATATTTGTGATGCTTTGGGTGTATAGGAATATGTTGGTAAGCATCTTGCATGTCCAGGGAAGCTAGGCAATCGTGTTGATGAAGCAAGGGTAACAGGGTCCCTAGCGATATCATCTTGAACTTTTCCTTGAGAAGAAACTTGTTTAACTTTCTGAGGTCCAGAATGGGGCGCAAGCCCCGTTTTTTTTTTTGGGGGGGGGAGCAGGAAGTAATGGGAGTAGAAACCTGTGTTTCATTGATCCAGCGGAACTATTTCTACTGCCCTGTTCTTCAGAAGGCCTTGCATCTCGGAGGCAAGAAGATTAGACTGTATTGTTGACAGCCTGGGTTGTCGTTTGGGAGGACGATCCGGAGGGGTTTCTGAAAGGTTGAGGAAGTACCCCTTGAGGATTATCCGGAGGACCCATTTGTCTGATGTTATGGACTTCCACTGGTTGTAGAAGTGAGTCAGACATCCTCCCACCGCTGAAGAAGAGTCCCCCTCGGGCAGTTGAGGTGAGACCTGAGCCAGAAACTCAGAAGGTGGCACTGGGCGCTTTGGGCCCTTGTGTCTTCTGCTGTGTCTTCTTTTGAGGCTGGGGGCTTGGTTTTTGTTAAAACCTCCCTTCCCCTTGCCCCGAAAGGACTGACAGTTGTGAAATTGGTGCTTATTAACACCCCCCCCCCGAGAAGGGGTGAGAGCAGGTCGAGCTGTTTTAATGGCTGACCTAGTCTTCTGTGTGGTCTCCAGAGCTTGCTCTTCTTGAGGTCCGAACAGATACATACCGTCAAAGGGTAATGCCATGACCTGCTGTTGGCCATCATTCATGAAGCCCGAAGTGGGTAGCCAGGAGTGATGATGGTTACAAATGCCCGCCGCTGCCGCTCGGGAAGCAGTATCGAAAGCGTCCATAGCTGCTTTAACCTGCTGGTTTTTGGACTCGATACCCCTGGATATGGCCTGAAGTAGCTCTGAACTAGTGTCCGACTTGGGCAGAGCTTCCACCATCTGTTTAAGAGAATGCCAAAGAACATACTTATATTGAGAGAAATAGCCCTGGTAGCTGGCAATACGCATACCCAGGGTGGAGGCAGCAAAGACTCTCTTACCTAAGGTGTCTATCTTAAAATTCTTTGTTTACAGGCCAGGCTGTAGATGCCTGAGGAAGAATAGCCTTATCATTCTCTGCCAAGAGTACAATAGGGTCTGCAAAGGCCTGGGATGCCAAAAAGGGGCGATCCTTGGGAGCAGCATACTTCCTGTCTATGGCCTTAGCCACAGAAGAAATGAGAGCGGGATTATTCCATACCATCTGAGAGAGCGTCTCCAAGGATGGTTGTACCGGAGGAGTTAAATCCATAGGGATCTCTGGGACATGTAGGTATTGGAGTCTCAAAAGCTTCCCAGGATCAACATCTGTAGTCTGGAGAGAAAGAGTAGAATTTAAATTTTTCAGCAGAGACTTAAATGACAGGTCTTCAACCACAGGCTCTGCAGCAGGATTGATCCCTACTCCTTCAACATCATCACCCAGTTGAAGATCTGGGTCAGGTTCAAGATCATCTCCTGACAGCCCCAAAGGGACTGTATGGACAGGAAAGGAGTGAAAATCAGTAGGAAATGAGGAAGAGAAAGGATTCAGAGTCGCGAACCCTTGAAGGCTGGACAGCACAGCACCAAGCCTCGGCGCCGAAGAACACGGTGCCGATGGCAAAGGAGATGGTGCTGTCAGAAACAATCCAGCACATGGTGCCGACAGGCGCATCAGCGCCGAGGACGGCGCCAAGAACTCCAGTGGCACTTTAGACAGCACCGACAGGCGCATCAGTGCCGAGAACGGCACAGACAGGCGCATCAGCACTGAGGACGGCGCCGACAGGAGTGCCGGCACTGAGAGACCCATCGACGCCAAGAGCATCCCCGATGGCTCCCAAGACTTTGATCTGAAGAAAAAGAAGGAAGAATACCAGGCGATAAAGGCATCGGTGTGGCCCCCTGCGCCGCAGCCATGTGAGGGGGGAAAACACCTAAGTGTGGCGTCAACGGCACTGAAGATGGCGCCGCACAACTAGGAAGGTCCAACCGCCCTACCCGCTCCTCCGAAGTACCCAAAGGCCTCTGAGTGACCAGGCCAGGCAGCTGGACCAACCTCCGAGCCCATTGCTCCATAACAGCAGCCCACTGATGAAACTGCTCATCAGAAGCACTTTCAATAGGCGGGGAAGGGCTCCAATGTCAAAGAGGTCGGTCAGCAGAGGCAGAAACCGCAACTCCGGAGGAGGGACTGGCACCTGACCCCAACAACCCACCGCCGACAAAGAGACATACGAGAAGGCGAACTTCCAGTGATGCCTTCTTTTTGACCTGTGGGTCAAGAAGAGCTCGAGGTCAATGATGCCGAGCGCAACTGCTTTCTTTTCATGCTTCCGGGAACGCCCATCCCCCGGCATCGGACCGCCTGTCAGACCTCCTCCAGAGAGGACGGCGGACCGACCCAGCCCGGCTGACTAAACAGCTTACACAAGTCTCCCACCGCCACCTGACCGGCCATGGTCGACTCCGCCAATGGAGGGCTGAAGACTTTTTTCTTAATAAGTAAAGTGTAAAAGCAAGTGGTACTCTGACGGCCCGGTGGCGTAGAGGGTTGAGAGCAATGGACGTCTCACCTCACGACGCGGTGACCCGGGTTCAGGAGCGAGCCCAGGGCGTCTGTCGGCACGGGGAGGGCAGGGCTGGATAGAGTGGCCTTCAAGGCAGCCTCCCTCTCCAGGGCGGTGGGAAGGCATTCCTCGCTCATGGCTGCCCCTAGTGGAGGCCAGTGGGTCATGAAAGCAAAGGGGTGCCGGCGTTAGGGCAAAATTGGGGTGGGTAGGAGGAGGGCTGTAAGGCACATGCGTGCCTCCACACGCATGCGTCCTTCTCCTGGGGCCCTCGGGTAATCGGGGAGAAAATGGAAAAACAGCTGGCGGTGGGATGGCGACCAACTCTCCGCAGGCACCGCTCCCAGGACCGGGTGTAAGATAAGCCCCGGTAACTCCGGATGACAGAGCTGGGGGAGTTGGTCAGACGGGGGCCGCACAGCGATAGGAGAAATAAGGAAGGGATAAAAAAAAAAAAAGTAAGTGGTACTTATTTCGAGATGAATTACAAAACAATAAACTGAAAACTATGCTACCAGTCTGAAGTTTGACTACCCGTAGGCGAGCGACAAGTCATTAAAGCGCACTCGACGGCGGGAAAAAAGGAACTGAGGCAGTTAGAGGGTTGATGCCGAGATAATCATTGCCACACAAGCCGAGGCTCGCGGCTCCATCTCTGGCGCCAGCCCTCTTGCAAAAGGTTTGCTCCCACTGGGTCCTAGCGCCTCCGCAATGGATCCCATCAGTGTGAATGAGTGGTGGAGACTTTATGTCCAGGAAGATCAGTCTGACATAGTTAGAAAAAAGATTACATCAAAAATCTGCTTCTCCTGTAACCGCAGGGATGTACCCTGTGTGAGAGCTACTGTAGCTGATACAAAAAGGCATGTAGCACCCCCATATGCAGAGAAGCTATCGAGTGGAGTTAAATTGGACAGCGCTGAGCAGCACGTGCTGCATTTAGCAACTAATAGGAATATACCCACAGAGAGGATATACTCTGAACAGAGTGAAGGAGGAGAAGACAAAAAAAAAGGGAAGAAGGATCTGCCTTACACAAAACCCTTTTTTTTGGCGGGGGGGGGGGTGTGAGAACCCCAAAGGGACCTTCGCCCCCAGTTTTTAATTTTCTTTTTTTAGCAAGACTGGACATCCAGAAACAATGCCTGACTCCCTTTTATATATTTATAAAGGAAAAAAACACATCCCCTAGGGAAGTGTAACTTGGGAGATGCCCAAATAAGTGATTGTGTGATGCTGCTATCACCAGAAGGGTGAGCTTGCACCAAGGCCCTGGCCCTGTCTGAGCAGGAGATGGAGGGTAGGGCATCAAAACCAATGGAGAAGATATTGTGGAAGATCAACAGTTATGTATTAAGCACGTAATTTTCATATGTTCCAGGAATCTATCGTCACCACTGATTCCCACTCATAGGTCCAAGTAGCAAGCTGTCCTTTCTCCGAGGGCGGAGCTGGCTGATCCTGAGCATAACAGATACCCTCAACCCTCTGTGGAGGGCAGGGGCTCCTCACAGGTCTGGCAGGACCTGAGACTGGTCAGGGCCAGGCAGGGGGCCCCTGTGGTACAGAAGCGGTAGGGTGCCCTGACAGTTGTCACCTGAGCCTGAGGAAGAAGAAAAGAGGCCCCTGGAACTGCGAGTTTAGCATTATGCCAGGTCAAAGATGCCAGTCTGGAAAAGTGAAGCTACGCCATCCGAGGCAGACTGCAGGTCCTGCTAGCCTGGAAGCCACCTCACTGGCATCATACGATGTCCTTGATTACTGCCGAGCTACCTCCAGATCCCAAGCAGAAAGGCACATGCCTTGCCCAACTAACTCACTTTGAGGCACTCCAGCTAAGAGCTGGCCTAGCTGCAACCACAGGCAGTGATTGAAGGCTGTCTGATGTGCCTGGTGTGCGGATATGTACATAAGGGCACATGCTGAGGTAAAAACCATGCTCCCAAAGACATCTGTCTGAGCAGGATATGCTTCTGGAGGTCGATCACATGTAAGGCATCTAGTCCCCGACAGGGTCTGCAGTACTTCCAACCCTGAAGAGGGGTGAAGTACTGCACCTGCAGACCCTGTGGGTGCATAATACTGGAGTAGGAGATCTCTGCAGGCTGGAGGGCAAGAGTAGGAATGCCTCCATATTACCCATGATGCCTCCTCGAAGACTGGGAGAAATGGCCAGGGAGGGATGAGAACAGTGCCATCACTGGGAACTACAAGGACTACTAATGGCAGAGTTACTGGATCGCAGCCTGTGTAGAAACCAAGGTCAAGTGCCTGAAGCATCTCCCCTAGTAATTGCTGGTACACAGAAAACTTAGCAGCCGAGGACAGGTGGGAAGATGATTTATTTTCCTCTAAGGATAATGTTAATGTAGATGAGGCACTGACCCCAGAGGTTGTTGGTGGTGGGGAGAAGGACCAGAATTGGGCCGTTTTGGAGATGCTGTGAAAACCATCTACGGCACCAATGAATTCTCTGTGTTGCTCCCATGTCAGAGACCTCTCAGGACCTATGAATGTGGGCAACGTTTCTAAGAAGTGGTGAGTCCCTGGAGGGACCCCAGAGCCATCCCCAACCCCAGTGCTGCAAGTGGCCACGGGTGACCCCAGAGATAACACCGTAACTGTGCCTGGTGACGGGCCTAGAACTGACAAAGTGGCCCCCACCGTTGGTTGACACTGTCCTCCCCCTCAGTACCACCAGCGACAGTGGGGGAAAAGAACAAGCTCAGTAATGGAATGCACAATGTCCCAGTGCGAGTCCCTCCTCCAATATCGCAAATGGTGTTGAGAGGGGCCTGGTGTTGCATCCACAGCTGCATGACTTCTTGTCATCGCCGATGGTGACAACAGCAACGGCGACACCAAATGATGATATTGCGATGGTCACCGGTGTAGTCAGAGTGTATTGCTTTGACCACACCACCAGGGAAGTGTGCTGCTCAAGGCAGGCAGATTGGGGGGGTTCACGGCCAGCTGCCCAGAAGGAGCCAGCTATCCACCACACCCACCCACCTACCAGGGCCTCTGACGCCTCAGCAGGGTAAAGTCGAGAAGGAGTTCACTTGACAAGCACGTAGTTGAGAGCTTCTTTTTTACTCAATGCTCAGTGCAATGCAGCATAAAAAACAGTCTACTAAATTTCCTAGTCATAGCTACCCCTAGCACCTCGGCTCTCACGAGTCTTCAGTGGAGGTGCAGCTAAGGTGATTAGCTGAGTCTTTTATTCACTTAATCACACTGATTATTAATTCATGTTTGTGACATCACAAGAATGGCATTATTTTACTTAAAGAACAACACACAAGTTACAGATCAAAACAATTTTTTTGCTTTTTGGTTTTTTTTGAATCAAAAACCTCTAAATGAAGTAAATTGAGTAAGTTCCATTCCATATTGCCAGTGCTATAATTTAAAGTAGATTGCTTCATCTCATTTATTAGCTAGTATTTTTCATGTTTAATTATAAGGCAAAAAATAGAAAAATAGATGTAGCACAACATGTCCTGGTGTGATTGATTCCAGCGCAAATACAATCAAACTCCTTCTAAAACAATCTCACTGGCTAGGTGGAGTTTCCAGGCACTGTGCCTTTAGAGGTTAGTGGTGGACATAACCTAAGGGGAAACAGAAAGGGAAAAAGGTCTGCATTAATTTTTTCAAAATGAGAACAGGCAATTTCAAACCGACCTATCTTCATAATTAATCTCTCTTTTAAAAGCCAAAACTTTTCAAATGTTCCTAAGCAGTTCAATTTATAATGCAAATAATTTCAAAGCTCCTGGTCACTTCAAAATGAAAAATATAAGCGACAGATCAAAGGTACCTCAAAATCTAATATCAGTTCATCATGGGGAATCTCTGTACGTTATCATTATTGGGGAAGAATCAGAATAAATGAAATACTTAAACTTGATCTGGAATCCAAAATCCAGTCTGTTAGAAATTTTTACTAGTTCAATTTTAGGAGCTCAGAGGGTATGATACACACCTACTGGAATCTGCCAAAAATGAAAGCTGGAAAAGTGAGTAGAGCAAAACTGTTAAGTAAGGAAAATGTACCAGCTGATGTAAATATACCATGTACTTTTATCACAGAATATAGCTTTCCTGCTGGCCAAATTGGCAATATAATCTATAAAAATTGGCCTATCTTATTGGGAAATGAGGTTGTTGGATCTGCAGTAGGTGTTAAACCTAGGGTGTCATTCAGTAGGGCGAGCAGTTTAAAAGACAAACTGGTCTACAGCGGGTTGAGAAAAAATGTGACTACCAGTAGCCATAAATGGCTACCAAAAAGGCTGAATGGTTTTCACAAATGCCAGAGGTGTAACATTTGCAAACTTGCAAATGTTGGATCTACATTTACACATCCGAGAAACCCAGATCAGGTAGTGGACATAAGAGAACTAATAACATGTTTTATTTATTTATGTTTTTGGTAACCAGGTAGGTGCACTGATCCAGAGGACCATTTTCAGTCATGTCCTGGGCCACAACGTGATGGTATGAGACATAGCAGTAAACACAGTATACACATATGGTTACACTTTACAGACATTTGAAATTAAACTGCACAACACCGTGTTGAGACATCTGTTGATTACCTGTGGTATACAATCATGATAAATTAAGGTACCGTGAGACATACATGCAGCAGTACAAAGGTAGGTTCAAGGATGGACAGCTAGCATTAGTCTAAGGTGCCAAGCAAGATGATCTGAAAGAGAGGGTTGAAACGGGGCATTGTGGTAGGCACCATGTGGATTTCGGCTCTATAGAGGGAAGGGCAGGGGTGGGGAGAAATGGAGGGTGTATGTGCTGACCTAGTTCATGGCAGAAGATTATGGTGGCTTTTGGGTGTCTGCTTTACTCGGTGAGCATTTGCAGGAGGATGCTTCCAGTAGCCAGGCCTTCAGGTTAGTTTTGAAAGACTTGTGGGATGATGATGTACAAACAGGTGCCGGAAAACTGTTTCAGAGGGAGGGGGCAGCGACAGAGAAAGCATTACTGCCCATGACTGTGGAGACATGTGGAACCTCAAGGGTTGGAAAGGAGGATACCTTAGTAGGTCTGGTTGTTGTTTTATGTATAAGAAGGGGAGTGTAGGGGGATAGTTTATAATTTCTGAAGGAGCTGTGCATCAGACAGCCTGTGGTGTAGTCAAAGTGTGCCTGGAGAGGGAGCCACCCAAGGGGTTGGTAGAGTGAGCAGTGATGGGTTAATGAAGGGGCTTTGAGAATGAAGCGACCAATGGAATTATAAGTCGTGGTGAGACGGGAAAGTTCCTTTTTGGACAGGTGTGAGTAGATGGGGGAGCAATAATCCAAGAGGGGGAGAAGACAGCCTTGTGCAATGGTAAGGCGGGCTTCAGGAGATAGCAAGGGGAAAGCCCGGTAGGCCGCACCTAGCTTCTGATGGAACTTAGTTATGGTCTGTGTTGTTTGATCACAGAAGGTGAGCGATGGGTCGAAAGTGACATCGAGATATTTGAAAGAGGTGACCTGCTCTAGTGGGGAGCCTACAGGGGGACATACTGTGAGTGTGGAATTTGTTTTGGCAGCTTTATTTAGGAAAGGTTTGGATCCAAAGAGCATAGCGTTGGTCTTTTTCCCATTAACAAGGAGCTTTCTGCACGTAAACCAGCCCTCATGTGACACTTCATATGTAGTATATGTCCTATGGTGCAGCTGTGGTAACATTTATGTAGCAAAAACTGTCAGGCCACTCAAACAGCACATACAAGAACATGTGAGGTCAATCATAAATAATCGACAGGACACTCCTGTGGGCACTCACTTTACACAGTTCCATGGTTAATCCCCAGAATGCTTGAAGTTTATGGGAATTTAATGGGTTCCACCATTCAATTTAAGGGGTGATAGATCGAACATGTTTCTGAAAAAGGAAAGCACGTGGATTTTCAAACTGAACAGTGTTAAGCTACATAAAATGAAAGATAAATAGGATATTAAACCAATCTTGAAAAAAAGTAGATACAAATCCTATTTAACTTTGTGTATGCTTCTGCTAAGAAAAAACTTGCATGAAAATCTGATCCTTATATGTTTTCACAGAAGTGAATGGATGTCTTTTTGCCATTATTACGTATAAGAGCAGTAGGCCTCTAAACTTATTATTTAAGACCTTAACATATTGTTTATTATATTAACCTATTTATGATTTAATTATAAAAGAAAGCACCTAGCTCCTAAAATTGAACTAGTAAAAATTTCTAGCAGACTGGATTCTGGATTCCAGATCAAGTTTAAGTATTTCATTTATTCTGATTCTTCCCCAATAATGATAACGTACAGAGATTCCCCATAATGAACTGATATTAGATTTTGAGGTACCTTTGATCTGTTGCTTATATTTTTCATTCTGAAGTTGCCAGGAGCTTTGAAATTATTTGCATTATAAATTGAACTGCTTAAGAACATTTGAAAAGTTTTGGCTTTTAAAAGAGAGATTGATTATGAAGATAGGTAGGTTTGAAATTGCCTGTTCTCATTTTGAAAAAATTAATACAGACCCTTTTGCCTTTCTGTTTCCCCTTAGGTTCTGTCTACCACTAACCTCTAAAGGCACAGTGCCTGGAAACTCCACCTAGCCAGTGAGATTGTTTTCAGAAGGAGTTTGATTGTATTTGCGCTGGAATCAATCACACCAGGACATGTTGTGCTACATCAATTTTTCTATTTTTTGCCTTATAATTAAATATGAAATATACTAACTAATAAATGAGATGAAGCAATCTGCTTTAAATTATAGCACTGGCAATATGGAATGGAACTTCCTGAATTTACTTCATTTAGAGGAGTCTGATACAAAAAAACAAAAAAGTAAACAACTTTTTTTGATATGTAACTTGTGTGTTGTTCTTTAAGTATAATAATGCATTATTGTGATGTCATAAACATGAATTAATAATGAGTGTACGGCTATCTTCCCTCCCACCCACTCTACAAGAATGGCAATCTAGAGTGACAGAGCTGGAGAGGACGGAGACCATCACCAGCTGCATACGGTTACAACAAGATAAATTCCTGGAGATCTGACACCCCTGGCTCCAACCTGAAGGTATCCCACCTGGTTGCCATAAGTAAGGACAGAGAAAAAATAGATTTGGAGAAGAAAAGAAAGGCTGCACACTAGTTTGGTACTAATAGGTTCAAATGAAAGATGCTGTATGAAGAAGACTCTAATCAGTTTGCTGTTGAATATATAAGAACTTGAAAGAGGTTTGATGTTAACATGACCAGATGCTAGAAGAATCCACTGAAAGATAACAGGGCTAACTCAGTCACAGGAGGCACTATAGTGCAGTGGTTTAAGGCTCTGAGCTGCAAATCTGGAGACCTGGGTTTGAATCCCACAGCCCCCACTTGCATACCGTGTGACTCTGAGCAAGTCACTTAACTTCCCTGTGCTCCCAGGGCACACCTGTAAACAAGCTTTGTGTGCCACTCCTGGTTAAACAATTGGGGGAAAAAAACAATATAGGATATATAACTATGTTGAACAACACAATGGTACAAAGATGTGACTTGGCATTATGACCAATAGAACTATGAAGTAAAAAAAAATAAATAAATAACGAGCGTGATTAAGTGAATAAAAGACTCAGCTGACCACCTTAGTCACACCCCCACTGAAGACTCGTGAGAGTCGAGGCGTTAGGGGTAGCTACGACTAGGAAGTTTAGTGACTGTTTTTGACACTGTATTGCACTGAGTGAAAAATAAACTCTCAACTACATGCTTGTCAAGTGAACTCCTTTGAGCGCATTACTGCTTTGATTTGGACGTTATATTGTGTGGAGGCAAACCACCTCTCTTAGTTGTGCAGCACAGATCGGAGTGAGTTATTTGCGGGGCCTTCCCTTGGAACTAAGGTCGAGGAGGACCCTGTACTTCTTTGGAACTATAAGTCCCAGAAAGAGGCCCAGGGGAAAGGTCTAGCAACCATGCCTTGGCTGAAGGTGTACGTTGCCTATCACTGAAGGTAGTGGTCAGGCAACCCCACCGCATCACATGGCTCTAAGGTATGGAAGTCCACAGAGAAGCAGGCAATGCACACAGCCATGTCGTCTTAGGGGCCAAGGTATGCCACACAGCAATAATGTCGGTCTGTCACAGCCACCTGCTTCCCACTGGGCACTGACGCATGATGGGAGGCTGACAGACTTTCTTTGTCTTCTTAGCCCCCTTCTTTGGCATCACGGAAAAGATAAAATAACACAGCAAGAACGCACCATGAAGAAAAAAGAAGGCAGTGACAGAGTAGACATTCAACAATGCTAAACTTACTGAAGTAATGTCACTCCACTGGTGTGCACTCAGTGGCAGGAAGAACAGAACTGAGGTGCACGAGGGAGACAGTGATGGTTATTGGCTGTCACGGCACCATGTCAGGTGCACAGGCGCCATGCTCAGTAGCCGTCTTCGGCTCCCTCCCTGCAAAATATCTGCTTCCACAGGGTACTAGTGCCTCTGGTCCCAAACCCTTAAGTGGAAATCAGTAATGAAGATTGATTCCTGGAAGATCTAAGAGTCATCTTTACCTTTGTTCAAGTGTTGTCTCATGCAGCAAGTGGAACATTCTATGTTCCATGCAACAGTATGGGGGAACAGCGTATACTGTATTTAAATTTTAAAATTGCAAATATTCTTTAAAAATGTATTATATATCACGATGGACAACTTGAATGATCTATAAAATGTTAAAGGAGGTAAAGTAGGCATTTAGTATACTCGGACGTAGCATACCTCCTAACATGTATTGTGCATTTTCTTTCTACAGTGTAACACCTCACTTTGTTACTGTTCTTATGACCTATTTGCACCTCATTGTAAAATGAGTACTACTATGTGCTGTAATCGGACTGCTAGCATGTAATTGTATTTGTGCTTGAATGTAAAACCTCATTTTGTATCACTCCCCCTTCCCCCAAGGATGTATCTGGAAACGAGCTTCCAGCTCAGTGTGCCTTTCCCGGTAAAACTTTTCAATAAATAAATACCTGGATGAATGTGATCTGAGTTCTGAACAATTTTTTTTTTTATATATGAAAACTAAATGACATCTACTTTTTTATTAAAATTTACTAATGACAACCTTTTAACAAGGGACCATGGTGAATATACTGGCACTGTTCTTGCTGACATGCTGAATGCTTTTGACACGGTGAGACATAGCTTACTACTATTCAAATTAAAGTTTGATGCTGGCCCGGTGGTGCGGAGGGTTGAGGCGCTGGATGCCACACCTCGCGCCATGCCGGTGACCCGGGTTTGGGAGCAAGCTCAGGTCGCCGCGGGCTGACAGGGAGGGACAGGATCAAGCATCCGAGGATGGCTCTCCTGTCCCAGGTGCAGAGGGACCTTGATCCCGCTCTGTGGACTCCTGGCGGAGCTGCCTTACAGCCCAAGATTCGGAACTATTAGATTGACTGTGGCAGTAACCCCTGTAGTATGCACAGAAGCGCAGCGTGTCTTCGGTGGTTGGGATGCACTGCATGTCCAAGACAATAAGGGAGGGACCAAAAGCAGAAATACCCTTCCACTTGGGGATAGGCAAAGGTGGTTTCCCCATGATCCACAATCCAATGCCAGCGCTCCTCTCTGTCTCTGACCGGAGCTCAGCACCGTAGACAGAGCGCCCTGGGTGGATAGAGGCGGCCCTTCCTCAGAGGGTTCAGACCCAAGGGATGTGCTGGGCTGGGGGTGCGGAGTAAGGAGGCATCACAGTGGGAGGTAGAGACTGGGGTGTTGGAGGTTGCTGGAGAGATTTCCCCAAGGAGAAGAGAATAAATAAAGATCTTACTTCGAGAGGCTCTTGCAGTAGGTATTTACATATAGGACTGACCCGGCAGGCATCAGGACCCCATGGAAAAATTTCTAGCTAGCAGTCTCTGGTGGGGGACTGCCCCCACGTCAGGTAACTGATGTCATGTGACGTCAGTATAAAGGGGCAGTCCCCCACGCCCACCTTCCAGTTCTTTCCTGCCGTCGGCTTGTGAAAGTTCCTCGCAGTAGAGTTCATCACTTGTCAGTCTTTCATCGGTTAGTTTTCGAACTTTTCTACCTAATTTTTTTTTATATTTCTCTCTTCATTACATCGTGTATGTCGTCCCGGACGCCTTCCAAATCGCATAAAAATAAGTGCAACTTGTGCGGTTCCCAACTGCTGCACAAGGACAGCCACTCCCTGTGCCTCTTCTGCCTAGGCCCAGACCATCCTGTGGAGAAGTGCCAGCACTGCCAGAAATTCAATTCAGCTACCTGAAAACGGAGGCAGCAGTCCCTGGAGGCCCATATTCTGAAAAAAAGATGGCATCCATGGAGAAGGAGTTGAAAAAATTGAGGCAGGCTTCCACTTCCCCCGAAGGCCACAAAAAGAAGAAGGAGAAGGAGAAGCACCGGGACCGGGACTCTAACTCCACAGCCTCCGTGACTTTGGCTGGAGTTGCGGTCCTAAATGTAACATCCCCTCCGGGGGGGCCGCTCCTCGAAGACTGTCTTGGCAGTGTCCAAGAAGGTGTCACCCCTCCCGTTGGGCTCGCGCTTGGGCCCCTGGGTTATCTCGGGTAAAGGAGGCCTCCGCTTCCCAAGGCTGGGCACTCACGCGGCCTTCAGGTTGAGCTGGCTCAGTTAAGTTGGACGCCGTACCACCGACGCCCACCCGACAAGACTGATAAGTCCTTTGCTCCTGTGTGGGGCACACATTCGTTCGTTCACCAACAAGGCCGCCTCTCCAGCGTGGCCATCCTCACGCAAGGGATCCAATAAGTCAGATGCCGGCTCCTCTGACGCCTGCCCGGATCCAGCTGATAAGCCGGACATCGGCCCCTCCGACGACCACCCAGCCAAGCAGCCTGCGTTGGACCCCATAGACCAGTCCAACGCTCCAGGCCACCCGCAACACCTGATGTTGTCAACTGAGGTTCCTGCGTCCCTTCTGTTGAACCTCGGGGATTCCAATCCTCCTTCTCCGGTCGTCATGGAGGACCTGGATATGCTGCCGCCAGGGCACTCGCCTGCTGGGATAGATACCCTGATGCCAGACCCTTAGACACCGGCCTACTCGATGCCAGCCAATGTCCCCCTTCTGGTCGGCGCTCCCACGCTGGGCCTGACGCCCACAGGGCCACCTTTACCTGGCCCACTTGCTGGGCCTTTTCCAGGTCCCTCTGCCTCATCAGAGCCCCTGGCACCCAGGTATCCAACACCGCTAAATTTGGTGCCATGTTACCAGGTACCACAGTATCCGGCGCCACAGTACCTGACGCCGCTTTATCCAACGCTGCAGTACCCGGCGCCTCAATACCCGACACCAGGTTTCCCGCTGTCAGGTTATGGATACTTGCTATATGGATATTCCCAGTATCCGTATCCCCCTCCTCCTCCGCCGCCCTCACCCCAGCCGCCGGCGGACTTGAAGGAGACTCTGGCTGCCTGGTGGGCTGAGGCCAAGGCTCAGCTCACCAGGGAGGTAGAGAGTCATCTACCGGTGCCGGACCCTGCACAGGATCCCCTATGCTGGAGACAGGAGACTCCTTCCCCCTTAACTGACATGAAAGGTGAAACCTCGGGTGCCAGAGGCGGGGAGGACATGCTTTCCAGAAGGCTTCCCAAAGGGACCGTTCCTCCCACGCGTCGGGAGGAGTCTTCCTCTTCAATGTCGGAGACCTCTGACTCGGACTCAGGGGGATGCTCCGACCCGGATGACGAGCCCTGTACTCCAGAACGACCCAGGTCAAGGACCCTTCCGAAGTCTCCTCCGGAGGATCCTTCTTTTCTGGAGTTACTGAGAAAGATCCAGGAAGTTCATCAGTGTGCAATCTCTGGAGCCAGATTAACAGCATAAAAAGCCCTAGAAAAAATCACCTCCCTTCTCTCGAAGGTGGGGCACATCGAGGGCACACTCTGGGAAGTCCGTCTTCTCGGAGAAAGCAAGCGTCTTTCCTTTTTTCTCCCCACCCCTACAGCGTAGCCCCTGATGTCAAGGCGAAGAGCGCCAATGTCTGCACTGCGAGGCTGCCACCCGTTCCCCATTTGTTGGGGCTTGTAGTACCACGAGCCTCTGCTCGGGGTCAGACAAGTGCTTGGACATCGGCCGCAACCCTCCCCGGAGAAGATGAGCTGTCGGACGCTCAAGCCTATCTCCCGCCGGCCAACCGACCAGTGACCCGAGTCCGCTCCCGAACCCGGGTCACCGGCGTGGAGCGAGGTGTGGCGTCCAGCGCCTCAACCCTCAGTGCCACCGGGCCGGCTCCTCTTGCATACTTTGGATGTTCATAGAATACTGAGATACTATACTACTAGGACTAAGGATCTCAGGAAATCTGAGCTGCTTTTTGTCTCTTTTGCTCACAAAAGAGAGGGCAATGCAGTTTCCAAGCAATGCCTATCTAAATGGTTCGCTCATTGTATCACTTTTTGTTACGACAAGTACAAGACCCTGCCGGGTCAAGTCAGAGGTCACTCCACCAGAGGAGTAGCTGCCTTTGCGGCTTGTTTCAAGAATGTGTCAGCGGCAGACATCTGCGCAGCCACAACTTGGACTTCTGTCCATACCTCTACAAAACACTACAGTTTGGATATTGCCTCTCGCCACAGAGCAGGCTTCGGGTTGGCTGTGCTTCAAGGTCTTCTTTCATAAGACCCGTTCATCCGGGGGGTTCCATTATTTGGATCGTTTTCCTCCTCCCGAGTGCTTTTCCTTGTTCCAGACTGCTTGGGATTCAGTCCTATATGTAAATACCGACTGCAAGAGCCCTCTCGAAGTAAGACTGTACAGTTACTTAAGAACTTACCGTAACAGTAGATCTTTGAGACAGGCTCTTGCAGTAGGTATTGCCTTCCCGTCCTCCAATCCCCTTAGCTTTTTTAGCTCCTTTTCCAGGAAGGGAAATATCCGCTTCTCTCTCGTCTTACCTCTTTTGGCCTTTGGTGGGAAAGAACTGGAAGGCGGGCGTAAAGGACCAATCCTTTATACTGATGTCACATGATGTCGGTCACCTGACATGGGGGCAGTCCCCTTCCAGAGACTGCTAGCTAGAAATTTTTCCGTGGGGTCCTGATGCCTGCTGGGTCAGTCCTATATGTAATTACCTACTGCAAGAGCCTCTCTCGAAGATCTACTGTTACGGTAAATTCTAATGTAACTGTACTTTTGGGAACAAAATAAATCAAGTTTGACTAGGTGATATTTTGTAACCCTCCAGTGGTTCTCCTCTGAATTTCTCAAAACCTAGAGCTGTGTCTCATGGTATACGATGGAGATCAAGCATGGGGTTAGCTTTATTTAGCACCTTCATAAATGATTTACCTACAGTGGTAAATTACTTTCTTCAACTTTGTGCTGTAGACACAGTATTGTACTTAGTTCTCAATCAATCACAGAAATATGTTCAGTATTAAAACCAGACTTTTCCAAGCACTAAAATGACTGCAGGTGTGTACTCTGCTTCCAGAATGACAAAGTCTAATTTCCCTATTACATACTAACATACTAAAATGCCAGCAGAATAGGCCTAACGGTCTTTTGTGTCTGCTCATTTGGTCAGACCCCAACCTGGGTGCTGACCTTGCTGTCCCCCTCGCCTTCTCTGGCTTCTCCCTTCCCAGTTCCGGATATTCTTGCTGCATTGGATTCTGCTTCCAGAACCCTTCCCCTGTACCTGTCCCACCCCCTCTTGAACCCCTCCACTGTCTCTGCCTCCACCAGCCCCCTAGGCAGTGCATTCCATGGCTCCACCACCCTCTCAGTGAAGTAGCACCTCCTCCTTTCTCCCCTGAATCTTCCCCCCTCCAGCTTCCACCCATGCCCTCTAGTGGCCCCTTCCTCCTTCCTTCGAAGCACCCCAACTGTTCCTCCCTATTTACCCTCTTCATGTACCTGAAGACCTCTATCATGTCCCCTCGGTCCCTTCTCTCTTCCAATGTGTACATATTTAGCTCTTCGAGCCTCTCCTCATAGGTCCTGTCCCCCAAGCCCCAAATCATTTTGGTTGCCCTCCTCTGGACCCTCTCCAGGAGGTTAATGTCCCTCTTTAAGTGCGGCCTCCAAAACTGCACGCAGTACTCAAGGTGCGGCCTCACCAAGCAGTTATACAGAGGGAGTATCACTTCCCTCCTTCTGGAGGTGATCCCCCTAGCGATGCATCCCAGCATCCTGTTGGCCTTGGCTGCTGCCCTCCTACAAGTCTCAGAGTTGTTCATCTTGACATCCACCACCACCCCCAGGTCCCTCTCAGCCATCGAGACTTGTAGCATTTCCCCTCCAGGGTGTACACTTGACCTGGGTTTCTGGCCCCCAGGTGGAGTACCTTGCATTTCCCTGCATTGAACCTCAGCTTCCACTTTCTAGACCATCTTTCCAGAGCCTCCAGGTCCCCTGTAGGCCACCCTCCCTCCTCCCCATCCACCACCGCCCCCAGTTTCGAGTCATCTGCAAAGAGACTCATCTCACTCCTGATTCCTGTCCTTATGTCCGTTACGTAGGCGTTGAACAGAAGGGGCCCAAGGACTGATCCCTGTGGGACCCCACTAATGACCCTCCTTGGGGATGAGACTATCCCCCCAACTACGACCCTCTGGGTCCAGTCCTGGAGCCAATTGCCTATCCATCTGATCATCTGGTTGAAATTGGTCCCTTCAACTGCACATGCTAATTTTAATTCCTGTGAGACACAATGCATCAATTGCTATTTTTTACTGCTAATAACTTGGACTTGTCACAGTTATGGTTTTGGGCATGTTCATTTGTTGAAAAATTCAATAAAACTTGAGTTTAAACAAAAAGTGGCTGTGGGACAATTACTACCTTGATACACTACATGCTGTACCTTACACAGAAACATAGACAATATTGGCAGAAAATGTATACTTGCTGAAGGCCAGTAGGGAGAGAGGGGATATGACAGGGACCTTCAAGTTCCTGAAAGGAATGAATAAGCCAAACTGTGGGGATCTATTCAGCAAGAGGGGCGAGTCAAAACATGTTGACATGAGTGGGAGCTGACAGGGGAACATTCAGAAGGGGCGTGAAAAAGTTTCTCTTTACAGAGAGGGTGGTTGAGCCGTGGATCAGCCTACCGGCTGATGTGGAGGCCACTGACACCATTAATGATTTCAAGTACGTCTGGGACAGAGTTAAGGGACTAACAGTTCTCCGAGAGAGAGCAGTAAGGCAGGGTTAAGGGACGATGAGGGCATAAACCCTGTCTAGACTTCAGGTGCCGGGCAGCATACAGTATAACAGGACAGACTGGATGGAAAAATGTCTTTCAATGCCATAAGCCCTTCTGTAGAATCTGCCCTGTTAGTCCGGAATCATTTTGCTATGCTGCACTGTATGAGATGTGGCATCACCAGTGTTCTATAGACAGGCATTATAAAATGGGTAGGCTAAACCAGCCAATCAGAGATCAAGCTCACCATGCATGAAATGTGTTCCATGCACGTGTAAAAAAAGGTCAGACAAGCAGAACTGCATTTCCAATGCATATCAGGAGTGTTGGAATGTTGACATTTAAAATGTTGCCATTTTCTATTCCCTAACGCTCCTGTTAAGAGTCGTATTTTAGTTCTCAACATGAAGCCCGCCTTTGCAGAAACATTACCATTACCGCGTTTAAGGAAACGTTAAAATAATTAAGTCCTTTGCTTTGGGTTCCCCCTGTTCTACTATCCCATTTCACGTTATCCCCCTACAGTCCCTGAGAAAACCTCTGTCCTGGTCACCCACACG
Source organism: Neoceratodus forsteri (assembly GCA_016271365.2). Taxonomy (NCBI): domain Eukaryota; kingdom Metazoa; phylum Chordata; order Ceratodontiformes; family Ceratodontidae; genus Neoceratodus; species Neoceratodus forsteri. Next base: position 352,305,096 of record JADMNL010000025.1, on the reverse strand, counting down.
AGCTGCACTGTACCTGATGTGAGAGGAGTGGCACCCAATCGCTTGTTACCTCCTGCCTTCCCCCAGGAACTGTCGCTGTAATGGTGGTAAGCAAAAGGCTCGGTCAACAAGGGAGGGGAGCAACCGTATGAAGGCAGCACAAAGAAACAACTGCTGGTGGGAGGTACATGGATTTGGGATAGCGTACTCCAGTCGGCTTCAGGAGGTGAAAAAAAAAAAGACGCTCCAGCACTTGTTTGCAGCACAGACAGTGCACACTACAATTATAGCAAACTGGAGTCACATGAATGCAAATGAGCTCAAATACACTTCAGCACTCGTTTGCAGCACAGGCTGCACAGTACACATAACAACCTGGAGTCACATAAATGCAAATGAGCTCATGAATAATAACTCAATGTCTGCGGAAGGACTATTTTATCATATATTAACATCTTTATATCTTTTTTTCTACATACAAGCAATACTTTTCTACCTGTAAAAAATAAAATAAATATAGGTACTCATTTGATAAGCACAAGACGACACTACAGGTGTGTGCATGGAACATATTTTACCGCACCTAGGGGCTAAAGGCACTCGGCAAAGGCCTCGTGCCTTATTACGCCCCTGGCTGTGCAGTATGTTCCATGCACACCCTGTCATGTCTTATTACTTACGAATTACCTCCTTCCTCATGCCATAAAACCCTTCCCAATACACTCCAACATTCGAGTCACCTTGCTGTTAGCTTTGTTGCACTGGCTGCCTTGCGGTGATAAAGATTTTATTTTTGTAGTTCAAAAGTGCAATAATAATCAAGGTTACAGATCTTTCTCACATAAAGCATTTTATGATTGGAATGCTTCACCAGCTGATACAGAAGTGGCTCAAACTTCTCTTTTTAAGACTTATTTATCAAACCACCAGAAAAATTATACATATATATATATATATATATATACTGTATATGTACACACACACACACACACACACACACACACACACAATTCTTCTGATGGTCTGATACACAAATCTAAAAAAGACAAGTAGTTTATATATAGCATAGATGTCAATATACAATGTGCAATTTTGTTGACTTTTTATGGTAAGTATCCTGGTCTCTAGGCATACCATGAAGAGCGCCACTGCAGTGCCACTGAGGCCCCCTGGCATGCCAGATGTTGGTTGGAAAGGCTCTAGGCCAGACTGGCAAGTTGCTCTAGGGTGGGAGTACCTTCTACTCTCTCTCTAAATAATCCATAAATGGGCCAGCCTGCTGGCACAAGCAGTAGTGCTATTGCTTGTGATGCCAGTAACCCAGGTTCGGAAACAAGCTTGACACATTGGACTGTTGGGGGGTGGAAATCGAGCATCCAGCAGGCAGCTCTCCTCCTCTGAGATGAGTGGGTTGCGGCACTCAGAAATAGTCCGACCTCTAGCGGTGACTTGAGGTCAGTAAGCCAGAGAGTGCGAGAGAAGGGATTAAAGGATAGGTGAACGTCAGTGCGTCAGGCATGGGAGCATGTCTGACGTCACCAGAACATCACTGCATGTCCTATCCTCCCACGACAACACACAAGCGAGAAAAGACCTCTGAAGAGCCACAGCATGAAGCTCTTGGATAGATCTTGGTCTCTCCCTTTGGGGAGCCCTGCCACAGGAACTAAGCTGCGGGCCTCCCAGTTTGGGCGACTTGTGGGGATGCCGAGTGGGTGGTCCAGGAAGATGAAATGCAGTACATCCCCACCAGTACTGAGATGAAAAACAGAGAGTTAAAAAAAAAATTCATAAATGGGAGCAAAAATGCCTTTGCTTTTTCTACTGTCTCAACTTGGCTGTAATCAGTTCCATTTGTGTGATCGATTTACAATTCATGAGACATACTGCTATGGTGGATGGTGTCAGCTGCAGCCACTGCTGGGTTATTGCTTTCACCGCAGCCACAATGACAATATTAAAAAATACAAGTTTTCCTTTTGGATCTCATCTCCTGGGGGCATAATCCCCAGACTAGCTATTTGATATGGAGTGGCCGGGATGGGCACAGAATTTGTCCTACCGCCTGAGCCACCTCACCCCAGAATTGCTGAAGTTTTGGCAGTTCCAGAAAATATGCTTATGATGCTCACAGTACTGGCACTGCCTCCAACAGGTGTCGGGCCAGATGGTGCCGTAATCGGCTGTGGCTGTGGAGCTTCTAAAAAATCTTGCAGGAAATTTCCACCTAAACGCCTGCCTTGAGTTGGATGCAGTTGAATTACTGGTGCCCACTCAGCACCACTCCCACTCTTTCTCGGTCAGCTGGATGCTCATTTCCTTTTCCCACTTTTTCTTCTAATTTGGGATTCTGCAGGGGTTTAGAGCATGCTTTTGTTAGCCTGGCTATCCAGTGCCATGTATTGGGTTCTACATTCAATGAACCAAGTATTGCCCTCGAGGGCCTTATATTTTGTCTGATCTGAGATTTACACTGGTCCTTCATCATGAAAGAATAGGTTACTCACCTGTAACCATAGTTTTAAGAGAGGTATATGGTTCACATCCACACTCTGGTAGTTCCACTAGAACAATATTATTGGCTGGATGTCTTTAAGCTAAGCTCCTCCCACCACCCAGGCAGTATATCCCCCGACTCTGCCCCGTGACACCAAATCTTACACGCTGGAAACAGGATCTGTGTGCCACCTGCCAGAGGAGGCCGGGTGGGTTGAGTGGATGTGAACTATATACCACTCCTAGAACTATGGTTACAGGTGAGTAACCTGTTCTTCTAGAGGCATGGACATGGTTCACTTATCCACTCTGGCAGACCCTTAGCAGTTCCTCAGAAGAAGAGGCAAGGTAAAATCACATTTCTGGCAAACGAGATTGGAGAACTGAGGACCATTCTAGGTCGATGGGGTAGTGGAAAATAAAGGTGTGCACTGACTTCCAGGTAGTAGCCCTACAGATCTCCTGTATGGGGATATCCCTGGAAGCAGCCACCAAGGCAGCAGTATATCTGGTGGAAAGGGACCTAATCCTTACAGGAGGCTCCCTAGCAGTCAACCTATAGCAGAGGTCGATGCAAGACATGCATCACCTTGTAATCGTCCACTTTGCTGTCGGTCTACCAAGCATGGCTTCAGCGTAGGTAGCAAACAGCTGGCCAGCCTGTCCCCAAACTCTAGCCAGATGCCCTTCCACAACAGGGCCAAAGAAGTCGGTGCCCAGGAAAGGGATATCGGCCAGCTTCTATTAGGTGTCTGCCATGAAGGTGGTCGCATCTAGAGTATGGAGTTCAGTACTGGTGCCCACACCTCAAAAAGGACATTAACCTGCTGGAGAGGGTCCAGAGGAGGGCTACAAAGATGGTAGTGGGTCAGCAGGGTAAGGCATATGAGGAGAGGAGAGGTTGACGGCACTGAACATGTACTCCCTGGAAGACAGGAGAGAGAGAGAGGGGACATGATTGGGAGCTTCATGTACTTGAAAGGGATAAATAAGGTCGATAAGGAGAGTCTCTTTAAGCTGAGTGGCAACCATAACATGAGGGGGCACAGTCTTAAGCTGGAGGGTGGGAGTTTTAAGAGGGAGGTCAGAAGGCACTTCTTCACAGAGAGGGTGGTGGACCCTTGGAATGCGCTGCCAGAAGAGGTCATCTCGTTGAAGACATTGGGCAACTTTAAGAAAGGCTGTGATAGGCATTGGGAGAAGGTAAGGATCATGGGTAGGGAGGATGGGGGGAGGGAGGGCAGGGACAGTAGCTCAAGCTGTGGAGCCTGCAATACGAGCAGACTTGATAGACCAAATGGCCTTCTTCTGCTGGCTTCTTCATATGTTCGTATGTAAATGTAGCCAGGCCCTGTGATATGTGGAGATAGACACTGTCACTGCATGGGCAGAAGAATCACCCATGTCTAAGGCTGAACAGAGCTGACAGATCTTGGTCTCTAATGAGCTCCAATGCCACCTGCTGCTCTGGATGGAGGTGGGGTAGGACAGCATCAGAACTTCCTATCAGGGAATGACCATAGTTAGCCATCATTACAGCACAGTTAGCCTGTCAGAGACCCAGAGTGGCCACAGTGTCCATGTCCCTGGTGTCCAGATTTACAGAACACCAAACCTGTGACCAGACCTTCTGCTGAAGGATGGTCTGAAAACCCTAAAATGGAGCCCGTAGAGACCGCGTACTTGTGGACCATGTGGGCCAAGGGTGCCAGGCAGGATGCTGGATGCTGCCAAAGCTCCAGGCCCAGTCTCAAGATTGCCTCAGCCGTCCGGCCCGGTGGCTCTGAGGGTTGAGGCGCTGGCCGCCACACCTCACGCCACGCCAGCAACCCAGGTTCAGGAACGAGCCCGGACCACTGGGGGTCAGCAGGTGACAGAGAGAGGATTGAGTGTCCGACGGACTGTTCTCCCCTTTCGGGGAGGGATCCTGGGGTAGTTCGGTGCAGCAGCGGGCCCCGGTGGATACCAGCGGCAATGCTACGCATTCAGGCTCACACAGTAAGGGGCGACATTGGGCAGCTGCCTTTCTGACGTAGGTGGGAGCACCTACGTTGTGGGCTGGGCGACACTGCATGTCCCGCGTGGGGGGGGGGGGAGCGTAACCAGAACAAAGGAAGACACCGGCGCTGAGGATCAGGCGACAGCACCTATCCCCCATGCCCTACGCCGGGCTTCCCTGACTGGCCTTCAATTTCCCCCAGTCCCGCCTCGTCCAATGCCGAAGTCTGCCTCTTAAGAGCGCCCCAAGTATGACCGGGGCGACCCACCCTGGATAGGGTTAGCCAGGGGTGCTGGCATCAGTGAGGAGGGAGAGAGGAGGCACAGTTCAGGGATCCTCAGGTGGGCAGGATAAGGATGGGATGCCTGAGAGAGGACCTAAGGGTCGTGATGGGAGTGAAATAAAGTTGAAAAAAAAAAAAAAGACTGCCTGCGAGAGGATACTTAGCCCTCTTCTGGACTGGCTCAAGTGGGATAGACGTGGACTCTGAAATAAGTCACAGCAGCCCACCGAAGGAAACTGGGCCATGTTCGGTGGATGGCTCCTCGTTCGAGCTGTGGTCGAAAAGCTGAGTCCCTGAGGAGGCCATGGACTCCTGATCCAAGTCATTCAATGGCTCCTCAAAAATGTCTCTCAGCCATCGTTCACCATGGACCTCCCATAAATCCTAACCAGGGGTGATCCTAACTGACAACTGGCATAGCAAGCCAGTGGTCAAATGACCGGCCTCCTTGGTCGAAGCACTGACTGGCAACTGCTGTAGTGGTGGCACTCGGTGCTGACTCTTCCCATTTAATTAACATGGGATATCTCCAAATTACCCTTCTCAGCAAGTGGTCTTGAAACTTACTGTATAAACCTGATAAGGAAAGTCAATCCGTGCCAGAGGAACAAAAAAAAACAAACAACAAAGCTTCATTAACAGATTATGAAAGATTAACAAGCAACATCCAATGAGAAAATTAAAAAATAAGATTTGAACATGCAAAGTCAAACATGGCAAGTAGAACAAAGATACGGAAAACTAATCTCAGTTCCTTCCCTCAGGTTTGCTTGAGGGGTTCCGTAAGTGTGAGCTGCATGCCCGTCAAGTACGAAAGGAAGTCCCTCCTGTTCATAGGTCTTCTCTCAGAGGTGGATACCTTGTCCTTGGTAGGATCTCCGCCAGGCAGAAGCCCTCTGGGGTGTATCATGCCATAAGTGGGAGTGAAAGTAGATGTTTCCAGAGATGGCTGCTATAGAAAATCTCACTACTACATGGCCCGTGTTGGTCTCTGGCTCTGGACATCTTAAGCCATCTTAAAACTGTTGGCCATATAGTGGCAATCTTACATGTCCCAGCCCTCCACCCTCCTCCCCAATGGCAATTTATGGCATGGTTGCATCCTATGCATCTGTCCAGTGATGGTATTCTTGGTGTGTACATTCAGTTGGCTGAACAACATTCAGTCCATCTTGGAACACTATCCCTACCCTAGCCCCTCAGTACCCCCAAAAAGTCTAACTACAGGATTGTCCTGTGCTGTCAATAGTCTGATAATGTTCAGGCTGCTTGAGTGAGGGTCTTAGACTGATGGCAGACATATTTAACTGAAAAGACTGTTGGTACCGTTCCTTCAAGTCCTTTCTCCCTCCTTCAGCCAAGTCATTATGTTTTATTTAATAGTTCACTAGAGTCAGGCGTGGTACCGCAGGACTGGAGAACAGCACATGTGGCGCCCCCACCACAAAAGCGGTCCCAAGGATGAACCAGGGAATTACAGACTAGTCAGTCTGATCTCAATTGTGCACAAGCTAATGGAGACCATACTTAAGGAAAAGTTGGTAGAATATCTAGAGGAGCATGGTCTCCAGTACGCAAGGCAGCATGGATTCATCTAGGGGAGAACGTGTCAAACAAATCTGACTGACTTCTTTGGCTGGGTCACTAAGACAGTAGACAGGGGCCAAGTGGTAGACATCTTCTATCTGGATTTCAGCAAGGCCTTTGACTCTGTGCCCCACAAAGGGTTGATCAGGAAGTTGGTGGCTCTCGGGGTTGGGGAAAAGATGGCCAGATGGGTGGAAAATTGGCTAAGGGACAGAACCTAGAGGGTGGTTGTGGGGGTTAGAGTTATCTGGTACCAGAGAGGTCACCAGTGGGGTCCCACAGGGCTCTGTGCTGGGGCTGGTGTTGTTCAATGTCTTTATCAATGACATTGGGGATGGCATTAAAGGCAAAATGTGCCTATTAATGGACAACACCAAGCTCTGCAGGAGAGTGGACACAGCTGAAGAGATATAGGATCTACAGGATGATCTGGAAAAGCTGGGAAGGTGGTCCGGGATCTGGTAGCCTGGCTTCAATGCCAAGAAATGCAAAGTTATGCACATTGGAGTCAAGAATCCCAGAACAGAGTACTACCTGGGTGGAGTCCAGGTCTCTGCATCAGAGGAGGACAAGGACCTGGGAGTGATGATCATTAGTGACCTGAAGCACTTCATGCAGTGCAAGAAAGCAGCAGCAAGGGCAAACAAGATAAATTCATAGTTAGTTTCAGAGTTCTGGAGGCCGAAACCTATTAGGAACTCGCCACCTTGCTATCAGTGGATATAAAATGTGGCTGTTCCCATATAATCATCTAATCTTCTCTTAAAAGTTAGCATATTCTCACTTTCAACTATATTTTTAGGTAATCCATTCTATAAAGGAATGATTCTCTGAGTGTAAAAATGTTGTCTTTCATAGGTATGATTTACCTCATCTATTAATTTTAAATTATAAGATCTCGTTTTGGTAGGGCCATTATGTTTGACTAAACCTATAGTTTCCATGAGATATTCATTTTGTAGTGCATTATGGGTAAGACATAGGTCCCCTCTTTGTCTCCTGTAGACCAAAGAACACAGTCCCAGTATGCTTAATCTCTCACCATATTCAAGGTGTTGCAGATTGTGTATACGTTTAGTAATTCAGCGTTGTACCCCTATCATTTTCATTTCTTTTATTGTAGTTGGAGCACAAAAAGGAAAGCAGTAATCAAAGTGAGGCCTTAACAGGCTAGGCTGGTATATAGAGGTATTATAAATTGTGGTTCCCTGCTCTTTATATTTCTAAAAAATACAACCAATTATTTTTTGACATATTTTGACGATCATGTTTGTATGAGAATCAAATTTTAATTCATTAATTGTTATCCCCAAATCTTTTTCTGTCTCTACCTCAGTTAGGTCTATGTTGTTTAATTTATAGTTAAATCTAGGGTTTTTTGGCCCAAGGTGCATAACCTTGCATTCTGCTTCGTTAAAGAACATTTTGTTTTCCACAGCCCAGTATTGTAATTTAAGTTAGCCTGAAAGTTTTGGGCATCCTGCATGTTATTTATTATACTTCCTATCTTACAGTCATCTGCATATTTTGACGCCCATGCATTACTGTTAACCTGCATAGTGGAGATTAGTATATTGAAAAGAGTTGGGCCCAGAACTGATCCTTGTGGGACTCCACTCATGACCAGGCCCCAGCTGGACAGATGTCCCCTAATTGCCACCCTTTGTCGTCTATCGCTCAGCCATGATATAATCCATTTTATAATATTATGTAGTTTGAGTTTAATTAATTGACCAAATAGGATATTAGGACTAACTGTATCGAAAGCCTTCAAGAAATCCAGGAAGACTATATCGACAGAACATCCTTTGTCCAAAGCTGTGCTAACTAGTTCAATAAAATTAAGTCTGTCAAGCATGATCTCCCATAACAGAAGTCATGCTGATTTATAACCAGCTGCTCGCTTTGTATGACATGATTTTAATATATATTGATGTATTACTCTAATAGCTTACCCTATTACTGAGGTTAAACTTACTGGTCTAAAATTGCTTATCTCTTTTTTTATTTCCAGATTTATGAATCAGAGTTACATAAGCTTCTGTCCATGCAGGCATTGTTTTTCCTTCTATAATGGAAGCATTAAAGAGAAGTGTCAGTGGACCCACTAGTTGATTTTTAATTTCTTTAATAAAGTTTAGATGACTGCCATTAGGTCCTGCAGAACTATTATAATTGAGTTTCAATACTGTATCATAGACTGCTACTTGATTAAAAGTAGGTAGATCTTCCGATACGTCTATCTGGATGCCCGTAATGTTTTGTTTTTTGAAAACACTAAGAAAGTATTTGTTAAACTCCTCAGCCATATCTTGTTTTTCACTTATAATACAATTTTCTGTTTCTATGGGTCCAATACTGGTATGGCTTCCTTTTAATGATCCTATGTAATTACAGAATTTTTTTTTATATTTTTGGTGTCAGTTGCTAATTTTATTTCGTAGTCTTTCTTGGCTTTCCTTATTTTGGTTTTGGTTTTATTTGTAGCTTTTGTAAATCTAAGCCAATTTTCAGGTGTATGTTGTTTTTTATATTTTGTAAATAATCTTTTTTTTAAAGCATTTTTAGACGCTCCTTTTCTACCATAGTGGATTTCTACCCTTCCTGTGATATTTACTGCGTACCGGTATTCACTTATCAATACAACTGTGTAATTTGTTCATGATTATTTCTCCTATTCTGGTTACTCCAATATTTTTTAGTTCAGTTTTCCAATCCCAGATTTCAAGATATTCTCTTATTTTATGGTAATCTGCCTTAGAAAAGTCCTTTGTTCTTGGATAACACGTTTTATATCAATAATGTCAACCCAAGGGTACAGACGCTCTTGGTTCAGTTAGGCCCTCAGGGATGTTGGTTAGAACGAAATCTAAGACATTCTCACCCCAGTCCCCCACTTGACAAGTTGTTCTAGGCCGTTCTGTATTGTGATTTCAATAAACCTTCTCTCAATGTTACCTGATCCCTGTAATGTCACCCAGTCTATTTTAGGAAGATTAAAATAACCTAGCAGAACACAGTCACCTATTATATCCATATTTCCATTACTGAGAAGAAGTGTTCATTTTACTCTGAAGTAAGGTTAGGTGAACGATATCCCAGGCCCACAACCAACTTTCTTCCTTGCAGTATTAACTGGACCCAAATAAGTTCGCCTCATTTTCTAAGTGTCCAGCTTGTTTAATTTTGTGTGCTATGAATTCACTGGCTATGTAAAGGGCAACACCTCCGCCTCTTTTGTTTTTATGGTTCTTATCCGTTTTGGTATAACCCGGGATTTCAGTGTTCCAGTCTCCATTCTGGAACCAAGTTTTGGTGATTCCACATATACTTACTTTTTGAGAAAATTGTGTTTTAATTTGTCCATTTTATTATTGAGACTATGTACATTTATCAGTAAAATGGCAAGATTGTTGTTATATTTCACTTTGTTATTAATATGTGTTGACTGTGATACAATGGTGGTGTTGGAAATTTCCCTTTCCAGAGAAAGTAGGTGTGTCTGCCTCTCCACCTGTTTATCTAGCTTAAATGGTTGGTAATACAGTTCAAGATTTGTTTGCCAAGAAGGGCACTGCCTCTTCTACTCAAATGTATACCATCCCAATAACAGAGTCCGTAGTTTCCTTTGAATTCCTCCCAGTGCATAATACACTATGTTTTGCTTAAGGCACCATTTTCTTATCCATTCGTTGGGATGTTGTATTTTTTATGTTGGGATTCTGTTGCTTTTGGAATGGGTAAGATTTCAGATAGTGCAATATTACACCTCATGTCCACTAATTTGTTAAAGATACATAATCTTGTTTGATTTTTATAATTGAGTCATGGAATATACTGTTTGCTCCTGCGTGAATTATGACCATCTGATTCTCCTCATCCTTGTCTACTATATTGTGTAACATTCTAGTTATATCAGCCACCCTGGCTCCACTAAAACTAGATAATGTCCTCCTTTCTTTATCGGGGTTACACATAGTTCTAGCAAGGTGCATGACTATCGAATCACCTAGTACATACATTTTTGGTGTACTATTTGTATTAGTTTCCATCAATTCCTTGGGGTCTGGGATAATACCACCTATGTTAGATGTTGCCCCTAATGATGCTATAGTTATACATTCCAGTAGATGCTTCACTGGGGAGTTCACTGCTGACATTATTATGCGCAATGTTGGGAGCTGGTATTGTATGAGGAAGTGGCAGTTTCCCCTGTACGTTAGATGGACTGGGTACAATTTGGTCATTTGAGGGTTCATTGCTAATGTTATTATGCGTAATGTTGGAAGCTGATATTTTGTGGGGAAAAGGCAATTGTCCCTGTAAGTTAGATGGACCAGGTTCAATTTTTTCACTTGGGGGTTCCAATGGCTCATATCGGTTTAGTAATGGAAGGATAAACATGTCCACTTTTCTCCCCTTTTTGGCTGCCTTTGGGCTTTGAACAGTGAACCATTCCACTTCAGATCCTACAGTAGTTTCTTCTTCCCTGCCTCTTTTTTTGTTTGAGTTTGTATTCGTTATTAACGTAGGAGTCGACATATCATCATTTAGTTTCAATGGTTGGTTGGTTGCTCCATTTATGCATTGTTCCTTGTCTTTATTTATAGAACTACTATTTTTGTTATTTATATTTATGTGATTATTCTCAAAATTAACCTGAAGTCTGGAAGCCATATCCTTTTGGCTAGATTCAATTTGTGCCAATCAAGAATTAAACATGCTTATTTCTTGATGCATGTCCCTGTTTTGAATACATTTGTCACAAGTAAAGTCATTTTTTGGGATATTCTTTTTTATTTATTTATTTATGTCTTTGATAACCGGCTAAGTGAGCTGATCCAAAGGACCGATTTCAGTCACGACCCGGGCCATAAAGTGACATCAGACAGATTTTACATGGAACACAGCCAAGCAGTGATACAAGTACATATAAAACAACTTCAGCAGAATGGTCATAATACAGCAAAGAGCCATTAGGGTGGTACATACAGCAAAATGAAAGGAACACAAAGGCAGATCTTGATAGCAATTTGGTAGTACTAGCTATATAGACCAAATATAATTTACAATTACAAACAGCAGTTATATAACTAGAACTGAGCTGCAATTTCAAGCAAAACTTAGTATGCTGTTGTTTAACTTAATATAGGTGCCCCACAAAAAGATGAATAAATTCAAAAACACAGCAGTCTTGCTGCATAGGCTGGCCTGAAACTAGCAGCAAAACATGCATGAGTGCAGTCAGGACTAGGGAAAGAGGGATGATCAGAGAGAGAATCAGGGATAGAGGCAGGGCAGCAGCAGTAGGAGTGCCAATACTATCAGGGGGGCTAGGGCAGATCATGGGCTCTAGCCTGGTCTAGGGAACAGTTGTAGGAAGATTCAGCCAGGAGTCAAGCTCATAGGTTGTTTCTGAAGGACATATGGGAGATGGAAGAGCATAGTGGGAGCCTGTTCCGGGGGCAGATACAGAGAAGGCTTTACTATCCATGACAGAATAAATGCATGGGACTTCCACAGGAGAAATGGAGGAAGCCCTAAGGCTTCTAGGAACCACTCTCTCTGTGAGTAGCGAGGAGTAGGGGGACAGCTGGCATTCCCTAAGAGAGTTATCAATTAACCTGCCCATAGCATAGTCGAAACCTCCCTTAAGATTTAGCACCCTAGGGTTTTGTAAAGTGTACAGTGGTGGGTAAAGTTGGATGCTTGAAGAACAAAGCGGCAGATGGAATTGTAAGTTGTGCTGACTTGAGAGTGAAGTGAGGAGTCAGCGAAGGAGTAGACAGGGGAACAGTAGTCAAGCAGGGGGAGAAGGTTATCTTGCGCAATATGAGGCGGGCATCCGGAGACAGAAATAGTTTGGTTCTGTAGCCTGCACCTAGTTTTTGATGTATTTTCCTCACCGTATTTGATATGTGTTCACTGAATGTTAGGGAGGGATCTAGAGTCACACCTAGGTATTTGAAAGAGGAGACTGTGTCAAGGGGTGGGCCTGCTGGGGAGTGCACAAGTAGGAATGTGTTACATTTGGTGACCTTGGCTAGAAAATTCTTTGAGCCAAAGAGCATGGCTTTGATCTTTTTTTCATTAACGAGCAGTTTCCTGGAGAGGAACCGGCCGTGGGCAGCGCCATAGTTGGTTCTAAGGATGGACGAGATTGAGTCCAGGGATTTGTCACTGTAGTATAGTACCAGACCATCAGCATAAAGGAGAGCCTTACAGTTGATGCTGTCAGCGGGAAGAGAGTTTATGAACATAGAGAAAAGTAAAGGGCGAAGTATGGAGCCCTGTGAAACTCCAGTGTGTGTGTGTAGGTAGGGAAGCAGAGGGTACATTGCCTATCAAAGCAGACTGGGACCTATTGGATAGATAGCTGCGGAATCATGCAGCAGTATCCAGGGAGCAGCCAAAGTACCACAAAGCGGAGTAGAGAAGGTGGTGGTCTACTAAGTTGAAGGCCTTGGACAGGACTATTAATACTGCACCTGTGGCCTTGCACAGATCCATATTTCTCAGGACATGGTCAGAGAAGAGGGCAAGAGCTGAAGAGGTGCTGTAATGTTTGCGGAAGCCATGTTGGAGTGGACACAGAAGACTGAATTTTTCCAGATGCTCAGATAGCTGGCGGTGGATAACTGTTTCCAATAATTTGCTTAGCTGAGGGAAGAGGGAGATGGGTCTATAGTTTTCAGGGGCAAGGGGGTCTCCAGCTTTGAAGATAGGTACCACACATGCATACTTCCAAGTGTTAGGCACTGTGGATGATGAGAGGGCAAGACTGAATATATAAGTCAGGGGTTGGACAATGGCTGGGGAGATGAGCTTTAGCAATGTTGGGTAAAGCCCATCACTGCAAGGACTACCTCTGGCTGGTAGTGTCTTCAAGAGTTTGATGGCAGTACTGCGACAAATGGCCCTAAAACAGAACAAGAGAGGAATATTGGTATTAACTGATGACTGCCAGTAGTGGGGATGGTTATCTTGGTCAGTGGAAGGCTGGGGAGGCAGCTTGCTTAGGTGGGGGGGTAAGGTCTGTGAACATAGTGTTGAAGATGTCAGCGATCATTACAGGGTAGGAAATGGGACCTGAGGCTGTTGCAAGTTGTGTAATTTGCTTGTTGGACTTGGGATTAAGGAGGGACGCAATGGAGGCCCAGAAGCTATGGGAGTTATTGAGGGCACTGTTTTGCTGATTGATGTAATATTTGCGTTAAAGTGATTTGGCAGCATGTTTACAAGAGTTGCACAGCTGTCTGTAGACATTCGATAACTGAGGGGAAGGAGATGCCTTGTAGGCTTTCCATGTTCTGTCCCTTTCCTTCATTTTTGCAAATACCTCCTTGGACAGCCAGTGGGTGCATCCACCCCTAACCCTTCTGGTAGTGGTGTGGAAAAGCTTGTCCTGTAAATTACGAAGGGTGTCCATGAAGAAGGAAACCACTAAGGAGACACTGTTGAGCTGATAGAGGGCAGACCAACTTATGGAACTTACGTCCCTAAGGACCGAGTCCTGATCATGGCTACTGAACCGCCTGAGGGACAGAAATTTGGGGGGGGGGGGGATCAGATTTTGTGGTCAGTATGATATACGTGGGAGTATGGTCACTTATTGAGTAGGCCATGGTGCCTGCCTGGAGGACTTGGTCAGCTCGATTTGTGACAACCCAGTAAATAATGGAGTGGTTTTGCAAGCGGGGATGTCTAGTGGGTGAGGAATTGACTTTCTCCAGGTTGTGCGACTTTAGTAGTATTGTGTGGTCAGAAACAGGAGTAGCTGTTCAACTGATGTTAAAGTCCCCAAGTACGATAGAGTCTCTAGAGGGTGTAGCATGTGCAAACCCATCAAGAAAATTTGTTAGGCCCTGGAACCTCCCTGGGGGGGGGGGTGTAGCAACAACCTAGGTACAGCTTTTTTGCTATACTCAGGGATAACTCCACGAGTATTCAGTCGATCAAGGAGTTGGGGGTTGAACAGTCGACAGAGGTGGTAGTAATATGGTCCTGGACATACAGGTCAATGCTCCCACCTTGCTTTCTACCTGGTCTGTCCTGCCGAAAAAGGGAGTATCCAGGAAGTAAAAACGAGGTGTCAGCATGATAGAACTTTAGCCACATCTCACAGATACCTAGTATGTGGGGTTTATAAAGGGATACCCATGCCTCAAGTTCAGGGAATTTAACTGGAAGGCTGCAAACATTTAGATGGACAATTTTGAGGCCCATTGGCCTTGCCCAGGTGACATTCGAATGGTCAATTTGTGTGTTCAGGGGGTCTGGGTTCCTTTCCACATCGCCAGCAAGTAGAAAGAGGGAAAGCAGAGGGCAGGCCAAAGGGAGACCATGGGGGACTGGATGTTAAGGGAGTGGATAAACAGCCCAAGTAGACGTTGCTCATAATTTGACAGTAGTGCCAGTATGTTATAACCTGGAAATGCAGGCACATACCTGACCACTGTATATGCTGGCTCGGTAGGTGAATGAGTTGTGGTAAAGAAATGTAGGTCTTGCTGATCAGTCGCAAGAACAGTGGCGGAGAGGTCCGTGACCAATAGCAAGCATAGCATAGAGAGCGAGACAATAAAGATTAGATATAGGTTCATGCTTACAGGATGTTGCATTTCAGTGGCCAGGAGAGATAATTTAGAGAGATAACTTGGTATACTTGCCTGAGAGACACCAGGCTATATCCAGTAGTTGGAGGTGGTCTTTTTAAGAGGAGGCAAAGTTGCAGGGCAGGGATGTTGATGCAGAAAGAGTATTTAAAGAGTGTCGGGGTTGGGCGGGCGAGAGAAAATTCTCCCTCGGCCGGCTAAAGAGGAGAAGCCAGGCCAAAAATCCCAATGCAGTCCCTGGAAGTAGAGAAAGCGATCAATTTTCAAACTTGAGAGCTGGAGGAAGCCGACTGGGCAGAGTCAGTAGCTGCCCAATCAGGCCGTGAAGCGCAGAGTGCTAAGGGTTCCAGAAGCAGAGGCAGGTGCTGGTTACCTTGCAGCCATTCAGGAGATTCCTCGGAGCGGGCAGGAGGGATCGGAGGCCATGGCACACATAGCCAGCCACGCAACCGGGAGAATGTAGGGCGTCTGGTTCAGGGGCAGTGAATCTGTGCTCTAGGGAAAAAAAAAACAAGGGTCAGGCTTAAGAGTTGGTAGAGAACAGAGGGCGGTGGGCAGGGGTAGACAGAAAAACAGCAGGGGGTAGGAGGCACTGGGATAACTGGCTGGCGGGGAGAGAAGTTCAAGGGTAGAATCAGGGGGGTTAAAAATTTGCAAGTGAGAGGACAGACAGAAAAGGCTTAGGGATAAAAGGTCAGGTAATCACATTACATTAACAGAAGACAAATTCAGTTTGTTGCCCTGGGCAAGTTGCAATTTGTTGCACAGTCCGTCAAACAGTAGATGAGAAATAAGTTCACAAGTGCCCCAGAACAATTACACAGTCCCAATTACATTATCTAACAAAAATTAAAAAATATAACTAGTGTCTCAAAAATACACTTTCTTTAAAAATTCTCCCTCGGCCAGCTACAGAGGAGAAACCAGGCCGAAAATCCGAATGCAGTCCCTGGAAGTAGAGAAAGCGCTCCGGTTTTCAAACTTGAGAGCTGGAGGAAGTCGATTGGGCAGAGAGTCAGTAGCCACCCAATCAGGCCGTCAAGTGCAGAGTGCTAACGGTTCCCAAAGCAGAGGCGGGTGCTGGTTACCTTGCAGCCGTGCAGGGAAGTCCTTGGAGCAGTCAGGAGGGATTGGCGGCCACGGCACACAGAGCCTGCCACGCCGCTGGGAGAATGCAGCGTGCCCAGTTCAGGGGCGGTGAATCTGCACTCTTGCAGCCATGCAGGGGAGTCCTTAGAGTGGGCAGGAGGGAATCGGTGGCCGTGGCACACAGAGCCAGCTGCACTGCTAGGAGAATGCAGGGCACTCAGTCCAGGGGTGCTGAATCTGTGCTCTTCTTGTTTAATTTATACATTTGACAATTGGAGCACTTTACTCCTATTTCCCCATCAAGTGTCATTAAAGTCTGGACCACTGTTTCAAGTCGTATAGTACTTACTACAAATGAGTTTAAGTGAGAGTATGTTGGCACCAGTAGCACCAGCCACAGGTATTTACACAGCCTAGAAGAAGTAACAACCACACCTTGACTTCAAGTATATCAGAAATTAGTTCTGTAATGAAATACTGGGTCTAGTAAGTACTGAGAGGTGAAATATCTACCTTTCTTTACTGTTGTAGTGCAGTAACATTCCCTTGTCCTCAGTCCCTCTAAATCACTCTAAACACGCAAAACATGCTCCGATGTGTGTCTTTGCGCGTGTCTTTGTGCGCGTCACTGCGCTCACCTTGCCCTGCTCACCTCTCTGGCATTAATAAAGCATCCCATGACCCTGATGTAGAACCGGAGGCCACAGCAGTGTTAAAATACAAAAGGCAACTTTTAAGTGCCAAAAACGGGTGATTTCCACTCATTCGTTGAAGTGGCACATTATAATCACAAATGTGTCCTGATACTGTGGAAAAATTACGCCCCACTATGAGTCGTAGTTCTCTGCAGCTTAACAGAGAACTACAGGCTCCTCCTGATTCCAGTGCAGGGCTCCGAAGCAAGCACTCTGGCAGAGTGCTCAAAATGAGTTAAAAGAACTGAGGTTTTTTTTTCTAGTTGTCCCAGACACAGCAGCCCTAGAGAATGCTAAGCTGCACAATCGCCAGTGTGTTAATAAAGATGCTGGGATGCATAGCTGGGGGATCAGTAGTAGGAGAGAGGAGGTTATACTGTCCAGGTACAGGTCACTGGTGAGGCCACATCTAGAGTATGGAAAGGGAACGCTGTTTAACCAGGAGTAGCACACTAAGTTGAAGCTTGTTTCCAGATGCGAACTGGGAGCACAAGGAAGTTAAGTGACTTGCTCAGGATCACCCAGTATGCAGCTAGGCAGCTGTGGGATTCAAACCCCGGTCTCCAGATCTGCAGCTCAAAGCCTGAACCCACTGCGCTATACTGCCTCAATGGAGTTCTGTATTGTATGGAATTCCGTATTGGTGTCCATACCTCAAAAAGGACATTAACCTGCTGGAAAAGGTCCAGAGGAGGGCTACAAAGATAACAGCGGGTCAGCAAGGTAAGGCATACGAGGAGAGGTTGAGGGCACTGAACATGTACTCCCTGGAGGACAAGAGAGAGGGGGGGACATGATTGGGACCTTTTAAGTACTTGAAAGGGATAAATAAGATGGATAAGGAGGGTCTCTTTAAGCTGAGTGACAACCATACCTCAAGGGGGCACAGTCTTAAGATGGAGGAGGGAAAGTTTAGGAGGGAGGTCAGAAAGCACTTCTTCACAGAGAGGGTGGTGGACATTTGGAATGCACTGCCACAAGAGGTGGCCTCATTGAGGACAGTGGACAGCTTCAAGAGAGGCTGGGATGGGCATAGGGGAAGGTAAGGATCATGGGTAGGGAGGATAGGAGGAGTGGGAAGGGGGCAGGGACAGTAGCTCAAGCTGTGGACCCTGTAAAATGAGCGGGCAAGACATACCAAATGGCCTTCTTCTGCTGGCTTCTTCACATGTTCATATTTGCATCCTTGATGAACTGTCTGCAGTCAAGTTGTTAAACCTGCAGGTCTCCTTTGAAGGTCGGCCCCAAGCTGCGCACCAATTGGGTTCAGCCTGTCATCAGTCCAGCATCCAGGTCATGTGTGTTTCTGCTCTGAATGAAAGGGCCTGCTGGGTTACATCACGAGTTCGTACCTTAGTCTGAGTGATGAGCCGAGGTGCCACCATATTATAAGTCCAAACTGTAACACCAGTATCCAAAACGGAATGTAACACAGGATACCAAACAAAATTGAGTAGCTCCTCATAATGTCAGATCATGATCCTCATTACTGGAATTAGCCACAAGGAGAGATGGGCAACCAGAGCGTTATCTATCTCTGGCACATGCCTGCACTGAAGGGAACTAGTTGGCTGCACATGGTCCGTAGGCTGCGAGGGGTATGGGTACTGCGGCTCAGCCTGAGATGAGTCCCCCAATCGGGTTTCTTACACAAGAAGCAGCCACTTAAACACAAAGAGAACCTATGCACACAAACTTTGAACCTGGATTATTCAAGTAAGGCCATTTTTTCACACCTTTATACAGCCATTTTAGATCCAATCTGATCTTGTCAGGTGGGCCCGTCCCCTTCAAGCTTGCTCTGCCTGTGTTCTTCCATTTGTCAACCTCAGACCAAGACATCTGATTTAGACCGCAGTGATAAATTTCATCCAGCATGTGTGGGACCTCTATGTCGTGTGCCACAAGGAGCTCTGAGGCTTGCAGCAGACTGTCATAAATCTTGACTCCTGTCTCCTCGTGCACAAGCAATTTTGCTGGGTACTGTAACTGTCCCATTATCTGCTCTTCCCTCAACTGCATTATGATGCCACTTCTTGAGCACTGCGGGGGGGGAGCTCTTGATCAAGGTATACTAGCTTGTGATTGAAGAGAAGCTCTTTATTGTCCCACGATTTCCTCATATTTTGCTCCGCTATTTTAAGAATTTCACTATTATAGAGCACAGGGGACGTCCAGTCTTGGTTTCGGCCCCATGGCGTAATGTGCCTGTTCTATTTCAATGGGAAAGTCCTACAGTAAATGGAGTTCTTGTTGAAGCCAGATCACAATAAAGCTGTTCAAATCCAGATGCTCCAAGTCTTCAGGAAACCACAAAAAGAGCAGTTTTTTCCTTCTGCCTCTCACCTCTGTGCCCCCCGCTCTCTCTGTTAACTCTCTCTTGTTTCTGCACAAGCAGAGGATGGTGTGCCTCATGCTGTTGGCATCTTCCCTCAGGTTGCTGACCACTTCCTCCATGGCTGATGTACATGGCTCCAGTTTTCTAAAGTCTCTTTTCATTTCAACCGCATTTACATCTATGAGCTATGAGGTTTTTTGGATGGCTGTCGAGATGGGTTTGTCGAAGGCCATTCCACTGGTTGATCTGCTGTCATCATCTTCTGCTCCTGAGCCCAATGTTCAGTCGGGAGCCCAGGACAGAGAGCTGCTAGGGCTGCAGTGGCTCTGCATTCCAGCTGGCGCCCCAATGTTTGTGTCTTTCGAGGCTGTCCCATGTTCGCTTTGTGTGCCAGGTATTGTTAGAGTCAGATCACTATGATAGGAGGGTGGACGGACAGTGATTTCATGTGAGGCAGGATGGAGCACTTTCTCAAGCCGACTTTTAGGTCGGGGTGGAACCAGAAGTCAGGTCTTAACATGTTTTTTTCATGGCACTGTTTGCATGGATAACTATCTTTCAAATGAATGCTTATGTAACACTGGAACTTGCTGCTGCCTGCCTCTAGCACTTTACTCCAGGCCATGCTTGAAAACAGGGTGCTAAACCCCAATGTAAGTGACTGGTGAAACTTAAGACAAAAATAATAAGAGAGAGACAGTTTCTAAGAAAAAAAAAATTTCAAATAGTGAAAGAAATCTGGAGAAAACACATCAAAGAAATTCTAGCAGACATACAGTACTGTCATTTCTTTTTCTGTTCGTTCCAATGCTGTCACTGGCATTAGTCATAAAGTCGTAACTGCTGGGCAATTTCATCATCCAACTAAACAGGCTGACACACACAAACACACACCTGCGACATCACCACTGAACCCCGAGTGTTTTACTGACAGTTTAAATCTGGCTCACTACACTGACATGCTGTGCAAGTATGTTTTTTTCACATTCATTTGGCAAGGCAGTCTTTATCTATAAAGCACCCTATCCCAAAGGCTCAGAGCACTGTACATAAAACAAAAAATGCACAGAACGCTAGACATAACATCAACAATTTTAAAATATAGTCAAATATGAAAAACAAAATGCAGATCTAAAAAGAAATAACTAGCTGAGGAAAGAGTGTTCAAATAAATGGGTCTTCAAAGAGGCTTTGAAAGCCTCCACAGTGCTGGTCATATGAATGTTCCCTGGAGCTGTCACTATAAAAGGTCTACACCCCCCCCCCCCCGAGATTCTCAAACGGGAAAGGGGGACAACATGCAGGACTGCATTGGTGAAGCAGAGGGGTCAGACTGGGTGGTAAGGGACCAAGAGATCTTTCAAGCAGTCTGGTCCCAAACCCCATAGGGCCTTGTATCTTAACAAGCATATTGTGAAGGTGATGCTCCAAAGCAAAGGCAGCCAGCAGAACAAAATGTTCGATGCACTACTTCAATGCACAGGACTGGAGCCACAGTGGAAATCAATGGTGGCATTGATGCAGGCAATGGATTGCAAAGTGGAGGCAATTTTGAAGAGGTTGGAGGAACAGGATATCAAGACTGGGGTCATCATGACAACGGCGACCTCTGCAGAAACTGCAGCTACCTAGGCAATGGCAGCAACTAGCAAACTGACACAACAAAATTCACAGTTGTATGGTTTGGAGGCCCTAGAGAATTCTTACAGGGCCTCCAACGTTAGACTAGGCAGTCTCCCGGAGGGGAGCGAGGGCAAGCATGTTCTGCCAGAGGAACAGATGGGGGGAGGGTATTTTACTACCATTTTTACATGATATGCACCCACTTTCTGATTTTAGGAATTTGTTTTCCACACTGCAATTTATAGTACATTAGTACACATGCCCAAAATTAGCAGTACCATGTGATGCTAGCAGCCATGGCACTACACAAAGCAGAAGCAGAAGAAGCGATGATCAATATTACTTTGATACAGTGAAGACAGTTCGGGAGTTGCTTATTCACTGACCAAAAGGGCTGTTGCAATTTGGCAAAATGGATAAAAAAAAATTAAAGTCACAGCACTAAGTGGCAGTAGGGAAGTATCTTCGTCTCCAGTATTTGGCAAAGAAAGTCATTGGCTATAGGCACCCAGTAGATAAGCAGAGCCTATAGCCAGCCAGTGAGTAAGGGACTTGGTTTAGAGCCATGGGGTGAGGAGTCCAAGAGGGGTCTCCATAGGGTATTACTACCCTTTAGAAGGAAATACCATTAGGCTGTATAAGCTAGCAGTAAATATTTCTTAGGCCCAAAAATATGTGGACCACTGCCTTCTGCAGTTCCTGACGAACTGACTGCCAGGTGCCCTGTGGCTATCTCTGGACACTGCAGTACCCAATTCCATTAAAGCTTACAGAACCTCCCCACGCTCTGCAGACCAGCAACAGGACATACCTCAAATGGTTCTTTTGGTCATGACTTCAGCAGTTACAAGGGACATGTTACTCCAATCCTCTACAGAGTCTCAGAATTTTAAGTACAATGGCACATCACACCTTTTTCCTGATCTATCTTTTGCTGCTTGTACCAGGAAAAAGAAGTCCAAAGCAGTATGGGTGGGCTCAGTTAAAAAGTCTCAGCGTCACTTATTCCTTCCTCAGGACTACCCACCTTTGGATTTTTTATGCAGGGCATACTTTCCAATTTATTGATGTGGCGAAGGCAGGTAGGAGAGTAGAATTTATCTGTAAAGAATTCAAAGCAGCTGGGACTAGGGAACCTGAAGAATCAGAGGCCAACACATAAACAAGGTTCCGTTTACTAAACTGATGCTCAGTTTTGTAAGAGGGGTTGGTCTTGAGACTGGTAATATTTCTGCATGTTTCATTATAGCTTAGTAAAATATTCCAATTGTTGGTGACACAGCTCTGTGTGCACAACAGGCATCCCAGCTGGATGACAAAATTATCCAGCAGTTATGTTTAACCCAAGTGACAACGTGGAACGACAGACATACAAATCCAAACCACATGCATACTTCTCTAAATCCTGAAACCCAGTGCAAAGCATCATGGGCATGAAACTCCTTGTGTGGGGCAGGATGACTTGTAGGTTGACAAGTCTCAAACTGAATGAGTACTGTCACTGCTCAGCTCTGCTTCACTGTTGTGTTGGCCACTCTGCATAAAATGACACACTGATTCAGCAAGAGGCATTTCTATTAACACTCATACATATTGCTGCTGGTTGGAGTGCAGTCACGGATCCTCTGCTTTGTTGAGTCGAGTTTGACAGACTGGAGATCATGGATATCATGCGGCTTCTCTGGAGTATGCGACCAACTAGCTGTAGTTTAGACCCAGTCTCTACTCGTCTTTTAACAGGGTGTGTTGATGTGATTGGCCCAGTCTTAGCAGACTTAATCTGGTGCTCATTGGAGTCAGGGGGAGTTCCCCAGCTCCCTGAAGGAGGCTGTGGTAACCCCCTTCTCAAGAAACCATCTCTTGACCCAGATTCTCCCACAAACTACAGATTGATCTCTAACTTTCCCTTTATAGGGAAGATTATTGAGAAAGTTGTTGCACAACAGTTGGAGAACCATCTTACCATCCATGATCCTCTCCAGTCTGGTTTCTGTAAGAGACACAATACTGAGACTGCTCTGGTTCGGGTACTCAGTGATCTCCTTATGGCCAGAGACCAGAAGCGCAGTCCCGTCTTGGTTCTTCTGGATCTCTCGTCAGCTTTCGACACCATGGACCATGGGGTGCTTCTTAACTGCCTGCAGGTTATCTACAGCCTGTCTAGTACAGTCTTCAGATGGTTCCATTCTTTTCTCACTGGCAGGTCGCAGAGGGTAGTATTCGAGGATTTATTCCTCTCACCCGTTCTTCCTGCCATGTGGTGTCCCACAGGGTTCAGTGTTGTCCCCATGTCGTTCGCAGCATCTTTGCTACCATTAGGAGACATCGTGAGAAAGTATGGGCTCAGTTTTCACTGTTATGCAGAAGATACTCAGCTATACCTGTCTTTTGTGTCTGACCAGGATGGTGTGCTCTCAGTATTTTCCAACTGTCTCGTCGAAATCCAAGACTGGATGAATTCCAGTTGGTTAAAGATGAATTCCAAAAATACGGCAGTGTTAGTGGTGGAACTGGGTCACCGGATAGAGGGATCAACTGCTGGGCGGCCTACTGGGCTCTGGCTTGAGGGCTCTCAGCTCTCAACCTCTGAGCAGGTGCGGAATTTGGGGGTGGTACTTGATGACAGGCTGACACTTCGTTCACAGGTGTCAGCCGGGATATACTATGTTATCCCTAAACTCGGTATGCCGACGCGCGGCATATCGAGTCATATGTCCTGACATGGACAGTCCCAAATCACTCTCGTGCCCAAGAGACAAATTTAGGGCATGTTACAGAAACTAAGTGCTACACGCGGGAGGGCTTTGCCCCCTTCCAGTAACTAAATATCTAACTCCGAGGGAGTGGACCCGGAGTAAGTTAAAAAGTTACGGGGGATGCAGTGTGTAAAAGGACATGACCTGGACCAGAACCCGGGCCACGCACAGCTCACTGACTGAGCTACCAGTCGTATTCCCCTCCACACCACTGGGGCATCTCGACCAGCAAACCCCATCCAGCTGTCCATTCCTGAGCATCAGACAGGGTAAGCTAGCATTCCGTCACATCTGCTACCTTACCCGGTCGGGAGCAATTGCGTCAGGTGTAGTAGCGTCAGGCTACTGCGTCTATCGGGCAAAGCTGACCGGGGTACTGCTTGTCGAGCAACCCAGCGTCAGGATAACATAAGTATACTGTCAGCCGTGGTCAAGTCCTCTTTTTACCATCTGAGGATCATCACCTGGATTAAGCACCTTGTTCCATCCAGCGATCTTCCGACCCTGGTTCACGCTTTCGTGACTTCACACCTTGACTACTGTAACTCCTTTTACCTAGGGCTTCCTGGGGTAGATATCCGCCGCCTGCAGCTGGTGCAGAATGCAGCAGCCAGGTTATTGTCTGGGTCGACTCAATCCAGCCATATTTCCCCTGTGCTGCGCACTCTGCATTGGCTGCCTGTTCAGTGGCGGATCACCGTTAAAGTCTGTTTACTGACTTACAAAGCCCTACACAGTCTGGGTCCGAGTTACATGCAAGAGCTTCTGATTACCTACTGCCCCCTCCGACCACTCCACTCAGCCGACGAGGGGTTGCTAGAGATTTCCTGGGTATGTCTGAAGACCTCGGTAGCATGGGCTTTTGGCTATGCCGCCCCTACCCTGTGGAATTCTCTACCTCATCGGATACAAGAGTGCCAGACAATGGAGAGCTTTAAAACTGCCCTTAAAACACATCTGTATATTTTGGCTTTTCCTGATTTTTGAAGTCTTGATATTAATAATTTGTATTTTATGTTAATATTTTTATTAAGTTTTAGATACTGATTTTAAATGCTTTAGAGTTGGATGCTTGCACAGCACTTTGATATTTATAAATTACGCTAAACAAATAAAGTTATTATTATATATACAGCAGTATGGTTTTTAAATCTTTGTGATAGTTTGCATGTTGCTTCACGGATGAAGCATAAAGAGGAGACCTGCACCACATCTATCTCAGACACAGCAGTCACCACTGAGTAAAATGGATCAACCCACTAGTGGCAAAGTGCACAGAATCTCTCTGTTGGCTCATATTAAATCCCTTTCAGTTTGATCACCTCAGATTATACTGGTCTGGTTGGCCCCTTGCCAAAACGTCGAGTCTTGCTTTCTATCCTCTGATCCACAATCTTTCTCCAGTGCTGGGTCATGTTGCTAGGGTGAGAGTCTGCATCTATGGAGCAGACAAGCTGAATACAAGGCTGCGCCTTGCTTTGGACTGCCGGGTTCTCTTGATTGGAGCCTATACCTGGCTCGGAAAGCTCCTGAGCTGCCAATACCAACACCTGAGAGAAAAAACAAGAATTCCATCAAAGACCCTAGAACCAATAAAATCATTTTTAACACATGATGACTTTACTGAGCTAATGAACAGTTCAGGTACACAAGCTTTCAAGAAACCTAAGGTCTCTTCGTTAGCTGCTGTGTACAATCAAAGCTGAAACACCTTTTATAAAGGCAGGATGACAATAAATACATAACAGTTCCAGAAGACAGGGGGCTCGCTGAATACACTAGGTGGGCCATTGGAGCTTGTGGGGGGGGGGGTGTGTGCGCGCTGAGGCTTTCTTCCACCCATTTTCAGACCCACCTACACTGCTCCTGGCCTGCAGGGGAAGGGTAAGAGAGTCGTATGGTTGCTTGTGATATCAGATCCCCTCCAAGGCCAGCTATAGATGCTGCTGACCTGTTGAAATGGCAGGGGAAGCAACCCCCCCCAGGAGAGTATTGGCTATATATCTGATTTGACTGCTGAATACAGTGTGTATGAACTTAATCTATTTAATAAAATGAAATTTAAAAGAGGAATATCAACTATCAAGCATAACACGGCCTATGAAGCCTGACTACAAGAATGCAATATGTACTTGCTCGAACAGAGGAGGGAGAGTGGGAATAAGACTGAAACCATCAAGTACATGAAAGGTGTAAACAAGGTGAATATTGGGGACCTTTTTCCATCTTAGTGATAGCAAGACCACAAGGGGGCAGTGTTACAAACTGGTAGGGGAAGGCTCAAGAAGGAGGTCCGGAGACACTTCTTTACACAACAGGCGGTGACAGGGTGGAATGAGCTCCCATCTAAGGTCATCAAACAGAAGACGGTGGGAGGTTCAAGAAGGGGTGGTGAAGGGGAGGGCCAGGGTGGGCAGCACCCACTGTGCTCTGTAGAGCAGGGGCTCTGCATTCAAGCATACTCGACAGACCTAAAGGTTTCCTTCGCTGGCAAATTCGTATGTTTGTATGTATGTTCAATGCTCTAGCTCTGGAAGGATATAGACAAGAGGCATTAGAGTAATAATTTGTGTAGATAACTCATAAATAAGCTGGCAGTCTAGCAGGGTAGATGCTTTTCCCAGAGCTCCTGCACATGTGGTTTAATTAAAGTGATTTTTTTCTATTTAGCTTCAGACTGCTAACACTCTTCTTCTCTACGCAGAAGGGCTTAAGGGTGCCACCAGACTTTATTTTTCTCAACATGGGATGCCCAGAAAATGTAGTTAAGATGGACTCCATACCAATGGAGCTTTCAGAATCATCAGCCCTTCAGCAGTCGCTGCAGACCAGGGATTCTCCTCCCACCCAAACTCACTTTAATGAGCTGTACCAGCCATGACCCAATCCATCAGTGACGGAGCTGGGGGGGCTGAGGGGGGTTGCCCCTCCTGGCTGCCCCAGTGTGAGTAGTGGTGCCCCACCACCATCTTTATTCACAGTTTAGTGCCCTTTGTGGAGTCTGTGATTGACTTGAATGCCCTCACCCCCAGCTCCCAAACTTGGCTCCGCCACTGCAATCCATACAATGTACAGATAAATAAATGTGATGTATATTTGGCATAGCTGGTGACTGTGGCACATACGATGGAAAGTATGGCTGTGAAGGTAAAGAAACCGACAAAATCCAAGCAGAAGGCTTTGGCCGTTGCTGCAACAACTGTGAAAGAATAAGATGTCCTGAGAATGTGATTAGAGCAACTGGAGAATGCAGTTAGATCTGCCAGTGTTTGGCTTCTGAAGGCACAAAACGGGACTGATGAGGACGATTTGGCCACTATCTTGAAGCGCTGGCTCTTGGAATCTTTGAAATTATAGTACGCTTTGTCAATTATTAAAACGTACCATGTCTAACCTAGGAGAGATCATTTGGCAGAGGAGGGCCCCAGAACCATGTGATGGTCACAGCATCAATGGACGCACATGTAAAATTCTAAAAACAGCCAGGGACCAGGCACTGGTGAACACTGATGGGAAGAGAATTCTCTCTCTCTTTTTTTTTCTTAAATATTTTTATTGGAGAAAGTACAAAGCAACATATACAGCATGTCTTAACACTGAATTCAAGTGTAGTAAAATCAAACTACAAGACTATTAAGTGTGATCAGCTCCAACATTGCTTAGCTACGATGAACAAGGCAAAGTCAAGTATTAATCCATAGAAAATGTCACATACCACGGGTAAACATCTTCTGCAGAATACAATAACCATTGCAGCCAAAACCCGCTTACAGTAGTATAACTGCCACACCCCAGATAGTTCCCGGAAGGATTACCATCCTCCAGGTACAAATTCTGGCTCAATCTCTATCAAATACCTAATCCACCTCTGCCATTTAGTACGACAGGTAGTCAATTTGCCATGGAGAGTCACAGTTAGACTTTCCATTTGATATATCCCTAGAACTATTAGTCTCCAGTCTGCCACTGTTAGTATTACTTTAGTCATCCATTTATGGGTGATAGCTTTTTTAGCTGCTAACAAATATTTAGGCAAGAGGGACTTATGCCAGGAGGGGGAGTGGCCTAGGTAGATGGAATACAAGGTTATTTCTGCAGTAAGTTCTATTTGCTCACCCAAGCAATCCTTCAGTTCTAACTGAAGGGAGCACCAGAACAGCATCAGTAATGGTCAGTTCCAAAAAATGTGGCCTAAATCCACCAGCTTGCATCTGCAATCTCTCCAACAGTAACCAAAACTATCTGGGATGTATTTCACCAAAACTGCAGGGGAACGGAAATACCGGTTTCTACACTTCCAGGCAAATTCTCGCCAGAGATCAGAGGATGTGATTTTAATTGCCAGTAGGGAAGCCTTTGTCCAGAAGACGCTGGAAACCTCCAATTCTAAATCTTTGTTCCACTCCTCTAAAATGGAAAGTGTGATATCCCCCAGGACATCCCTTAAAATTTTATAAATATTCCCAGTTAAGATGTCCTCATGTGTTGCTCGAGAGGAAATCCAAAAGTATTTTCAGGAAGAGGGCAAAGGAAAGGGTAATATAGGAGAAACACAGCATTGTCTAAGAATGTAGTTCCTGACCTGAAGGTACCCAAAAAAGTCCTCCTGTCTAAGCCCATATTCCTTCTGCAGTGTATCAAAGGAGAGAATCCCCGTTTGCCCCAAAAACTGATATACATACATCAGGCTTAGCCTCCGCCACCTAGCAAATGCCAAATCATTTTGACCTGGCATAAAGTATTCATTTTCTGAAAGCATCCTACAACAGAAAAAGGCCTGCATGAACTTTGGGTGCTTCCTCAGTGAATACCACACCCCAAAATGTTAGCTGAGATGGAGGTAAAGTTCCTTAGAGGAGGAGACCTACCTTCTGAGGCAAACAAGAGTCTCTCTGTATCATATAAGTTGGCAATAGTAAATTATTTAGTTTCCCATGGAGCTTTGAAGGTGTCAGATAACCAGAGAAAAAAGCACCCTCAGGAAAGCTGCTTTCTCATAAAATTCCAGATTTGGAAAATTCACACCTCCCTGGGCCAAGGATAGTTTTAAAATTGAGAGATGAATCCTGGGGCGCTGAACCCCCCCAAATGAAATTTGATATCATTCTATCCCAGGATTTAAAACAGAACCGGGCTGGAAAGTAAGGAATATTTTGGAAGAGATATAACAGGTGTGGAAGGACATTCATGCGTATAATTTCTATACGTTGGAAGAAGGAGAAATTAAGCTTACCCCATCTATTAAAGTCCGACTGTACTACTAACGTGATGATCTCGAAATTTATTATATCTAACACCTTTAGTTCCTGAGAAATATTTATACCCAAGTACTTAATTTTAGCGGCTCGCCATTTCAAGGGACAGGCACGTCTCAAAAACCTCTGAAGGGGCAAAATTCAGTAGCAAGACCTCGGTTTTAGAAATTTTAATTTTAAAGCCTGCCACCCTTTCATAAATACCCAGACTCTCCCAAATGCATGGGATGGATTCCTCCGAGAACAAAACCGCTGAAAGGACATCATCTGCAAACAACAATATCCTATATTTTTGTTGTCCCAAAGGGATGCCCTCCACCTCACGCAGAGCCACAGCCAAGGGCTCCATATAAAGTGCAAACAGGAGTGGAGAAAGGGGACACCTCTGGTGCATGCCCTGCTGCAGCGGGATAGGAGCAGAGACGCCCCCATTAACAAGGACGTAGGCCTGCGGGGAAGTATAAATGTTTTGAATCCACCTCAGGAAGGATTCAGGAAAATAGAATTTCAACAGGGTGTCCCACAAAAAGGACCAGGACACCCTGTTGAAAGTCTTCTCAGCATCAAGACTTAACACAGCTGCAGGAACACGTCTGGTTTAGACATATTCTATTAGTATTAATACCCGCCGAATAATATCCATGGTATTCCTTTGCTTAATGAAGTCTGCCTGATCAGGGTGAATAAGTGTTGATAAAATAGTTTCCAACCTAGCCGCCCAAATTGCCATGAAAATGTTATAATCCACATTCAAGACAGATATAGGGCGGTACGATGCCACGTCCACGATATCATTGTCGGGTTTGGGAAGAGCTGCCAGAATAGCGTATGCCCAGGATGGAGGTTGGGGTTCCCTCTCCGTCACAGACCTGAATACAGACAGCATGTTCGGTAAAAGCTCTTTAAGGAATTTCTTATACCACTCTGCCTGGAATCTGTCAGGCCCTGGACATTTCTGGATGGCTGTGGCCTTGATCTGGGCCAAAATCTCACCTGCCTGGATCGGGGCCTCCAAAATACTAGTCTGCGCTCCCGAAAGATGCGGAAGTTGAAGTCTTTCCAGAAACCTAAGTCCATCCTCAGAGCTTCCCATGGAGCTCCGCCGGTACAGATTTTGATAACAGCTGGCAAAAGTGTCTCTAATTTCAATATCCCCATGCATCACCTGTCCTGTATGTACACTTTTATTTTTGAGAATAGTAGAGGCCTTTTTATGGGCTCTTAATCATTGCGCCTACAAACAAGTGACCCAAGTTCCCCCCTCATAACCTGACTGTTTTAGATACAAGAGTGCATATTGTGTCTTTAGAGCCATAATTTTCTGTAGCTCCGCTTTAGACTCCCACATTTTAGATTGTATTTCTTTATCTCCGTTTGTGTACAGAAGTTGGTAAGTTTGAAGCTGATTTTAAGTCTTTATATTTAGCCTCCAAGTCCCTCTTCTTCTTGACCAAGTAGGCAATGGTTTCTCTTCGAAGCATCACTTTCAAGGAGTCCTGTATCAGCCTCAGAGAATAAAGGAGAAACATTCTCCTCCAGAAACTGAGGAATCCTTTGTTTTATAAAATCAATATATTGTGACTCTTAAAAGAGTCGGGTTAAGATGACAGAGGGTTTCTTTTTTTCACTTTCCATAAATTAAGCTTTAAAATTAGCGGGTGGTGGTCAGATAGTATCTTAGGCCCAATGGAGATATCCTGTACCAGAGAACAATGTTTGCAGGTTGTGAAATAATTATCTAACCTCGAATATTTGTATGGTAACATCCAGAGTAATAAGTGTAGCCTCGTGATCTAGGGAACACCCTCCTCCAAATGTCCACCCCCCAAATGTTCCAGCATCCCCTTGAGATATTTGACTGCATTAGACATTCTACATGCTCGTAGGTTAGAGGAGTCTTGGCTAACAGACATAGTCATACTGAGGTCACCCTTATAATTAGGCATCCCTGTAGTAATCCCATTACTTTGTTTATAAAACTTCTATCAGAACCCTAGTTTGCGTGACATATAGACACTAACCAGGGTAACGTCTTGTGAATACAGCCTACCTTGTAATATAATATATCTGCCTTGGTTATCCGCAAATTAGTTTTGCACTTCCAGGGGAGTGGTTGTGGGGATTAAAATGGCCGCCCCGCGCCTACGTCCACTAGGGTGGGATGAGGCAGAGACTGTGTATCTTCGCCCCCAACTTAGCTTCAAGTGTTTTGTTTCAGAAAGATGCGTCTCCTGTACAAAGAATAAGTCTGTGGATTGTTTTCTAAGATACCGCATAAAGCGGGACCTTTTGATGAGAATAAAATTATTTTCCCAGACTACGCATATGCCACCAGAATGTGTCACAAATCATTTGAGGGGGTGACACCCAAGTTACATGAAGCAGGAATCCAGTACTGCCTCAAGTTTCCCAGCTACTCTACAATTACACTGAATGGAAAATACAGGTTACTCACCTGTAACCATTGTTCTACTAGTGGTGTACAGTTCACATTCACAATTCTGCCAGTTCTAGTGCTGGAGACAGCTGAGCTGTCAGAAGTGTTCAAGCTAAGCTCCTCCCACCATGTGGGTGGTATATCTTCCAGCTCCACCCCATGACATCAGATCTTCCGCACGCTATAAGCAGGGATCTTGGTCCCACTTGCCAGGGGAGGTTGGGTGGGCTGTGTGGATGTAAACTGTATACCACTAACAGAGCCATGGTTACAGGTGAGTAATCTATATTTCTAACAACATGGATATAGTTCATTATCCAAACTCTGGCAGACTTGTAGCAGTCCTCTGGGAGGAGAGGGAAAGGCACACACTCCTATTTGGTGAACAAAGACTGGAGGAATGAGGACCCAAAAGCAGCATCACCATGCCTCATTATGTCAATGCTGCAGTAGGAGATGAAGGTAAGTGCTTTACTTCAAGTTGCAGCCCTGCATATTTCTAAAACAGGTATATCCCAGGAAGCAGCTACTGAGGCAGCAGTATGCCTGGTGGAATGAGCTCTAAGCCCCTTAGGTGAATCCCCACCAAACAACCTATAACAGAGGTCTATGCAGGATGTAATCCAATTGGCAATCATTCGTTTTTGCTGCTGGTCTGTAAGGCGCGGTTTCAGCATATGTTACACTGGCGAGCCTCACCCTGAACTCCAGCTTATTCTGAACTTACTTAAAGTAAGACAGCACCCTCCACAGATCCAAGGTATGGAGCCTGCAATCAGCCTCCAAGGTTGGGTTGGCAAAGTATACTGATCACCTGGTTATGGTGAAACTCCAATACGACCTTCGGGAGGAACGTTGGGTGAGGTGAAGGGTGACCGTGTCCTTGTGGAACACCAAGTAAGGAGATTCCACCAATATGGCCTGGAGCTCACTAATTTTTCTGGCTACGTGAAAGCCCCCAGAAAGATGGTGCTCCGTGACAAATGTGACAACTCACATTTGTGCACAGGCTCAAATGGCTTGCCCATGAGCACTGCCAATACCAGCAGTAGGTCCCATGGAGGTGGAATTTCACAGACTGAAGGGGACAAGTGATCCAGACCTTTGAAAAGTGCTGAACCACCCTCTCCTGGGCCACTGTCAGAATACCAGCCCACACCTCCTATTCAAAGATGGCTGCTAGGTGCACCATGAGGGTCACTGCTCACAGTCTCGACTGAGATAGGGACCACAGATAGCCAAGGATCCTCACCATGGAGCAGATAAGGGGCTCAAGCTCCTTACCCAGGCACCAGATTAAGAACCTCTTCTGCTTAACTGCATCGCATACATGAGTCAACTCCTTACAGAACACCTCTACAACGTGAAGGACATCTTCTGAAAGGCCCAGGGCCTGGAAATGGAAATGACATACCTACTGTAATTCTTTAATCTTGGATGAAGTCTCCACCACTCATTCATACCAATGGGACTATGCCAGAGGTGCTAGGACCCAGCGGGAGCCAAAAATCTTCAGAAAGCGTTAGGACTGCGCATGTGCGGCTCCACGAGACTAGCTTGTGCTATATAGGCTACCACGGCGTCGACCCTCCAACCATCTCAGTACCTTTTCGACTGAGGGGGTGCAGCATAAACTAACTTAAGGAAACCTAACCCTAACTTCTGGGCATAAGATGGCCCGGATGATCCATGTAAGAAGGGTTAATTCAACAATGTATTCACAGCTCGA
The DNA here is from genome assembly GCA_016271365.2 of Neoceratodus forsteri. Classification (NCBI taxonomy): domain Eukaryota; kingdom Metazoa; phylum Chordata; order Ceratodontiformes; family Ceratodontidae; genus Neoceratodus; species Neoceratodus forsteri. The sequence continues at coordinate 352,272,215 of JADMNL010000025.1, read as the reverse complement.
ACAACAAGGAAATGAAGACCAAAATAGAACTAATGAGCTCAGGGGATGGTGGGTGGGCGTGTGAATGAGTGGTGGAGACTTCGTCCAAGAAGATCAAGAATTACGGTAGGTACGTAATTTCTATATCTTCCTGTACTAAAAGTCTCTGCCACTCATTCACAATAATAGGAGAGTACCAAGCTAAAAATCCTGCCCCCCCCCCCCTGAGTAGGGTGGTAGGAGATAGAGCTCACTCAGGACAGAAGTCCCTAAGGACTGTCCTACCGAAGAAAGTGAAATGTCTGGCATGGACATGCAGAATGTAGTGCTTACAAAGGTATGCACCTAGGTCCAAGTCGCCACCTTGCAGATGTCTGCAACGGGTACATTATGAATCTCTGCCAGGAAAGCCGCAACCGCTCCAGTAGAGTGGTGTGAATCCAGCCTTCCAATTTGACCTGCACCATGGATTAGTGGTGTTGAAGACATGCTACTAACCATGCAGAAACACATCTCATGGCAACAGGCTGTCCTAGCCGAGGCATGGTGAAAGAAATAGTTGCTCAGACTGCGCATCTCTTTCATTCTGTCGATGTAGAATCGCACAACCCTCTTAACATCCAGAGAATGAAGGGAGTGGAGTTAACAAAGTAAATAGGGAGAAGCAAAACTTTACTAACAGTAACTGAGCCAGTGAAATGTTCTCTACTGGCTCAAGATAGTCCAAAAACGTGCACAGGTATACATTCTCTGCCGAGAATTGCAGACCTGTGTTCAACAGGTCCACGAGGCACCTCAACATTTTACTTGGTGGGCAACCAAAAGGGTCCAGACGGGACTTTGCACACCACATGGAGAAGTGTATCCACTTAGCTGCGTAAGCCCTCCTGGTGGAAGGTCTATGTGTGGCTAAGAAGATTTCTGCAATTGTCTGGGAAACCTAAAACTTGCCCACTTTCATCTCCTCAGGAGCCCGGCATGGAGATGAAGGGAGTGTAGGAAGGATGGACCAAAGTCCCTGTGTCAGAAGGTCTGCTCATAGAGGGAGTCACCTCGGGGGAACTTCTGACCGACTGTTAATCAATGCAAATCATATCTGCCAAGGCCAGTCTGGAACAATGAAAATCATCCTGCCCCCATGTGCCTACAACTTGAGCAGCACCCTCTGAACTAAGGGAAGAGGAGGAAAGAGTACAGGAAGCATCTTGTCTACTGCAGTGAATACATTCTGACAGAAAACACCAGGATCTGGATTTCTGAAGCAGGATAGAGGCGGTTTTGCATTGAGAGGGGACGCAAAAAGGACCAGGTCTGGACTGCCCCACTCGTTGAACAGCAACTGCACGACATTTGAACTGATGCAACGTGCTGAAGGCACCACTCTCACATCCTCACGGACAGCCTTCCTGCACAGAGGGTAGAACAATGCCCCACCCTGCTTGTTGATGAAAATGTCATAACTTTGTCGTCTGTTGGAAGTGGGTTTACTTTGTGGCAGAGGGCCTCCTTCAGGACTTCGAAAGTGTATAAGACAACGCTCATCTCTAAGATATTTATGAGACGATGATGCTCCTCCTGGAGGTCTAGACAGTGAGCTCCCCCAACTGATCAGGAGTGCAATCTTGATGATGGTGATCTGGAATTTCAGAGGGTAAGGGTAGACCTAGCAGAAGCTAGACCAACTGCATCTACCATATGATTAATTTTGCCCGAGATTCTGTCATTTATGCGGAGGATTGCGGATGCTTGGTCAGAGACCACTATTTGCTGCAGACAAAGGCACGAGTCCCAGCATCTGCTGCATTTAAAAGGGCCCGAAAAGATTCACTTTCCGTGAAGTAACGAGACATCCGAAGATGCTGTTTCTTCCGCTCTCTGGAAGGAAGAACCCTCGCCCTGGAGGTATCCAAGAGGACTCCTATGAAGAGGAACTGTGGGAAGGTGAACCTGGCACCTTCCTCGAATCAGAAAACCCCTCCTGGAAGAGAGCAACTGAGAAGCTGTGGTAACTGCTTCCTGTGACTCCAGCCTGGATGGGCTAACTCAGAGCCAAGCGTCCAAGAAGTGAAGACTTGAACACCGAGGTTGTAGTGAACTCCTCCCTGAAGAGGTACCTATCAAGGTCAAGAAGTGGGCGCATGCCACCTGTTATCTTGGAACCAAGCAAAGGAAGTAGGAACCTGCATTCCAACTCGCCGTTGAACAACTTCCACTGCCCTGATCCCATAGAGGCCTCAACTCTCAAAGGAAAGAGGGTCTGACAGAGAGGAGGACAGATTGGGCTGCCACCTGGGTCTGGGGAAAATATCTGCAAAATTTGGAGAGTATCCCTCTCGGACAATTCTGATAACCCATATGTCTGCCGGATTGGACTTCCACTGGTTGTAAAACCGAATCAGACGCCCCCCCACCACCGACAGGCGTCACCTCAGACACCTGAGGTGGGACCTGGGCCGTATCCAAGAGAATGGTACAGGGTGCTTTCGGGCCCTCTGCCCTCAGCTGTGATTTTTTTGAGGTTGAGGAGTTGGTTACTGACAAAAGCTTCAAGGCCTCTACCTTGAAAGGACTGCCTGTTACGAGAATGACAATGGTGCTGTCCCTCTGAGGATCAGCAGGAGTCTGAGTAGCCTCCAGAGCTCAACCTGAGGGCCGAACTGATAAGCACCTTCAAGGAGATGTTAATCACCTGCTGCCAACAGCAGCCACTCTAGGTGCAGTGTCACAGATGTCTATAAAAGCTTTTAGCAGATTATTGGGCTATATGGCCCTAGCAATGGAGCGTTAGATTCCGGGAGGCTCTCGACCATTGAACTGAGTGTGTTCCACAGGGGAGTACTCATACTGAGGAATGTAGGAACTCAAGACAGAGAAGTCTGCTTTGGTCCACAGATGAAGTCTGAAATGTTATGGAGGACTCAATATCCCTGAGGATAAACTGGAAAGAAGATCTTCCATCACAAGCTCTGCTGATACAGAAGGCTTGCATTCCAGCCCCTAAAATAAGTCATCTGCTGTGTCTTCGACAAAGCAGGACAGGGAGAGACTTATCCAGATCCACTTCTAACCTAGAAGAACCTCCAAAAGGAAGGTCCAGGCCAGGATCACAGGAGATGCTGCCATCCGGATTGACGTCAAGGAGTTTGGCACCATCCGTGGTGCAGGCACTAACCGCAGTGCTGGCACCACTCATGGCGCCAGCACCACACGCGGCGCCAACACCACACATGGCACTGGCACCACATACTGGCCCTAGACCAGAAGAAAGAGGGGAAGGAAAGCGGTACCCATGCCAGCCCCTGCAGAGGAAAAAGGTGAGAAGGTAGGCATGCAGGGTCGGCATCGATGGTGCTGGCACCGGAGAGGGCACAGCACACATCCTGTGTGACTGACTCAGCCGTGGCCCAGTGGCTCTGAGGCTCGAAGGCCCCAGAACCGGGTCCACTGGCCAAGTCAACTGGGCAGATGTTGTACCCCCTGCTCTAAAAAAGCGGCCCAGACATGAAACTGCTCACTGGAGCCCCATCGAGGACAAAGACGGGGGCCCCATGTTGAAGATCGCTGCCATTAAGAATGGAGTCACAGAGGACCCCACCTAAGTCGGGTCAGGCCTACCACTCTCCACCACCAATGGGCCCGCTGCTTTTGTGCTTCGGGCAGATTGCCCCCCCCGGACTGCCCATCTTTGGACTCCCCCTCCGCAAAGGGCGGTGGATCAGACACAGCTCCACTTCCATCACAGCTTTCAAACGAAGTCTCCCTACCATCACTGCTACCATCTAAGGCCAACTCTGTTGATGGCTGGCTAAGAATTTCTTTTTCTTTTTCTTCTTCTGTTTTTTTTTTCTTTTAAATGAGAAAAGAACATTAAAAGTAGTAAATTAATTGAATACAGAATGGCTACAGCTGCTGCCATATAGCTGAAGACTTGACTCCTGGTAGGCGAGTGACGTCATCAAAGCGCACTCAATGGCAGGAGAAAAGAAACTGAGGCGGTTGGAGGTTTGACGCCGAGATAGCCTATATGGTGCGAGCTGGTCTTGTGGTGCCACAAATGCGTGGTCCTATCCCAGCGCCGACCCTACTGAAGATTTTTGGCTCCCGCGGAGTCCTAGCACCTCCGGCGTAGTCCCATTAGTGTTAATGAGTGGTGGAGACTTTTAGTCCAGGAAGATCTCTAGCCGCTCAGGAACCAGGCTGAGAGCTGCTGGGATTGAAGGTTTGGGTGCAGGATCTTCCCCTGTTATCTGGTCAGCAGATCAGGCAGAGAGGCAATCTTCTTGGAGGCCTACTGCTGAAGCTGAGGAGATCAGATACCAGAACTGCCTTGTCCAGTCTGGGACTATTGGGCTCATACAGAACTTGTTCTTCCGGGCCTCGATTACGACCTTGCAAACCAAGGGGAAGGGAGGGAAGGGGTACAGAAGGCCCTTGGTCCAGGGCCTTGCAAAGGCATCCCTCATAGTGTCTGAAACTGTAGGAGCCGGGCACAGAACAGCCTTCACCTTCTGTTCTCCCATGAAGCAAACACCCGCCAACGATGTGCCCCACTGGGAGAACAAATGGCCTACCAACCTCATGATGCAGGGACCACTCTTGTGACTTCTCCCCCACCTGGCTGAGAGCATCTGCCTGCTGTTTTTTTCTCTTTTGCAACACGAATCACCAGGAGAGCTGTGTCCAGGTTCAGACAGCTTCCTCTCACAAATGAAAAGGGTGTGTCCTGTCCTGCCTGTTTTTTATTTTATTTTTTTAACCAGGGGAGACACACTAAGCTGAAAGCTTGTTTACAGGTGCGACCTGGGAGCACAAGGAAGTTAAGTGACTTGCTCAAGGTCACACAGTATGCAAGTGGGGGCTGTGGAATTTAAGTCCAGGTCTCCAGGTTTGCAGCTCAGAGCCTTAAACCACTGTGCTATACTGCCTCCTGTTCAAGTAGAACATGGTGGTCGTGTTCTGGACGTGAATGACCTGACCCTGAATCAACGGAGCAAATTCCATCAGTCAGATGCATTGCACAGAGCTCCAACAGACTGATGTGGTATTGGGACTCCATGGTCAACCAGAACCTGAAGGCTCTGTGGTCTCCCAGGTGTGCTCCCCACCCTATCAGAGATGTGTCCACCATGAGTGTGACAGAGGGTTCTGGGCAGACAAATGGGATTCCCTCCTCTGGATTTTGTGGTTTCAGCCACCACTATATGGCATCCCATATTGGCTGGGTTACCATAACCAGCTGGTCCATGTGACCTGGACATTTGGACCACTGCTGGCTCAACTCCTGCTGCAGGTGAAGCATCCTCCAATGAGCTCAACGGATCACGAAGGTGGAAGATGCCATGTATCTCAGCAGTCCCAGGCAGGGCACAAATGCCCCCTTGCAAGGGAGATAAGATCCGGTGCCCAGTCTGCGGGGAGGCAGGCCTTGGCCTGCAGGGAGTCTAGTTCTCCCCCAATAAGCTTGATCACCTGCAACGGGAGCAGCTCTGACTTGGCCGGGTTGACACAAAGGCTCAAGTCCTGACAGGTATGCAAAGCGAGATCCCTGGACCTTTCCACAGACTCCTTGGACAACCTGGCTATCAGTCAATTATCAAGGTAGTGATATACCCTGATGCCCCTGCACTGCAGGAAGACCACCACCAGTGGGCAAGGATGAGGACATTAACCTGCTAGAGAAGGTCTAGAGGAGGGCTACAAAGATGACAGCCAGTCAACAAGGTAAAGCAGACGAGGAGAGCTTGAGGGTACTGAACATGTACTCCCTGGAACCCTAGAAGACAGGAAAGAGAGAGGGGACATGACTGGGACCTTCAAGGACTTGAAAGGGATAAATAAGGTTGATAAGGAGAGTCTCTTTAAGCTGAGTGGCAACCACAACACTAGGGGGCACAGTCTTAAGCTGGAGGGTGGGAGGTTTAGGAGTGAGGTCAGGAAGCACTTCTTCACAGAGAGGGTAGTGGACATTTGGAATGCACTGCTGGAAGAGGTCATCTCATTGAAGACAGTGGGCAGCCTTAAGAGAGGCTGGGATAGGCACAAGGGGAAGGTAAGGATCATGGTTAGGAAGGATGGGAGGAGTGGAGAGGGAGGGCAGGGACATTAACACAAGCTGTGGACCTTGCAATATGATCAGACTTGATAGAGTAAATGGCCTTCTTCTGCTGGCTTCTTCATATGTTCATATGAGAGGCCGAAAGACATGACCCAAAATTGGTACAGAATCCCCTCTGCACAAAAAGTACAGTTATGTAAGAACTTTTCGTAACGGTATATCTGCAAGGGGATCTCCTGCAGCAAGCCATACCTATGGAATTATACCTGTCAGGCACTAGAACTCAACAGAAACTTTTCTAGCTAGCCGTCTACCGGGGCCGCCCACCCCGATGTCAGGCGCCAATGGCACCGCATGCTATAATAGTGGGTGGCCCCCGCACCCTCCTCAGTTGGCCTACTGAAGACCATAAGCAGAACAGTCCTGCAGAGGAACCAAGGAGGGACCCAAGGTTCCCGCCAAAAAAGGGAAACAGATCTGACGAGGCCAGAATGGGACTGTAAGTATCATTGTGGCCCCTTCCATCTGAAGCTTGATCAGAACCCTCTGGAGCAGGGGGAATGGAGGAAATACGTAGAGAAACCTCCCTTTCCAAGGGAGGGACAACTCATCTTGCCAGAAAACTCAAGGCCCTGGATCAAGCAAACAAAAATGTGGCAGTTTTGCATTTAGTGGGGACACAAAAAGGTCCAACTCTGGATGACCCTACTTGTCGGAAAGTTCTTCTACTACTGAGGTCAGCAGCTCCCACTCGTGTGTCTGTAACTATGACTGGCTTATGTTGTCTAGAAATATAACACAGACTTTGACGGCAGATAAGGACTGCTTGGCCCACCCAGTCTGTCCATTTCCCAACCTATTGGATAAGCCGTGGATCCTAGTTTTACCAACAGCCTACTTCCTCCTACCTCCCACTAGAATTGCCTTATGTCTGTCCCATGCATTCTTGAATTCCCCCACTGTTTTTGACCCTAAGACCTCCTCAGGAAGGCGGTTTCACGCATCCACCATCCTCTCCAGGAAAAAATACTTCCCCACGTTGCCCCCGAGTCGTCCCCCCTCTATCTTCAAATTGTGCCCCTTTGTTTTTGCACATATCTTTTTCTGGAAGATGCTACCCTCTTGGACTTTGTTGATTCCCTTGAGGTACTTGAAAGCTTCTATCATGTCCCCCCTCTCCCTCCTTTCCTCGAGGGTATACATATTAAGTTCCTTTAGTCTCTCTTCGTATGGCTTCTGGTGCAGACCCTGCACCATTTTAGTTGCCCTCCTCTGGACTGCCTCCATCCTGTCTATGTCCTTGCAGAGATGGGGTCTTCAGAACTGCACGTAGTACTCTAAATGAGGTATCACCAACTGTCTGTACAGAGGGGTAACAACTTCCTGTTTTCTACTAGTGATGCCTCTCCCTATGCATACCAGTATCCCCACAGTCCTCCTTACTGCCTTCTCACATTGCTTGCCTACCTTTTTTTGGGTTTTAATGTTTCTCCATTTCTTCAGCAAGTCTTTCCTCTGTTACTGCTGCCATTTATTTTGATTTGGTGGGCTTCTCTGTTGTCTTGGGCAGCAGAACAGCCTGGATATTGGACAGCACCCTGCCCTGAGCGATAGTAACCCCTCCTAGCAGCTTGTTTTTCTTTTTTTAACATTCTTTTTTGCTCCGATCAAAGCCTGTGGAGCCGCTCTCGGGCATCCTGCCTGGTCCTGTCCCCTCTGAGGTCCTCTCGGCCCTAAGTCTCCTCTCCCCCCCCACAGCCAGTACCCCCAGCTTAACCCCTCCAATGTGAGGCCGCCCCTCCTCTTTGGGCACTCTTCAAAGTCGGACCTTAGCTGTGGGTGAGGACCCGAGTGGAGGATACGAGAGGCCTGGCAAGACGGATCCGGCAGTGGGCATGGGTGTCAAGTGCCGTTTCCTACCCCGCAAAGCCAGGTGTTTTCATTTTCTGGTACCCTTACATTCCCCCGCCCTTGCATGAGCATCCCTGACACCATGTGCACGGCAACCCTGCCAGCGTCAGCCACGCTACTTGTGCTGTCTGCATACTGCAGCACCACCGATCTCCACCGGTAGCCACTGGTACACCAGACAATCCCTGACCCTCCCCCCCACCCGGAGAGGAGAGCTGTCCGTTGGACGCTCAATTCTCTCCTTCCCCTGCTGACCCCAGTTGGCCCGAGCTCGTTCCAGAACCTGGGTTGTCAGCGTGGCGCGAGATGTGGCGTCCAGCGCCTCAACCCTCAGTGTCACTGAGCCAGGCCCCCCGGCAGTTTGTACAGCTCCTCACCATTGTAGACAGCTGGTGCCGTGGATGATGCGGTTCTTCTTCTTGTCCCGGGCTGCATTACTGGCCAGCTCTAGAATTTTGGCCGTCAGGTACTGAAGCCCAGCGGCCAGATAGACCAGGGCTCCAGCCTCAACCCGTTCTGCATAGTTTCCCCTTCCATAGCAGCCTGTGCACACGGCCAACGGGGAACTGCAGACTGGCATGGGATCAGTGAGTCTTGGCCTTAGCATGGGCCTTTCCTCTGGTCCTTCCTCCATGTCCAGACATGGCTGTTGCACTGGTTTTCTCAACTACTGAAGTCAATACCCCTAGGACAGGACTTTTTAGGCACCAGGAGTATGGATGGCTGATAGTTCTGGACTGTGTTCCAGAGCCCAATACCAGACTCTCACGGCCTCCCGACAGAGAGGGTATGAGTGAGTACCCTCCTGTTTGTTGATGTAGTGGACTACGCTGATGTTGTCCGTCTGCACTAGCAGAAGGGCCAGGGGCAGCTGAGTCTGGAAGGCCTGCAGGGCATAGAGAACTGCTCTCGTCTCTAGGACATTGATGTGGAGCTAGGACTCCAGAGTGGACCATGTCCACTGGGTTTGCTGAGGGCCCCAGATGGGCTCCTCACCCCATCCCCAAAGCATCCACTGTGAGAATCTGCTGAGGGGAAGGAATGAGGAAAGGAACTCTTCTTAACAGGTGGCTGGGTTCCATCCACCAAAGGAGAACCTTTTTTACTGGAGGGGAGACCAGGACCTGCTGTTCTAGATCATCCATACGCTGGTCCCACTGAAACCTGACAGTCCACTGGGGTACCTTCACGTGCAGCCTGGTGAGAGGCACTGTGGCTACTGCCACCAGCAGGCCCAGGAGCTGAAGGAAGGTTCTGACCGAAACATAGCAGCTGCTGTTTAACAGGTGAGCCTGAGCTATCAGGTGCCCTGCTCTGTCCTGAGGCAGAAAGCCCATGCCGTGAGCCGTGTCTAATACTGCTCCAATGTACTGAAGGTGCTCGCATGAAGTCAGAAGAGACTCGGCAGGTTGATGGCGATCCCCAGATCCTGGAATAGACAGGTAGTACATTCCAGGGTCAACAGCAGGTGGGCCCTGGACTAGGCCTTGAGGAGCCAGTCGTCTAGGTAGGGGAAAACATAAAGACCCTCCCACCTGAGGGCGACTGCCACCAGTGCCAAGCACTCGGTAACTACCCGAAGGGCTGAGGACAAACTAAAGGGCAAGGCCATGAACTGGAAGTGTTCCCCCTGGAACTGAATCCTCAGGTACTGTTTGTGGGAGGCATGTATCTTGATATGCAGGTAGGCATCTTTCATATCGAGGAAGCAAATCCAATCTCCCTGGTGCAGAAGGGGCAGCAGACCTTGAAGTGTGACTATCCGGAACTCGTCATACTGAATGAACAGACCGAGTTCTCTGGAGTCTGGTACGATTGCCCGACACTGATTTCACTGACGCACATCTTCCCGACTCCTGGTTCCAGACAACAGTTATCCCATTCGGTACAATATACCGACGATTACATTCCCGACTGCATGGAAATATTTGTGTCAGTCCACTGGTAACAGCTGCCGAAATTCCCTTAGGCACTGTTGAACTAACAATAAATACATAAAAAATAAACAGAGTAGTTGCTCCACACTATGGTTCCGACAGTTTTGACCTTCTGAAATTATGCCTTCTATGCCTTCATTTCTATATTCTGTATTCGTCAGCAGCTGACCGGTCACTTTGTTACCCACGGCGCTTTACACCACAACATAGAATTAAAATGACAGTTCATCCACTGTCAGTGCGCTCCTCCCCACCCTCCACCAGTGACAGCAGCTTTAATTAACAGTACATTCGCTCCCTTGTCTGTAGCGCGTATGTAATTACTGTTAGATTGGTACCAGGTGTCATCAAGGTACATTGGATACATTTTAGCAATTAATCCATCAAGAAGCTGATCTGCTTAATTGTTTGAATAAAATGATATATTTCACTGAAGTTTGACTGTGTTTTTTTTTGCCTGGCTATGACACACAATGGCAGAAGTTTCTGGCTCAATTGTGGACCCACATGTATGTGAGCTCGTCCCTTCACAGAAAGGGCTGCCTAAACTTAGTGTTGGAGGATATCTGTACGTTAAAGAAAGAAGCAGAAACAACTTATTTTAATGGCTGCTGCCAAAGTTGGAAAGCTGCTTCACATCATGGTCATCTTCAACAGTGCTCGGTAGAGGTCATCATCATCTTCATTCCTCCACCCAGTACAATCACAGTCCAGATGCCAGTAATGCACCAGTTGCAGTAGCAATAGCTTCTCTGAAGCAGCGAGCACTGGTGATGAACGACACACCAGTGCAGCTAATACAGGAAGAGATGGAAAAAATTGTATCCTGAAGTTAGACACAATATGCCTGAGAGACAGTCAGTGCAGCAAGTAGTTAAACGGGCTCGCAGACAAAATATGCCCCCAGAACCAAGATCACTGGAGGAGGTGACTGTGCCTCTAGAGTTTGCAACAGTTAATGGGCAAGCATTCCTTGCAAGAGATTCAACATGTGGCAGTGACAGAATATTACTATTCACAACTGAAAATAACTTGGAAAAGTTAAGTGCAGCTGACTTTTGGATTATAGACGGTACATTCAGAACTGCACCTGCCCTTTTTAGGCAGCTCTATTCAATCCACGCACCAGTGGGAAATTCAGAAACGTGCTGGATACTCCCTCGGGTGTATGCTCTCATTTCCTCCAAATCTGAGCACTTCTATGTCACAATGTTTCAAGATTTAAATGATGTTGTGGATGTGCACGAATATATTTTATTCCCAAAAGTAATAATCACAGATTTGGGGCAGGCTTTGATCAATGCATGCTGGATCAAATTTCCAAATGCAGTTAATAAGGGGTGCCTTTTCTATCTGGGACAAACTGTATGGAGAAAAATCCAGGGTTGTGGTCTGGCAACCAAATATGGCACAGATCCGGACTTTAGCATAAAAATGCGCCAACTTGTGGCATTAGCATTCCTTCCCCGACATAATCCCAGAAGTTTACGAGGATATAAAGAAAGTCATGCCCTTACGTGCTGGGGTGCGTGAGGCATAGAATGAGGAACAACAATGTAGTAAGAGCACCCCCATATCCACCCCAGTTTTGGTCCGTGCACTCACAAATGCTTTCAGAATTCCAAGAACATGAAATAAGGTTGAGGCGTGGCAAAGGCGACTGGGAACCCTTACAGGTATATCACATGCGGGTTGAATGAGCAGGCTGTCACTGACACTACAATCGAAAAAATAAACAGAGGCTTGCCAAAGTCACCAGTTCAAAAACAGTATGCCAAGAGGGAGGAAAAAATAAGCAATGTTGTGTCAGACATGGAGCATCGATTACCTAAAGACTTCATTAGGGGAATCGCACACAATATGGCACTCTGAAGTTTGAACTGGACATTTTGATTTTGAAGATTATTAATAAAGAATTCATTGGTTTTTAGCGTTGTACTTTTGCTGTGCTTTGGGGAAAATTTGAACCTTTGACCTTTGGACATGGAGGAGGTGCTTGTGCGTCTGCAGGGAAGCGCGTGATGGACAAGGTGGATATGGGGGACGTGGTAAGCGTGCGATTACTGTTTATTTATATCTTAACATTGCCCAGGTTGTCCGAGTATTCCAAATGTTTAAACAGGCGTTCTGATTTTATTTAAAGGTTGCTGTGTGTCAGTACCTGATCAAACGTTGGAGCCAGGTTGTCCGAGTATTCCACATGCTTAAACAGGCGTTCTGATTTTATTTAAAGGTTGCTGTGTGTCAGTAGCTGATCAAACGTTGGAGCCAGGTTGTCCGAGTATTCCACATGTTTAAACAGGCGTTCTGATTTTATTTAAAGGTTGCTGTGTGTCAGTACCTGATCAAACGTTGGAGCCAGGTTGTCCGAGTATTCCACATGTTTAAACAGGCGTTCTGATTTTATTTAAAGGTTGCTGTGTGTCAGTACCTGATCAAACGTTAGAGCCAGGTTGTCCGAGTATTCCACATGTTTAAACAGGCATTCTGATTTTATTTTAAGGTTACTGACCACTAGTAACATCTACTGCATTCACCTCCAAGTAGCTGAACCTAGCCGAATTCTTCGGGCAGGTTAAATGTTGGTCGGTCAAAAAATTGTCAGTCAATCGACCATGATGGGAAAATGCAGTCGAGAAAAATTACGACGGGCAAAGTCAAGTCAGGAAGTTGTACTGATCCCGTTCTCTGAGGTCTAGAATGGGCCCGAGGTCCCCTGTGCATTTGGGGACCAGGAAGAAATGAGAACTGAATACCCTGCTGGTTCTCTGGTAGGGGTTCCACAGCCTTCTTTAGCAGCAGGAATCGGATATCCTCCCAGAGCACCAGAGTATGTGGTCTGGAGGGTAAAAGGACAGTACCAGAAGTTTTTCTGGAGGCCACTCTAAAAGCTCCAGAATGTGGACATGCTCCATGAGCTGTCACACCCAGCCATCATTCATTATTTCCTTCCAGCTGTCCAGGTACAAAGAGAAGTGACCCGACAACCGCCTCCTGATTTTTCGGGGGGGGGGGCAGGCAAGGAGTCAGATGGAGGTGGAGGAGGTTATAGCTGCACTATCCCCTCTGGGACCCTGCTGGCTGTGGCAGTGGGGTAAGCAAAAAGGCAGACTTGCTCTGAGGTTTGGCAGAGGGTCTGGACTTGTTGGTCACCCTATGAAAGAGCACACATTGCCCACTCTCCGCTTGAGTATGGTACATGGAGTTGACAGAGCTCAGGGTATATCCAGAGGCCTGTAAGGCATCAAGCATCTGTTACACATCAGCCCCAAATAACCTGTATCCCTGGAAAGGGGCGTTTAGGATAGATAACTGAACGTCCTGCATAAACACCGACACTCTAAGCCAGGAGTGCCAGTGTAGGCAGACACCAGCTGTGGCCGCTCTGGCCGAAGCCTCGACGGCGTCGTAGGCCAAGCGGAGGAGGTGCAGATTGACATCAGCTACCGACTGAAGGGACTGCAAGAGCTGCTGTTTCTGAGGATCATTGGGAAGGGAACTGACCATATCCTTGGCTTGGTCCCAATGAAGGTTTTGAAACTGGACCAAATGAGCTATGTAGTTTAAGATCCTGATGGCCAGGGTGACTGAGGCAAAGGTCCTCTTGCCCAGTAAGTGCAATCTCCAGGATTCTTTGTGAGGAGGGAGAGAAATACAGGTTACTCACCTGTAACAGGAGTTCTAGGAATGGTATATGTTGTGCATCCACACTGTCTGGCAGGTATCTTTGCCGCTTTAAATCTTGCCGGAAGGTCTTCAAGCTGGCTCCTCCCACCCACCCGGGTGGTAAAACTCTCGGCTCCGCCCCATGACGCCAGATCTGGCCCGCTGGAAGCTCAGGTTGTGCGTCAAGCCGGGAGGTCAAGGACGTGGATGAACAACATATACCATTCCTAGAACTCCTGTTACAGGTGAGTAACCTGTATTTCTAGGGACATGGATATGTTGTTCATCCACACTGTCTGGCAGACTCTAGCAGTTCTCCGGGAGGAGGGAGGCAAGCACACCCCTACTTAGGGAATAGAGACTGGAGAACCGAGGCCCCAAAACCAGCATCCCGGCGTGACTCAAGGTCGATGTGGTAATGGGTGATGAAGGTGTGTGCTGACTTCCAGGTAGCAGCCCTGCAGATTTCCTGGATAGGGACGTCCCTGGAAGCAGCCACCGATGCAGCAGTATGGCGGGTAGAATGAGCACTTATCCCTCTGGGAGGCTCCATGCCCGCCAACTTATAGCAGAGATCTATGCAGGAGGTGACCCACCTGCCTATCGTCCGCTTGGCTGCAGGTCTGCCAGGTGCAGCTTCAGCATAGGTGACAAACAGCTGGTGAACCTGTCCCCAAATTTCAGCCGTGCGCTCCTTATAGTAAGCGAGCGCCCTTCTACGGTCCAAAGTATGGAGCCTATATTCGGCCTCCGAGGTGTGATTGGGTAGAACACCAGCAGAGTCAACACCTGATTAAGGTGAAACTCCGACACCACCTTCGGAAGGAATTTCGGGTGGGGGCGCAGGACAACCTTGTCCCTGTGGAAGACCAGGTAAGGAGACTCGATGCAGAGCACCTGGAGCTCTCCCATCCTTCTGGTAGACGTGATAGCCACCAAGAAGGCGGTCTTCCATGACAGGTGAGAGTTTTCACACCTGTGCATTGGTTCGAATGGCTTGCCCATGAGCTTTGCCAGTACCAGCAGTAGATCCCACGGAGGTGGAGGTTCTCGCACCAGAGGGGAAATGTGATCAAGGCCTTTGAAAAAGCGCCAGACCACCTTCTCCTGCGCCACTCGACTGCTTCCGGCCCGCTACTGCAAGCAGAGATGGCTGCCAGGTGCACCTTAAGGGTCGCCGACCTAAGCCCTTGCTGAGAAAGGGACCAAAGGTAGTCCAATATGCTCGCCAAGGAACAGGAGGAAGGGTCCAGGCCCTTGCCCTGACACCAAATGGAAAATCTTTTCCATTTGAAGGCGTAGCATTTTCTGGTCGACTCCTTACGGGACGCCTCAACTACGTTGAGGACCTCATCGGAAAGACCCAAGGCCGGAACTCTAGCTGCTCAGGAACCAGGCCGTCAGGTGCAGGGATTGAAGGTCCGGATGGAATACCTTCCCCTGATTGACTGATAGCAGGTCCGGGCGAGCTGGAAGCTGCCTCGGGAGCCTGGAGCTGAGGCTGAGGAGATCTGGGTACCAGTACTGGCGGGGCCAGTCTGGGGCTATCAGAATCACCTGCGCCTTGTCCCTCCTTGCTTTGAGAAGCACCTTGTGCATCAAGGGGAACGGGGGAAAGGCGTAGAAGAGGCCCGGGGTCCACGGCCTCGAGAAGGCATCCCCCTGCAGCGATCCCTGCTGAGGGGGCGGGCATGGAACAGCTCAGCCGCATTCTCCTGGAGGCAAACAGGTCCACCTGAGGTGTGCCCCAATGGGAGAATAGATCTTGTACTACCTCCGCAGGAGAGACCACTGTGGGACGAGCCCTCATCCAGCTTAGGGCATCGGCCAGGGTGTTGGAGGCTCCTGCCACATGAATGGCTAGGAGATCCATCTCCAGGCTGGGCAACGAGTGACCAGATGCGGAGAGCTTCTCGCATAGAAGCATGGAGCACGCCCGCGCCTGGGCGGTTTAGATAGTACATGGTCGGGTGTTGTCCGTCTGACCCGACCACTTGACCCAAGAAACGGAGCAAAGGTGGTGAGAGCTAGGCAGACTGCTCGGAGCTCCAGCAGGTTGATGTGGCATCGGGACTCCTCGGGGACCAGAGGCCGTGCGCCGTGTTCCCCAGATGGGCACCCCAACCCATCAGAGAGGCATCGGTCGATAGAGAGACCGCTTTCCGGGCGGACAAACGGATGCCCTCCTGCAGATGAACTGGAGCGGTCCACCACTGGAGGCGTTCCACATCCCCTGGGTCACCGTCACTAGCTGGTCCAATGGATCGCAGCGTTGGGACCACTGGCTGGCCAGCCCCATTGAAGGGGGCGATGTTCCAACGGGCCCAACGGACCATGCTGGTACAGGCCGCCATGAGACCCAGGAGGCGAGGAAGTCCTGGGCAGATGCGAACTGCCCAACCAGAAATGATTGGGCAAAGGAGGAAAGAACCTCGACCTGTCCGCCGAGCCGTGCCCTGGCTCGAAGAGAGTCGAGCTCTGCCCCGATGAAAAGAATCACCTGCTTCGCTCGAGTTCCGACTTGGCCTCGTTGATGAGGAGGCCGACCTGAGAGCAAACCTGGAGGGCCAGATCTCTGGACCGCTCCACCTCCTGTCTGAGGGGGGCTGCAATCAGCCAACGTCCAGGTAAGGGTAAACCGACCCTCGGCGCCAAGAGGAATGCTGTCACCACTGCCATGCATTTGGTGAAGACCCTGGGAGCTGGAGATTAGTCAAGGGCATGGCTTGAACTTGAAAGGGATCCTCCGCCGAAAGCGAAGGAACCTTTGATGGGACGGACGGATAGGGACGTGAAAGAACGATCCTGTAGGTCCAGAGCAGAACCACACGCCGTGTTCCAAGGATGGTATTATCTGAGCCAGAGTGACCATCCTGAAGGTTCGAGACCTTAGGAACTTGTTTAGGTCGTGTAGGTCGAGAAGGGGCACCAGCCCCCCGTCCATTTCGGAACCAGGAAGTACCTGGACACGAACCCCGGGTTTGAGGGAGGGTCCGCCACCTCTCTTAGCACCTCCTTCTCGAGGAGGAGAGCGATGTCGGCTCAGCGAGCTGACAGCAAGGCTTCGGACCACGAGGCCCCCCGAGGTGCGACGGCTCTGAAGGGTGCGGCCTGCTCGAACTCCAGAGGCAGGCCCTTTCCTACCACTTCCAACACCCACCGGTCTGTGGTAATAGCAGACCAGGCGGAAAGGAAGAACTGAGCCGTCCCCACGGGGAACCTGGGGTGAGGTGACGAGGTTGGAAGCACCCTCAACCCGTCACTGTGCAGGCTTGGAGGAGGGACCGCCAAGGGACCACCTGGGCCTTTACCTCCCTGCTTCCTGGAGGAGGAAGCCACAGGCTTGGGTTTGGGACGCCAGCGAGCCTGCTGGCCCTGGTTGTTGGGCCTGACGTAGCCGGAAGTAGGACGACGGTAAGGGGCTTGGGTGGTCTGCGCCTTGTCCTCTGAGTGGATGAGACCGAAACCAAGGTGGCATTGGACTTTTCGATCCTCTGCAGGTGGCCTTCCACTCCAGGACCGAAGAGGTCGGTTCCCAGGAAGGGGGCATCCGCCAATTTGTGCTGGGTATCCGCTGTGAAGGTGGATATCCTCAGCCATGCCCGACGGCGCATAGCCACTGCAGCCGCGACTGACCTAGCGCATGAGACTCCAATGTCCAGAGCAGTCTGAAGTTGCTGCTTGGCCACTGCCCTGCCCTGGTCCCGCACCTGCCTAACCGTGGTCTGCAGGTCAGCCGGGAGATGAGGGACTACCTCGTCCAGGGAGCCCAACAGGGCATGGGAGAAATGTGCCATAAGCATGGCCGAGCTTGCCTGACGAAGGCCAAGGAAGACCGAGCGTAGACTTTTCGCCCGGCATAGTCCAATTTCTTGGACTCCTTGTCAGGAGGTTTGTCCACGTCCCTAGCGTTTCCGGCATGCCAGAAAATGCTGTTGGTAACTAACCCCTCGGCTGAGGGATGTTCCGAGAAACCGGACAGGGAACCGGTAGGGACCGCATACTTCCTGGCCATCCTGGCGAGCGCGAGGGCAGGAAGCAGGCGCTGCCAGAGCTCCAAGGCCGGGCCCACAATGGCCTCAGCCACAGGAAAGGCCTCCGTAGGGGAATCCCCTCGGTCCAATATCTCCGTGAGGGGATACTTGGCCCGCTTGGATACGGGCTCGAGCTGCATCCCAGTGGACTCCGAGATGAGCCTGAGCAAACCCAGGAAGGACGAAGGGCTGTCATCCAGCGACTGACCTCCAGAGGACTCCAAGTCCACTCGCTTGGAGAAAAGGAAGGAATCGCCGTCGGACTCAGAAGAGTCCGCAAAGAGCTGCCTCGGGCCTGAGCCACCCTCCACCTGCCAAGGGCGATCGGGAGTGAGGGTGACCGACAGCCTATGGGGCAGACCCTGAGCCGACCAAGAGTTCTTGGTCGGAGCCCCAAACAGCGGCTGTGGAGGCGGAGGTTCCACCGGAATCGGTGGGCAGCTGGTTTTGGCCGAACAACCGGCCTGGGAACAGGCTCCTCGGGTAAAACGAGGGGTTGTTTTGGCCGCTCCGGTGACAGCCACTTAATGGCCGGGGAAGGCGACGGCGTCGGCTTGTTCCCGGTCAGAAGGAGCTGTTGCCACATGAGGTCCTCGTATCGTCGACGTAACTTACGTTGAAGCCTCCCCTCATCCGAGGAGGAGGACGACGAGCAGCGGCGCCGCATACCGTGGTGCCGAGACTGAGACCGCCTATGATGGCGGGATCGGCTGGACCGCGAAGAAGTCCGAGACCGAGAACCTCGGCCTTTCCGAGGACGGTGCGGAGAGGGGACGGGTGGAACCGGCTCCTCCCTCGGCTCGGAGGGCTCACCCGAGGGCTCCAGAACTGGAGGCACTGGCAAGCCCGCGGGATCCTCAACTCCCAACGGGGGAACCCGGGAGAGGGGATTTTCGGCTTCGCCGGTCGACAACCCGTCCAATGGGTCGATAAAGATCTCGACTGCGTTGACGGGAGTCTCAGTCAACTGACCTGACGGGGACACCGTGAGACCAGTGGCCGAAGCCGAACGATCAACCGAAGTCGATGGCCGACAACTTGGAGGGACCTCTCCCGCTCCCAAGAGCGTCGACGGAGGGACTTACCCTTGTCTTTCTTTTTGGACCGAGAAGAAGGTCCAGCAGACGTTGGTCCCTCTCCTCTAGTGGAGAGGGATAGACAAAGCTCCTTAAAGGAAGCTGTGTAAGAGGAACCCAGGAGAGCCGGATAAATGCCAGTCGAGGAAGATGTGACCCCGCCGCCTCTTCGGTGATCATCTGCTCTAGCTGATCCGCCGAGCCCCACGCGGAAACCACCGGACCGGCCTCTTTTGACTTTACCGGAGGAAAACGTTTCTCGGGGCGCCCCAGTTGTAAACGGGCAGCACGGTCTTCGAGGACATAGGCTGAGAAGGAAGAGCACAGGTCGCAAGCCTGCGGGTCGTGCTCAAGGCCTAAACAGTAGACACACGTGGAGTGCGGATCCGTCCGAGACATCTTCTGCCCGCAAGGGCACCGCCGAAAACCGGGAGTCGATTTGTCCATCGCAGCCGCGAGGGATAGAAGACCGAAGTCTATAATGCAAAAAAACTTTTAAATTCGTAAAACCGAAGAATTAGGAACCAGTCTTATACGCAGAGCGTTAAGGAGGGAACCTGAGCTTCCAAGCGGTAAGGAAGATCTGGCATCATGGGGCGCAGCCGAGAGTTTTACCACCCGGGTGGGTTGGAGGAGCCAGCTTGAAGACCTTCCGGCAAGATTTAAAGCGGCAAGGATACCTGCCAGACAGTGTGGATGAACAACATATCTATGTCCCTAGAACTTAGATGTTTTTGCCTTTTAGTGCGGCCGTGGGCAGCGTTAATGATCACTGAGTCGGCTTGTGCCTGTTCTGCAAAGAAAGGCTTCCCTGTTGGGGCATGGTAAAGTTTGTCCACCTTCCTGGGCATGGCGGGGACCAGGTTGGGGTTGTGCCAAGCCACCATGGTGGTGTCCTCAAAGAGTTCAATCAGAGGAGGAACCACCAAGGGGGGGATTATTGGGCAGACATAGGATGTCTGCTAGGGTCTTGCTCCTCCATGTCAAAACCCATCGCTATCTGTATCTGGCGGAGGACTGTCACAAATGATGGATAATCTCGGGCGTGGAATATATTTCAGGGTCTCCTCCTGTCCGACCAGACCACAGAGGTAGAGTTAGAATGGGTGGCCTCCCCTTCGTAGTCTGCATCCCCTTCCTCCTCATCATCGGGGAGCTGAAGGTCTGGGTGATATTCAGCCTCTTCTCCCGAATGCCTAGAGGGAGTATAAGGGGTCTGGCCACGAGGTGACTGGTGTGGGCCCACTGGAGACGCAGGTGTGGGGACCAGCGTTGGGGGTTCTCTGGGGGACAGGCCCTGCGGGGGAGCCAGGCAGGCCTGCATGAAGTCTTATAGGGAAGAGAGTAGAAGAAGAAGAATCAGCATTTATATAGCGCTTTTCATACACAGTGTATCCAAAAGCACTTTACAAGCAATGCTAGATTAGACTAAAGAGGGAAAGTTCACCGTGACCAGCGCTAGGCAGCCAGGTGGCGGCAACTGAGGAGGGACCAGCGTACGCATTGGAGGTGGAGCTGGTGATGAAGGCCTGCGAAGCCTAGACCCCAAGCAGGAGTCCCCATATGGGATGGTGAAGATGACTGGGAGGTGCCTGGTGCAACACCGGGGAAGGCGGCAGTTTCAAGGCTGGGGGAGGGGCACGTCACAGCAGTGGACAGGTAGTAGCAGAAGACCCAGAGGCCACTAAGCCCACGCTGGTCAAAGACAGACTGACACAGCCTCCTGACTGCAAGCCCACTAAAAATAAGGGCCAGAAAAGCAGGGGCTGAGGGGCCAGGCGTGAGCCCAGGCCTGAGGGACCTACGCCTGCCAGTGTGAGGATGGCTGGAGGCGTTGCCAACAGTAGCCCAGTGGGAGATGGGGTGTGCAAGGCAGATGTTGCCACTCCTGAAGCAGGAACAGCCATGCTGCGTTTGCGGAGGGGTTTGGCATGATCCTTGTCTCTGTGTTTATGTCTGCCCGAGGATATATCCTGGGATTTCGATGACGAAGAGCCAGAGGATAAGACCAGGGAGACTGAGGAACCTCTTGCCTGCAACTTCTTCTCCATGCTGGCGACCTTTTGCTGGAGCAGAAAGTTTTCCAAAAGTCTGCTGGTGACGGTGCCGGGTGACCTAGTTGAAGCCTCGACAGATGGAGTAGGAGTCAATGTCCTGGTTTGGGCCTAGGCAAAGAGCACAGGCAGAATGGCCATCCTTCTCCGGGAGTTGCTTTCCACAGGTGCACTTGATTGTTCGGTTAGAAGATGAAGATGGCTGACAAGACATAAACGAGGAAGGAATAATCACTAAATAGTGATAACTATGATAAGAAAAGAAAATGGTGGTCAACTGAAGCTGCAGTGTTCTGAAAGGTCTGACATGCACTGGTTGATGGTGGGAAAAAACTGAGACAGGTGCAGGGGCTGCCCACTATTATAGCATGCAGTGACGTCAGGGCCTGGCATCTGGGTGGGCGGCCCCCTGACAGACTGCTATCTAGAAAAATATCTGTGTGGTCTAGGTGCCTAGCGACTATAGTTCCACAGGTGCGGCCTGCTTCAAGAGATATCCTGGAAGTCAGATCTGAAGATACCAGCAATAGGAAATTGAACTGGAATGTGGAAGAATGCATCCTGGAGGGCCAGGAAGCACATTTCTTTCTCCAGAGAGGGTATAATCTGAATCAGAATGACTACCCAGAACTTGTGCTTCCACATGAACTGCTTCAGGTCATCTAAGTCCAGAATGGGGCACCAGCTCCCCTCCGTTTCAGAACCAGAAGTACCTGGAAACATATCCCCAAGTGACCAGGGTGTCTGGAACACAGCTATTGCCCCACACTTTAGGAACTGAACAATGTCAGCTCTTAGCACCAACAACATGTCCTTCGACACCCTGGACTTCCACGAAGCTCAGAATTGGTAAGACAGGAGAGCTTTGAAATCTAGAAACTAACCCTCTGCCCATCGATGCTAGAACCCACTTGTCCAAGATAATGGCGGATCAACATGGGAAGAAGTGATGCAACTGATCCCTGACCAAGAGTTAGGACAGAGACAGGAGGAGGAATGACACCCTACAACCCGTCACTGCGCAGGGGCCACAGAGGCACCACCACCTCTGCCCTCCTCTTTTTTGCTCCTGGCCATCGACCTTTGGTTTCGGACACCAGTGCTGAAATTACTCTTGCTAGGGCTGGGGCTGCTGCTCAGATTGTTGTGACTGAAAGGACCAAAACAGAAAGGCCTTCTTTTTAGGCTTTTGTTTTACGTCCTTCTGGGATGAAGCCACAGAATCAAGGGTGGCAATGGCTTTCTCAATATATGTAATAGATCCTTACTCACTTGGGCTGAAGGAGTTGATGTCTGATAAAGGGACATCGGCCAGCATAAACCGAGTGTCTACTCTAACGGTGGAAAGCCTCAGCAAGGCCCTACGATGCAAGGGGTCAGCCACAGCCAAGGCACAGCAGTCGCCCACGTCCAAGGCCATCTGCAGTTGGTGTTTAGCCAGTGATTGACCCAGACTCCGATTAACTTTACTGGAAGCTGCTTATCAGCTGGAAGTAGAGGTAGGAGCTCCCCTAACACCCCAAAAATGGAATGGCCAAAATTCGCCATTATGACTGAATAACTGGCTGGGAGACAAAGCAATATGGCAGCGTACACTGTTTTAGCCACATGGTCAATTTTCTTGAACTCCTTGTCTGTAGGTCTACCCACATCCCCTTGGCTTCCCACTTTATGGAACACAGAATCCTTAACCAGATCCTCAGCAGAGTGGGGACTGGAGAAACCAGGAAGGGTGCCCATGGTGACCATATACTTAAAGATCATAACGTAGAGGGTGCTAGGCAGGATGCTAGATGCTGCCAATGCTCCGAGGCCAGTCCCAAATTGGGCTCAGCCAAGGGAAAGGCAATCCCCAGGGATTTGTCCCTCTCCAGTATATGCCTTGTATTTATTTATTTTTTAATTTTAACAACTTTTTGCCAGGAAATTCACACTAAGCCCAGACTAGTTTCCAGGTGTGTCGTGGAAGCACAGGAAATTTGACTTGCTCATGGTTACACAGTATTAAAGTAGTGACAGTGGGATTCAAAGCCAGTTCTCCAGGTTTGCAGCTCAGAACTCATTTCTGGACTGGCCCTACGGTAACCTTCATGGACTCTGATATAAGTTAGACCAGAGCTCCAAACGACACTGGCCCATGTGCCATGGTCAGCTCTCAACTGATTCCTGGTGGAAAGTATGAGTCCTGGTCAAAGCCAGTGATGACTCGCCTTCGGAGTTGGAGGATTCCTCAAATGTTTGCCCCATGGACCACCCTGGTATCCTCATCCAAGGTGATCTCCACTGAAAGCTGGTCTGGCAAGCCAGCAGCAGAATGAGACTGCCTGGTTGGTGCCCTGAACAGTGGTTGCAGTGGAAGTGGCTTCACTTGAAGTGGAGGAAAAGCAGACATGGAGGACTGCTGAGTAGCATGGACTGGCATGGGAAAGTCTGATGAAGACCAAGGGACTGAGGGTCCGGGGCAGAGCCCTACCCCTCCCAGCAGTGGTCCACTGTTGCCAGAAGAGCTCCTCGTAGGGTCAATAAATTCTGCATTAATGCCTCTCCTCACCCAAAGATAAGGAGGTCAAAGAGTGTCAACAGGAGTTCAAGTGGGACCAAGAGCGTTGCCTTGGCCACAACTTTTGACCAAGAGGCCGATGTCGAGGGGAATCCTGTAGTGAGTCAGTATGAACCACCTGCTTTAACAAGGTAAACATAATTGGTTTCGAAGCCACGACCGCTGGAGAAGGCCACACTCCAGGCAAGTCAGCTGGTGGTGCCAACTGATCATCATCCTCCTGAGTGAGAACCAAGAACACCGGGGTCTACGAGGTCGACTACTCATCAACATTCCCTAACAACCAGTTGAAAGTCTTGAGAAAAATCTCAATCACTTGCCTGACCAGAGTCGAGGCCGACAAGCCTGACTGGGATACCAGGGAATCCTCCGCCATCCTATCGACCAAGGCTGAACAATCTGGGGGAGCTGAAGGAGCAGGAGTATGAGCTTTCCTGGTCCTACATCCTGTGATGGTGCTGTTTTTCACACTTCTTGCTGTGGTGAGAAGGTCTCTCCCTGATGGTCTAGAGAGCCATGCTCATCTCTGTGAAGTCATCAGAGAATGACCTTCTGACACTGGGCCCAGCTGGGAAAAGTGCTGAGACTGATGAGGAACTCTCTTCTTCCACACCACAAGCTGAGTAAGTGACCTGGCAGTTGCTGAGGCCTTTTTGCTGTCTTTAGACCATCCTAGGGCCAGTCTGGCCTCGGCAAAAACAGCATCCCGTAACATCATGTTGAACACCCAGGCAGTACAAGCATGTGTCATGCGGATCCATGGCTGCCATTTTCTACATGCGGTTGCAGAATTTAAACCCTGGTTTCTTGCCTTCGATCATCTAACACGATCCTGGAGCAGAGGTAGAAGACTCAGGAGCAACTTTAATGTTGAATACAGACTGAAACAGTCAAAGATTTACCCGAAGAAAGCGCTTAGAAAACTTGAAATCCTTCAATGACGCAGAGCTATGAAGGAGGAGGCCTGTCCCTTCCAGAAGAAAGAAAGATGTGATGTCACAGGGTGGAAAATATACCACCCATGTGGTGGTGGAAGGAGCTTAGCTTGAAGACTTCCAATCACTCAGGTGTCTCTAGCAGAAGTGCCAGAGCACGGATAGTGAAATGTATCCACGTTGTTAGACAGCATATTTTTACCTGGATCCAAAGCTGGAAAAGCATCAGAGGTCAGCTGAGTAGGACAAAAGATCATCCCAAGGAGAAGCGGAAAAAGAGAGAGAAAGAGAGAGAGAGAGAGAGAGACTGTTATTCTGGGTCTGTGAACACTGAACTTCCTGCTAAAAGACTATGCCTTCTTCTCATAGAGACATCCGTGGATGTGACAGGGGAGATTTCTCTTGTCAATGATGGAATCCGGGAGTTCCATTTCCTAAATAAAATATTGAGACTTTTTTTGTTTTTCTGAGGTGGGACTTAGGATAGAATTTAACATGCTGAACTCTGGAGACTGCTAAATGTAATATATGTAGAGGTTTACCGGTGTGTGGTTAGATAAAATTGATGCTGTTGTACGTTTCTTTAAGGGGGTCTTAATGTGCTAACTGCACAGTAAAGTTGGGGGAAGATGGCCATGTGGTGAAAAGTGGTTCCAATAGTACCTGCTGGAGATGTGTACTCTAGCTGCAATGGTGCACTTAGCTCTTTTCTCCTGGAGTCTGGGGAAGCCCAGGCCGGGGGGATATGGGTCAACATGCCTGGTATCTATGTATTTGCAAGTTTCTACTGTTCTGTCATTCTGTTGTTGACATACTGCATATAACCCCTGAGTGCAAGTTATTAAGGTACGTATTTACCAATTCACTCTTACTAGATTAGAAACAATTTAATGTGATGTTTTAAAGTGGATAGATGTGTTCTTTAATGATGGAGGGGAGGGGCAGTAAAAGTACGCAGTATCAGCTCTGTGAAAGGCCCGACCAGGGGTCAACTTTTGTTTTAGTATTTATAAACAGCCAAGAAGACTGGTTTATAATTCAGGGGACGTATAATAATTGTAGGGATAACCCCAAGAACTGGCTGCAGGTATACCTTCATTTGTGGTATAATTTTTTTTTTTCTAAATAAACGTTGAGATTCTCTACCAGGTTGTAACAAAATGAAATACGTTACAACCATCCTTTTTGATGTAATGTGGTCTATATTTCATTTGTATTTGTCATGTGTTGAGAACAGTATTCTGTTGTATTTTTACCAAAAATGCAATAAAATATGTATTTGAAGTAAAAACAATCTTTTTTTTTTTTTGCACATCTTATTTATACTCCCCTTTGTCCTGCTGAAAGCTGGCAGCCGTCAAGGACTGGCTCACCTCCCCCGGGAACCCCCGCCGCCAACTCCCCGCCTCATACTGCAGTCAACCCAGGGTATCCCGATGTATCCCTTCGTCGGACGAGTTCTCTCATCCGGAGAGAAAGTGCCTTGCAGCTTACCTTTCTTGGCCCTAAGTGATGCTGAGGTCAGTCCAAGCTGTTCGGGGGCTCCATGGCATCGAGGATCCGGGAGGTCGAGACGCCATTTTCTCTGTTTTTTCTTGGCCCCAACTGTAACGTCGCTCCGTAGTGCTCCCAGTCTCCACCAGGGGCCGCTACAGAGCAAGACAAGCTCCCCAACCAACCCTAGGACAGGAAACAGTCCTCTGGATGCTCAATCCTCTCCTTCCCCGCCGACCCCCAGCATCCCGAGTCTGTTCCCGAACCTGGGTCGCCGGCGTGGCGCAAGGTGAAACAATCATTTTTAATAAAAGAACTACTGCTTTGATTTACCTTTTTAATTCTGTATGCATACAAGATCCTTACACTATCATGAATGCTTTAAAATGCTGCAGAACACAAGTGTGTGTGTGCACACACACACAAACTGGGGCAGCTTGGACTTTAATATTTTTTTTCACAAAGTCTTCAAGCTTGGACTTTAGCACTGAACCACAGATCTTTTACCTATTGATGTGATTTACACACATTACAACCCTTTTGGAGACAGCCTCAAAGTGAAAGTTTTTGGACTGGACACATCAGAAATTCCCCTTTGGTGGAGGCTGCACCTAAAAAGTCTGAGTTTGACAGAAATGAAAGGTATAAAAATATAGGCAAGTTCTTCTGATACACTGGTGTCTGTGCCATGAACTACCGTACTAGTGGATACAGTAATGCATGCCCTTTCAGGGGATGCTTGATGACTGTTAACTAGATTTGCATATTTGAGTTTTATTTTGCTCCTTCCTGGAGTCTCTTAGGCACCCCACAAGCTCCTGCTGGCACCTGGACTCACCACCATGCTGCTAGTAATCACTCAGTGCCCCAAGTCCTCTGGTCATCCCTGACTCTGGAGTATCCCTTTTCTGGTGGCCTCCTCACCTTTTCTCAGGAAAAATGGGGAAGAGAAGGCATGGAGTAATTGGGATGTGTGTAGTGGGGCTTGGATGTATGGGAGGGCAGGGGTGTGTATCTGGCAAGCCTGACATAGTCATATTTCTGCCATTACACCCATTCCCGCTTCCAGATGGTTGAGCATGTCACAGAGTTCTCAGGAGGATGCATGGCAGCATGTGGCCATCCATGCGACCAAGTGGGTGTCTGCAGGGCGTGGAGTGCAACATCTGCCTTAGAAGCATCTGCAGTACTTGGAGTGTAGCATCTGTCTTAGAAGCATCTATAGGGGACCGGAGGAGACTCTGGAGGTGTGTCACCAGATTAAGGTAACACATAATCTGCTTAATGCATACTGTGACAACCACCTAAGGAGCAAGTAGCTACCGTTTGTACCCATAGTACAAGTGTGTAAGGGACTGCAGACTCCCAGGAAAAGGTACAAACAGGTAGGATGTTTAAAAGGGGAAAGTAGGAGACTCCCTATTGAGGGCAGGGTAGCAAACTAGTTTTAGGGAAGTAAAATGGACACAGAGGAGTACAAAGGAAGTAGGAGGGGGCAGAAGGGTACGGGGGAGGTAGGAGTACAACAGGAGTAGAAAGGAAGTGGAAGAGTACAGCAGAACTTAAACAGACACAAGGTAAAGAAAGGAAAGGTCATGGGAGTGTGTGGCAGTGCAATGGCTGGGGAGTCACAGTCTTTCAAGAGACCTTCTGGAAACTGAGGTGCTGCCCCATTTCTACTCATGTCACTGGGTTGCAGGCACAGGTTGCCGGACTCCAGCCCGAACTGGAAAGGGTACAAAGGACTTTCTATCCTATCCAGAGCCACCAAGCCTGTGGCCACTCCCCCCAGAGGATGCCTAGACAAAGCGGATAGACCTTGGTGGGCTCCAGGTGGGTGGTGTGATGTGGTGTGAAGGATGCTCACTGTGATCTATACCACTGCAAAAGTCCTTCGTTGTACTGGTGGGACAGGGCAGCTGAGAGGAGGTACCCATCGCAGTGGGAAGTGAAGAGGTAGGGGTTCTCAGAAGTGGAGACAGCAAGACGGAGAGGCCTGCGTCCCAAAAGGAAGCAGCTGCTGGTGGGGATTCTACTGTGAAGAGGGATAGGCTGGGGAGCAGGGGAAGGGGATGGAATGATGAGGAAGTAGGATGCCTGAGCACTGCTTTGGCTTGTAGGGAAGGAGAGCATATCCAGAAGATCACTAGGCCAGCTGGAGCTGGGAGGGAGCTAGACATTACTGTCCATCCGGGGATGAATGACCTAACAAGAAATAAGGTAGGAGTAGTGGAAGGTAATATCAGGGAGCTGGAGAGGGGTCTCAAGCAAGTGGCATTTTTTTCTAAAGTGTTGTGTATGAGGAAGGCAACAACAGCCTCTCCAGAATGATGGAGCATCAGGGACAGAGGCAGGGCCTAGGGGAGAAAACTTCCCTAAGGCAGGGGTGCAGAAAGGCAGGGATGGGGACAAGACAGCAGTAAAATGGGGTATAACTCAGGTTAGCAAGGGCAGAGGACTGAAGGAGACATGGAATGGTGAAGGGAAGAGGTGAGTCAGGGGCTTCAGGGAACAACAAAGGCAGGACTGGGAGAGGGAAACAGGGTAGAAGGCGGGGGAAGTAAGGCAAGGCAGTAAGGTGTGGAGAACCATGTGTACCAATGCAGGAAGAATGAGGATTCTTGAAAGGGATCTGTTTTCCGCAGGCACACTTTGAAAGGTGACCTTCAAATGAAGGAGTTGGAGAGGACATTAGTTAAGTAGAAACTCTTGAAGTTCTAAGTCGTCGTGCGCTACGTAGAGACTGAGAGGCCGATGCTGGGGAGTCGACGGTGGAAAGAACTGGGGATTTCTTATATACCGCTTCTTATGTACTTCGTGCTCTGACATCGGGGGCAGGACCGACATCAGGGGCGGTCCCTGTTGAATACTGTTAGCTAGCAAAATTCCGTGGGGTCCTGGTGCCTGCCGACTTCAGTCCTAATGGTGTAACCTGCTGCAAGAGCTGTTTCTCGAAGTAAGATCCATGTGTACCAATGCAAGGAGTCTTGGAAATAAGATTCCAGACCTGGAAGCAATCACAGTGGAGGCTAGGAGTTGAAGTGCACTGAGCACCATGACTGGGACATGGCCATACCAACATATTCCATGTTCAGGGGAGACAGGGCAGGGAGGAGGGGTTGTATTACATGTGAGGAAGGGAAATCAAGGCCACAGAGGTACCTAGAAGTAAAGAAGGCGCTGGAGGTGCTGTGGGTCATCCTGGAGACAGGCTCTGGGGATGCCAGCGGTACCAGGGTGCTGTACTGACCTAAAGCACAAGGACAGGAGTTGGAAAAGGCACTTGGGGAGGGAGAGGTGCTGCTGTTAATATGCCAGATGTGGAGTGGAGCCTGCCGGCTGCAGCAAGGAGCATTGCCATCCTTGACAAGAGACTTTTCTCAGGCAGCTAGTCAAAGATCCCACTAGGAACAGGGCAGTGCTGGAACTTGTGCTTACAAACAGGGGCAGCATTGCAGATATCACAGTGGGCAGTCCCCTGGGTCCCAGTGATCACTGTACTGTGTGATTTAACAAAGACAGGAACAAAGGCTAACCACGCGAACAAGGATAAGGGTCCTGGACTTTAGGAGGATGAATTTTAAAGAAATGGAAGACTGCCACAAGGACTTCCGGTGGCGTCACCCTCCCGATGCAAGCCTAGTTGGGTGAGCTCTCTCATCAGCAAACAAAACCTCCGTTTTGGCCGCTATATACCTAAAGATTCTAGCACATACTACTCGAGGAGGTGTTATAATAATGAAGCGTGGGGAGAGGACAGGGAAAAAAAATCATCTACAGCACCGGATGAGGGTGGATTGTCTGACTCAGGCAGCGAGATCTCACAGGCCTCATCCACCTCGCGAAGGAGTGAAGGACCAGCTGGCCAGCCCCCTCTGACTACACTGCAAAGGCAGATGATGCAGGTCCTCTCGGAACTCCGGGAATTCCGAAATGAATTTAGAACCACCACGGCTGCCCTTAGAACTGACATAGGGAAGCTGGAAAAGAAATACGAAGACCTTGAGCAGCATACAACAGATTCAGACACCAGAATTGATAGAGCGGAGCAGGCCATAGCGCAACTAAATCAAAATATACAAGCACTGCAGAAACGAGCCGAAGACGCCGAAAGCCGCAACTGCAGCAATAATATTAGGATTCGAGATTCCAGAGGTGAGGAGGGAATGATCCCATAAATTTAAATGCGTCACCTTTTGCGGCAACTACTAGACCTCCCGGCTGAATCCACCCTGGAATTCGAGAGAGTATACCGTACTTTGGGCCCGAGGCCTCCCCCTGATTCCAGACCACGAGCCATATTGGTCCGCTTCCTGCGCTTCCAGGAAAAAGAGCTCACCCTGCATACAGCCTGGAAAAAAGGTCTGCTCAACTATAAGGGACAACGATTGTTCTTTGAAAATGACTACGCCCCCGAATTAATGGCTAAGCGGAAAACATACATCCCTATACTAAAAGCGCTTAAGTCAGCAGGTCTGCGCTTCCGGACCCCCTACCCGGCCAAACTGATTGTATTCCATCCGGACGGGCAACTCACTTACTCCTCGGCTGAAGAAGCGGCTGAAGGCCTCGAAAACACCAAGTTGAGATTCAAAGCCGCCTACTCGAGACCTAAAGACACCCTAGCTGCAAAACTATCTCCAACAGGTTTGGCAATCAAGTCGGTAGCGAGTCCAGAAAAGCACGTCAAGGCCTGGAGGCAATTCAGCGGCATCGTTAACTCCCTGCGAGCAATCTAAACTGAAAACTTGACTATTCAGCTGGACACTAGAAGGATTTAAGTACTTGGCTGTTCATTTCAGCGGATCGCTTGAACCTGAGTCAGCGACTGACCAAAGCAAATCTGAACTCAGCTAATCTGTCATCTCTGAATATCCTATTCCCTTTCTTTACTCTCAGCCTGGCTCTCACTTTACCACTCCTCAGATAAGTTGAATTTTACACTTATTACTCTTAAAAGCTCAGTTTTATTTTATTTTAATTCTAGCTTTTGATTCCCTTAAATAACTTGCTGTCAACTCTCCCCACCTACCTTTCCACCCCCCCCCTTTTTTTTTTGTTTCTTTTTGTCTCTCTCTCCTCCTCCCCAACCCCTTTCCTTATAAATGTTTGTTCGTCAATGCCCTCACCCACACACATGTAATGTGGGACTCCATCAGTGATTAATAGCCCCAATCATGGCTTAGACCTTATGGTGGTTAGCCCCTCGGTGTTACATCCCATACTCTTAGCTTATTGTTTAAGTTACAGTAGGCAAGGACCAACTATCAGCGAAAGACTTCTGGACACTATTTGGTTACTTGCTTTAGAACTGCTTTAGTACTAGAACAACTGATGTATTGATGTGATTTTCCCAGGTCACAGCCATTCTGGCATGGCTACCAACAGTGTTGCATTTGGACGGCAACTTGCCCCTCTGGGTACCCGATAAGCCAAATGCATTGTTAGTATTAGGATTATAATTCCAAATGGGGTAGAACCCACAAAACAATTGGTTTGTCTACCACCTGTATAGAAATAGACCAACACTTCACGGTTATGGGGGGTTCTCTTTCCCTGTCCCCTCTCCAGGTGAAATAAAACATCTCCCTATTTGGCTGAACTCGGGAGTGTGACTAACCAATACCCCCTTCCCCTTTCCCAGTCCAGGCATTGGAAGTGCCTAGGGGTCTATCTAACTTAGATACCCCCTTTGTGGAAGTGAGGAATTCCTCACATACGAGAACCTTGAAGGCTCTCGACATCTGGAAGTTAACTCGAGTTAATTCAGTTGTTGTTTAAATGCCGAAGGCTGGGGCCAAGTTGGCTCTAGTAAGCTATAAGCTTTTCATACTGTTTACCCACGGTTTCAATTTAATTATTACGACTTTGATTACTCTGTTGGTGCTGAATTGCCAGTTTAAAGGCAATCAAGTTTGCTATGATTTTAAAGTAAAACTATACAGTAATAGCTCTGTATACATAGGTTATCGATTGTGTCTATTTAGTTTCCACTCACAACTTATGGAGGGAGCATGGGGGGGTGCCCCCTGGGATCCATGTGCCACACTAGAATTGAACCCTTACCTTACTTTTACTTGGATATGGCTGAGACCCCCGTGAAATTACTATCGTGGAATATTAATGGACTCTCCTCCCCAATTAAGCATGCAAGAGTACTCTCGCAGATAAGAAAAAGTTAAGCCAATATAATTTACCTGCAAGAGACTCACCTCAGTCACGCCGAACATGTTAAACTGGGGAGGATAGCAAAAGGGGAGCTTTACTCTTCGACTTTCCGTGAAGGAAGGACAAGAGGCGTGGCAATAATCATCTCACAACATACCCCCTGGCAGGTGCAGGCTAGGTGGGAGGACCCCTTGGGCAGACTGGTGCTGCTTAGAGGGCAACTGGGAGAGACAGAGGTTACCCTAGCAAATATATACATCCCACCAGACTCGTCAGTACCTGAAATTAAAGGACTGCTAGACAGGATAGCGCAGTTCACTAAAGGAGTACTGTTACTAGCTGGAGATTTTAATTTGTTACCTAACCCTGAGCGGGACTCCTCAAGCCCTAACACCCCTAGGAAAACCCCCAGCAGAAATTCCTATGCAGGTTTCTGTCGGAGTGGATAGTCGGATATCTGAGCGATATCTGCACCCCATTCCAAAACTATACGCATTACTCAGCAGTCTATCGCACCTATTCCAGAATTGATTTAAGCATTACCCAAATTGAACACCTAAACCTGCTAATGGGCGTCCAATTGGGTGATATCTCCCCTGTCGGACCACGATACGTAACCAGTTCCTGGAGGTTGGGCCTACAGAGGAGGACCACAATGTGGCGTTTGAACCCCTACCATTTCAAGTCTAAACATTTCAAGGACTTCCTAAAGGACAAGATTGCAGAGATCCTGGAAGACAATTCAGACCCCGAGACCCCACCAGGTATTTTATGGGACACCATGAAAACTGTACTTCGGGGCCACCTCATTAAATACACATCTTTACAGGCTAAAGCGTGTAGACAGCATAAATCCACCTTGGAAGAAACCTTGCATGTCTTACAAGAGGCTCATAAACAAGGGGACAATACGGTCCTCCCACAGCTTAATCAGGTTAAACAGGACCTAGATAGATTAGCATTGCAACAGACAGAAATCGTGTTGACTTTCCTTAGGCAGAAATAACATGAGGTAGGGCCGAGAGCCTCTAGACTTCTGACCTATCAAACAAGGAAGCAGAAGAAAGCTACAGTCATAACTACGATTCGACACCCAACTGACGGTAGGCCCCTGAATAAGATCTTGGACATAACAGAAGCCTTCATAGCGTACTACTCCACATTATACACCCCAGAATTTCGAGCGTCCCCAGGAAAAATAAAAGAATTCCTACAGCCCCTGGCTCTCCCGAAGCTTACTTCAGAGCAGGGGGAACGGTTGCTCAGCCCAATTACAAGCCAGGAACTACTTAAAGCTATTGCCCAGGCTAAAACAATGAAAGCTCCAGGGCCTGACGGATACGGAACAGAGTTCTACAAAACCGCTAAAGAATTGTTCTTGCCGACATTATTAGACACCTGTAACTCGGTTCTGGAAGGAGATCCCCAACCCCCTACCTGGGCCTATGCCACAATCTCAGTTATACCCAAGTCCGTTAAAAAGCCCCAACTTTGCGAATCATATCGCCCAATTTCAGTTCTGAATACTGACTATAAGATATTTATGGGAATAATTGCCCGCAGGCTGGAAACAGTGCTACCTCAGATAGTACACAGGGATCAGACTGGATTTGTAGGAGGCCGTACAACTACAGATAATATAAAGAGAACCTACCACATAATCCGGAAGATGAATGACTTGGAACACCCTGCGGCCCTGGTGAGCCTTGACGCAGAAAAGGCCTTTGACAGGGTGCACTGGTCCTTTTTATACTCGGTACTAGAGGTTGTAGGGCTGCCCAGTACATTGATTCAGGTAATAGCCAATATATATTCATCTCCGAAAGCCTTTGTCCGAATTACAGGACATCACTCAAAACCTTTCCCTCTTTATAGAGGCACAAGGCAGGGATGTCCTCTGTCCCCTCTCTTGTTCGCCCTGTTTATGGAGCCCCTAGCACAGCTAGTCAGACAGTCGGAGGACATTCGGAGGATAGAGGTGGCTGGAGAAGAGCACCGTATTGCGCTTTATGCAGACGATGTACTTTTATACGTAGAGAACCCAGCAGAATCTCTACCCAAAATTAATAAAATTTTAGAAACCTTCGGACACCTTTCAGGCTATAAAGTTAATATTTCAAAAACAGAGATCCTTACATTTCAATTCTCTCCTGACCCGGCCGTACGGGAGCAGTTCCCCTGCAAATGGGACTTAGGGAAGCTAAAATATTTGGGGATTAATCTAGCTAGGGACCTGGGGGATACCTATAAACTTAACTTTGTTCCCTTTACCACTCGCCTTAAAGAAGACCTAGCCAGCTGGGCAGTTCTCCCGCTGAGTCTCTCAAGGAAGATAGAACTTATTAGAATGGTTATTTTACCAAGAGCCCTATACCTCTTTAATAATATCCCTATCACTCTGCCGCGGACGGTGTTCTGGGACTGGGAGAGGGCAATCTCTAATTTCATCTGGGCAGGTCGTAGGCCGAGGGTCAGACTGAAGTTGCTTACTAGCCCCAGAAACCGGGAAGGGTTATCCCTTCCTAATCTTCACTGCTATTACCAAGCAGCCCACCTTACGCATATTCTGGCAAGGCAGCTGTCAAATGACAAACCGCACTGGGCAGACATTGAACAGGCAGCAATCCCAGACTTGGAGTATTTATCCAAGCTTTACCAGGGAGTAGGGCGCCATGCTGGGTCTGGAGTTTTACCCCCAGAACTGCAACATAGACTGATAATCTGGAACCAGATCAAACGGCAATTCTCTATCACCGCCTTCCTTCCGCTAATTAGCCCAATTGCAGCACTCCCAGACTTTTATCCTGGTAGAATGGACCATATTTTCCATCAGTGGTCAAGATATGGACTGAATTGCCTCTTTCAAATTATAAACTTGGGAATACTCTGGTCCTTTTGGGAAATCCAGGTAAAATTGAACATACCTAATACCCACCATTATAGATACTTACAACTAAGACACTATTATGAATCACTCCCGTCCGAGGTGCGTGACCCTGAGCACTGGCCCCCTCTGTTCTCTGGGTTACATCACTTACTTAGCTCCCCATGCTGGGGACACTTGATCTCGGCTCTCTACCAGTCCCTGATGGCAACACAACCAACGTCAATAACTGAATTACATCAAAAATGGCAAAAAGAGCTAGACTGCCCTATAGCAACAGAACACTGGGAACAGGCCTGCCGACAGGTTGCCCGTACGTCAGCCTCTCATCAGTGGCAGGAGTTTTCCTGGAAATTTTTAGCTCATTACTTTAACTCTCCGGAGGCTACAAGTCATTACTCCCCCAGATACTCCTCTGCATGCTGGCGTTCTTGTGGAGAAGGAAGGGCCCACCTCACACATGTAATTTTCTCGTGCCCTAAGCTAATGTTATATATCCAGTCACTTCAGGCGGAGTTGCAGGGAATATTTGATAGGCCTATTCAGCTTACCCCGCAGGTATTTATCTTGTCTATCCTTCCTCCAGCCTTTAAGGACTCAGGAGCCCGCTATCTCTTGGCCATACTATTGGCGGCAGGGAAAAAAGCCATCACTAAAAACTGGTTGACCACTAGAATCCCAACTGTTAAGAACTGGTGGACAATCACTAAACAAATTTATCAGTTGGAAAAAATAACATATAGCCTAAACAACAGTCAGAAGAAATTCAGAGACAGATGGAACAGGTGGCTTATATATTATATGCTCAAGGACCAGACATTTGTGCCTTAGCTCAACCCCCTCAGTTTACCCCAGCAGATTCAGTAGAAATGCCTGCATGGATCGGGAGCTCCCCCATCCCCCCACTCTTTATCTCTGACTACAGAGGAGAAACCATAATGACTGTATAATGTATTGCAGGATATATATATATGTAATTTCCTATGTTTCTCTCTGGAATACAGTATTTGATGCACGAACTACATTTCTCCTGAACCACCACGAACGGGATCACCCTGGATTCCCTGGCTTACAATAAGTAATGCTATTAATCAATCTGGTATGAACTCTTTACATGTTCGCTCTGGAATAATAGGTAGATGTGTGCTGTGGAATTCCTAGTGAGTACCTCTACCTATTTACTTTAAATTTGTACTGCATGGACTCAATCGATTGTTAAAAGTAAGTAAAATGAAATAAAGATTATAATTAAAAAAAAAAAAAAAAAGACTGCCACAAAAACTCTCACGGGAGAGTTGCGGGGGGGGGGGTAAATTAAGGAAGGGCATAATTAAAGCAAACCAACATCTGCACGAAGCAGGTGAGTAAAAGCAGAAGGAAAAAGAGACTGTTATGATTCTCTAAGGAAGTGGCAGAGGTGATTAAGGAAAAAAGGCATCGGTCAGGTGTATAAGGAAACACAGAGGGAGCCTCAAAACAAACTGCATACCCTGTAGTGAATTATCTGTTACATATATACATCTATAGGAGTGTAAGTGTGTGTGTATACATATATATCTCTACATATATACACACATATATAATATATATTATAGTAGCACGGTAGTGCTACCATAGTTATGGTTGACTAGCACTTTTAAGGTTAAAGGGTGAAACTTTGCACCTTAATAACTTTGCCACCGTTCAATGCATTTGCCTAAAAGTTGGTATGCACGGTTGGGCATGGTAGATCTTGGGATATGCCAACTTCCGTACTGGTCAGATATACGGCTGTGGAGTTATTAAGTGACATCCGAATGCGCAATTACGTTTTTTTGCGAATTTTTTGCTCACGCCTACAGGTTGCACGGTTTGCGCGACCAGTCCGAAAACTTCAGGGAATGTGCGGCCAGGGTCCCTGATGTGCCTTTTGAAGATTTTGTGGAAAAATATTGAACAGTTCAAAAGTTATTCAAAAAACAAGTTCCCACTATAAGTCAATGGGAAAAGTTAACAAAAAGTTTGAAAGTGTCGCAAATGCACTTTTTAGTGTGGCAAATGGCCCTAGTAGTGTCGCAAATCCGTCACTTTGTTTTCAGTTGCTGATCAGAAAAACGCTTGGCGTTTAAAATTGGGACCCTCTAGGGACACAATTCTTTCTCTGTTCACCTAGTCAGACCCTAAGGATGCTAGCCATGTCTTTATTTTGGGATTAAACACCCCAGAAATACGTTTTTCAAATTTCTGGAAACAATAGTGTAGCAAAGTAGTGTGGCACCTGTGACACTTTCGCAAATGCAAAAGGTGTCGCAACTTGCTACACTACTTTTCCAGACTATGGCCACAATGGCAGGAGTTCTTTGCCACCCTGTTGCAAAAGAACGGTTTGGTCTTTTGGGCTGAAATTTGGAGGGAAGGCAGCCAACATCTCACAGATATGCCTTTTGGTGGTTTGGTGAAAAAATATTGCACAGATGCCAAGTTACAGTACTCCGAAGTTGAAATTTATTCCCACAGACTAACATGGTGACGATTGCGTTTCGGCTCGTATCTAAAACGCAGAGATACAGAATTTTTGTCATGACAATGTGTAGCCCTTTCAGTGAAAACCTAGCCTGGAAACTCAAGAATCATGTGAAATTCATTTTATTTTTCTACATCATACGATACGGTTCCTGAGATATCAGCAATTTAGTATTCCAACAGCTCATTTTCTGCTCTGAGGCCCATTATTATGCATACATTCTTTCTTCACACTGTGTTTCTCTATGCAGCTGTTGGGCAAATACAGGGTGTGCGCTTCCGTTAGTATTACAGTTACCGTTCCAACTCGTGTTTCCATACCCGTTTGCATTACCGTTCCCATGTATGCTACCGTGTGCGTTACTCTTTGCGTTCTCGTTTGCGTACGTACTTGCGTTCGCGTTTCCGTTTATTTTGCCATTATTTCTGCTGTTAACGTTACCATTTGCGTTTCCAATTGAGGTACCGTCACCGTGCGCATCACGGTTTGCATTTCCTTACGCGCTTACGATTGCGTTTCTGTTTTCTTTGGAGTTATTGTTACTGTTACCATTAGCGTTTACAATTGTGGTACCGTCACCGTGCATGTTACGGTTTGCATTTCCGTACGCGCTTGCATTTCTGTTTCCTTTGGCGTTATTGTTGCTGTTACTGTTACCATTTGCATTTACAATTGCAGTAACGTGGCGTCTTGTCAACGGTTTATGCTTGTATGTGCTTGCGTTCGCATTTATGTTTCTGTTTCCTTTGGCGTTATTTTACTTGTTACCACTGCCATTTGCATTTCCTATTGCGGTACCATGACCGTGTGTGTTACGCTTTGTGTTTCTGTACGCACTTGTGTTCACCTTTCCGTTTCTGTTCCCTTTGGCGTTACTGTTGCTGTAACACTTAACATTTGCGTTTACAATAGCGGTACCATGACCGTGCACGTTACCAGTTGCGTTTACATACGTGCTTGCGTCTCCCTTTGCATCACTGTTCGCTTTGCTGTCACTTTGCACTTGCGTTTCTATTAACGTTTGCATTACCTTTTATGTTTGAGTCACCATATGCGTAACCGTTAGCGCTTGTGTTTGCGCTGCAGTTACCGTTACTATGTCACAAGACATCATGTGGTGGGAGCGCGGGGCCTGAAGGGCCCACGCTCCCTCCACCGCATTCTATTCACTATTTATAGTCCTCATTCTCAAAAAGAAGGGAAATTCATGGCAAAAATCTCCGTTAATGCATCAGTTAGGGTTATTCGACAAAAGGCGAGAAATTTGGTGTTAGGGTTGAAAGCCGCCTTGCACCCCAGCCGCCCCAACTGGCATCAGGTGCGCACTGAAGTCGTCGGTCCTCTCCACCCCATTCTCCTATACCTCAGCTTGCTTACACATGTGATGGGGTGAGAGTTAGAGGCGAAGACCCAACGCACACCCGATGCCGGTTGAGGCGGGCTGGGGTGCGGGGCTTTCAACCCTAACACCGTGTTTCTCGCTTTGTCGCTGGGAACAACCCTAATTGATGCATTAAATAGAGTTTTTTGCCATGAATATATATATATATATATATATATATGAATGTATTCTCCACAGTGGGATATAAATGCAGCTCCAGGTTTGCAGTGATAATATTTGCCATTTATACACACAGTGCTTACCTTATCTGCATTTATTTCAACTGTGCTGATGTGATGTCATCCAGAAACACACACGTTGTTCCTACGTGTTGGAACTACTTTCATGGAGTAAATGAAAAGAATGTAGCTCAGCTCCTCATTATCCAAACCCTTCTCGAAAGAGAACCAGGGACCTGAACAGTGATACTGAGTCCGAGTGAAACAGCCTCTGGATTTCTTTCGGCTAAAACATTTCACTCTCCGAATGAAAACAAAGAACACAAAATAATCTGTGCAGCAAGTCAAATTCGCTGATATAACCTGTTTTTTCATTGATTGCCTTGGTTTTCCAAAAGTAATTACAAAGCTGAAGTGTATGTGAAAAAAAAAAAAAAGTTAACTCCGGTGAAGTTAACCAGAAAACAGTACCCAAAGCACTTTCCCTAACACAAATAAAAATATGTAATTCAACACAAAGTTAAATAAAGTTGTCACGCTCCCAAAAATGTAACAAGCAAAGAAAATAAATACTTTTGTATCACGGCACATGCTACTCGAGATATGAGGATAAGCCCCACTCACAAACACCAACCAACCAATCACAACACACACTTCCCTAATAGACAGCAAGAACAACCAATCACAGCATAAAATCATACATCCATCAGAGCATCACCCTATGGAAACTCACAAACAAGACTGATTGACACTCACTCTGCAGCTCCATTCTTGAAACCGAATCACAGCCATGGAGAGCACCAAGCACACAAAATAAGACACAAGGAACGTCGTATTTTACACAAAAGCAAGCAAAATATCATGACAAAAACACATAAAAAACCCTATTGAATAAATCGTACACATGATGTGTAGAAGTGGAATATGGCAAATATCTTAATTCGTGAACAGTGACCTCTGGATACTATTACTCGTGGCTCCGCTATGCTCCGCCACTTGTGAGTATCCAGAGGTCACTGTGCAGGAGGGAAAAGATTTTCCATATCACACGTCAACTCCTCCCTAAAGCTGACTGCTTCTCATTCAAGTTTTCAATAGCCCATTCATGGTCCCCACTACAAAGATCTCTGAAACTGAAAAACATTTGTTAATGTGTCTACATTTAAGTCACTGGTGCATAATACCTTGATTAATCTTTGTAAGTTTCAAATAGATGCCACGGTAACACGTATTTTAATTTTTACCCTATATATTTCATTAACTATTATTGTGAATTTCTGCTATAATTTTTTCTCAACTTTACTGGATGCAATTCTAAAGGAGACCAGCGTTCAGCATGCTTTTCAATAAACACAATGAATTGAAATCAAATTGCCTTTGTGTGTATGAAGGCTGTTCGTGCTTAATAGCTGCTAGTTTTACACATACAGACCCTACACTACAAGTCCCTTGTATATTTATACGTTAACATTTAGAGGAATGTATCCTTTTCTTTCTTTTTTGTTTTTTTCGTTATTTGAGAACCAGGATCAATGACAAGAGTTGGGTCTCAGCTGCTGGAGCTACCCTGACATGGCACTGACTCGACTGGAATCCATGGGCCCACAGACACCCGATATGACTGTCAGATTTGCTATCATTGTTATTTAAAGTGCACAGAGATAAGGTATGTATAAAACCAAATTCTTGTTCTACCTCTTGTGGGATGAGGACGTAAAGGAGAAACTAACAGGGAAATAAAAAAGGGGTTCATGAATTAATGGGGGGATTTAAAGTACTTAAAAAAACATGTCTGCGCTTCCCAAAGGAGTATAATTACCAGGGTTTCAGTCTACTACTACTAAAATGGTAAATTTTTTAGCTAAACCGTGCAAGCAACAGCTGATAAAAAACTGGAAATACAGGTTACTCACCTGTAACAGGCGTTCTAGGAGTGGTATATGTTGTTCATCCACACTTACTGGCTGGTTTCTTGCCGCTTTAAATCTTGCCGGAAGATCTTCAAGCTGGCTCCTCCCACCCACCTGGGTGGTAAAACTCTCGGCTCCACCCCATGACGCCAGATCTAGCCCGCTGGAAGCCAGGTTTCGCGTCGAAGCTGCGGAGGTTAGGTGGGTTGTGGATGAACAACATATACCACTCCTAGAACTCCTGTTACAGGTGAGTAACCTGTATTTCTAGGGACGTGGATATGTTGTTCAATCCACACTTACTGGCAGACTCCTAGCAGTTCTCTAGGAGGAGGGAGGCATGGCGCGCACCCCCTACTTAGGAAATAAGGACTGGAGAACCGAGGTCCCAAAACCAGCATCCCGGCGTGACTCAAGGTCGATGTGGTTGTGGGTAATGAAGGTTTGTGCCGACTTCCAGGTAGCAGCCCTGCAGATTTCCTGGATAGGAATGTCCCTGGAAGCAGCCACTGAAGCAGTGGTATGGCGGTTAAAATGAGCTCTTATCCCTTTGAGAGGCTCCATGCCCGCCAACCTATAGCAGAGATCAATGCAGGAGGTGACCCACCTGCCTATCGTCCACTTGGCTGCAGGTTTGCCAGGTGCGGCTTCAGCTTAGGTGAAAAACAGCTGGCGAACCTCTCCCCGAACTTCAGCCGTCCGCTCCTTATAATAAGAGAGCGCTCTTCTAGGGTCCAGAGTATGGAGCCTATATTCGGCCTCCGAGGTGTGACTGGGGTAGAACACCGGCAGAGTCAACACCTGGTTAAGGTGAAACTCTGACACCACTTTCAGAAGGAATTTCGGGTGGGGGCGCAGGACAACCTTGTCCCTGTGGAAGACCAGATAAGGAGACTTGATGGAAAGCGTCTGGAGCTCTCCCATCCTTCTGGCTGACGTGATAGCCACCAAGAATGCAGTCTTCCACGACAGGTGAGAGATGTCACACCTGTGCATTGGTTCGAATGGCTTGCCCATGAGCTTATCCAATACCAGCAGCAGATCCCACGGAGGTGGAGGTTCTTGCACCGGAGGGGATATGTGATCAAGACCTTGGAAAAAGCATCCAACCACCTTCTCCTGCGCCACCAACTGCTTGCCGGTCCGCGCCCAGTAAGCAGAGATGGCTACCAGGTGCACCTTAAGGGTCGTCAACCGAAGCCCTACCTGAGAAAGGGACCACAGGTAGTCCAGAATGCTAGCCAAAGAACAGGAGGAAGGGTCCAACCCCTTATCCTGATGGAGTACCTTCCCCTTGTTGACGGAGATCAGGTCTGGGCGGGCGTGAAGCCGCCTCAGGAGCCTGGAGCTGAGGCTGAGGAGATCA
This sequence comes from Neoceratodus forsteri, assembly GCA_016271365.2. Lineage (NCBI taxonomy): Eukaryota > Metazoa > Chordata > Ceratodontiformes > Ceratodontidae > Neoceratodus > Neoceratodus forsteri. The sequence goes on along the minus strand of JADMNL010000025.1, from coordinate 352,230,123 downwards.
GGATACCAGGACTGGCGGGGCCAGTCTGGGGCTACCAGAATCACCTGCGCCTTGTCCCTCTTCGCCTTGAGAAGCACCTTGTGGATCAAGGGAAAAGGAGTGAAGGCGTAGAAGAGGTCCAGGGTCCACGGCCTCGAGAAGGCATCCCCCTGCAGCAAGCCCTGCTGAGGGGACGGGCATGGAACAGCCTCAGCTTCCCATTCTCCCTGGAGGCAAACAGGTCCACCTGAGGGGTGCCCCAGTGGGAGAACAGATCTTGTACTACCTCCAGCAGGAGAGACCACTCGTGAGATGCAGCACCTGTCCGGCTTAGGGCATCGGCCAGACTGTTGGAGGCTCCTACCACATGGATGGCTAGGAGATCTGCCTCCAGGCTGATCATAAGAGACCAAGTGCGGAGAGCCTCCTTGCACAGAGGCAAGGAGTGCATCCTGTCCTGTCGGTTGAGGTAGTACATGGTCGTGGTGTTGTCCGTCTGGACCCGGACCACTTGACCCTGTACAAATGGAGTAAACGCGGTGAGAGCTAGTCGGACCGCTCGAAGCTCCAGCAGGTTGATGTGGCATCGAGACTCCTGAGGGGACCAGAGGTCATGAGCTCTGAGCTTCCCCAGATGGGCACCCCAACCCAACAGAGAGGCATCGGTCATCAGAGGGACCGTCGGCTCGGGGTGGACAAACGGGATACCCTCCTGCAGATGAGCTGGAACGAGCCACCACTGGACGCCGTTCCATATCTCCTGGGTCACTGTCACTGGCTGGTCCAGAGGACGGAAGCGCTGTGACCATTGGCGGGCTAGCCTCCATTGCAGGGGACGCATATGTCAGCGAGCCCAACGGACCATGCTGGTGCAGGCCGCCATGAGGCAGAGAAGGCGCAGGAAGTCCCGGGCAGGGCACAATTGCCCAACCAGAAATGATTGGACAAAGTAGGAAAGGACCTCGGCCCTATCCGCCGGGAGCCGTGCTCTGGCTCAAAGAGAGTCACGCTCTGCCCCGATGAATTGAATCAATGCGATGGCATGAGTTCCGATTTGGCACCGTTGATGAGAAGGCCAGTCTGAGAGCAGACCTGGAGGGCCAGATCCCTGGACCGTTCCACCTCCAACCTGGAGGGGGCTGCAATCAGCCAGTCATCCAGGTAAGGGTACACCCGGACCCCTTGGCGCTGCAGGAATGCTGTCACCACTGCCATGCATTTGGTGAAGACCCTGGGAGCTGGAGAGAGGCCGAAGGGCATGGCCCGGAACTCGTAAAAGGATCCCTCTGCCCTGAAGCAGAAGAATCGCTGGTGAGACAGATGGATTGGGACGTGAAAGAATGCGTCCTGAAGATCCAGAGAACAGAACCACATGCCTCGTTCCAAGGATGGAATGATCTGAGCCAGAGTGACCATCCTGAAGGTGCGCTGCCTTAGGAACTTGTTCAGGTCATGTAGGTCGAGAATGGGGCACCAGTCCCCCGTCCGTTTTGGGACCAGGAAGTACCTGGACACAAACCCTGGGTCTGGAGGAGGGTCCGCCACTCCTGATCACCTCCTTCTGGAGGAGCAGGGCAATGTCAGCTCAACAAGCCAACAGAGAGGCTGCGGAACCCGTAGCCCCCGTGGCGCGATGGCTCGATAGGATGGGGACTGCTCGAATTCCAGAGGCAGACCCCTGCCTACCACTTCCAACACCCAGCGGTCCATGGTGATATCGGACCAGGCGGAAAGGAAGTGGCAGAGCCGTCCCCCCACGGGGGAATCCGGGGAGGAGTGATGAGGTTGGGGGTGACACCCCTCAACCCATCACTGGGCAGGCTTGGAGGAAGGGCCAGCCGGGGAATTGCCTGGGCCTTTCCTTCCCGGCTTCCTGCTGGAGGAAGCAGCAGGCTTGGCTTTGGGGTGCCAAGTGCGAGCCTTCTGGCCCTGATGCTGGTGTTGCTGGGCCGGACATGCCGCAGGAGCTGAAGGCTGAAAGGGCTTACGCTGCTGCTGGCGGCCTTTGTCGTTCTGGGCAGACGTAACCGAGTCCAAGGTGGCGTTGGACTTCTCGATCCATTGGAGATGACTCTCCACCCCGGGACCAAACAAGTCGGTACCCAGGAAGGGGACGTCTGCCAGCTTGTGCTGGGTATCTGCTGGAAAGGTGGAGATCCGCAGTCAAGCTCTGCGGCGCATGGCCACTGCGGCCGCTACTGACCGGGCACATGAATCAGCGATGTCCAACGAAGTTTGGAGCTGCTGTTTGGCTACCACCCTTCCCTGGTCCCGCACCTGCTTGACCGTCGTTTGAAGGTCAGCCGGGAGATGAGGAATCACCTCATCTAGGGAGCCCAAAAGGGCGGTGAAAAGTGTGCCATCAGGATGGCGAGCTAGCCTGGCCGAAGGCCTAGGGAAACAGCATACACTTTCCGCCCTGAGTAGTCCAATTTCTTGGACTCCTTATCGGGCGGTTTGTTCACATCCCGAGTGTTCCCGGAAAGCCGGAAAACACTGTTGGTCACTAATCCCTCCGCAGAGGGGTGCTCCGAGAAACTGGAGAGTGAACCTGTAGGGACCGGATACTTCCGAGCCATCCTGGCCGAAGGTGCTGGACAGGAAGCTGGCCACTGCCACAGCTCCAGGGCTGGGCCAACAATGGCTTCGGCCACCGGGAAGGCCTCCACAGGGGAATCTCCTCGGTCCAGTATCTCCGTGAGGGGATACTGCGCCCATTTTGAAACGGGTTCGAGCTTCATCCCAGTGGATTCTGAGATGAGTCGAAGCATTCCTAAGAACGAGGATGGGCTCTCGTCCACCGACTGACTCCCAGCGGACTCCAGGTCAAGCGGCCTGGAGAACAAGGAGTCGTCATCGTCAGACTCTGAGGAGTCTGCGAACAGCTGCCGAGCGCCTAAGCCACCCTCCACATGCCGAGGTCGATCGGGAGTGAGGGTGACCGACAATCTATGGAGTAAACCCTGACCTGACCAAGAATCCTTGGTCGGGGCCCCAGTTTTCGGTTGTGGAGGCGGAGGTTCCATCACAATGGGTGGTGCAGCCGGTTTCGGCAGAACAACCGGTGCCGGTTTTGGCTCCTCAACCACTACAAGGGGTTGTTTCGGCGCCGCTCCGGTGACAGCCACTTAATGGCCAGAGAAGGTGACGGAGTCGGCTTATTCCCGGACAATAAGAGCTGCTGTCACATTAAATCCTTGTAGCGCCGACGCAACTTGCGCCGGAGCCTATCCTCCAAAGAGGATGACGAGGATGAGCGGCACCACCACTTTTCATGGTGCCAAGACCGAGACCGCCGACGGCGGGACCAACTGGACCTGGAAGAGATCTGAGACCGAGACCTTCGGGGATTCCGAGGGTGGGTCATAGAGGGGGCAGGGGAAACCTGCTCCTCCCTCGGTTCAGGACCTCAGCTGGGGACTCCGGCACAAGAGGCACAGTCAAGTCCTCGGTTTCCACCGGGGGAACCGGTGAAGAAGGGCTGTCGGCTTCTCTAGTTGACAAACCGTCCGACGGGCTGAGAAAAATCTCGACTGTGTCAACGGGTGTCTCGGCCGGCTAACCTGACGGGGACACCGTGAAGCCAGTGGCCTTAGCTGCAACCTCAACCGAAGTCGACTGTCAACTATCCGGGGAAGGGGATCTCTCCCGCTCCCACGAACATCGACGGTGGGACTTACCTTTGGAGTCCTTCTTTTTGGACTGACTTGAATGTCCCGATGGTCCTTCTCCCCCCTGGTGGAGAGGGATTGGCAAAGCTCCTTAAAAGAAACTGTATAAGAAGAGCCCAAGGAGAGTGTGATAAATGCTGTGACCGAGGAAGATGAAGATGCGGCCTGGGCCGCCTCCTCCTCGAGGGCGATCATCTGCTCCAGCTGGTCTGCCAAGCCCTTTGCCGCGGACACCGCCCAATGGGCCTCCTTCGACTTAACCGGAGGATAACGCGCCAGGGCGCCTCAAAGTAGTCAGGCGCACGTCCTCCAAGACCAAGCCGGAAAAGGATTTGCATAATTCGCAAGCCTGCAAGTCATGTCGAGTCCTGGGCAGTAAGCGCCGCGTGGTGTGCGGGTGATCCGGGATATCTTCTGCCCACAGGGGCACCGACGAAATCCGGGAGTCGATTTGTACATCGCAGCCGCGAGGGAAAAAGAAGACCGAAGTCTTTTAAACTTTAGAATAAGTTTTGGTTTAACTGAAGAGTGTGGATCCAGGCCTAAAACGCAGAGCGTTAAGGAGGGAATCTGAGCTTCCAAGCAGTAAGGAAGATCTGGCATCATGGGGCGGAGCCGAGAGTTTTACCACCCGGGTGGGTGGAAGGAGCCAGCTTGAAGACCTTCCGGCAAGATTTAAAGCGGCAAGGAACCTGCCAGTAAGTGTGGATTGAACAATATATCCATGTCCCTAGAAAGAAAGCTTATAAGAACTAAATTCTCAGACAGACCGTAGCATAGCAACATGGGTGCCAGCACCTATTCTGGTGACCTGGGTTAATAACCTGAGCTCACTGTGTCAGTCAAGCAGAGGAAAAGGGAGCATCCCAGTGAAGGCGCTCTTCCTACTGATGGGAGGAGATGCCTGCCCTGTTCTTTTTGTGACCCCTGTAGCCCTGGGGGTATGCCTGCACAGCTGCCTAGTGCTGTATTCGCATGGGAGTCAGAGGGTTAAGGTCATGGACTATTTCAGCAGGTGTCAGGGAGGTAGGAGACATTAATGGAGTGAAAAATACTGAGAATGAGACAAGACCTCAGATGGGATGGGATGGGATGGGCAAGATGAGTGAGAGGGAGAGAAGGAAAATGCAACAGTCTGAATCAGGTGACATGCAGGAATCCAAAGCCGGTCTCATGGATTCAGCATGGAGCTAGGTGGCAGCTTAAGGAGGATTAAGCCTATGCGAGTACAAGAGATAAAAAGTGTTAATGATTTCTTAGATCTAACTCACATCCAGCATGTCCAGACGCTGTCGCACACTATAGTTCACAGCATAAAATTCAGTAGTCAGGTACTGGGTAACCTGCAAATACATAAACATAATACACAAAATTAATACAATACTTCCCCCAAAAAATTCACTCTAGAGGGCATACTTCTGCCATCTTCTCCCTTCCCAAACACACACCCTTTCATCAAGGAGATTCAAGCTCATGGTGCTTGGGTTGCTCCAGTGTAATAAGCCAGACACAATCTATACCATGTTTCACAGGATCCACAATATTCAACAATTACGCCACACAACACTTGCCCAGTGGTGCGATAGTAGGATGTCTCACTGTCGCCAGGAAGACCAGGGTTTGCATGCTATCCCCCTTGAATCCCACTCTAATGCCAGCTTTGGGAAGGGCACATTGCAGAAGTGAGGCGCTGTAATCCCCTGGAGGGACTGCACGGGCCACCAGGCATTTGCACACATCGTGCAAGCTGACCAAGGCATGGCACTGCTGCTGGCTGTGAAGGTAGCCATTCCCATGCCATACCAGGCAGAAGAATGAAACCTGCAGTGGCCCAGATTATCAGGGAGGTGAACGGGAATCCATATGGGGAAAATGGTCAACTTTAGAACAAGCATTCTGAAAGCATTTCAGAGTAAGAAACTAATCAAGCTTAAAAAGCATTACACGTATTGAGTCCACCACAGCGACTGCGACCAATGCTCCCTGTCTCAGCCGCAGGAACCCATCTATGTTGAACTTGTCCTCCAGGTGAATCAACACTTTCGCAAGCTCCACACTGACCTAGCAGGAAGAGAGAGAGAAGGTCAGACTGAAAGACTGCATCACACAGCACAGCCTAGGAAAAACGGTGGTCTACTGTCAAGCAGGAGAGCATTTTGAAAAGTCCATTATCAGACACCTGTGCTACTAACAAGATGATGTTAAAAGACCACCAATCAAAAATCGTAGACGGAACAAAATTCCAAGTATCAAAATATGTGCTGATACCAAAATATGCTTTTTTCAAATAACCACCTCAGCCCCTTCATTAACATTTATGCCAACCAAACAGAAATTCATCTAGTGTTTGGACATCTTACAGTTGTCCATGTAGAGCACTGGTGGGAAGATTTCATATACTCATCCAAAGTCAAGTGTACACTCAACAGAAGAAAGAAATAGGGCATCCCAGATGGCCAAGCAACAAGCACATTACACCGCTGTGCAGGGGACCCAGGCTGCTAGCATCGATGCACAAGACAGGGCTGGAGAATCTGCCAATGGCAGTGAGGCTCCGCTCAGCCAGGTTCCAGCACCACAGCAACCTCGGCGGACTAGTCAGGGAGCTTGCTCCATCACCAAAGGCATGTTGTGCATGTAAAAGGCTGCCAGAACGCCACCGTCACGCAGCATGTAATATGAACCTATCCTCACCCTGGGCCAAAACAAAAAGAAACTAAATGTCACAGAAAACTGCTGGTGTACTGCAGGAACAACCAAAGTGCTGTCACACTCATTCTAGTACCTCTTTTGCCGCAGCTGTATTCTTCCTGATCAAACTCTCCAAAACCCTCAGAGTTGCTTCCACTTTATCAGGGTCCTCCGATGTCGAAAGCGCTACAAAAGGTGCAAAAAAAATATATATATGTACAGTATACAGTATATCCTAAAAAAATCTACACTGTATTTATCCCCGGTGTATAAGGTGCAGTATATATCCTAAACAATCTACACTGTATTTATCCCCAGTGTATAAGGTGCAGTATATATCCTAAAAAATCTACACTGCATTTATCCCCAGTGTATAAGGTGTAGTATATATCCTAAAAAATCTACACTGCATTTGTCCCCTATGTATAAGGTGCGGTATATCCTACTGTTAAGGCATGGAGCTGTAAACGTTGAGACCATGGTTTGAACCCACCACCGCCACTTACCTTGTGATCTTGAGCAAATTCCTTAACTTCTCTGTGCTTTATCTGTACTGTGCTAACTGTTTAGCATACACTGTATTGTATTTTTTTTTTATTTCTTTTTATTAAGTGGATGTGACAAATACATGGTTTACAGTCATTGTCAAATATAGTTAATACAGTGGTTATTCTGATTGGTATGAAACTTATTTGACAATAAAGTAATTTTTTACTGTATCTAGTGTCAGTGTTTTGCTTTCTACAATGACTGAATTATTAAGCTAGTAAGTATTCAACCCCAGATATACTCAAAATAGTTCGAATTACTCCATGAACTAAGACAAATATATATCAATCAGAAGTGATGGCTGCAATCAAGGGCTGTCACAGGATTATAATTATCTCTTAGTATTAGGGTGGGGAGGCTCAGGGGACAAAGTCTGGGTCATGTCTGGACAAATACATTACCCAGGGTCTCCACAGTGTCTTAAACACTGAGTATTTATTGTGGAATTTGGCCATAAGGGATTCCATGTAATAAATATCAGAGACCACCTCCCTCCAATCTCCTAGAGAAGGAATAACTGTAGATCTCCATCGTCTGGTAATAGCCTTCTTTGCAGCTAAAATGTAGATAGGTAATAAAGTTTGCTGCCAAGAGGGTCTATGAGGAGAAAATATAGATAAAAGGACCAGTTTGGCCGTGAATTCGACCGACTCACCTAAGCAATCTGAAATTTCCTGCTGCAGTATACACCAATATGGTGTTAACGGAGGACATGTCCAAACAATATGGCTCTGGTCTGCATATAAACATGTACAGTTCCTCCAGCATCTGCCATAGTGGGCAGGTAAATATTTAGTAAGAACTGCCAGTGAATGAAAGAAGCAGCTGCGACATTTCCAGGCAAATTCACGCCATTTAATGGAATGAGTTACCTTGCATGCCAAAGGAGATGCCCGCAACCAGTCCTGCTCAGAAATGTCTGCAACCAGATCTTTACACCAGCTGTTTAAAATTGTAAGCGAGGCATCGCCCATCCCTTCTCTAAGAATTTTATAGATATGTCCCATTTGGTATCCCCACAAATGTCTATTCATGTGGTCCTCTAGATATTTCCATGCCACAGGAATTGGGTCAGGTAATTTTGCGGTCAACATCTCTCTATCGCAGAATATAATTTTTACTTGGGTATATCTGTAAATATCAGTATCCGCTAAACCATAGGTTACTCTGAGGGTTTCGAATGGAATAATACCTGTTTGACAGAGGAATTGCCTGAAAAATTGAAGACCCACTCTTCTCCATCTTAAAAAAAGGTAAGATCTACGGTGGTTGGAAAAAATCTATCGTCCCCTGAAATATGTGTATAAAAAAGAAAAGTGCTCTAAAACCTTTATGTGTTTTTAACTTATACCATAATTTCAAGATTTGGGCCGTAAAAGGGGTATAATCCCTCATGGGTGGTATCCTGGCTGCTGTGGAAAGGGTTACCTTAGTAATATCATATAGATCATTAATTGCAAATTCTAAGTCTTTCCAGGGTGCCTCATATGTAGGAGACAACCATAAGGATAATATTTTGAAAAAGGCTGCCGAAGTATAACATTTCAAATTTGGTAGGTTGGCTCCACCAAGAGAAAATAGGAGCTGTAATAATGACATCCTGCTGGCCCGTCGGCACAGCGGTTGGATTTCTGCTTGCGATGCCAGCCGGCGAAGAAGGCTTGAGTGTCCCACGACAGCTCGCCTTCTCCGGGGGGAGGGAGTGGGCCATAACCCGCAACTTGCATGACCCCAAGCGGAGGCTTGGGGAATGGCAAGCCCTGATGGCAGGGAAGGTTGGCCAGGACGTGTGGTGGACGTCGGCACGTTGCGTCTAGATGTCAGGGCACACACCACACGTGGGGAGAAAAACCAGAAGGATAACAACCCTCCATCTCCGGGAAGACGGGACACCAGGAGTGTGCCCTTGATATGCCTTCACCTGCCCCGACCACCTTGCCTGACGAGATACAGTAAGCATATGGGGTTCACGGGCCCCACCTCGTTACCCACCCGGGGGGGGGTATAGCTGCGGCTCCATGGGGCGCAGGGTGGCTCGTGGGTAGGGTGATTGGCAGAGGGATGACTCCCAGGTGCCCCCGAAGAGTTGGAAATTGGGGGATGTAGGAGGAAAAATAGAAAGTAAAAAAAATAAATAATGACATCCTGATTCTTGGTTGTTGGCCATTCCAAATAAAGTTCGATGTAATTTATCCTATGACTGGAAATAAAATTTAGATAGAAAGGTGGGAATATTTTTGTATACACTGTATTGTATTGATTGTAACTGATAGCCTGTAACCAGTATTCTACACTGTAACCAGGTCCATACACAAAGATGTCCATTGTAAATGAGCGCTGGCTCAACAGGATTGTACACCTGTTCACGTTTTCATGAACAGACCACTACTAATACTACTTATCTGTTTACGTTTATGGTAAACATGTAGGAGCACTAGAAAGAAAGCCTTCCTTGGTTTGCGTCACTGCCTAAGTGGGCGTTTGTGTCTCAACCACTGCAAACACATTTTCAAAATTGCCTTCTTTTGGCTACGTTACCTTTTTTGTTATTCCCATAGAGCTTTTTCTTGCCCTGGTTATACTCGTCGAAGGAATATATCCTGCTCTGGTCGGTCTCTGCAGTCCTCTGGGTTAACCTACCAAAGCTGACAGCCCCCCACGGCTTCATCTTTGTTTTTGTTGACCGGGTAAGTGCACTAGACATATTTTGCCTATTTTCAGGCACTACCCAGGGGGTGGGGAATACAGATGAATGCCAACTGACCTTGAACCAGATTAAGTTGTTGGTGGTATTTTTAGTGAAGGGGGGGTAAATTTGGCCAGGACACCGGGGAAATTCCCCTACTCTGCGGAGGCAGAGGGCGCTGTTGCGCTGTGGAAGACTGTGGACGAACACAGTCTGTCCCGGACCATGGAGGAGGACGGTCAGTTTTGTGGACTTACAGAGGCTTCTAAGGAGCTACATGATGATAACTTTCCTTTGGCACAGAGTTTGGTTTCTGAGTAATACCAGAGACCTGTTTGGATCAATCTGGCTTGATGGAGGCTGATGGGGATTTGCATCCTGAGGAACTTAGATTACAAGAAGAACTAGATGCCAAAAAATCCCAATTACTTGCTCTTATTTCTAATGCAGAACAAGAATATATTCAGAGCAAGTCCAGACTTGAAGAGGAACGGAAAAAAAGGAAAAGGTCAGTCGTCAGTCCTTCAATTAATACTAGCAAACGTATATGTACCTGCATGGACTCCAACTGTACTGGGAACCAGTCGATATTGTTGCTCAAAGACTCTGTGCAGGCTGCGGATGAAGCGGAGTGGTCACCGGAGGAAGCTCTACTCAGAGCAGGATGGATCTATTCGGGTAACCGTTGGACTCCTGAACCGGTGGGTACGCTGCCGGGTTCTCCGATTTGCTCTGGGGGGGATGCGACTGGTCGCACTGATTTGCCGTCGCTGCATTCACCGAGCTACGCTACTGACATGCAGATTGAGACAGAGACGGGGATTTCTGGTGATGCGTTAGACGCGACGACAGCTTTGCAGAGTATTCCTGTCTCTGACCCTTCCGACAGCATCTCCCTACCTCAGGACTCTCAGGTACTTTCTCTAAATTCAGGTACTGCATTGACGAGGAGTGAGGGTCAAGTTTCGTCTGAGTTCTCTGCTATGAACTCGGCGCCTGTCGCTGCAGTGAAAGAGCTGCCACCTGTACAAAACCAGGGGTTTTCAGAATCGTTTGCTGGTCTTTTTCATAAACCTGTGACGGCAGCAAAACGAAGGTTCCTAGTTCGTCTCCGCTATGTTGGAGATGCACCTATAGTACCGGATAGAGTATGGGTGGGGAAAACCCTAATTAAAGACAGTATGGGGTTTACTCCTGTAGATGTATATGCTTTTATCCATGCTCCAGGTGATAGGAACTACGACATTAGCTTTTGCTCGATGGCATTACTTGACAAATTTTGAAAGCTGTATTATGAGCGCAAGCATCTGGTTGATTGGTCGCCTTTTTTGGCAATTCCTGTGACTAAACCTACTGTTAAAACTGTTACAATTTTATTTAGGAATGAGGGTGTTGATGTTTCAAATATTAAATTCTGGTTAGAAAAGCAATGTTCTACTGTGGAGCATCCCAAACCAATAATTGACGAAAATGGTTTCTGGAATGGGGGGTGGACTTTTAGGGTCCAATTAAAACACACTGATAACGGTATTCAACATTTACCCAGCTCTTTTTTGGGTAGGATAGAGGATATTATTTTATGCTGGTCAACCTAAAGCTGTTATAAATGTGAGCTTTATCAGCATTTGAATAACGATTGTACAGCTATCAAATGTTTTCTTTGGGCTTATTGGGGCACTCTGCAGACCAGTGCACTGCACCCCTATCTGTAACTTATGTGGGGATACTGCTCATAGCTTCCAGGGTTGTCCATGGCGGCCCATAATTCAGAATCTGTCTCCAACATGACACACTTTTGTCACGAGCAAAAAAACCCCAGGGGCATGAAGTAGGCATGTCTTCCCTTCCTCCGGTTCGGCGCAGGGGACGTGGAGGTAGTAGTGATTTGGTTTCTGGAGGTATGACGGTAAGTTTAGTCAAGAGGGTGCCCACTGTGGTTCCACCTTTACCTTCTCACACTATTGAGAATCCTACACTAGCTGCTACAGAGGTAGTTGGCGCTTCTTTTACTGATCCGAAGGTTTTACCTGCACAAGATCCGGTCCATTTGTCATTACCTCTTGATGAGGCTGGAGAGACAGGTTTTCTTCCTGTAGGAGGTTCTCAGGCTGCTACTCCCACCTCTTCTACAGAGGCTGGCTCAGACCTAAGGCAATCACAGCTAACTCTTTCTCCACTACCCCTTACTAACAGATTTTCAGCCTTTTCCTCATGGGGAGAGCTGCTGGATAAGGAGAATCCCATAGAGGGAATTTCCCAGGTTTCTAGTCAGGGCCTATCTGAATTGATATTGCAAACCCCGTTAGATCAGTCGGTACAGAAGCGTGTAACCAGGTCTACTAGGAAACATTTGAACAAACCTCCTTGATTTCATGAACCTGAGGGTGGCATGTTTAAATGTTAACAGCATTAAATCGTTCTATAAACGTAGGACGACTTTCGGTATATTAAGTGATTTGGAGTTTGATGTTTTTATGCTACAGGACACTAGATTTCATACTTTAGCGGAAACATCTCAAGCTTCCAAAGATTGATGGTGGGGTACTTCGGTGTGGTCGATAGGCTCGGACGCCTGTTGTGGGGTAGGTTTTTGTTTTCGTTCTGCCGATGTACAGATTATACGTTTAGTGGACATTGAACCTGGTAGGGCCTTACTGTTGGATGTGGTTATCAATACATTGTCTTGTAGACTAATTACCATTTATGGCCCACAATCCAAAGCTTTAAGGATTGATCTCTTAACTAAAATCCAACCGTATTTATTTACCAGTAGACAGATTTTTGGGGGTGACTTTAATATAAACTTCCAATCCAGGGGAAAAGGAAAACAATATTGTGATAAAAATTTTGAAATCTTTAGTTTTGCAAGCTGGTCTGAAAGACTTTCAAACCGATATGTCGAAAGAGGTGAAAGCAACCTTTTATAAAGGGAAGCTTTATTCTAGGATAGATTTTTGTTTTGAAGCACAACTTAGATATTTCAAAACGATTTATAATTCCCTAGAAACTTCTGATCACATGTTGATTGGGGTTAGTATTGCATTACCCCCTGTTAGGGGACCAGGTTTGGGGTTTTGGAGATTAAATGTCTCATTATTAGCAGATCCGAATATTTTGTCAGGCCTCAAGTCTCTGGTGGAAGATAAGGCCTCGACAATTTTTCTTTATGAGGATATGGGGCGTGGTGGGGAGATTTAAAAATATTGTTATCCAATTCCTTCAGTTGCAGGGAGGGTCCAGGCCAGAACGAATTATAGGGATTATCTAGCTTTTAGACATAAACTGGGTGGTGCTATCGAGGTCAGAGTATGGGAGGGTGGACCTTAGTGGAGGATTAGTTTTATAAAACAGAAAATGAAATCTTTCCAATATGACAGGCTGTGTTCTCTTCAAATGGAACAATCCTTTGGCACTCATGGGAAGGCAGAAAGCATTAATCCGTATGTTAGTTGCCAAAATAGACGGGAGAGAAAATTGATATCAGGCCTAATGACTCCCCAGGGTACTTTAGCTACCGATAATGTTTCCATTATGAATATTATTGTACAGCACGCAACAGATATGTTTGGTTCTCCAGTGGTACACTCACCATATACTACGCAATTACTTCATGCAGCAGCTCTACCTCAACTTTCACCAGATTTATGCGATGCTTTGACTGCCCCTTTTTCTAAGTCAGAATTGGATAGGGTGTTTAAAAATCTTGACGGGATTTCACCTGGTTCAGATGGGTTACCTGCCGAATTGTATCATTTCTTATGGGAGATAATTCCACTAGCAATATTAGAAGTCTTTAGATTTTTTCAGAAGGAATGTTGTTTACCAAATCAAATGTATGAGGGCTTATTGTTTTTTCTGTTTAAATCAGGTGATTCTACTAATCTGACTAATTGGAGGCCCCTCACTTTGCTGAATACTGATTTTAAAGTATTTGCTAAACTGTTGGGGAATAGACTGGCTTCAGTTATGGATGTACTGATTAACCCATCTCAATTTTGTTCTGTTCCAGGACGTAGTATCACGGATGCTTTATTACTGCTTAGGAAATAGTGGAGGGTGATGGTAGACATCAGGCTGGGAGCGATCTAGGTTTTCTTGTCAGCCTAGACCAGGCCAAAGCGTTGATAGGGTGTCTCACTCCTATTTATGGGATTGCCTATTGGCTTATGGAATCCACAAGATTTTGTGGACTGGCTGAAAATTTGCTACTGCCTAGCGTATGTAATCTCCTATGAGAATGGCTGGATGGGTCCGAAAATTCCAGTACTTAGGAGGCGTGCGTCAAGGTGTCCTTTGAGCCCACTCCTTTATGTCTTTTTATTGACCCTGTCATGAGAATTACAAAGGTCCCGAATATTTTGGGCATATCGGGGCTTTTCATCAGCGGACAAAGTATTTGCATATGCTGATGATATGTGTTTGATTGTTCAGGATTCTCAGTCTCTGTTCACTGCTCTCCGTTTAATTCAAGTAGTGGAAAAATTTCAGGAGCCACGTTAAATATTGGGAAAACTAAATGTCTGGCCTTAGCGAGTCTTCAAGAGGATTCTAGGATGGTTGGTGGTTGTGAGGTGGCTGCAGACCCTTGCAAAATTTTGGGTGTTTATTTTGGCGGTAAAGCAATGGCTGAGTACAATTGGTCTAGACTGCTATCAGTAGGGAATGACATGGTTAGTAGATGGAACAAATGGAAAGTGGGAAAAAAAAAAGGGTTTACTTGATTAAGTCCTTTCTGGACCCGATATTTATATATCTCAGTGTTGTTTTTCTGGTACCGAAGAAATTCGAAGCGTCTTTATCCAGACTGTTTTTCACTTGTTTCTGTGGGAGCAGATTGAATCCGATCAAAAGGTCGGTACTCTACAAACAAGTCAAAGATGGCGGTGTAAATATGCTGAACCCCATATTATTCTACTTTACGATCTTTTTTTACATGAATCTAGTCCCGATAATAAAAAATTCTACTAAACAATGGATTAAATGGGTTCTCCCGATACTTAAAGGAATTTTGCCAGAATGGGATAAGGGATTATTTTTCCACAAGAATAAAAGGCGTCCTAGGCTTGTGAAGAGGTGGGAGGAGGTTTTTGATAGGGTAATTAAATGGGATATTGGCTATTCAGTGGCCCAGACTTTTCTAGACGGCATTTATATGATGAATTATTGATAACACAGTTTCAGGTCGACCCTTTTCCCATTTTTCTAGCGCCCAACAAAAGTTTATATCTCATGATATTACTGACCCGCATATCCTTGAATCTATGTGGGATACAATTTGGTTAGGTGTACACCAGAAAATCAATATTAAAGGAATCAGAAACATAAATCACTTCAAGAGAGATATTGTCCTAGGGAAAGTTGTCCTAATGTTATAGAAACAATGGATCATTTATATTTTTCTTGTCCGTTTATCATCCAATTCTGGGATGTCGCCAAAAACAGATGGAAAATTGGGATACCTATTCCTCCCGCCCCTATTCTGTTATTTTATGGCATTCCTAATTCCAATTTTGCTCAGAAGTACATTTGCATATTTAGGATTGTATGTGCTTTTTTTGTATACTGGATCTGGATATGTAGATGTCGCTTAGTTTTGCAACAACAGAATATCCCGGCTTTGGAGCTGTATTTTATTATTGTAAAGGAATTTCAGAAGTGGTTGATTACTGATTTCCATTGTGATGCTACAAATGATTTGATTAAGCAATGGTCTTCTTTCAGATTTTTTTGAAAAAAAAAAAGGGGGGGGGGTGCTTGTTTTATCTCTTATACATTATTACACAGTCCAGTATTTGACTTGAGTTATTTCTACTGTACTGAGATAGCCTTTTTATTAGGAACTGTTACATTTTGCTTGACATTATCAGGTTTTAGTATTTAGTTATTTTGGGAGTGCATAAGTATCACTCCTTCTGTTGAGTTTGAAATGTCTCAATGTGTCCAATGGAGCTGTTTATTTCATATTACAGTTGAATTTATTTTTCTTTTTTTTGGACTATATGAATACCTGTGTAAATGTTTTTGATTTCAATAAAAAATTCCCCTACTCTGCGGTAGGGGGACCCTTTGCTCCGGAGATGGAGGAGTCATTCAGAGATGGGTTGGCGATAGAGGAGGTTGTGGTGTCTGCTGACATGGAACCACAACGTTTGTCGGACAATGCTATGGAGACTGTAACCCTTGTTTCTTATTCTGACAATCCCGAGTCACGCGAGGAAGACATGGAGATGCAGCCTGTTGTACCTGCAGGTATGGGCTCTTCGGACATTTTTTGGACTGATTTCCAAGATTGCACTTCTGGTGATAGCGTTGGGAGATCTGCTGGGGAACTCAGCATCTGGGAGATACTGCTGCTGCTTCCGCATGTCATGAGGTGGCGACTGTGTCGCAAACCGTCCGGAAGCAGTTCGGGCTTGTTTCTGGTAACTCGGAAGGAACCATGGCAGGAACCGAGAAAGGAGCTCTGGACTGGTCAGTGGAGGATTCTCTGGGCAATGCGGGCTGGTCTTTATCTTCGGACGGTAGCTGGGTTCTGAATACAGACTGGGACGAGAAAGGGAATGGAGTTTTGGCGCACTCAAACAGGCCTGCTATGAGGGACGTCGACGATTCTATGGACTTACAAACCAAGGTACTGTCGGTTCCCGGGGCTGTAAATTGCGGTACTTTTTCTAGGCACCCTGACTCTCATGGTACTGTGGGTCTCTCTGACCCGGACTCAAAGGACATTTTACAGACTGCTCCTACTGTTGGATTACAGGGGGATTTGCTTCCGGGTAGCGTGGGGGCTGCCACTGCCAGCGTGGGTTTGTTATGACTAATGTGGTCACTGGAGGGGGTACTGTTTCTGCAGGATTTTCTGCAGAAAATCCTGGCCCCAGTAACGTGAATTCATTGGAGGGAGGTAGCGGGGGTACAGTGTCTAACTTTTCCTGTAATACTGGGGCTGGGGATCCCATTGTTGCTGCAGCTTCTGGGGCTCAGGGATCTACTGAATCTAGCAACAGATGGGGAAAAGGGCCTCCCTTGGCAGATCTTTTTAAAAGCAAACTGGAACAGGCCCTTAGGAGGAACGCTGTCCACCTGAGGTATGGGGGGGTGTCTGAGCATCCAGACAGATATTATGTGGCACGGCGCCTCAAGGGTTCCATGCGATTTCTACCTGCAGATATTTATGCCCTGATTCATGTGTCCGGGGAGGATACTTTTGATGTCAGTTTCAGATCCGATGCAGGGTTAGAAAAATTCTGCAGTAAATATGAAACCTTGAAGAAAATGCCATTGTGGACACCCTTTCTTGCCATACCTCTGACAAAGCCTACCATTCGAATGATTGCTATTATGTTCAGAAACGAGGGAGTTAACATTAGTGATGTCTATTACTGGTTACGGAACAGGTGTGACGTGCTAGGCCCCCATGAAGCAATTGTTGTTGATGATGATGGTTTATGGATGGGAGGGTGAAGATTTAAGGTAAAACTCTTTCAGGTTAATTCTGAAATCACCCATCTTCCCAATAGTTTCTTTTTGGGGAAGGACAGGGGAGTCTGTTTTTACGGGGGTCAGCCCAGGGCATGTTATAAATGTGGAGCCCGGACCAATTTAAGCAGTACTTGTGACATGTTGAAATGCTCCTTATGTGGGGGTATGGCCATCCTAGTGTAAACTGTGAGAACATTTTTCAGTGTAACCTTTGTGATGACAAGGGGCACGCATATCATCAGTGCCCCTGGGCTGAATGGAATAGAGCTCAAGGGTGGGACCAGGAGAACCTGGTACAAATGGCCCAGGAGAAAAAAATAATCGGCCTCAGCCTAGTGCTGCACAAGATGTGCCACCGCAGGATCTGGTGGAGTGGGATGGGCCTCATGTCCGTGAAGGGCCCACAAATCCTGAGCAGACACATACTGGTCCAGGTACTGTTGAGTCCGCAGACAAAGATTTTGAGGAGGGGGTGCATGCACTTCAGGTTCCACCTCCAGATATTAGTGTAGACCTCACGAACCCTGATCCTGCTGAATGTAAGGTCATAATGCCCGCCCCCCCCCCAAGACATTTTCACAAGGAGGGTTACAAGGGTCATTTCGAGACAGAGTCAGGTTGGGCTCACTTTGGTAACACAAAACCTCTTTTTTCCTCTTCAAGGGGATGGAGGGGACTCAGAGCATGATTCTGATGCATCACTCAGATCAGGGCTCGCCTCAGAAATGGAGGATGAAGAAAAAAGACCCCTTAGGAAGATCAAAAAGAAAAATAAGGGAAAAAACGTAAAGATAGGGAACAACAAGATGAGGTGGGTTTGGCTGGGCCCCTTAAGTTTATTCTTCACTAAATCCATGTAGGATGGCCACCCTCAATGTTGCTACCTTTAATGTATGTAGTACAAAAAACTACAAAAGAAGATTAACTTTGACATCTTTTCTTCATCACATACATGCTGAGGTATTCTTTTTACAAGAGACCCATCTTTCCATGTTGATTGACACTGAACAACTAAAGAGAAGTTGGGTTTGGGGGCCTTCCTTTTGGACTTTTGGGGACGAAGCATCTGATGGGTTAGGGACTCTTTAAAACTACAACACTTTCTATCTCTAGGGTAATTGATGTTTGTCCTGGTCGAGCACTGGTGCTTGATTGTCGTTATTGGGGCTTTGAATTTCGCCTTATTAACACTTATGCCCCCCCAAGTGAAAAAGGCCAGGATTGATCTTTTTAATTTAATACGGCCTTTTTTGTACACTAGGAAACATATAGTATGGGGAGGAGACTTTAATTGTAGTCTAGATTTCCCTGGTTCTGAAGGAAAAAAAATTTATTGTGATTCCCATACCCTTCACCTGATTCTTAAAGATGCCTTTTTATCCGATGCCTTTAGGAAGCTTCAAAAGGATTCAGGTGCCACATATTTTAGGAATATCTATTCCACTAGGATAGATTACTTGTTTGTGTCCTCTTATTGTGTCCCAACGAAGGTAGAGTTACAGCCTACGGAATTTTCTGATCATTATTTGTTGTTGGGGGAATTTAATCTGGGCTCGGCACCTCCCAAATTTCTACTGTTACAGAACAGGTGGAAATTGAATTCTGCGGGTTTGCTACAGAATGATGCACTTGACAAACTGGGTTCTCTACTGGAGGCTAGATTGTCCATACTATGTTTATATGATGATATCTGGCAATGGTGGGTAGAGACAAAGCGGGACATAAGGCAGCTTTTCATGGCCCACGGGAGAGCTGCGTCAAATCCTGCTTATCTAAAATATCTTGGTTATAGGAACCAATTTTATAAATTTACGTCTTTCCCAGGTAAGGACAGGGCACAGTACAGACAACCAATTCTAGAACTGAAAAAAGTGTATGCTGCAATATCAATATGATAGAGCGAAAACATTAGAAGCTGAGATGAGGTATGGGACGATGAAATGCCCAGAATCGGACCCTTTCATGGCTTGTAAACAACGGGTTGCTAAGACTGTGATGGCAGGACTTTATGATAAGGATGGTATTGTTGAGAATAACTCCATCAATATGTTGTAAATTTTACATTCTCATCTGGCCCAAGAATTTGCTGCAGGTAGTAAAGGGGGGTGCTGGCGGATTTGCTTTCAGCCCCGTCTCCCATCCTTTCGGTGGAAGACAGTGACTTTTTATTGGCACCCATTGAGAGGGATGAAATCCTGACTTCTAGGGACATGGATATGTTGTTCATCCACACTGTCTGGCAGGTTCCTTGCCGCTTTAAATCATGCCGGAAGGTCTTCAAGCTGGCTCCTCCCACCCACCCGGGTGGTAAAACTCTCGGCTCCGCCCCATGATGCCAGATCTTCCTTACCGCTTGGAAGCTCAGGTTCCCTCCTTAACGCTCTGTGTGATAGACTGGATCCTAACTCTTCAGTTTGTCCGAAACTCGTTTTAAAATTTTCAAGACTTCGGTCTTCCTTTTCCCTCGTGGCTACGATGGACAAATCGACTCCCGGTTTTCAGCGGTGCCCTTGTGGGCAGAAAATGTCCAGGACAGATCCGCACTCCACGTGCGTCTACTGCCTCGGCCTAGAACATGACCCCGCAGGCCTGCGAGTCATGCTGTTCGTTCTCGGCCAACGTCTTGGAGGACCGCGCTGCCCGGTTGAAGTTTGGGCGCCCCAAGAAGCATTACCGGCCGGTAAAGTCGAAAGAGGCCCGTTGGGCGGTTACCTCGGCGGCTGGCTCGGCTGAGCAGCTCGAGCAGATGATCGCCCTTGAGGAGGAGGCGGCCCAGGCCGCATCTTCCTCCTCCTTGGTCGCGGCATTTATCCCGCTCTCTCTGGGTACCTCGTATTCTGCTTCAGTCAAGGAGCTTTGCCATTCCCTTTCCACGAAGGGAGAGGGGCCATCGGGACATTCCTCTCAGTCCAAAAAGAAGGATTCCAAGGGTAAGTCCCATCGTCGGCATTCGTGGGAGCGGGAGAGTTCCCCTTCCCCGGACAACCGACCGTCGACTTCGTCGAGGATGCGGCTAAAGCCACTGGCTTCATGGCGTCCCGTCAGGTCAGCCCGGCCGAGACACCCGCCGGACACGCTGGTCGATTTTTTCGACCCATCGGATGGACTGTCGACTGGTGAAGCCGACAAACCTTCTTCCCCAGTTCCCCAAGGGAAACCGAGGATTTGCCTGCACCCTTGGTGCAGCAGTCCCCGGTTAACGTGTCCGAGCCGAGGGAAGAGCGGGTGTCCCCTGCTACCTCCCAGGCCCATCCTCGGACACACCGAGGATCTCGGTCTCTGTCTCGGACCTCTTCTCGGTCAGCCGATCCCCCATCGGCCAGTATTAGCACCAGTGGGCACGCCATGCTCGTCCTTCTCCTCCTCGGATGAGGAGAGGCTTTGGCGCATATTGCGCCAATGCTATGAGGAGCTTATGTGGCAGCAGTTACTTTTGTCTGGGAGCAAGTCGACACCAACACCTTCCCCGGTCATCAAGTGGCTGTCACCCGAACGGCCGAAAAAGCCTCTCGCTGCAGTTGAGATGCCCAAGCCTGGGCCGGTTGTTCGGCTGAAACCTGCTGCCCCACCGATTGTGGAGGAACCTCCACCTCCACAACCAAAATCGGGGGCGCCGACCAAGGACTCTCGGTCGGGTCAAGGCCTGCCCCACAGGTTGTCGGTCACCCTCACTTCTGACCGTCCTCGACAGGTGGAGGGTGGCTCAGGCCCTAGGCAGCTCTTCACGAACTCCTCGGAGTCCGACGACGACTCCTCCCTGTTCTCCAGGCCGGTTGACCTGGAGTCCTCTGGGGGCCAGTCACTGGATGAAAGCCCATCGTCCTTCATGGGTCTGCATCGGCTAATCTCGGAGTCCACCGGGATGCAGCTCGAGCCCGTATCCAAATGGGCCAAGTATCCCCTAACGGAGATACTGGATCGAGGGAATTTACCCACGGAGGCCTTTCTGGTGGCTGAGGCCACTGTCAGCCCAGCCTTGGAGCTTTGGCAGCAGCCTGCTTCCTGTCCTACGCCCTCGGCCAGGATGGCCACGAAGTATGCGGTCCCTACCAGCTCTTTGCCCGGTTTTCGGAGCACCCCTCTGCCGAGGGGTTGGTCACCGACAGCGTTTTCCGGCGTTCCGGGAACGCTAGGGACGTGGACAAGTCCCCCGACAAGGGGTCCAAAAAGCTGGACTACGCCGGGCGCAAGGTGTATGCTGCATCCTCCCTTGGCCTCTGTCAGGCCAGCTCGGCCGTGCTGATGGCACACTTCTCCCACGCCCTCATGGGCTCACTTGATGAGGTGATCCCTCATCTCCCAGCCGACCTGCAGACCACGGTCTGGCAGGTTCGGGACCAGGGTAGGGCGGTGGCGAAGCAGCAGCTCCAAACAGCTCTGGACATAGGGGACTCCTGTGCCAGATCGGTTGCGGCCACGGTGGCCATGCGCCGCAGAGCATGGCTGAGGATATCCACCTTCACGGCGGATACCCAGCACAAGTTGGCGGACGTCCCCTTCTTGGGGACTGACCTCTTCGGCCCTGGAGTGGAAGGCCACCTCCAGCAGATCGAAAAGTCCAATGCCACTCTGGACTCTGTCACCTCTGCCCAGAAGGACAAAGGCCGCCAACAGCAGCAGCACAAGCCCTTTCGTCCTTCTGCGCCTGCGGCACGTCCGGCCCAACAGCACCAGCACCTGGGCCAGCAGGCTCGCGCTTGGCATCCCAAACCCAAGCCCTCGGCTTCCTCCAACAGGAAGCAGGGAAGTAAAGGCCCAGGAGGTCCCTCGGCCGGTCCCTCCTCCAAGCCTGCCCAGTGATGGGTTGAGGGGTGTCGCCCCCAGCCTCGTCACTTCCCCCTTGGTTACCCCTTGGGGGGACGGCTCTGCCACTTCCTTTCCACCTGGTCCGCTATCACCACGGACCGCTGGGTGTTGGAGGTGGTAGGAAAAGGCCTGCCTCTGGAGTTCGAGCAGACCCCACCCTTTCGAGCCGTCGCCCCTCGGGGGTCCACGGGGTCCACAGCATCGCTGTCGGCCCGCTGAGCCGATATTGCCCTGCTCCTCGAAAAAGAGGCGATCAGGAAGGTGGCGGATCCTCCTCCAGACCCGGGGTCTGTGTCCAGGTATTTCCTGGTCCCAAAACGGATGGGGGCTGGCGCCCCATTCTCGACCTGCACGACCTGAACAGGTTCCTAAGGTCTCGGACCTTCAGGATGGTCACTCTGGCTCAGATAATCCCATCCTTGGAACGAGGCATGTGGTTCTGTTCCCTGGACCTGCAGGACGCGTTCTTTCACGTCCCAATCCATCCGTCTCATCAGAGATTCCTCCACTTCAGAGCAGAGGGATCCCTTTACACGTTCCGGGCCATGCCCTTCGGCCTCTCCCTAGCTCCCAGGGTCTTCACCAAATGCATAGCAGTGGTGACAGCATTCCTGCGGTGCCTAAGGGTCCGGATGTACCCCTACCTGGACGACTGGCTGATTGCAGCCCCCTCCAGAGCGGAGGTGGAGTGGTCCAGAGATCTGGCCCTCCAGGTTTGCTCTCAGATTGGCCTCCTCATCAACAAGGCCAAGTCGGAACTCGTGCCAAAGCAGGTGATGCATTTCATTGGGGCAGAGTTCAACTCTCTTCGAGTCAGAGCACGGCTCCTGGAGGACAGGGCCGAGGTTCTTTCCTCCTTTGCCCAATCATTTCAGGTTGGGCAATCACGCCCTGCCCGGGACTTCTTGCGCCTCCTGGGCCTCATGGCGGCCTGCACCAGCGTGGTCTGTTGGGACCGCTGGTACATGCGTCCCCTTCAATGGGGACTGGCCAGCCAGTCGTCACAGCGCTTCGATCCATTGGATCAGCTAGTGACAGTGACCCAGGGGATGTGGAACGCTCTCCAGTGGTGGACCGTTCCAGCACATCTGCAGGAGGGCATCCCATTTGTCCACCCCGAGCCGACGGTCTCTCTATCGACCGATGCCTCTCTGATGCGTTGGGGTGCCCATCTGGGGGAGCACGGAGCGCACGGCCTCTGGTCCCCTCGGGAGTCCCGATGACACATCAACCTGCTGGAGCTTTGAGTGGTTGGTCTAGCCCTCACCGCCTTCGCTCCGTTTCTACGGGGTCAAGTGGTTCAGGTCCAGACGGACAATACCACGATCATGTACTACCTAAACCGCCAGGGCGGGACGCGTTCCATGCCTTTGTGCAGGGAAGCTCTCCGCATATGGTCTCTCGTGCGCAGCCTGGAGGCGGATCTCCTCGCCATTCATGTGGCAGGAGCCTCCAACATTCTGGCCGATGCCCTAAGCCGGATAGGGGCTGTGTCTTACGAGTGGTCTCTCTTGCCGGAGGTAGTACAAGATCTCTTCTCCCACTGGGGCATGCCTCAGGCAGACCTGTTTGCCTCCAGGGAGAATGCGGAGCTGAGGCTGTTTCATGCCTGCCCCTCAGCAGGGCTCACTGCAGGGGGATGCCTTCTCGAGGCCATGGACCCCGGGCCTCTTCTACGCCTTTCCCCCATTTCCCTTGATCCACAAGGTGCTTCTCAAAGCGAGGAGGGACAAGGCGCAGGTGAGTCTGGTAGCCCCAGACTGGCCCCACCAGTTCTGGTATCCAGATCTCCTCAGTCTCAGCTCCAGGCTCCCGAGGCGGCTTCCATCCCATCCGGACCTGATCTCAGTCAATCAGGGGAAGGTATTCTATCTGGACCTTCAATCCCTGCACCTGACAGCCTGGTTCCTGAGCGGCTAGAGTTCCAGGCCTTGGGTCTTTCCGACGAGGTCCTCAATGTCGTTGAGGCGTCCCGTAAGGAGTCGACCAGAAAATGCTACGCCTTCAAATGGACGAGATTCTCCATTTGGTGTCAGGGCAAGGGCCTAGACCCTTCCTCCTGTTCCTTGGCAAGCATTCTGGACTACCTGTGTTCCCTTTCTCAGCAAGGGCTTCGGTCAACGACCCTTAAGGTGCACCTGGCAGCCATCTCTGCTTACCGGGCGCGGGCCGGGAAGCAGTCAGTGGCGCAGGAGAAGGAGGTCGGGCGCTTTTTCAAAGGCCTTGATCACATATCCCCTCTGGTGCGAGAACCTCCACCTCCGTGGGATCTACTGCTGGTATTGGCTAAGCTCATGGGCAGGACATTCGAACCGATGCACAGGTGTGACATCTTTCACCTGTCGTGGAAGACCGCCTTCTTGGTGGCTATCACGTCAGCCAGAAGGATGGGAGAGCTCCAGGTGCTTTCCATCGAGTCTCCTTATCTGGTCTTCCACAGGGACAAGGTTGTCCTGTGCCCCCACTCGAAATTCCTTCCGAAGGTGGTGTCAGAGTTTCACCTTAACCAGGTGTTGACTCTGCCGGTGTTCTACCCCAATCACACCTCGGAGGCCGAATATAGGCTCCATACTTTGGACCCTAGAAGAGCGCTCGCTTATTATAAGGAGCGGACGGCTGAAGTTTGGGGAGAGGTTCGCCAGCTGTTTGTCACCTATGCTGAAGCCGCACCTGGCAGACCTGCAGCCAAGTGGACGATAGGCAGGTGGGTCACCTCCTGCATAGATCTCTGCTAGAGGTTGGAGGGCATGGAGCCTCCCAGAGGGATAAGAGCTCATTCTACCCGCCATACCGCTGCATCGGTAGCTGCTTCCAGGGATGTCCCTATCCAGGAAATCTGCAGGGCTGCTACCTGGAAGTCAGCACATACCTTCATCACCCATTACCACATCGACCTTGAGTCACGCATGCATGCTGGTTTTAGGGCCTCGAGTTCTCCAGTCTTTATTCCCTAAGTAGGGGTGTCTTATGCCTCCCTCCTCGGAGAACTGCTAGGAGTCTGCCAGACAGTGTGGATGAACAACATATCCATGTCCCTAGAAATACAGGTTACTCACCTGTAACAGGAGTTCTAGGAATGGTATATGTTGTTCATCCACACTCTATACTGGCTTCCAGCGGGCTAGATCTGGCGTCATGGGGCGGAGCCGAGAGTTTTACCACCCGGGTGGGTGGGAGGAGCCAGCTTGAAGACCTTCCGGCAAGATTTAAAGCGGCAAGGAACCTGCCAGACAGTGTGGATGAACAACATATACCATTCCTAGAACTCCTGTTACAGGTGAGTAACCTGTATTATTCTTACAACCTTGAAAACTGGTACGGCCCCTAGGCTTGATGGTTTATCATATGACTTGTATAAAACATTTTCATCGATCTTTAGTTTCATTTTGTCTATAGTTTTTAATTATATTCTTCACCAGGAGGGGGCGCCGCTTCCAGGCTTTGGCACGGCTATTATTAGTTACATTTATAAGACTGGGGATAGGTTGTCACTTGCAAACTGGAGGCCCATTAGCCTCCTTAACTGTGTTTATAAGATTCTTGCTAAACTTATAAATAACAGACTACAGAGAATAGCAAGTACTTTAATTGATGAGGTGCAGACATGTTCTATTCCTCAAAGGAATATTCACCACAACCTCTTTATTTTGAGAGATATTTTTGAGTTGAAGCAGAAAGATTCCATGACTGCATATCTTCTGGCTTTGGATCAGGCCAAAGCCTTCGATAAAGTAGAACATCACTATTTATGGCAGGTTTTGCAGAGATAAGGGATTCCTTCAAAATGTATTTCTTGGGTGAGAGTTTTGTATACTAACGCACAGTGCATTCCATCGTTGAATGGGATCCTGGGGGATCCGATTCCTTTTGAAAAGGGCATGCGGCAGGGCTGCCCTCTGAGCCCTCTTCTGTATACCTTTGCCTTGGATCCAATTATTAGGGAAATAAAATGGGATCCTCAGATTATAGGTCTCACTCACTCGAGGGTTAGTCAGGCTGTTAAACTTACTGCATATGCTGA
Source organism: Neoceratodus forsteri (assembly GCA_016271365.2). Classification (NCBI taxonomy): domain Eukaryota; kingdom Metazoa; phylum Chordata; order Ceratodontiformes; family Ceratodontidae; genus Neoceratodus; species Neoceratodus forsteri. The sequence goes on along the minus strand of JADMNL010000025.1, from coordinate 352,204,238 downwards.
TGCTGTAGTCGTTCTGGTTCGGGATGCGGCATCCGGAATTAGGGCCCTACGAACGTTTGCAAAATGTTCACATATTTCTGGATCCACTATCAATATAGAGAAGAGTGTGGTCATCCGTCTGCAGCAGGAGGATGCTCTGAGGCAACCTCTAGAGGTAATCAAAATCAGTGCTGATCCTCAGAAAATTTTGGGGCTCTGGTTTTGTCCTCGAGATTCAGCCTTGTTTAACTGGGATAAACAGCTGGGTAACTGCGAGTCAAAGTTCCGAGTCTGGAAGCTTGGGAAACGGAAAGAGTCCTCGTCATAAAAAAATTCTTATTACCTATTTTTGTTTATTTAAGTGCTGTCTTTAGTCCCCCGGCTCAGTTTGAGGTTAGGCTTTTTAGTATTTTTTTTCAGATGCTTTGGGGTAGTCGGCTAAACCCGGTGAAGTGAGATATAACATATAGACCAATAAAACAAGGTGGTGTGAATATGGTAAACCCTGTATGTTTTTTTCACACTATCTTTTTAGACGGGTTTTCCAAAGTTTATGGAATGCAGGAGCTTTCAATAGGTCAGGAATGGGTTAAGGGAGCCACTAGAATATTTATGGATAAATGGATTACTTTGCCTCCAAAAATCTTGCAACAATGGGATGTACCGGACTATGCTGTAGTTTCCTTTAAAAAAATTAAGTCAGTGGACGATAGAAAAGGGTGATTTTTTAAGTTTATCTCGTAAACAGTTATACCAGAGAGTGATTGGCCTGCACTGTCCGGTGCCTTTGATTTTTCCAAACTCACGACCCTCCCAGACTCCTTTCACTTTGAAAATTTTGACTGATAAAAGAATACCGCTATTTATGTGGGCCGTTAATTGGCTTTGCTGTCATGGCAAATTGGGTGTACGGGGGAACTCCAAACATAAAGCTATGCAGGAAAGGTACTGCCCACAGACTTCTTGTATCTCACAGGAAGAAACCATGCAGCATTTTCTTTTAGATTGTCCTGAATCACGGATATTCTGGAATGAGTTAGGGCTTAAGTGGAACTGGCCTTTTCTACAGAGATTAAGCTATCAGACCTTAGATTTAGGTGATTTTTCAGGCATTTGGAGGATATTTCATGCCAGTACACTGAGGGTTATTTTTGCAGCTATTAAATTTTATCTGTGGCAAAGCCAGTGTCAGCTGGTGCTACAACAAATCAAACTCCCTCCTGGGGTCTTAATAACACAAGTTGAGTAACTCAGGTTAAAACTAATGATAAACTGCAGTTCACAAGGAATAAAAACAGGTTATTTTGGAGAAATGTAGGTTTTGTGACTTGAAGGAATTTGTAATCAAGATTTGGGACGGGGTATCAAGTTTAACTGGGGTAAGAACACTGGGTTTGCTTTGTTATGCTTATGTTGGTTTGGGGTTAACACTCTGTACAGAACGTTTCCTTTTTTTTCTTGTTTTGGATGTGTGCTCTCTTGTTCTTTATTTTTTTAGGTCACTAATTGGTTCTGTGATGTAATGTTTCTTTTGTTCTGAATAAAAATTCCGCTACTCTTTTTCAAGAAGTGCCATGGAATCTTTAACAGCCACCTGAACAACCACCAGAACAGGCAGATGGGACCTCGTTTTTTTAACGTCTCATCTGAAATACGGCACCTCTGGAGTACGGTACCTCCCTCATGCTGCACTACAGTGTCAGTATTGGGATATTAACCCAAGTGCCTGGTGTGGAGATAGAACCCACAGTCTTCTTATCTCCCGGCCTCAGAGGCGAGTGTGCAACCTGCTGAGCCACTGACACTGACATCTTCATGACAGGGCTCCAGGGTGAGGGCCACCCTGCCCCTCCGAGGTACTTCATTTTCTGAACTAGTAATGGTGGTGACTTAGCAGCAGAATCCTCAAGGCTGCAGAACCCAGGCCACCATGGAGACGATGTACAGGTTTTTTTTCATGTTTTCCCCCGGCCCTCTCACCTCTCTGGTATCCTGCTGACCTTGGCTACATGTAGAACGTTCTTCAGAGCAAGCAAGCTCTCTTAGTCCATTAAAGAGTTTGCTGTGCCACCAGAACCTGATCCACACCCTGCCCAACCACAGCCCACTGCCAAGCAGCAGCTGCTGTAGTCCAGCCTGCCTCATGACATGGCTTTCCAAGCTTGCAGGCAAACTCAGGTCATCTGCATGGCAGTGCACTGTGCTGCAACTGGGCCATTAGGCCAGCCAACTACATTTGCATTCCTGACCCACTCCAGAGTCAAATGACTGGCTGAATGAAGAGCTTAGCTGCTGGTAATGAGGGAACCAGGCAGAAAGAGTCTGCAGTAAAGTAGAACATCCAGACTACGAGCATGGAACAAGGCCTATCGGGGACTTCATAGAAACACAGAGGTTGACGGCAGATAAGGACCGCAAGGCCCATCCAGTCTGCCCATTTTTTCTACCTTATGAATGTGCCACACACCTTTACACTGTCAATGACCTATCTGTTCATACTCATCTGTATTGCTCCCTTATGCCTACCCCATGCCTGTTTGAAGCCCTGCACTGTATTCATAGCCACCACTTCCTGAGGTAGGCTGTTCCATGCATCCACCACTCTTTCTGTGAAAAAGAATTTCCTCACATTCCCCCTTAATCAGCTTCCCTCTATTCTCCTGCTGTGTCCTCTTGTCCTGCTATTTTTCTTACATTTAAACATGTTAGACTCTTTCACATTGTTAATGCCCTTAAGGTGTTTGAATGTTTCGATCACATCACCTCTCTCCCTCCTTTGCTCAAGGGTATACATATTGAGCTCCGTTAATCTGTCCTCATATGTCTTCTGATGCAGTCCCTGCACCATTTTGGTTGCCCTTCTCTGGACTGCCTCAATTTGGTTAATGTCCTTGTGAAGGTGTGGCCTCCAGTACTGCACGCAGTACTCCAGATGGGGCCTAACCAGTGTCTTGTAAAGAGGGATTATTACTTCCCTCTTACGACTTGTGATACCCCTACTAATACACCCTAACATCCCCCTAGCCTTACCTACTGCTTTAGAGGTCTGCTTGGATGATTTCAGGTCATCGGTGATGATGATGCTGCCCAAGTCTCTTTCTTCCTTTGTGACTGCCAGCAACTCCCCTCCCAGCCCATAGGTGGCTTCAGGGTTTCTCTTCCCTATGTGCATGATCTTGCACTTCTTTGCATTAAATCCCAATTGCCACTCTTCTGACCATTTTGCTAGTTTATCCAGATCTCTTCTCATTCTGCCCACCCCATCTGGATCATCTACTCTGTTGCAGATCTTGGTGTCATCTGCAAACAGACAAGCCTTACCCTTTAGTCCATCTGCAATGTCACTAATGAAGATATTGAAGAGGACTGGCCCCAGGACTGATCCCTGAGGTACCCCATTTGTGACTTGCATCTCTTCTGACAGTATACCATTTACCACCACTCTCTGTTTTCTGTCCGTCAACCAGTTTGCCACCCAGTTGACCAACTTCTGACCCACCCCGAGCCTACCCAGCTTATTTATCAATCTTCTATGTGGAACAGTGTCGAAAGCTTTGCTGAAGTCAAGGTAGGTGACATCAACTGCTCCCCCTTGGTCCACCACTCTGGTTACCCAGTCAAAGAAATCTAAGAGATTAGTTTGACAGGACCTTCCTTTTGTAAACCCATGCTGTCTTGGATCCTGTGCCACTATGGATTCCAGGTACTGCACTATCCTTTCCTTAAGGAGTGCCTCCATAATTTTGCCCGCTACTGAGGTAAGACTGACTGGTCTGTAGTTCCCTGCCTCCTCCCTGCTACCACTCTTGTGAAGCGGGACCACAGGAGCCCTTCTCCAGTCTTCTGGAACCTCTCCTGTGCTCAGAGACTCACTAAACAGTTCTGCTAATGGCTCTGCTAGTTCCACCCTTAGCTCCTTAAGTACCCTGGGATGTATGCCATCAGGTCCCATTGCCTTGTCCACCCTGAGCTTAGTGAGCTCTTGTAGGACCCTTTCTTTTGTGAAGGGAGTAGTGCTCACCTCCCTCCCCTGTGTCCATGGTGCTGAGCTGTGGGCCCTGCCCTACCTTCTCTTCAGTAAATACTGAACAAAAGTATCTATTTAGGATAGATGCTTTTACAGGGTCCTCCTCCTCACATGCCCCCTTTTCTCCTTTGAGCTTAGCAATACCCCCTCTGGACTTTCTCCTTTCACTAATGTATCTATAGAAAGTCTTGTCACCTTCTTTTACTGTTTGTGCTAGTGTTTCCTCAGTTTGGGGCATTGCCTGCCTTACTGCCTTCCCTGCTTCCCTTAGGGCAGTTTGGTATGCCTCCCTATTTTCATCCCGCTGTGTTCCCTTATATTTCCTGAAGGCCAGCCTTTTGGCTCTGACCTTTTCTGCTACTATATTTGAGAACCAAAGTGGTTTCCTTCTTCTTTTGCACTTCCTTTTCTGTCTAACACAATGGGATGTTGCTTCAAGTATTGCATCCTTAATGCTTGCCCACTTTGCCTGTACCCTCTCACCTGTGTTTCTTTTTGCAGGGCTAGCTTAACTCTGTTGGCCATCTTATCAAAGTCAGCTCCTCTGAAGTGCCATATTTTTGCCTTGGAATGGGATGATTTAGATGTAGTGGCCAAATTGAACCATACCATGTGATGGTCACTGGCCCCCAGGTGTCCTTCTACCTGGAGATCTGTGATCCCTTCCCTGTTAGTCAGTACTAGATCTAGGATGGCCCTGTCTCTTGTGGGTTGCTGTACCAGTTGTTTGAGGTCCTTCCCATGCAGGGAATCCACCATGTGTCTAGTTCTGGCAGATGTTCCTGCTGGTATTGACCATCTGTATGAGCCTGGGCTCCCTCACTGCAAAAACTGAGCAACAGTGCAAGTCAGTGGCTCTTCGTCACAGGCAGTATGGCCGCCCACTAATGTGGCTCTCTCACATTGGCTTGAAAAGCCCCCCCCCCCCTTTTTTTTAAATATCATCTTTATTTAGATTTTATAACATATTTACAGACATGTCATCCAGATCAGCGAGAATAACTTCATGTAGACAAACAGTAACATCTTCAGTATGGGTAGAATACTTTAAGGTAAAAATAATGGTCAAAAGCCCATATTCAGCAGAGTTCATGGGGGAAGATAATTCACAAGCAGTTCGTCCTGGACTTGTAGTAAAAAGGCAGAGTTTTTAAGGTCTCCCGGACCCTTGGTCGCTTCAGGTTCTTCTCGAGACGAAGACAAACAACTTGAGAGAGTTCCTAGGTGCTCAGTTCTATATGACTCAGGTACATATCCGGGGTGGTGATATCCTATACTTGTGCAACAGGGATATCTTGAGGGTACTCTCCTCGGTGGCAGACCATGGGCCCCCCAAGTCGGCAAAACAAACACCCCCCCCAGGGCCCATAGGCCACACGTGGGGGGAGAGAGGAAAGAGGTCCTTCGCCCGTCACCACACCCCCATTTATGGTGCAAAGGTAGGGTCCTTTAACATGTAGTATATTCGCCACCTAGCCCACCTGGTGGCAAACTTTTCCTCTTGGTTATTTAAGCTGTGTGTTATTTTCTCCATAGTGTAGATTTGTCTAGTGATGTTCCACCAGTCTTGTATCGTGGGTATCTTAGGTGTCAACCACTGCTTTGTAATGGATTTCTTTGCTGCAGCAAGGAGTATAAGAAGCAGATATCTAGTGACTGGACCACGCAAGTTTTGGGGGAACATGGAGAACAGAAACATCTCCACTGTCAGTTGGAAGTGAGGGTCCAATATCTCCTAAAAGTGGGATTGCAAAAGCACAAAGTAAGGTCTCAAGAGTGGACATTCCCACATAATGTGGGTGTGATTTGCCCTCATGTTGCCGCAGAGGTGCCAACATGTAGCTGGGAGCATTGGTTTGAAATGACTAGTGATTATCGGGGTTCTAAAGTATCGGATTAGGCATTTCCATGCAAATTCTCTCCATACGTGGGAGCTGGAAACTCTGGCCGAGTATCTCTAAGCTCGTTGCCAATCTTCGGATGTTATTCGATAGCCGGATTCTTGACTCCACTGCTCACGAATGCTATCTGTGCAGGTAAAGCTCTTTACTCTCAGGGCTTGATAGTACAACAAGACCAAATGACTTTGTTTTAAGGTTTTATTGAGAACAATTTGGTTCTGTATTAATCGTGGGAGACGTTCATGTTCCCAGACCATACGGGGTAGGTTGTTTGCATAGTGTCTGAGTTGCAGGTACTGACAGAAGTCCCCTTTTGGTAGATTATATTTCCTTTGAATTTCCGCGTAATCCCACACTGTGCCCTGGGTCACTATTTGTCCCAAATATCTCTGACCTCTCCTTTCCCACTGCCGAAAACTGCCGTCTAGGCTGTCTGGGGGAAAATTACTCAGGCTGGAAATTGGGCAAATAAGCGGTAGGAAAGGGGTCAATTGATGGGTCCTTTTAATGCTCTGCCAGCCTAGCATTGAGGCCGTAAGCCAAGGGTTTGTATGTTTGTATAGGGTCCTATCCTCCTTGTGTTGGTACAGGGCTCGGTGGAATATATAATCATCCATCAATGCTCGCTCTATGTCCAACCAGTGTGGGCTGTTTGTTTTGGTTTGTCTAGACATCAAATGCATCAAGTTTACCACCTGCTGGTAGAGTCTCAGGTCCGGGAGACACATTCGTCCCCCATCACGGGGGAGAGTGAGAATTTTTAGGTGTACCCGGGGTTTATTATTGGCCCAAATAAAGGTAGTAATGTGGCGATTTATTTCTCTGAAAGTTTTTAAAGGAAGGTGAATGGGAATATTTTGAAACAAGTACAAAGCTCTCGGGAGGGAAATCATTCTGATTAGGTCAATCCTCCGAGCAGGCCCCAGGGGAAGAGTCGCCCATGAGGATAGATCCGCGTTAAGTTGTGTCACAAAGGGAGCATAGTTATGCTTATAAAACTCCAGGGGGGATTTAGGAATATGTACTCCCAAGTATCTTAGTTTCCCCAGGTCCCATCTTCCCAGAATGTCCGTCTGGACTTTTTGTGTAGGGGAGTAGTGAAAGGCGAGCAACTCCGTTTTAGTAAGGTTCAACTTGTACCCCGAAACCAAACCAAAGGAGTCCAATATTATCTTGACTGCAGGGAGAGATTGTTCGGGATTCCGTAGGTACAGCAGAACATCATCCACGTAGAGGGCTATCCGGTGTTCATTACCTCCCAGTTCCACCCCTTCTATTTCCTGCATTTCCCTAATCTTCTGGGCCAAAGGCTCAATAAAGGCCACGAGCAATAGAGGAGAGAAGGGGCATCCTTGCCTTGTCCCCCTATACAGAGGGAAATAGGCTGAGTGGTACCCATTCACCTTCACACACGCCTGAGGAGAAGCACAGATATTTTGAAGGACAGTTATTAATGCGGGAGGGAAGCCAAACTTGTGTAAGGTTGCATAGAGGAATGGCCATGCCACCCTGTCCAACGCCTTTTCGGCATCTAGGCTGACAAGCGTGGTTGGAACTCCTCCAGTGTGCATGTGATGGACTATATGAAGGGTCCGTCTGATACTATCGGTGGTAGTGCGGGACCGGACAAATCCGGTTAGATCCATATGAATTAGCAGGGGGAGCACCTGATTCACCCGAAGAGTTAAGATTGTCATAAATAGCTTATAGTCTTGATTAAGTACCGATATGGGCCTATAGGAGGCACATAACTGTGGGTTCTTGTCTGGTTTAGGGATTACAGATATCATAGCATATGACCAAGATGGGGGGGGGATTCCCCTCCAAGACTGAGTTGAACACACTAAGAAAGTTAGGAAGGATCTGGGCCTTTACCGCCTTGTAAAACTCCGCCCCATACCCGTCTGGCCCAGGTGACTTCAGCGACTTGGCATTTGCGATGGCAGCTAACAGTTCCATCTCCGTTATTGGGGAGATCAGAGCTTCATTTTGATCTTCTGTCAGTTGCGTCAGGGTGATTGATCACAGAAATTCCGCTATTTGTTGTGGAGACGCTGTGTTTTCAGGAGTGTATAGGGACTTGTAATACACGGTAAAGGCTTCCGCAATTTCGTGTGTCTTAGTGAGACATCGACCTTCCGTAGGGTGGCGCACCGATAGGATCGTGGCCGCTTTTTTTTGTTTCCGGATTTGATATGCCAACAACCGGGTAGCTCTTGGACCCACCTCATAAAACCTCTGGTGTAGGAAAGTCAGGGCTATCTCCATTTGCTGTTGAATTAGCCGGTCCAGCTCAAATCTGGTTTGTTGCAACTGGGATAGTACAGTTGTATCCCCCTGTTTGTGGGCCATTTGTAAGAAGTGGAGGGTATCCTCCAACCTAGGTTTTTGCGCTTTACGCTGCCTTTCCCGTTCTGCCGTGTATTTTATTATATGTCCCGAGTACAGTCTTAATCGTGTCCCAGTACACTGCAGGGGTAGAATCCATGATCGGATTATCGGCTTTTATCTCCTGAACTTTCTCTACAAGAAACTCGCAGAACTTCTTAGAATGCAGGTAATATGGATTAAGCCGCCAAAATGTCCGTTTGGGCTGAAGCTCAAAGTCCCACATGGACGTCCGGGGGGCATGGACCGAGATAGAGATGTCTCCAATTTGAATGACATGTAGCAACCCCAGGTTTTCCACCTGTGTGTACACCTGATCAATGCGGGAATAGGTTTGATGGACTGGGGAATAATAGGTGTAGTTACTCGAGTGGTGGTGGAGCCTCCTCCAGGCATCGCACCATCCCACCTCACTCACAAATTTCTTGAAAAATCTTTGGGTTACCGACTGTTTAGGGGGTTTAGTGTTAATGGAATCCAGATTAGGGTCCGTAATAAGATTAAGGTCGCCCGCCATGATAAGCACCCCCTTCGTCTTTTGTACAATTTTATCCAGTAAAGGTTTAATGTGGGCCACCAGGGTACCCGGGGGAAAATATACATTGACCAAGGTTACTGGTTTGTTATTTAATGTGCCCTGTACCAGCACCATGTGGCCCTCCTGGTCAGCCCAGGTGAGCTCGGCTTTGAACGGGGTGCTTGGGGAGATTATTATAGCAACTCCTCTACGTCTTCCTGCCTTGGCAGAAGAGTAAAAAACCTGTCCCCTGTTCAGTTTGGCCAGTTTTGCATGTTCGGCCACATTCATATGAGTTTCCTGCAGGTATGTCAGGTCGGCTTTGGAACACCAGATAAAAGCTAGGGTCCTAGACCGCTTAATAGGTGACGCCAGGACATTAATGTTTAGAGAGAGTAATTTCACCTTAGGAGTACCCATGTTGTTATTCAGGGTGTCCTCTCTAGTCCAAACCTCCCTCCCCCCAGTGGGGCTCTAGGTCTGCCACTTCTGAAGTATACCCTCACTGAGCTCATTTGCTCGGATCTGGTGACTATAACATCACAACAATCAGGACACAACAATGCGTAATGACCATAGATCACAACAAGAAACATAACATAACAGATAAACATTACAACAGTCATAACTAACAAACTGGTACTTCCACGAATCAGGAAATCCTGATCCTGTGGTAAGGAGAACCTTACCGATTGCCCAGAGTCCCCGGGGTTTAGCACTAAGTGCTACGTGGGAAAGGGAAAATAGGATAGGTGACGGGTATAGGCCCCACTCAGGGTCCCCTAAGATCCCGGCTATGACTTATGGGGAGAAATGCTCTTCTGAGGAGACACTCTCCCACCACGGGTCCCCAGAATGAGACACAGCCAGGGCCCAATGGGGGGAGAAGAAAGGGCAAGGGGCCAAGCATCCACCCCAATATACGTAGGCCTCAGCAGAGCACGGTATGGCAGCCCCCCGCCCAGCCCATCATCTCCAGAAAGAGGGAACAGACGAACTCAATCATTACGTGCCCGCAGCAACTGTGCACATTCATGGCTCAGGGGTTCCGGGGTAGGTACTGGCCCCACACCACCCTTCTGGTAGTCAGACATGCGACCCCTGTCAAAGTAAGAGGCCCCTGGCCCCAAGGGATCAGAGGACATAGGTCTTGCCCATGAGCCTCCGGGAGGTCCCCAGCCCCCTCCCAAGAGGGAAGCCGGAAAGAGCAGCAGGGAACCCCCCACAGCACAAGGATGACAGTACTCAGAGCCAGCCCAGCACAATGCCCCCCACCCGGCCCGGCCAACCACCGGGGAGACCCCCCCCAACGCCTGACTGCGCCAGACAGGGTCACCACCTGTCTTTCCAACACCTTAGGGGAGAAAGGTATACAGACCTGGACATTACCCTCATAAAATAGCTGCGGGCCCCCAGAGGCCAGGGCCTTTTGGGTAAGGTCAATCTCTTCATAACCCCTGCAGTTTAGCCATCTCCATGACCTTACTTTGTTAAAAACAGCCCCCATCCCCCGGAGCCGGAATGAAGCAGGTCTTCCTGCTAATGCTCGAGTGAGGAGACTCCCCACACCCCCATCCCCATCGGGTATCCCCCGTGAGAGGTGGGGGAGGTAGCCCAGTCACCCCTTCCGCAATATCATGAATATTTTTATCATTCCCTAGTCCCTCCCCCACCCATCCCGATTCTTCTTGTCCATAATGATTGTCCAAGCTTTCCTTACGCCACTTATTTATCCGCCAGTCCTTACTGGCCGGCCCACACAATATAGGCCCTAGGATCTCAGTCTTGTAGCTTGGTGCTGTGCTTCACTTACAACCCCACTTCCTTTGTGTCCTCGCTTTCCTTCCCCACCATTCCATTCCTCCCCGTTCTTCGTTCACCTCCCTTCCCTCGGCGGAGTATAGGGATCGGGATGCTTAATAGGTCGTGTTTCTTACCAAACGGCCCAGACAGGTTTCGCTTCTTCCTTCGCTCCAATTAAGGCAGCTTCCATGTCACGACCAACCGTCTCCCCTTCCCCAATAGACCCCTTCCACGTTCTCCCTCCATTTCTTTCTTCTAGCCCCTCAAATCCAACCCCCACACCTTGTCTAACTCCCTAGAATTAAAGATCCAGGTATGCCCTCCCCCATGCCCCGTGACTCAGTACAGCTGGCATGCTAGGTTTGGATCATCGTGGTCCGCTGACCTGCCTTCTGCATTTCCTACCACCCTCCGACCCTCTGATCCTCCCTTCCTCCATCACAGAGAGCCACAACACCCCCCGGGGCACAGTCCCCTCCTCCACCCCACCCCTCCACCCCCAATCCCCCCATCCAGGCAAACTCCAGCCCAGCCCCTGACACCGCCCACCTCCCCACCAACCGCCCAGGCAGCCAGCCAATCGGAGCTACCCCTCCCCACAGGACCCCCCCCAAACTAGGGTTAGGCTCTGCATTGCTTCTATCTATTGCCGCTACTAGGCCATCCCCCACCAATCCTTTGAGCTAAAATATTTGAGGATACTTGCGGCCCCCTGATGTCTCTGCGTTTGCCTTTGACAGCTACTGCTCCTCTACGTTCGGTTGGGACGCCCTTAACACTCTGATGATCTTCTGAAGGGCCTCCACTCCTTGCTTGCGCCTCGCGTCTCTCTGCCCACTGCTCCACATCCTCTGGGCAATCTTAGAAGCTACAGAGGGTTCTCGGTGCACCGTGGGCTGGGGGACATCGATGTTTCTTCTTTTAAGCTCTGCATTCACCTCCTTGGCTGATTCAAAGGTACACGCTCCAACTGGGAATAGGACCGTCATTTTAGCGGGATAGGGAGTGCGAAATTTAATACCCACTGCCTTCAGTGCCTTCATTACAGAGGTGTAAGCGCGTCTTCGTGCCATAATCTCAGGGGCAAAATCGTTGTCAAAGAACAGACGTTGCGACTCAAAGAGGACCTTCCCCTTCCTCCAGGCCGCTCGCAGGACAGTCTCTTTTTCCTGGAACCTTAGGAATTTAATCAGGATGGTGCGAGGGCGAAAGCCCAGCAGCAGCCTAGGCCCCAGGGTACGATGCGCCCGCTCCAGTTCCAAAGTGACATCCTCAGGTAAGGGAAGCAGCTCTTTTAGGAGTTTTTGCACAAAGTGGATCATTTCTGTCCCTTCTGAGCCCTCAGGGATCCCCGACAGCCTTACCTTGTTCCTCCGGCTGCGACGTTCCGCATCTTCAGCCCAAAACCGCAGCGCTTTAACCTCGCTGTGGAGCTGAACTATGGCGTGCTCCGTGTCCATCAACCTTCCCTCTGTTTCTGTGATGCGGGCCTCGCTGCTCTCCTGGCGTTGCTCCAGCTTCCCTATGTTGGTCCGCAGGGCGGTTGCCGTCGATTTCATTTCTCTGTGGAAATCCCTTATTTCCGCCAGCATCTGGGCCATTTGCTTTTGAAGGATTATGTGAGAGGCCTGCTCAGGCGCTGCGCTGCTCCGGTGCGAGGATGACGAGGCCCGGGAGTCTTCACTCTCCGACCCCTCATCCTGCGATTTCTCCTCATTATGGTGAGCTAGGATTGAGAATTTGTTCTCCCCTCTCTTCTTCGGCATTTTTTGGTTGCCCTCCAAGTTCAGTGGTGAATGGATGCCGATGGATGCGCTACTTTAGGAGGGTTAATTAGAGGATCGTTCGGGGAGCCGTGAGATCTAGGCTGCCATTCTATCAGCGACATCACCAGAAGTCCGAAAAGCCCCTTTTAACCCTGCAACTGCTACACAAATCATCTCAAACTGACTAGTGGTGGGGTGCAGCTGTGATGGTGAAATTCAACAAGCCTAAACTCACTAACCAGATGGAGGATGCTGTCGGATCCCACACCAAGCTCTCTGACTTGGAGCTCTTGCAGGCCTCTAACATGACATGGGTCTGTGAGGAGTCCTCCTGCCATCGAGCAGCGAGCCGATGAGATGGAGAGACAATGCCATGACAACCGATGATAGGGACGACACCACTGAACTCATACTCCATCACGGATGCACAATCCCAAATAATGGCATGTCAAGAAGGCACCGAAAACCATGCTACGCGTGAAAACATCCACCTGTATGGTGCACTTACTGCTGATCATGCCTGTGAATATTGTAACTTTATATAGGTTTTATTTTTTTCCCCCATACAGCTTTTTACCCCTGAACCCTTTTATTCCCACATCCCCTGGCTGATACTCACCTCCCTAAACTTTCCCACAGCGAGTCCCCCACAGATTTCCCACTGTGGTGGATTTGCGAGGGAAAGGTTGTCTCCCCCCCAAGTCCGCAATTGCTCTCCAGTTGCTCAAGGCGTTCGGGTAGCTGTGCGGGTTCGGAGAGGTGTGCAGGGCAGCTGCTCATCATCGTGTCCGTTTTTCTGTTTTCTACCATGAGCACCTGCCATGGTGGCACGTCAGGACATGCACATGGAGGCACACATCCTGTAGAACCACGGCCTCTCCCTCGAGTCGTGCACTGCCTGCACTGCCAATGGGCCTCCACCCAGTGGCCCTCAATGGCCAAGTCAGCTGGCCACACTCCCCTGGGAGAGGACAGCAGTCCCTGGGACACTCAGTCCTCTCCCACCCATTTTTCCCCCCAGTATCCTGTCCTCATTCCAGAACACAGGTCGCTGGCGTGGCAGAAGAAAAGGTGTTCAATGCCTTATCCCTCAATGCCACTGGGCCTGCCTTTATACAGGTTTTATAATGTGCATTTTTGATTTTGATATTTCTGCTGCTTACTTGTTCATCTCCCCGTCCCCAGGTCATATCTGTAAACACAATTGTTGTTGTATATCTCTGTATGTTTATTAAATAAATAACTAACTACTGAAACATTACGGGGTATTATGTTTTCAATTCAGATGCAGTGGATGACGGGTGACTTTCAACTTCTTTTATCTGTGTCATAAAAAGAGGCACCACAATAATACTTCGGATGACCTTATAAAAGTTTTATGTGGGGCCATGTTGGCTATGATAGTCTTTCTCAGCACTAGCTAAAGCAGCAATATTTGTTGGTGGCAAAAATGTCATCATATAGCTTTTTAGTAATAATTTATTTCTGGCAAAAATATCAATATATAAATTTTTTTATTTTATTACATTCCTGAATTGAGATATGTGGCTTTGAAGTCTTTTGAAAAGTTCCTGCTCACCTGCAATGCCCATCATGAATAAATTAACCATACTGGTGTGATGCTGTGCTGTTTAACATTAGAGTGTGCATACAATGGCCTGTGTTCAAATATGTCACATGTTTCCATTCGTAAGAGGGTGGGACTTCCAAAGTGTTTAGATCTCTGGATTCACCATAATTGTACCCAAAACTTGTCTTGCATCTCTGAAATGTTCTGTACCCAATAGGATTCTATGTAACTAATTTCGGGTTGCCCCTGAAAGAGGGACCTTTTGGGCCCAGTGGGCTTACCAGGTTAACGAAATAAATAAATAACTTATGGAAAAAAGTGGCATAGAAACATAGAAGTTGACAGCAGATAAGGACCGCAAGGCCCATCCAGTCTGCCCATTTCTTTTTCTACCTTATAAACGTGCCATCGGCCTTTGCTCTGTCAGTGGCCTATCTATTCATAGTCATTTGTATTGCTCCCTTATGCCCATCCCATGCCTGTTTGAAGCCCTGCACTGTATTCATAGCCACCACTTCTTGTGGTAAGCCATTCCATGCATCCACCACCCTTTCTGTGAAAAAGAATTTCCTCATTCCCCTTAATCGGCCTCCTCTAATCTCATGCTGTGTCCTCTTGTCCTGCTATTTTCTTATATTTAAACATGTTAGACTCTTTCACCTTGTTTATGCCCTTAAGGTGTTTGAGATGCCTCGATCAAATCACCTCTCTCCCTCCTTTGCTCAAGGGTATACATATTGAGCTCCGTTAATCTGTCCTCATATGTCTTCTGATGCAGTCCCTGCACCATTTTGGTTGCCCTTCTCTGGACTGCCTCAATTTGGTTAATGTCCTTGTGAAGGTGTGGCCTCCAATACTGCAGGTGCTCCAGATGGGGCCTAACCAGTGTCTTGTACAGAGGGTTATTACCTCCCTCTTACGACTTGTGATACCCCTACTAATACACCCTAACACCCCCCTAGCCTTACCTACTGCTTTAGAGGTCTGCTTGGATGATTTTAGGTCATCAGTGATGATGATGCCCAAGTCTCTTTCTTCCTTTGTGACTGCCAGCAACTCCCCTCCCAGCCTATAGGTGGCTTCAGGGTTTCTCTTCCCTATGTGCATGATTTTGCACTTCTTTGCATTAAATCCCAGTTGCCACTCTTCTGACCATTCTGCTAGTTTATCCAGATCTCTTCTCATTCTGCCCACCCCATCTGGATCATCTACTCTGTTGCAGATCTTGGTGTCATCTGCAAACAGACAAGCCTTACCCTCTAGTCCATCTGCAAGGTCACTAATGAAGATGTTGAAGAGGACTGCCCCAGGACTGATCCCTGAGGTACCCCACTTGTGACTTGCATCTCTTCTGACTGTATAACATTTACCACCACTCTCTGTTTTCTGTCGTCAACCAGTTTGCCACCCAGTTGACCAACTTCTGACCCACCCTGAGCCACCTGCAGCTTATTTATCAATCTTCTATGTGGAACAGTGTCAAAGCTTTGCTGAAGTCAAGGTAGGCGACATCAACTGCTCCCCTTGGTCCACCACTCTGGTTACCCAGTCAAAGAAATCTATGAGATTAGTTTGACAGACCTTCCTTTGTAAACCCATGCTGTCTTGGATCCTGTGCCCTATGGATTCCAGGTGTTGCACTATCCTTTCCTTAAGTGCCTCCATAATCTTGCCCACTACTGAGGTAAGACTGACCGGTCTGTAGTTCCCTGCCTCCTCCTGCTACCACTCTTGTGGAGCGGGATCACATGAGCCCTTCTCCAGTCTTCTGGGACCTCTCTGTGCTCAGAGACTCACTAAACAATTCTGCTAATGGCTCTGCTAGTTCCTCCTTTAGCTCCTTAAGTACCCTGGGATGTTTGCCATCAGGTCCCATTGCCTTATCTACCTGAGCTTAGCAAGCTCTTGTAGGACCCTTTCTTTTGTGAAGGAGTAGTGCTCACCTCCTCCCCCTCGTCCATGATGCTGAGCTGTGGGCCCTGCCCTACCTTCTCTTCAGTAAATACTGCACAAAAGTATCTATTTAGAATAGATGCCTTTACAGGGTCCTCCTCCTCACATGCTCCCTTTTCTCCATTAAGCAGCAATACCCCTCTGGACTTTCTCCTTTCACTAATGTATCTATAGAAGTCTTGTCACCTTCTTTTACTGTTCGTGCTAGTGTTTCCTCAGTTTGGGACTTTGCCTGCCTTACTGCCTTACCTGCTTCCCTTAGGGCAGTTTGGTATGCCTCCTATCTTCATCCGCTGTGTTCCCTTATATTTCCTGAAGGCCAGCCTTTTGGCTCTGACCTTTTCTGCTACTGTATTTGAGAACCAAAGTGGTTTCCTTCTTCTTTGCACTTCCTTTTCTGTCTAACACAATGGGATGTTGCTTCAAGTATTGCATCCTTAATGCTTGCCCACTTTGCCTGTACCCCCTCACCTGTGTTTCTTTTTGCCAGGGCTAGCTTAACTCTGTTGGCCATCTTATCAAAGTCAGCTCCTCTGAAGTGCCATATTTTTGCCTTGGAATGGGATGATTTAGATGTAGTAGCCAAATTGAACCATACCATGTGATGGTCACTGGCTCAGGTGACCTTCTACCTGGAGATCTGTGATCCTTCTTTGTTAGTCAGTACTAGATCTAGGATAGCCCTGTCTCTTGTGGGTTGCTGTACCAGTTGT
The DNA here is from genome assembly GCA_016271365.2 of Neoceratodus forsteri. Lineage (NCBI taxonomy): Eukaryota > Metazoa > Chordata > Ceratodontiformes > Ceratodontidae > Neoceratodus > Neoceratodus forsteri. The sequence continues at coordinate 352,187,621 of JADMNL010000025.1, read as the reverse complement.
TTGAGGCCCTCCCCCTGCAGGGAATCCACTATGAGTCTAGTTCTGGCAGATGTTCCTGCTGGTATTGACCAATCTGTATCCGGCATGTTGAAGTTTCCCATTATCAGAACCTCCCCTTTAGCTGTCATGTTTTGTATATCTTCTAACAGTAATGTGTCTATGTCCTACCTCTGGTCTGGGGGCCTGTAGACAACCCCAGTTCTTATGGCTGTCCCATTTCCTGTTTCCAGGGTGACCCACAGTTCTTCTGGCTCCTTATGTGTATTCTGAATTTCTGCAGCTTTGATATTTTCATTAACATACAGGGCCATCCTCCCCTTTTTAACCTCGGTCTCTTCTGAACAATACATAGCCAGGTACTGAAGTCTCCCAAGTGTGGTTACTGGTAAACCACGTCTCACTAATTGCTACTATGTCCAGTTTAGCCTCTGACATTATTGCCTGCAGGTCTGGGATCTTATTTCCCAGGCTGTGAGCATTTGTGTACATGATTTTCCATTGGCCAGATTTTGGTGTGTTAATTGTTGGGTGAAGTTTGGCATTACCCTGTACGTCGTATGGGGAGACAAACCTTTTCTTACCTGGTGATGCAAATGAGCAGCAAACATGCCTGAATTCTCTTTTGACCTCTAGCTGAGGGAGGGGTGTTCTTCCCATTCGACGATGGGGTGCTGCACCCCTCTCCCCATTGCTATTTTAAATATTCTGCAAAGGCGTCAAACTTCTGCCCCAATGCACTGACTCCTCTTTAGTCAGATGCAGTCCATCAAATTTAAAGAACTTTCGCTCCCAGAACTGTTGCCAGTTCCCTACAAATCTGTGTCCTTTTTCCTGGCACCAGCCCTTGAGCCACGTGTTTAGCTCCCCTATCTCCCCTTCTCTGACCTTCCGTCCATCTGCACCCCTCTCCCAGACTGACAGGATCTCAGAGAAGGAGATGCCGGACGAAATAGATGATAGTTTGTCACCCAGCCTAGTCAGGTGTTCCTTGGTCTCCACAACTGACTGGCTGGCGAGATCATTAGTCCCTATGTGTACTAGGACATCAATGTTTTCTCCTGCTTTGTAACAATTTTAGCAATGCGGTCAGTGTCTCTCCATGCTGATGTACCTGGAGACATCTGACCATCACCCTAGCTGGAGATGGGTATCAACTCCCTGAATCATGGAGTCTCCTATGATCAGAAGTTTTTGGATTTCCTTTGTGCTTGTTTTGTTTGGTTCCTGATTTGGGTGAGTTTTGTTGTGCTAGCTCCTGTGCACGCAGTGTCCTGCTCTGCAGTGTCTTCTGCCTCTTTATTTGATTTTAGAGATAGAGGCAGATACCTGTTTGTAGTGTTTATATGGTTTTGGAGGTAATGTGTTGGAGAGCAGAGTGATGGGGCACCTGATTTGCTCCTCTAACCACCTGCCAACCTCCTGGACCAACTACCCTCTGCGGTTGAGGTTTTTCTGTTGGATGCGGGGAAATGGCGGGTGGTTCTTATAATGTATTTCCTCTTCAATATGAAATTTGAGGCGTGCAATCTCTGCCCATGCTGCCCAGAGCTGAGCCTAAGATCTCAAAGGCCCAGCATGTAGGACAGTGTCCTAAATCCTGTAAGACTGTCCTTCTGAAAATTGTTCCACAGTACCTGCAGTTAATGAAATCCATTCCAAATAAGTTGCTGGGTTTGTAACCTAGTCAGAGTAATTAGAAGGAAAAAAAAGGAAAAAAATGCAAGTAATAGTTTAATTGTGCTTTGTTTAACTTGTTATAACAAGTTAAATTACTAGTGCCCTGTAAATAGAGATCACCTTGTGGAGGCCCCACTGATCCTTCTTCCTGCTCTGCCACAGGAAATGTCACAACTGTGGTACCCTATAAGAAGTGTAGTGTGGGGTGGTTGGGGATGGGGTGGGTGGCTGGGCCCTTCCCTGCCTAAAATGAAGAACCACGGACGAAAGAACAAGGAGGTAAGAGCAGAAACAATCAGTCAACAACAAATGCAGTAACCCTGAAAGCTTATCCTAATGTTAGATAAAACTGTAAAACCTGTAAAGCACCACCTGTAATAATTTCAGAGAAGATATACGCTGTGAAACACTTTGCTCCAGAGAAAAATAAAGCAGTAACAGAAGATATACCTTGCAAAGACAATTTGAATCAGAAGATTACAGCAGTAATCTGTTAGCACACACCTGTAGGCACACCTTGTAATAATGCAGAAGAAGGTATACCAGCAACAACAATTTGAATCAGAGAAAAAATAAAGCAATGAAATGTTAGCAACAAACAGTAGCAATCCCTGTGAGTAAAAAATAAAAACACCACCACACAGTAAATCTGCTTAGCCAAACTAAGTCTTAATCCTTTTCCCTTGCTCTGGTAAGTTTCTCTACTCTGCCTTTCAAGCAGTCTTACAAGGAAAGAGCTCAGGTGAAGCTAGGTAGAAAAGGTAGAAAAAGAAATGGGCAGACTGGATGGGCCTTGCGGTCCTTATCTGCCGTCAACTTCTATGTTTCTATGTTTCTAGGTGCCTTGGCCAGCAAACCAAGTCTTCTACCTCATATTTGAACACAGACCATTGTATATCCCCTATGTATTATAATTAATTGCAAAAAACTTCATTAATGCACTAGTTAGGGTTAAACCAACAAAAGTAGGGAAATGAGGGGTTAACACTCACCCCATTCTCATAAACTGTACACATCACCGGCCCGGTGGCACTGACGGTTGAGGCGCTGGACGCCGCGCCTTGAGCCATGCCTGCGGCCTAGGTTCGGGAATGAACTCGGGCCAGAGGTCAGCTGGGGGGGAGGCGTGGACTTGGATCAAGCTCCCAACAGGAAGTTCTCCTTTCCTGGGGGAGGGAGGTTTGCACGGCGCAGCTTTGGTGGTCCCTAGCAGTCTGGGGCTCAGCTGATACAGTGCACATTCCAAGAGGGGAAGGTGGCATGGCAGACGTCCTGCAGGTGGGTGCAAGAGAATGCCTGAGCTGCGCTGGAAGTCCTCGCATGTCCGCGCTGCCGGAAAGAGAACCTTCCCTCCCATTGGTAGGCAAAGGCGGGTCCAGTGGTTGCAGCCTCACATCCCACGCTGGGCACCAGGACGTCCATTCTGGTCCCCCCTACAGTAGCAGCGGCCCTCCAGCACTATAGATAGAGCACCAATAAGGAGCATGGAGGTCCTTCCTCGGGGTTAGGGCAAGGCTGCACATGGAGTGGGGGTCCTCCCATCCAGAGTTGGGTGTCTGGGCTTCGGGTCGGATGGGCAGAGCCAGTACACCGAGAGACCATGCTGGAGAGAGGCAAATGGGTAGGGGAGAATAAACAGAGTTCGAAAAAAATAAATAAACTGTACATGTCTCAGCTTATTTACTGATGGAATGGGGTGAGTGTTAGGGTTGACAACCCTGAGGCACAGCCCACACCTGATTTGCAAAGATGCAGGAGAGGTCAAACCATAATGTTTTTTCCTGTTGCTGCCTACAGGGTGGGGGTTGAGTATTAGGGTTGGAAACCCTAACGCCACATTTCCCTACTTTTGTCAGTTTGACCCTAACTAGTGCATTCACAAAGTGTTTTGCAATTAATTTCCTTACTTTTTGAGACAGTATAATGATTTCCTCATTTTGCCTGAGGAAGCACTGCTGTAGAAGAGCAGAGCCCTCTGGGCCCTGCACTTCCATTTGTGCCAAAACAGCAATTTCTTTCCTTTGTTGTATGGCTTGTTAAACTTCCAATGTTATCTTATGGGAAATTGCCTTTTTTTTATTTTTATGCATTTTTTATATTGTCCCTAAATGATGGGGGTATCGTTATTCTTGTTATACTCATTATGACCTTTGTTTGGTATACCGTTTATCCCATAAGTCCAAGTATTGAGGGAGTTACGGCTTCTTAATGTTCCAATGTTATCCTTTGGGAATTTCCATTTTTTAATTTTTCTGCTTTTAATATGGCTCCTAGATTTTTTTTTTTTGGGGGGGGGGATTATGTGTTATTCTTGCAGTACTCATGAAAACCTTTGTTCTGATATACAGATTGTTCTTTAAGACCAAGTATTGAGGGAGTTATGTCTTCTTAAACTCAGGCACACAGAAAGTGTGCACAAGGAAGGTAGTGCTCTCGAGAATAAAGCATTCAACATTCAAGTAGGACTCTGGCATTCCCAATGTTATCCTATGGGAAATTTACATTTTCATGACCCCTAGATATTTTATGACGGGGATTATGTGTTATTCTTGCAGTACTCATTAAGGCCTTTGGTTTGATATATAGCCTGTCCCTTAAGTCCAAATACTAAGGGAGTTATGGCTTGTTGATCTTCAAATGTGTAAAAAAAAAAAAAAACTTAAGTCCCAAATCCTTTTTCGTATGAAACGAAAAACACATATGAAAAAGGATGCCTTCATACAAAAAAAGAATAAAGAAAAATACTAAAAGTCCAAATTCTTTTTTTCGTATGAGGGTATCCTTTTTCATATGAACAAAAATAACATACCAAAAAGGATCCCTTCATGCGAAAAAAGAATCTGGAAAAAAACTACATCCTAAATCTTTTTTTATATGAAGGGATCTTTTTTATATGAACGAAAACAGCTAATTAAAAAGGATCTATTCAATGAAAAATAATCGGAAAAAATGAAGTCCAAATTATTTTTTCGTGTATTGAGCATCCTTTTATATGATCGAAGCATACCAAAAAAAAAAGGATCCTTCATACAAAAACATTGGGATTTAGTTTTTTTTTTTTATTCTTTTTTCATATGAAGGGATCCTTTTTCATGAGCTTTTTTTGTTCATATGAAAATGGATCCCTTCATACGAAAAAAGAATGGGAAAAAACGAAGTCACAATTCTTTTCTCATATGAAGAGATCCTTTTTCGTGTGGCCGAATTCTTTTTTTTGTATGGACATACTAAAAAAGCGGAAGCAAGACACAAAAAAGAATGTAAACATATTTAACAAACACATTTGGGGGTAATTTTTCCAACAGTTAAGTGCAGAATCCACCTAACAGGGTCCTGATGACCAAGATACATGTGTTGGTGTCTCTGCAGGATGTAATTTTTGTGGGTTTTGAACTTAAAAAAAAAAAAAAAAAAATGGAAACAAGATGGCAGCCATACAGAAACTGATTTTATCCTCATGAAGGATTGTCCACATATGAAAAAGGATCCTTTTTTATATGGCCGAAATTCTTCTTTCGTTCCAAGCAGCTATGCAAAAGACTGTACTGAGCATGCTCAGAACCAACATTTTAAAATGTAATACCTTTAGAACGGATTAATATTTTTTGACCAAACCAGCAAAGGGCACATCTGTGGGCCAAGCCCTTTCTACCCTGAAAATGTCAGACCAAAATTCCAAACCGTCTGGGTGAAAAGCTATGACAAAAAAAAAAAAGCATTTTTAAAAAGAAGTTTTTTCACTATCCGCATCTCAGAATCCACGCATCCAACCAGAATGAAACTTGGCATATCAAGAGATCTACCCCCATGAGACGGAGCATGCAAAATTTCAGGCAAATCCGTTGAACGGTTGTGAAGATATAAAGTGCACAATTTGAGGTTTAACACAGAAAACCCTGTTCAACCCCAACTATAGTGGCGCTATAATAAACAATATAGAAACATGCATAATTCATATTTTAATGTTTTACATTGGCTCGCTAACAAAAACGTACTGGTTTGTAATATATGTAAACAGCATTTTTATTATTTATTTTTTTTATTTATTCAATCTTGGATTACAATACCTTTGAGCGGGAGACCGCTCTTTTACAAAGGTTCCACGTCGTAAAGAGTGGGTATACATACATTGTGGGTTTAGGAATATCTAGCTAGGTGAGTAAACGTAGACAAAAATACATTGTAAATAGGAAACAGAGATGGTTTTAACACTAGGATAATTCAGGTAACAGTAGCAGCCTAGGTGGCACTTTCAGGTAAAAGACAGTAAGCAGCTATCCAGAAAGGAGAGTAGAAGGCATGATGACTATTTAAGGGAGGTGGGAGAGAAGAGTGCAGGGTATTGCAGGGCAAAAATGGGGACAATTCAGGGTAGAAGGACAAAGTAGGAGTAGCGAGGAGCTGGTAATGACCTGAAAGGTGAATAAGACCGGGGTCAGAAGTGGGTATGTGTAGAGTAATTAGAAAGTACAGTCACAGGAGCTTTTCTTCAGTAGGTGTTGTCTTAGCTTGGTCTTGAAAAGCCCCAACCTCTGCATGGCGTTATGTTCAGTGCCGAGGTTATTGAGCCAAAGTGGTACCTGGTAGGCATCTGACCTCTGCCCTTGGGAGGTTCTGCAGCGAGGGATGGTGAGAACCTGATAATCAGAGTTCCTGGTGCGGTGTGAGCCGTGAATAAGCTTAATAGGCTTGTGACTCCAGGAGGCTGAAGTCCGAGTAGTGATTTTTTAGCTAAGAGGCAGGTTTGGTATTGTATCCTGTTTTCAAGTTGTAGCCACCTGGCTTGCTCATAAAGGTCACGTGTGCGCTAGTCGGGGAGAATTGGTGAGCAGTCTGCAGGCTTTGTTTAAGGCTACTGCTATCCTACGTAGTGAGGTGGAAGTGGCTGAGCTGTATATGACCAATCCATAGTCGATGACAGAGACAACTGTGCTATGGATTGCGGTTTGGAGTGCTTCAGGTGTTAGGCATCTCTTGTGCCTGTGCAGGAGCCCAATTCTTATGTTGACTGTTTTGACCACATTCTCAATGTGTTCTGCATAGGAGAGAGAATAGTCAAGCGTAACCCCCAGGTATTTGAATTGCTCCACTTGTTCACTTGTTATAGCTGACTATTACTGTTGTATTTTCACAACCAGTGTTTATTAATAAACTAGTTAATTTTCTAAAGACTGGAGTAACCGGTTATTTGTGACTGCACCTCTGAGGGAAGGGTATCTGGATAAAAGGGGTACACAGTAAAAGGCCTCCAAGAGAGTAGAGTGTGTCCTATCCAGAGCAGAAACCCTCACTATGGTCCGATCTTTTATTTTCTGGTGCAGGCTACTGAATCTCCCACTGTTGCTTACTGCTCTGATGTCAGCTGCAGGGGATTCTGGGATTTGTAGTAACAGAAGATGCCAGCCCAGAAGTAAACAAAGTTAGTCTTACACAATCTACTATTCTACAGTAAACAGTAAGTTAACCAAAAAGTGTTTTTGCACACAACTTGTGCAGTGGGACCAGCCCCACACTTGAGCATGGGGTCCTTTGTGCTGACTGTTCCCCTTTAAAGAGCTGGTGACACGATTTTGGCAGGCAACTCATTTGGAAGTTGCCTGCTTGATTAGCTAAATAAACTTGTGCTGTAATTTTTTTGGTTAGAATAAATACTCAAATTTTAACTTACAATGCCTGGCTTGTACCTTCCATGTACGAGCCAAGCAACCGTCTCAGCGCTGCAGCCCCACCCCGAAAATCAGCTTTTTGATGATGTGAGGTATGGGTAGGGGCTGTAGGCGCACTATATAGTAAGTAACAGGACGGGAACAGGATCTGGGGAGGGGGGCTGTCCAAATGTATTAATGTTATCTCTGCTGGCAGTTATACATGTATGGGGATGATAGATCACATATATCATGACCCCTGGGTTCAGGAATGGACTTGGATCATCGGGGGTTGGCTGGGAAGGGAGAGGATCGAACAGCCAAAGGACTGCTCTCCCAGGGTGGGGAGGCTTGTTAAGCAGCCTCAGGTGCCCCCTGTGGAGGCCTGGGGGGTACAGCAGGTCTGGGAAGCAAAAAAGTATGGGAGGGTTCTGCAGAGAACATCAGATGGCTGCGCCTTCACGCACTAGTCCAACACTCTGCACTAGGGATGGGAAAACAGAATGTCGGTGGGCTTCATGAAGCCCTGCCCAGCTACTTCTACACCATCACTCAGCATGTGTGACCCAGTCCTCTTCGGACTTGCTGTACGGTTGGGGGGCGGTGGCCCTTTCTTCTCAGCCCTGCCATGAGAGGGGAACTCGTGGGGAAATCCAAGACCAGGTGCGTACAGGGGGAGGCGGAGAGACGACCTGAGGGATCTGGGGACTGGGGAGATGCAGTCGCTCCATGGACATAGGAGTGAAAAACACCTATATGACAAAAAAAAAATTAGGACACACACAGGAATGAAGCAGGAACTGCAACATGGTCAGGTGAAGTTACAAAGTGATGTAAGCAGTATCTTGAGGGGCTGCTGCGAGCCACCTAGGTCATGGGAGAGTAGCCTACTGAAGAAGTGACAGTCAAGGATGTTAGCTGGGGACTTCTGGTGACGTCAGGAATGGGCATGGTAGCTTGATTCACCCGCCCCGTTGCCTACCGAACACGATCGAGATTAATCGCCCCTAAGAAGATGGCATCCCCAGCCAAGCAGAAGAGAAAGAAAGCGGGAAGTTATTTTTAACCCCTGTGCAAAAACTTAAAGTCCTGCTGCAAGAGGAAGAAGGAGATAGCCCCGCCGAAACAGAGACCTCCGGGGAGATGCAGCATGGAGGCCTTCAGGGCAATGATCTTATAGAAACAATCAAACAAACAGCCTGCACAGTCACCAAAATAGACCGAACTCTCTCCGATCTCCGGTCTGACCTGGGCAGAATCAAACACAAAACAGACCAAATGGAATTGAGCCTTTCGGCGGTATCCAAACAATCTGACAGGCAAGACAGAATTCTCCTGTACTTGCTAGCCCAGGATCGGGAACTAACGCATGAGCTAAATGACCTGGAGGGCAAAAGCCGAAGACAGAATGTCAGAATCCATGGGGTGCCTGAAGGTCTGGAGGGCAAAGCTACAAACACCATAGAATTTATTTAAAGGCTTCTCAGAATGGCAATCGACCTCCCGGAAGGCGTAGATTTGGGTCTTGATCATGCGCACCGCTCCCTGGCACCGAGACCAAGTAATCCGGAAGCTAGGCCCCGATCCTTTGTGGTCCGGTTCACCAGATACAACAGCAAAAGAAGAGGTGCTGCGGAGAGCCTGGCAGCAGAGTCCACTAGAATCTGAGGGCCACAGAATTTCCATCGACAACGACTACACCTCATTAGTCCAAGAGGCTCGGAAGGCGCTCTGGCTGATCGTGAAGTCACTGAGAGCCAAGAATATCAGAGCTCAAATTCTGCACCTCGCAAGGCTAAAAATTACAACAGAACAAGGCATAAAAATATTTAAAGATCTTCTCTCTGCCTCCACCTACCTGGAAGAGTTCGGGATCACTACCCTCCCTTTAATAAAAGAAAGGTTAGAGAGAGAGATCTCCTGGCATCAGCCTGGTCAGTGGCACAGAAGGGAATCACTAAGTTGGGTTCCTCGGGGCGACAACCACAGACCTCCCTTCGTGCTGACATTGGCGCGGTTCTGCGGCGACCTGACACTGATGAATAAGAACGCCCCCCACCTGAAACTGGCGACGTCAACGAGCGAGGCAGAGGATTCAGGCCCTTCACGATCCCCACATACGTGACGCTACCCCCAGGCAATGTAAACACCTTGCCCAGTTCTTTTTCATCGAATCGCCCCCCCAAGCTACACCACGGGCCTGATGGGCCTAGACAATCTTACCGCGTCATGGTGGTGACCCTACCTGTAGACTGCCTTCTCGCCTCCCGCCCTCCCTTCTCCAGTTTGAGGGCCACAGTGAGTAACTCTATCTGGCTACTGTGGCATGGCAACCCAACTACTCGATGACTTACTTTTCTGAGTGTGTACTTAGAGACATTGATGTGGACCCTATCCCTCTCTCCAATAATTATCTTCTATTCACAATTGCTTAAACAATGATTGCTGTTTCGGGGTTGGGGGGGGATCTCATGGATCCAAACCTGTCATTCTAGTCAACTTAAAGGGCTATACCTGGTTGCAATGACAGTTTATTTGTCTACCTGTCTATTTGCCTGTTGTGGAAATTGTAGGTTGCTGCGGCCTGTGGGGGGGAGGGGGGACGGGTGGCGGGGTGCACCAGTCTTGTTCCCAACAGGAATTGATGAATGCTAATTCCCTCCCACAACAATATTCTGGGTTTGGTGGGATTCCCTCTCCTCTCTTCCCTTCCCTCGCTTGCTCTGCACACATGAACACTTCTATAATCAGCAGCTCTGACGGGCGGGGGGGACCTGCAATGCAGTATAGATTCATTGCCTACAATACTTGTGGAGGCCTGTTGTAGAGCTGGGCAGCTTACTTTACCCCTTTCCATCCGGTCTGACCCTTGTGACTCGCATGGGCAGAGGAGCGGGAGGAGAGGAGGTTTTAGGCAACATTCCATGCGGTCTGGCTGGCCATACCTTTTCTCTTGGGAAGGACCTCCCGGGAGGAGGGGGCAGCCATAGACCGGGCTTCCAGCTAGGGCAGGTAGCCCAGACACCGATCTTTAAACAAACAGTACCACTGGGAGATGTTTCCCATGGAGAGCCCAAAAGCTTTGGTACCCCTCTCCCGATCCCATGACTCGTTTCCGGTTCTCAGGCGTGAATCCCACCCCAGAAATACAGTATGGCTGGCCTTTCTTTAGGAGAATAAGGACCAAGAGGGGGAGACTTATCGGATTGGGGGCTGGGTACTCGGGCCCTGTTACCAGTTGGCCTCACCATGAATTACAGGCTCAGGTGAATGGGTCTGCTCACCTGTTATGTATATATACTGCCTCCTGGATTTTTCCTCCCAGTTCAGCTGATACATGCCAGTCAGTTGATGAGTGAGCATTCAAACTTCAGAAGGGTTTAGAGGTGGCACTTACACCTGCGTGGTGTATCTGGTTCTGGGTGAGTCCCACCCCCCTTTGCCTAGAGGGTCTATATATTTAAAAGAAATCGGGTTCTGGAGGGCGGGAACCCTTCTCCAGAAGGTCTAGATTGCCTTGTGATGTTGCTGATGCACCCTCCCTTTTAGGGAGGAAACAGCAAGGGGGTATGGGGGGTCGAGATGAGTTTTTTAAAATAAAAAAAAAAAAGAGGCTGGGGCTGTTAAAAACAGATTGACTTAATTATGGAAACTGGGGCTAAACATAACTAATCCCTGAGGGGGGGGTCTCTTCCTCTCCCCAGGGTTTTTCTTATTGTATGTTCGTGTGGGTGGGTACCGGGTAACAGTTGGGTACTGCTTTCTCTGCTGGTATGCAGTTCAATACTGACAGAAGGGGGGGCTCTACTCCTGGGTACTCCAGGGCCCTGCAGAGAACACTCATTGTACTTCTGAGTGCTCTGTTTTGGTCTGCCCTTTCAGACACCCCTATGCTGACAAACATCGGTGAGCTTTCCCTTGGAAGCCTTATCAGTAAATACTGGGTAACCAGGTCGGGAGGAGTTTCGGCCAAGGTAACCCATCACTTAAGTCAGCTCATGGCTCGAAACTGTATGAGGCCAGAGCAATTGTTTCGTTGCATACAAATTGCAAATAACGTTTTTCTTCAAGTTATGTTAGGGTTTATTATATTAAATGTAAAGCTTTGCAGACTTGTTATAGATTTAGTGTCAACGTTTAGAGAATCCATGTTATAGAAAAGGAATGTTAATTTAAGTTGGAAGGAACATGGCTAGTTTTTGTCTTTAAATGTGACCGGATCATCCAGCCCAATGGAGAGGAAGAGGATTCAGCAATGCATTACATCTCTGGGATGTGGTGGTGCGTTCCTGCAGAAGACTCACCTCTTCCCCAGGAAGCCCAAAAACTTAAATCTAAGTCCTTCCCAGTGTTATACGATTCCTCTCTCCTGGGGGGCAGATAGACGGGGGTAGCGATACTATTGTCAACAAAATTACAGTTTCAACAGCAGGAGGTGATACAGGACCCTGAGGCCAGGTACATTATTGTAATCGGGACTATTCAGGATGTGCAAATAACCCTGGCTAATATCTACACTCCTCCCGGGTCATCACTTAGAGTGTTTTCAAACATCTTACAGCTGGTGGTAGAAAAGGCTAAGAGCACATTAATAATGGGAGGAGACTGGAACATAGTTTTAAACAGGGCCCTCGACTCAACCTCCCAGATTCCAAAATTGGATGTAGCTAAAGCACGTTCTATTAAAATCCAATTAGAGCAGCTTGGCTTGTGCGATATTTGGAGAGAGAAATATCCCAGAGCACGGGAATATACCTGCTTTTCCCCTAGGTTCAAGGTTTTCTCCCACCTGGACATGTTTTTTACATTTAAGGATGACCTGGATAGATTTCCCTCTATATGGGTGGGCACGACCATCCTCTCAGATCATAGCCCTGTTTATCTAGAGGTGGAGCTGGGACTGCCTAAACGAACCACGCACTGGAGACTGAATATTTCCCTCCTTCAGGACAAAGGAGTTCTGAAGGAACTCAGGGATTTCCTGAAAATTACCCTCGAAGAAAACACCAGACAAGAGGTCTCACCACAGATATTATGGGACACTATCAAAGCCTCTCTTAGAGGTGAACTCATATCAATAGCTTCCCGTAAAAAATGAGACTTAAAACAAAACCAACAGAAATTAATCTCTCAGATTAAAGAGCTAGAGGATGCCCAAAAGCTCAAGTGGGAGGAATCCAGGGGTAGGGAGCTGCAAAAGTGTAGGGAGCTATTATATAACATCCAAAAAATAGAGGTAGAAAAAGCTTTGTTTTATTTAAAACAAAGATACTACGATGGTGGGCCTCGAGGTACTAAACTTCTAGCTTGCAGGCTGCGTCATTATGCAGCTAAAGCCACAATAACCAAAATAGTCTCTCCCCACACAAGCCAATTGGTCAGACAATCTACCCAGACAGCAGAATCATTTGTGGAGTATTACTCCAATTTATATAAGTCGGAGGAGAAAACTTCTAAACAATACAAGCGAAACTATTTGACCTCAGTTCCGCTTCCTCCCCTTCCACAAGACATCGTCCAAATGCTGATCAGGCCTATCACCCAGAACAAAATCATCTCCTCAATTAAAAAACTTAAGTCAGCCAAATGTCCAGGCCCTGATGGGTTCGGGCCCGAATTTGATAAAATCTTGACCCCTGAGGTAGTGCCCCTTCTCCACAAAGCCTTCTCGAACATCTGGTCTGAGGGAGGTCCTCCTCCCCCCCCCCTCCTGGCAATACGCAACCATTACAATCTTGCACAAAGAGGGGAAAGATCCCGCGAGGTGTGAATCTTACTGCCCCATATCTCTGCTAAATCAAGACTACAAGATTTTTACCTCTATAATAGCCTCGAGACATAATCCCATACTACCAGAATTAGTGCAGCCTGACCAATCTGGTTTTGTGATGGGCGACAAGCACCTGACGGAGTACGCTCTGCCCTAGATATGATAGACAAGATCCAACGTACTCGTACCCCGGCATGCTTATTAAGTCTAGATGCCAAAAAGGCCTTTGACAGGGTCTCATGGGATTTTCTGTTCTTGGTGCTTGAACACAGGGGTTTCCCTGAGTCTTTCATAGATACCATGAGATCCCTGTATACGGAACCTCAGGCATATGTCAGGGTAAATGAGGGTCTGTCTAAGAGATTTCACCTGGGCAGAGGTACCCATCAGGGCTGTACCCTTTCCCCCCTCTTGTTCGCTCTTTATATCGAACCCCTGGCTGAGGCCGTTAGAAGGGTGCAGGATGTGGCAGGGATAGAGGTGGGCGGTGTACAAAAGAAGATCCTGCTATATGCAGATGATGTTCTGCTGTCCCTCTCCCAGCCACATAAATCTATAGAGCAAGTGTGGCCTATATTGGAGAACTTCGGGAGACAATCGGGTTATTCCCTAAAGAAGACAAAAACAGAGGTTGTAAGTTTCTTTTTTAACCCTCTTGAGCGCATCCGCCAACTCCTCCCTCTAAATTGGTCAGCTGAGGGGATGAGATACCTGGGGATTCACATCACTAAACATACATCTAAATTATTTAAAGAAAATTATACACCCCGGACGACCTCCCTCAGGAAAGACTTTGAAAGTGGTCCCTGATTAATATCCCTATGCACGCCAGAATTCAAGTCATTACTATGAATGTATTACCCAAATTTCTGTATTTATTTCGGTGTATACCACTTCATATTCATAAATCTATCTTCCAGACTTGGCATAAAATGATTTCCAGATTTATCTGGGCCAATAAGAGACCAAGAATTAGACTAAAAACATTACAGGCTCACCGCGAGGCAGGTGGCAGATCTCTCCCAGATTTGGAGGATTATTTCCTCGTGGTACAGTTGAAGCAGTCTCTCCAGTGGCCCGGTCCCAGCTCCACCTCGGGCTGGAGGGGTATGGGGGGGGGAGGAGGAGAGGGGAGGTAGGTTGCCCCTTGAGGATCGAATTGTTACTCCTCTCCTGACCAGACATCACCCAATGCCCAGGTTAAGCTCTGTGGGGGAGACCCTTCATTCGGTCCACAGATTGTGGCAAAAATACAAACTGCTACCTTCATTATGGACCCTTAAATGACCGGCTTGGGCTGAGGACTTTCCCCCTAATCGAATAGACCTCACATATAAACAATGGATTAGGTTGGGTCTGACATTTTTACTGCAGTTTTCCCAGGGGGCCATACTCTTAGACTTTAATTCTCTTAAAAACAGATTTGGTCTTAAGAACTCAGACCACTTCAGGTTCCTCCAAGTAAGAACATATATCACTTCTCTCCAGAGGAGAGTGGTGAATCCGGATGGGGTAGCTCCCCTTCTGGCAGCCATCCAACAAATAAAATCATCAACGGACCAGAAGGGCCAGATTTCTGCCTTATACAAGGCTCTAAGAACAGTAAGACCTGATCTCCTAATTAAAATTAAAAACAAATGGCAGGAGGATGCCGGACCTGGCTCTTCCTTCTTTAACTGGAACTCGGTTTTCAGCAGTGCTAAACTGGCATCTAGATCATCTCTTTGGCAAGAGTTTGCCTGGAAGGTCAGGATTAGTTTTTTTCTCACTCCTGATGTGCTAAATAAAAGAAACTCAAATTTTTCGGTTGGCTGCAAGGGGGTGTGGAGAAGATAAAGCAGGCTATCTACACATTTTTTGGGCCTGCCCCAGGCTGAGAGGTTTTTGGGCCGACAACATTTCAGCGATAAAAGAAATCCTTGCTATCACTCAGCAGTTGCACTGGGAAGAAATGATCTTAGGGGTGCCTCCTCTAGAGGTCAGGGGACTAGACTCAGTATACTTTTGGGCAATCTTAACGACAGCGGCCCACAAGGCGATAACTAGAACATGGCTTAGTCCCACTGTGCCCCAGAAACAAGATTGGATTTCGATTATTAAAGTTCTGGCTGAGCTGGAGGAACTCACTTTTAAAATAAACCACAAGACCACACTTTTTGTCCAAAGATGGTCCAGGTGGGTAATCTGGCAACAGCTAGATGGGACAACTGGGGTAGATAATTGAGAGAGAACATACCCCTTCCCTTTGGGCTAGGGCGAGCCGTAGCCGTGAATTTAAATCTTGGTAACTGTGTGTAATTGGAGAAGGCCTCATGCTGATTTAAAACCTAGGGCTTCTTCCTTTATATTCTAGACCCGCTACAGCCTCATAGACCCTCAGATTTTTCCCCAACTGGTATAACAATGAACTGAGATGTGTTTCTGCACAATATACCAAATCTGTTTTAATGATTCTCTATGATGTAATTAAATTCTCTGCAAAGCTTAAATAAAGATTAAAGTTTAAAAAAAAAAAAGGATGTTAGCTGGAGGGGGAAGGGGCAAGGCTGCAGCGAGCTGGTTACAGACAGGACCAGGCAATCATTGGTAAAGTTCTAGAGACAAGTAGAAGGCACAGGCAAAGAGCTGAAGGGGGGTCTCAACCAGCAAGAACCAAGGAGCATAAACAGAATCCAAAAAGATTAGCCCCCAAAGTCAGCAACAGTGGCACACTAGTATAGGCCGTGACTCCAGAGGCTAAGGAAGGAAAGGTTTGGGTAATGAGACAACTCTCTCACACTCTAATGAAATGCACTGTGGTCTGATGCAAAATCCTATTCAGAGTAATTTTTGGTCTTGGTGGAGAATTGCCAGTATGCCCCCAGTGCAATGATTTGCAGGCTGTTACACATGATGCTTTGCATTGGTTTTGAGGCTTTAGTGTGTATGCATATATTGGAGAGGCACAGAAACCAATCTGGACATTTGTTCTCTCTATGTGTCCTTTTATGGACCCACACACTGCTTTCTGCAAACTGCCTCTCATGAAAGCTACCTCTAGGTACACTAAAAGTATGCAGCGCTCAGGTGTTTTTACTGTCACATTGTCAGTGTTTTATGCACAGCTCACAACTTCGGAGATCTGCTGGCTGCCTGCCTCTGCCTCTGCAAATACATCCCCCAAAACAAACAAAAGGATAAAAACCCCTCACCATCTCCTACCTTCAATGCAGTCAATGATGTAGGCTGGTGCTTTGGTTTTCTTGAGCTCTTTATCCATGGACATGTCATAGGGGGTCAACTCATCATCGCTACCAGAAGATGAGAAATGCAAAATGATTTGTTATGAGAAAAGACAAACTAGTTAAAAAAGGACACTGGAATGCAATTTCAAGGGTTGAAATTCAAGCTGAGGAGCATGTTACTATGCTAATGTCTGTCTGTATACCGTTAGATTCCATTTCACGTTGCCCTTTTTCTCCTGCCTTGCATGATACCCCTTTTCACAGTTTTGAGTCTGTGTCACAGCGTGTGGGAATAAACTTCAGAAGAGGCAAATTTACAGGTTTAAAACACACTGTGGTGTGATATTTATTTTTCAAAAGTTAGAAAAATAACAAATGAAAACAAAAACAAATTGCAAAGAAAATCACTACTTAACATCAGTAGTTTCTCATATAATACAGTCCTGGATCTTAGAGCTCCTAAGACCCTTTCCATCTGCATTCAACAGCTTGCCTGCCTCTCTCCGCCTCTCTCAGGGCTGAGCCCCACTGGACTGAACTAAGTGAACTCAGTGAAGGGTTTTAATATCTTTTGATGGGGCAGTGTTCCCATTAAGAATGCAGATCTGGGGGTGCACTGTACCCGCTCCAAATATTTTCAGGGGTACAAATTAAATTACAAGGGTTCACTGTACCATTTGTACAACATTTTTGTGGGGCACATATACTGAAAATAGAATTATTGGGGTACAGTGTACCCCCTTCACACAACAATGTACTTGAATTTCATAATTTGTACGTGAATCACGTACAGTTAGGGGTAAATGGGAACACTGGGTGGGGGTCGCCTGACTAAGCCCTTTCTATTTTCATGTCTGGACATGCTGTTTTAAAACCAAGGGAGTCTGTTTGTTCCAGGGCACTTCCTGGTTCAATTAAAGCTACAGTGTATATCTCCACAGATACTGACTCTCTATATCTCCGATTCATAATGACTAAGCATTTTCATAAAGCATACCACGTGTTTTTGTTTCGCTTCATACATTAACAGGTTTATAATGTGAATTTATGAAAATATCTTAAGGATTTTGTATAACTGTACTAATCATGAAATTATTATTTTATATGGCTTCTGAATCCTTGTTATTTAAAAAGGCTTTATTAACTGTATTTATTCCTATTTAAAATAGACTTCATGCTTTTTGTACACAAAATGCACTTATGCACTTTACACACCTCCTCTCCGGGTGCTTGACATCATTCCAGGGACTGACTGGATGGAAATGGAAAAAGAATGAAAAGAGAGAACTAGTAGGAAGTTTAGTAGGGAAAGTAAAGAGCTATGCTAGGTGGCCAACCTAGGGTAGGGGGGAAAGAAGAAAGGCAAAGAGAAAAGCATTAACTGCTGCGCAACAGAAGTTCTGGTAGCTAGGAAATAAGGCAATAGAAAACTGGCCCATCAGTCACAGATGAGGGTGCAGCCTAACTCCACCACACACCTCCCTCTTTAAAAAAACAGCTCTCAGACCTATACTGTTTTTTCAAGAACCCCCTCTCAGTCATAAATATTCTACCAAAACAGTAGAATGGGGGTTGGTTGAAACTTTCTCTCACCCACTATGAGAGCTTCACCCCAGGGTCCCTTAATTCAGCTATTTTTAGTAATGTCCACCATACCAAGTTACTGCAATATGACAACACTTTCACAACATTACCCTGGGACTGTCATACAGTTCAGCACAGTACCCATCTAAGCTCTCGGAGGACTTCAGTCTGTAGTGACTGTCTACCCTCTATTTCACAGAAGCAGAGAAGAAATAAAGCACCAGGTCTCTTGTAACAGTGCTTTCATAAATAAAGTCAATCCAGTGAAAAAAGAAATGAGTACCCATTATCGCAGAACTGCACAAGACTCCGAACTCAGTTACGAGTCATGTTTTATTATTTGTAAAAATAACAAACCGTGCGGTGGCCCATAAGCCTATAAAAACACTAATGTTTCCCCTGGCCGTTTGCCTGCTTCCTCAGAGTGATTTAAACACATTTGTTAAGAATGCCCCTTATACTGCACCTATGGGTGGGCCCAAGGCAACCAGCCACCAATAAAATTCATACTTTAATCAATTTCAAGTGCAGTTTCAACTTCAATTAATTAAATACTTAATCTCATGTCTTTAAAAAAAACAAGTCACTGACTTGAATTTCTAGCACTAACCATGGGGAGTGATCTTTACATCCCTAATATTTATATAAATAGGGTAAGTTTTTGTTTATTTTTTTTACCCTTAAAAGATTTTTATTTGATACACTGTAACATCAGTGAAATGTATTTCTTCATATTAACTCCTCCTTGGTGGTGCTGTAGTTCAGGCACTATCTTTTAACTTTGTATTTATTCTAATACAGGAAAGCATGTAATTAAAAACTTTTTTACATAAATATATACAATCTTACATTAACAGCACCAAGACATTCACATTTTTATTTCTATACTTTTAGCATCTAAATTTGTTCAAGAATGCTGCCAGATCAATGCTATCATTAAGTCCCCCCCGCCCCTTGCTGCAAACTCATAAATCCAGTAACTTTCTCTCATCCCTATTAGTTTCTTAATATCCTCCCCTCTTGGGCCAACCCCGACTTGTTCTATAGCCACAAATTTGATGTCATGCAAAACCTCTGCAGTACTTTGTACATGCTTAACTATAGCATATGTAGTGTCACCTCTCCCCAGGGCCCTAATATGTTCCCCTATCCTTACTTTAAACTGACATATAGTACGTCCTACATAAAAGGCCCCAAAACTACAACTGAGTAGCTATACTATAGCCTCAATGCTACAGTTCATAAAATCCCTGACATGTATCGGGATATTTTTACAGGGGTGTGTGATTTTCACAAATAATAAAACATGACTCGTAACTAAGTTCAGAGTCTTGTGCAGTTCTGTGATAACGGGTGCTCATTTCTTTTTTCACTGGAGACCCTCTATTTCACTCTGGTTACTACAACACAGACATTTCATATGTAATATCAGGCAACCATCAATAGACATCGTTTCAGAACCCATCACTTCGGCATCATTTCAGCCCTGTGCACCCACTATTGTACCTTCATCAGTACATTAAAAAAAGAGGAAATAATACACAGCAGTTTAATGCTAACTTCTAGCTTCCTCCATACCCTAGGTTCCTTATTTTATATCACACAGTATACATTTCTTTTATGTTATACATTTCTTGTAATCATTTCATACATTTCATTTATCCATTTCCCTTTCATATATTTTCTGTTAGACAAGGAACCTTCTCATGCTGAACATCAACCAGCCAGTTCCTAACTCCAAAACATTTGGGGTTTCCTTTCTACCCTTATTTGTAACATACCAGGAGTTTCCTTTCAACCCTTACACTGTTCTGGTACCCTCAACTGACTGTACTCCACACCAGCCTTAAAAGCTATATTCATTTTAAACATTACATGTTTCATACATTATACCCCATATCACCCAGATCCCAAAGACCAATCTACCCCAGTCAGTACTGTAAATACTGTTAATGGCTGGCAACAAAGGTTCCATCAGGGGGTCCTCCTCCTCTAGAACCCAAGGATCCTGCTCCTCTGTTTCGGCCACGAAATCCTCCGGTCGGGAACCCTCCATCAGCATTTGGCAGCAGTGCTCCGCCTCTCTCCAGCACTGGTCCGCCTCCACGTTCCATCGAACTCCAATCCAGGCAATACCTCCTCTCCTGGGTGCTGGTATGCACACTGGTAAGCCCCTCCTCCTTCAACAGATCCTTAGCATCTACGAGATCCTGGGGGTACGCTATCCTGCTCTTTGACCCCATGTCTGGATACCAGGGC
Organism: Neoceratodus forsteri; assembly: GCA_016271365.2. Classification (NCBI taxonomy): domain Eukaryota; kingdom Metazoa; phylum Chordata; order Ceratodontiformes; family Ceratodontidae; genus Neoceratodus; species Neoceratodus forsteri. The sequence goes on along the minus strand of JADMNL010000025.1, from coordinate 352,167,462 downwards.
TGGTATCTGGATACTGGTCTCTCCCTTGTTTCTCTGGACAACCAGTACTATCCCACCTTGGACACCAAGTTTGTCAGAGCGCGTGGGAATAAACTTCAGATGAGGCAAATTTACAGGTTTAAAACACACCATGGTGTGATATTTATTTTTCAAAAGTTCAAAAAATAATAAATGAAAAAAAAAAACTGCAAAGAAAATCACTACTTAACATCAGTAGTTTCTCATATAATACAGTCCTGGATCTTAGAGCTCTTAAGACCCTTTTCATCTGCATTCAACAGCTTGTCTGCCTCTCTCTTCCTCTCTCAGGGCTGAGGCCCACTGGACTGAACTAAGTGAACTCAGTGAAGAGTTTTAATATCTTTTGGTGGGGGTCACCTGACTAAACCCTTTCTATTTTCATGTCTGAACATGCTGTTACATGTCTGAACATGCTGTTTTAAAACCAATGGAGTCTGTTTGTTCCAGGGGACTTCCTGGCTCAATTAAAGGTAAAGTGTATATCTCCACAGATACTGACTCTCTATATCTCCAATTCATAATGACTAAGCATTTTTAAAAAGCATGCCACATTTTTTTGTTTAGCTTCATGCAGTAACAGGTTTATAATGTGAATTCATGCAAATACCTTAAGGATTTTGTATAACTGTACTAATCATGAAATTATTATTGTTTTATATGGCTTCTGAATCCTTTTTATTTAAAAAGGCTTTATTAACTGTATTTATTCCTATTTAAAATAGCCTTCATGCTTTTTGTACACAAAATGCACTTATGCACTTTGCACAACACCTCTCCGAGTGCTTGGCATCATTCCAGGGACTGACTGGATGGCAATGGAAAAAGAATGAAAAGAGAGAACTACCCGGAAGTTTAGTAGGGACAGTAAAGAGCTACGCTAGGTGGCCAACCTAGGTTGGGGGGGGGGAGAAGAAAGGCAAGGAGACAAGCGTTAACTGCTGCGCAACAGAAGTTCTGGTAGCTAGGAAATAAGGCGATAGAAAAGTGGTCCATCAGTCACAGATAAGGGTGTAGCCTAACTCCGCCACAGTCTGCTTTAGCATTTTTTAAACATGAAGTAATTAAAGGAACAGGTCTTCAAACACTGCTGTCCCTAGATTTTCATCAGCGTTCTCTTCTGCTTCTGAATACCCCATGTTAAACGTAACTTTTCTCGTGAACTAGCATGCAACAGGCATTGCTCCCTGACCTTCTGGAGCACTGGGCATTCAAAAATAGCTGGTGATACTGCTGAAAACATAGCAATGTACAGTTTTAAAAAGGCACTACTTTCATTATTTCAATTATTAAAAAATTCTAAAGCAAAGTCAATTGGTGAAAGGAAGCATCTTAAAATACAGGGAAAAAAGGGAATCTAAAATTAAATAAAAAGTACAGGTACAAGGCCAGCACGGTCACTGCCTTGGGGAGAAAACATGACATTAAATCCCCCGACTGGCAGGATGAAACTAATGTCCCCCTGCAGGCTCCCCAGCACTGACTAGGTTTCCCTCCAAATCTGGACTCTGCTCCAGCATCCAGCCCCAATGATCCAGCCATGGTGGGTGTTCCATAGGAGACTCGACAGAGGGGATAAGTCCTGGAGAAGGTGAGTGATGGTGCGAGGGGGATCTAAGTAGATTGGGGTTGGTCAGCAACCAGAAAGAGAAAATAAGGGGGGAAAGAAAAAAATACAGGTACAAAATGTTCACGTTAATATGTGCTGCTGCTTCATGTTATGTAACCACTAAGCAACAGGGCTAGAGGCTTACAAAATCTGCCATCCTCACCGACATTTCAGTGGCCCAGCCAGCACACAATGTTACCTCTTTGAGCCGCACCGACTGCCCAAGGGGAAGCATGTTGCATTCCTGTGAAGAAGCCCCAAGTTCATGAACGAGCCTGGGGGTACCAACTGGGCAGCCTGGGGGCTGGGGAAGCACTGCTGCTCAGCAGCACTCCCTGCCCGGGGAGGGATGGGGTCAGGTTCAACCGCACTGGTGACCCCTGTGAGGGAGCTTGTTCCTCTGCAGGGGATGCCAGTGACATGTCAAGGCCTGCAGGGGCTACGCTCAGTGTCCAGGAGGTGGGAGCGAGAAAACAGAAAATGGTCAATGACTGCAGGTTTAGAGAAGCCCTGCCTCCCTGTCTCTGGCCTGCACCATCACCCAGAACCCGCCATCTGGATATGAATCTCTGGGAGGGGTGCAGCCCTCCCTCTCCTGGACCTGTCATGGGGGAAATTCGTGGGAGACTGTGGCAGAGTCCAGGGGAGATGGATGGCTGGCTGGAGACTACAGGGACAGGGCCGAGAGCTGCCTGCACCACAAGACCAGAAAGGTAAAAAGCTTTATAAAAAAAAAAAAAATGTTACTCACCTCTAATTGTAGTTCTAGGAGTGGTATATAGTTCACATCTACATGATGGCAGTTCCACCAGAAGTGCTGATTCATCAGAAGGTCTTTCAGCCAAGCTGCTCCCACCACCCGGGTGGTATATCCTTCGGCTCCACCCTGTGACATCAGATCTTGCACTCTGGAAGCAAGGATCCATGTGCTACTTGCCAGGGGACAGCGGGTCGGTGGTGTGGATGTAAACTATATTTCACTCTAGAAGAGTACAATTACCCGTAAAACGTACTGTAACAGTAGATCTTCGAGAGAGGTTCCTGCAGTAGGTCATAACATATAGGACTGCGTCCCCTGGCATCAGGACTACACGACAAACTTTTGCTAGCAGTGTCTGGTGGAGGACCGCCCACTTGTCACATGATGGACATCAGCGTGATCCTATATAGTAAGCAGTCCCCACGCCTGCCTTGCAGGTCTCCTGCTGGAGACCCCTAGTGGTTTCAACAGGAGGAGTGGATAGCCTTCCTAGAACCCAATCTAGAATGGCCTGCAAGAGCATGCATAAAAAACCTGGGGAAAGGAGGGAGGGAGAAAGGCGAATTACTGCAGGAATCTCTCTTGAAGATCTACTGTTACGGTAAGTTCTTAAGTAATCTACTATCTTATTTCGAGAGGGTTCCTGCAGTAGGTCATAACATACAGGACTGAATCCCAAGCAGTCAATCTCAGTTGGACAAAAAAAACTGGAGCCCGGGAGGCAGGTAATATGGTAATAGAGACCCACGAGCCGACGTAGTCCAGAAAAAGTCCTACAGGATTGCTAGGTCAGAACTCACTCCCAGCCAAGATGGCTCAGTCAGACGGGGACACTTGGAGAAAGAAAAAGAACTCCAAGGTGCCGTAGCACGAAAAACAGCTGCAGAACACCTGATCTGGAAAAGCTGTGAAAGCGGTCTCGACTCCCGTGGGAAGCCCTGACCTCCCATGGAAGAGGGTTGGTAGATTCCCTTAAAGGTAGAAAAACCAAGCGCTGTTGCCCCAACATTCGGACAGGCGCTGTGGGGAGCGTATCACTCCATAACCTTTAAGGGGTGAAGGAAATAGAAAATACTGATCGTATTTTGTGATATAACCCCGGCAATGAAACAACATTCCTGGGATAGACAGCATGAACCTCGGCTAGCTGCCTGTACAAAGGGAGGTAGTGAAGCATAAAACTCACAAAGGGAGGGATTGCAAAAGAATGAAGAGCAAGTGGAGAACCCTCGTCAAGAAAATTGACAGTGGAGAATCCCCCAATAGGTCAGTGGGTCTCTGCCTATCAAGATAATATAGCCGATAAAGCGAACAATAGGATAATGATCGACAGAAAAAATGGGGCCACCCAGGCATGACTCCGACGGGTGTGAGAAGAACCTCAGTACCCAGAGTATTGGGTAAGGAAAAAAGTCCTGGACTTTCAGGATTGCCCAAGTGGAAGAAAAAACGTTGCTCTTTCTTGTGTAAAGAGACCTAGGGAAAGGTTCCCTGGTCTCACCCAGAGTCTGGGTAACTCGATCAGAGAACCCCACAACCACAGCAAGACTTCTGGAGAAGGCACGCATCGAAAAGAAAGACCTAAAGGTCTAAATGTGGCATTCTAATCTGTTTCTTTTTCCATAGAGATGAAGAAGAAAACAAGAGTATCTAAAAGGACCCAAATCATCTGCCGAAGCGGAAGACACCGCTCTGACTAGGGCAGAGAGGGACAAGAAGCACCAAAGACGTCCCCCTTGCCCGGATCCTTAACAGACGAAACTCCCTACTGGAAGGTCAAGGGAGTGGGAGCAGAAAATAGCTTCACCTAGGCAAAGTAGGTGCCTGGGGCGAGCATGGGTGTGGAAGAGTTGCCCATCATTAACCTGCCCGGTAACTTTTCCCTGCATGGGGAATACAGTCGGGTATCACCCAGCTCAGTCCGGTACCAGATTGTTTACCCACAGAAGGTCTGGACCGGGAAGGCCCGAAAGGCATTGAGAGTTACTCATCTCCCCATGGGAAGAGACCTGCTGACACAGGAGATCTCTCTCTCTCTCTTTGGGACGTCCAACCTCAGAACTAGGAATTCTAGAGTATGCGTTCACAGACTCTCATGGGTTCACAACTTCCCAAAGGAGACCCTTTGGAACAGCTCAGTCCCGGCGATGGATAGGATGGATCGCAGCCCTCATGCCAGAAGGCAGAGAGTCACTCTAGCAGAGACACGACTGGGGAAGACTTACCAGTCCGGCCCACTTCTATAAGGTATCTGCCCTGACCGCGGGAGGTTATACCCTAAATAATGCTGAGCACCGCCCTGATGGAGGAAAACTGGGAGGAGGCACGGAAAGACCCGGGGGGGGGACTAGATACCCGGTCAGGGGGATAGGAGCCTGGAGGCAAAAGGAATGTCCTCCAGGGTGCCCCTTGAGCCAAACATCCAGGTAAGGGAAGTCAGGAAAAAATCCTTAGCTGCAGAGGGCTCCCACCACTACTGATAGGCACTAGGAAAAAAGGGCCAAAGTGCCGCAGAAAGGGCCCAATGAGAGCCGGTTAAAGAAAAGGCTCTCCCTAGGAAGAGAACCGCTGGAAGCAGAGGTGGCATGGGAAGACGGAAATGCACAGGTAGGGAACCGGCGTGTCCCATAAGCAGAGCTAGCTGCTCCTCTGCCACTCAACAGTGGACCTGGAATAGGCAGCCCATAGCACCTTCTGTACTATGCAGAGGTGACCTAAATAAAAAAATTGAAGGACGGGGTGAAAATAAGTTGGTCACCCCATAGGGTACATGGGAAAGATAAGGAAAAATGGAGAATAACTCGTCCCTTTTTTTTTTTTTAATCTGTGCCCTAAATGCTGCAACCATGGTAGCGTTTTGGGAGATAGCCAAGATCTCATCTCCTCATAGAGAGGGGAGGATCGAGGAACAAAAGAGGAACGGCGTAGAGTGAAAGCCATCGGTCCCCCCTGAGAGACCTACAGGAAAGGACTCTAACTACGTGTTAAGAGAGAGGAAAAAAGCGGTTCCCCTTTATGAAAAAGGGAAGGTTGCAAGAATTAGGCCGTAGAGGCTTGGGAGGGGAAGGTCCCCTCAGCATCTTGCTGGTTCCTGGTGGCAGGGGGACAGAAGACGGTGGAGCCCGATACTCTCCGTGCATTCCTGCACCTAGCGAAAAGCTGTTTAACAAGCCTTTTCTGCTGGGATAGAGATGGTTACTTACCTGAAGTCTACCCTATGAATAGGCCTAGATGAACTCAGAGCCTTGCCCCTGTCGAGTAGACCCGAAAGGATGTCCCTAGTGCCACCCCCGAACAGTACAGGACCCCGGGGAAGAGGGCATCCTGTACAGCTGCCTGTACATCCGGGGTCAGCTCGGATGTACGCAACCAAGCATGACGTCTGATGCAGACCGCCGTGGCAGAAGAGTGAGCAACAGCGTCAATGGAGTCGTAAACCACTCACAGAGTGTGCCTACAGGAAAACTTGGACAGCTGTATGGTCTGAGAGAGCTCAGCTCTTTGGTTCGAGTCCTCGATGGACTCGAGGCGAGTTTCCAGTTGGGCCAAGGTGGCTTTCTGATGGGATACCATCTGTGCTATGTAATTCAAAGAGTGCAAGGCACATGTAGAAGAGGCATAGACTTTGCACCCCCAAGTGATCTAGCAGTCTAGACTACCTATCAGAAGGAGAGGATCCCGAGTGCGTAAGCTGTAGAGTGGGATCTTGAGCTACTGCTAGAGCGTTAACATCTGCCTTTGGGTGGGAACCCAAAAAAGGAGCGCCCTCCGGAGTGAGATAAGTCCAGTCTGCTGTCTTGGGTACGGCTGGAACCGAAAAGGGTAACTGCCATACGGCTGAAGTGTGATACTCATGGGGGGAACGCAAGGAGGAATCGGGGTGGACACAGCCTCAGCCAAGTCCAAATGTTCGACAAGGCATTTACGCTTAAGAGTCCTGCTCCTCCGTACTCCAGTCACAGGTAGCCTGGAGGATATGGAGGATCTCTGCGGAGGAATCCTCGGGAGGCGATCTGGGAAATCCCTTTCCCCTGGCTTCCGTGGTCCCCAAAAATTCCCTCGAAGATGAAGAGGATGATTCCACCTCTGAAATCGAGGATTCTACCCTATCCAGGGTACTGGCTCCTGTGAAGGTGACCTCCTGTGAAGTCTCCCTGGTAAAAGCACCATGGCTGAGTTCTCAAGGGACCTGGGACGTGAGGCGGAGGAGGTCACTGCAACCTGCTGTGTCCGAGCAGGGTCCAGCTGAGATATGGCCTCTTGCCATCAGAACTGCAAGATAACCCGGAAGTCCTGCAGTGGCTGCGGCTGGGGTGACTGAGGCATCTGAAAAGAAAAAGAGGCCACCTCTGTAGGATGAGGGGTGCCTCCTTGAGCTTGGGAAAGGGGTGGGGCATAACCTGGCTCTTTATGACCTGGACAAAGATAACCCACTGCAAAACCAGGTGCTAAGGGGGCTGTCGTCTGGTCCGACGTTGGGTAACCTGGATATTGATGAACCTGCCCGATAGGTGTCTGAGGACCAGGCGGGGTAATCAGAGGACAAGCCGGGAGCCGTAGGTAAAACTGAAGGACCCGGCATCAGTGTATCTGACATTAGCAATTCCGATGTCAGGGCTGGTGTTGGTCCGACTGGTGTCAGGGACGATGGGTAGGGGCCCTGGTGGCGGCACCAACGGGGAACTTCCCATGACCATAGGCAAAACCGAAGTGTTCTGCATTGGCTCGTCTGACATCAGAACCTCTGATGACAGGGCTGTTGTCTGGCCAATAGACATCAGGGATCGAGGTAAAGGCCCTGGTGGCAGCGCAGATGGGAAACTGATCGTGGCATCCGATGAGGTCCCCAGCGTTGAAGGCTTCGAAGACATGGGGTCCGGCAGAGGAAATTACGACATCGGAGCTGGTGAAAGGTCCGACGAAAACGGAGCATCCAACACAGGGGCAGGCTCAGATGTCAGGTTCCTTGGGGGGGAACCCACAGTGGACTGCGTAGGAAGCAGCGCTGGAGTGGGGGAAGGAGTAACCACATCCAGGGGACCCTCTTTTCCTTCCGATCCGGAATAAGGATCGGAAAATGGAGAAGCCACCGAGGGCAGCAGCTGGGAAGGCTCCGGCCCTGTAGAAACCTGGCAGGAAGGGAGGGGCTGGCCAGAGTAGGTCAGCGAGCTCAGCTGGGCGTTGGGTGGTTCGGCAGTAGCCCTTGACGGGTGAGCTTCGACCGGGTGGACGTCAGAAGTGCCGACGTCTGACTTATTGGTCGATGGTGCCACGCTGGCAAAGGACAAGTCCCCGGCCAACTTACTGGCCTCTGGGCGGGAGTCCGACTTATCGGTGGCCATGCAGACTCTGGAGGAGCTGGAGCCCGACTTACCGGTCACAACTGGGCATCCGCTGGAGGAGCCACCAGGTAACTTATCAGCTGAAAAACCAGACTTTGAGCCCGTCTGGAAGGGCTTGAAGGTAGATGTAGGTCCGGAGAAGCCAGATGAGGAGGCCTAGACTGTGATCAGAGACGGTGCAGTCTTGTCTGTCGGGCCTTTACTGGAGGAGGGCCTTTCTCGGTCATCCGACCGTTCCTGCTCCCGGTGCTTCTCCTTCTTGTTCGTTTTGAGGTCCGAAGACGGTGAAGAAGCGGAGTCCTTCAGCTTCTGCAGCTCTTGTTCTAAGGAGGCCATCCTGCATTTCAAGAGGTGGGTTTCCAGGGTCTGCTGCCTGTGCTTGCAAGTGGCCTGGTTGAAGGGCTGGCAGTCCAGGCAGGCCCCGGTGTCATGGTCTGGGCCTAGACAGATGAGGCAGAGCTTATGGCCGTCCTTGTGAGGGATCTGCGTACTGCACTTCTTCTTGTTCTTTGGAGTTTGGGAAGACATACAAGAAAATTAAAGTGAACTTTACTATAAAAAAAATGTAAAGATATCATTCAAAATGGCGATTGACTGGAGCTACGTTTACTACGAGGTCCGACGTGCACATGTCGATAGCGGAAAAGAACTGGACGGCGGGCATGGGGACCACTCACTATATAGGGTCACGCTGACGTCTATCATGTGACAACGGGTGGGCGGTCCCCTGACAGACACTGCTAGCAAAAGTTTGCCATGCGGTCCTGACGCCAGGGGGTGCAGTCCTATATGTTATGACCTACTGCAGGAACCCTCTCAAAGTGAGATCTATGGTTACAGGTGAATAACCTAGTTTTCTAGGTGCATGGCTATACAGTAATTCACTTATCCACATGATGACAGACTTCCAGTAGTTCTCTGGGAGGAAAGGGCATGGCACATACCCCTACTTGACAAAGAGAGTGAAGAACCAAAGTCCCAAATGCAGAATCCCGACGAGACTTGAGGTCGATGCTGTAATGGAAGATGAAGGTATGTGCTGACTTCCCCATGGCAGCCCTGCAGATCTCCTGGATAGGGATGTCCCTGGAAAAAGCGACCGAGGCAGCAGCATGTCTGAAGGAATGAGCCCTAAGCCCTACAGGATGGGCCCTACCAGCCAACCTATAGCAGAGGTCAATGCAGGATGTAATCCACTTGCCAATCAACTGCTCAGCCACCAGCTTGGCAGGCATAGCTTCAACATATGTAACAAACAGCTGGTGAGCCTCACCCTGAACACCAGCCGTGCTGTCTAAACAGTAGGAAAGTACTCACTGCTGGTCCACACTATGCCTGCAGTCAGCCTTCAACAATGGATTGATAAAATATTCTAGAAGGTTCATCACCTGGTTAAGGTTGAACTCTGCTACAACCTTCTGGAGGAACTTCGGTTGGGGCCAAAAGACTACCTTGTCCCTGTGGAAGACCAAAATATGAAGACTCTACTGAGAGCGCCTGAAGCTCACTAATCCTTCTGGCTGACGTGACAGTCACCAAGAAGGCTGTGTCCCATGACATGTGTGACATCTCACAACTGTGCATAGGCTCAGAAGGCTTCCCATGAGCATAGCCAATAGCAGCAATAAGTCCCAAGGTGGTGGTGGTTCATGCACCAAAGGGGACAGGTGGTCCAGGCCTTTAAAGAAGCACTCAACCACCTTCTGCTGGGCCACCGTCAACATACCAGCCCACGCCCAGTATGCAGAGATGGTTGCCAGGTGCACCTTGAGGGTTGTCACTCACAGCCCCAACTGGGAGAGGAAAGGGGAACATTGTTTAACCAGGAGTAGCACACTAAGCAGAAGCTTGTTTCCAGATGCGACCTGGGAGCACAAGGAAGTTAAAGTGACTTGCAGAGGATCACATAGTATGCACCTAGGCGGCTTTGGGATTCAAACCCAGGTCTCCAGATTTGCAGCCTACAGCCTTAACCCACTGCGCTATACTGCCTCCAGGGCAGTATAGCACAATGGGTTAAGACGGACCAGAGGTACTCAAGGATACTAGCCACAAGGCAGGCAAGGGGATCAACCTCCTCGCCCTGATACTAACTGGAAAACTGTTTCCATTTAAGGCACAGCACTGGTGAGTTGACTCTTTTCAGAAGGCCTCCACAGCGTGGAGCTCATTCTCTGAAGACCCAAAGCCTGGAACTCTAGCCGCTCAGGAACTGGGCCACGAGGTGCAAGGACTGAAGGTTCAGTTGCAGGACCTTCCCCTGTTATGTGGTCAGCAGATCAGGGCAAAGAGGCAACCATCACGGAGGCCTGCTGCTGAGGCCGAGGAGATGCAGGTACCAGAATTGCCATGGTCAGTCTGCAGCTATCAGGATCATCCACTTCTTGTCTTCCAGGCCTTGACCACCACCTTGTGGATCGGGGGAAAGAAGGAAAGGCATAAATGAGGCCTGAGGTCCAGGGCCTCAAGAAGGCATCCCCGACTAGTGTCCCAGCCTGAGGGGGGCGGGAACAAAACAGCCTCAGTTTTGCATTCTCCTGTGAGACAAACTGGTCCACCAGAGGCACGCCTCAGAAGAAAGTACAGTTACGCATAAACGCACTGCACAGTAGACTCGAGAGAGGCTCTTGCAGGTAATAACCATTAGGACTAGAGCTGTCAGGCACTAGGACCACATGGAAAATGTTAGCTAGCAATGTCTGGCAGGGTACCGCCAGACTGGAGCACTATATAGTGGCGGTCCCCACGCCCGCCCTCCAGTTCTCCCGCCGAACACCGAAGAAGGTGCGACAGGAGAAAGGAGTGGGCTCCTGAGGCTGACAGAAAGGCTATAGAAGTTGCTACAGAAGCATGTGGGAAGGTGGGAGGGAAAAAAGGTACCTGTTGCAAGAGCCTCTCTCGAAGATCTACTGTTATGGTAAGTTCTTACGTAACTGTACTATCTTACTTTGAGAGGGCACTTGCAGTAGGTAATAACCATTAGGATGAAATCCCAAGCTGTGAAATTCAGACAAAGGCTGAAGCACTGCAGGCAAGAAAGGTCTGCAGTAGGTACCAGGCTAAGACAGGAGGCCTTGAAGGACGGCTAGTCCAAAGCCTGCCCTGTGCCTAGAGGCAATGTACAGACTGAACTGTTTGGCAAAGGTGTGGAGAGAGCTCCAAGTGGCTGCCGCACAAATGTCTGCGGCAGAAACATTCCTGAAACAAGCAGTAATGCAGCCATGCCTCTGGTGGAATGCCCCTAGACTTCCACCGGAAGGGGCTTGTTATACTTCTGACAACAAAACAAAATGCATTTTGCTAACCATTTGGATAAGCATTGTTTGAAAACTGCCACGCCCTCTCTCTTGGGCACAAAAGAAACAAAAAGCTGATCTGTTTTACGGACTGACTTTGTCAGGTTTGTGTCATAATGCAAGGTTCTGTGCACATCGAGTGTGTACAGAATGGCCTCCCCTTGCTTAGAATGCTCAGGGTAATACACTGGCAAATGTATGGTCTCAGACACCACCTTAGGCAAAAAATGAAAATTACCTACCTGCCGTAAATTCTTGATCTTTCTGTGTATCTTCACCATTCAACAATGGTATGGGTATCTGGCGGAGGCTGGGACCCGCTAGGAGCTTTTTTTTTTTTTTGGGAGGCGGAGTCGGCCTGAGGTGGCGCCGCCCCGAGGCCAATGTTATGTGGTGTCTGTAGATTGACCGCTATCTGCTGTCAACTCCGCCTTGGCCCCAGTTCTGAATGCCGGCAAGAGAGATAGGAAGGGATGGAGGGTTGGGGCAAGGAAGCCTAAGGGATAGAGAAAAGGAAAGGATATAAAAACTGAAAGGAGAAATAAACGACAGAGAGGACAGCAAAAAGAGAGAGAGAGAGAGCAGCCTAAGGGATTGGGATAGGGAGGTGCCCCAATCTCTGGGCGAAAGAAAGAAAGGTTGGAGAAGGGAGGGTAGAAAGAGGAGAATGAAGGGAGAAGGAGGGGAGGACACCACCCCCACCCAACCCGGAACAACCTGGACCTTGAGAGGGGTAGCTCAGATTTTAGAACCCTCATGCTGCAGACTGAAGAGGAAGAAGACACAGGAACTGCCCCCTGCACAGCCAGGGTATTCTCAAGAGGGGACCAGAGTTAAGGGGAAAATGACACGAGGTCTAATCAGGCCAAGACAGGTCGGGCGGCGTCCACCCCTCCTGCTAGATTAAAAAAGAATGTCCCCAAGAGGGGAGAGAAAATAAGGCATAGGGAAAAAAACAGGGAAGCCTATCCCTGTTGTCAACTTAGTAGAAAAAAAATGTGTGGTAAGTGACAACACCTTAGGGATAAAGAGGAGACTCCCCAAAGGAGCATTAATAATAAGGGGATTGCTGAGGGGCTACTCAGGGGTCCCCCATCTCGGAAACCCCGGGGGGTGCAGAGAGCCGAACTTTGAGAGGCAAGGGAAAGGAAGAGAGAGAAGACACCAGAGACCCCCAAGCAAAAATCCTCCCCATCTGTCTCCAAGAATCCTCCTTCTCCTAACCACAAGGGAGAGGAGGAAACAGAAACATAGAAGTTGACGGCAGATATGGACCGCAAGGCCCATCCAGTCTGCCCATTTCTTTTTCTACCTTATAAATCTGCCATCGGCCTTTGCTCTGTCAAGGGCCTATCTATTCATACTTATCTGTATTGCACCCTTATGCCTATCCCATGCCTGTTTGAAGCCCTGCACTGTATTCATATCCACCACTTCCTGAGGTAGGCCGTTCCATGCATCCACCACCCTTTCGGTGAAAAAGAACTTCCTCACATTACCCCTTAAACGGCCTCATAGAAACATAGAAACATAGAAGTTGACGGCAGATAAGGACCGCAAGGCCCATCCAGTCTGCCCATTTCTTTTTCTACCTTATAAATGTGCCATCGGCCTTTGCTCTGTCAGTGACCTATCTATTCATAGTCATTTGTATTGCTCCCTTATGCCTATCCCATGCCTGTTTGAAGCCCTGCACTGTATTCATAGCCACCACTTCTTGTGGTAAGCCATTCCATGCATCTACCACCTTTCTGTGAAAAGAATTTCCTCACATTCCCCCTTAATCGGCCTCCCTCTAATCTCATGCTGTGTCCTCTTGTCCTGCTATTTTTTTTATATTGAAACATGTTAGACTCTTTCACCTTGTTAATGCCCTTAAGGTGTTTGAATGTTTCGATCATATCACCTCTCTCCCTCCTTGCTCTAGGGTATACATATTAAGCTCCGTTAATCTGTTGTCATATGTTTTCTGATGCAGTCCCTGCACCATTTTGGTTGCCCTTCTCTGGACTGCCTCAATTTGGTTAATGTCCCTGTGAAGGTGTGGCCTCCAGCACTGCATGCAGTACTCCAGATGGGGCCTAACCAGTGTCTTGTAAAGAGGGATTACTACCTCCCTCTTCCAACTTGTGATACCCCTACTAATACACCCTAACATCCCCCTAGCCTTACCTACTGCTTTAGTGGTCTGCTTGGTCTTGGATGATTTCAGGTCATCGGGGATGATGATGCTCAAGTCTCTTTCTTCCCTTGTGACTGCCAGCAACTTCCCTCCCAGCCTATAGGTGGCTTCAGGGTTTCTCTTCCCTATGTGCATTATCATGTACTTCTTTGTATTAAACCTCAGTTGCCACTCTTCTGACTATTTTGCTAATTTATCCAGATCTCTTCTCATTCTGCCCACCCCATCTGGATCATCTACTCTGTTGTAGATCTTGGTATCATCTGCAAACAGACAAACCTTACCCTTCAGTCCATCTGCAATGTCACTGATGCAGATATTGAAGAGGACTGGCCTCAGAACTGATCCCTGAGGTACCCCACTTGTGACTTGCATCTCTTCTGACTGTATACCGTTTACTACCACTCTCTGTGTTCTGCCCGTCAACCAGTTTGCCACCCAGTTGACCAACTTCTGACCCACCCTGAGCCTACCCAGCTTATTAATCAATCTTCTATGTGGAACAGTATCGAAAGCGTTGCTGAAGTCAAGGTAGGCGATATCAACTGCTCCCCCTTGGTCCATCATTCTGGTTACCCAGTTAAAGAAATCTCTGAGATTAGTTTGACAGGACCTTCCTTTAGTAAACCCATGCTGTCTTGGATCCTGTGCGCCTATGAATTCCAGGTGTTGCACTATCCTTTCCTTAAGGAGGGCCTCCATAATCTTGCCCACTACTGAGGTAAGACTGACTGGTCTGTAGTTCCCTGCCTCCTCCCTGCTACCACTCTTGTGGAGTGGGATCACATGAGCCCTTCTCCAGTCTTCTGGGACCTCTCCTGCTCTAAGAGACTCACTAAACAGTTCTGATAATGGCTCTGCTAGTTCCACCCTTAGCTCCTTTAGTACCCTGGGATGTATGCCATCAGGTCCCATTGCCTTGTCCACCCTGAGCTTATCGAGCTCTTGTAGGACCCTTTCTTTGTGAAGGACTAGTGCTCACCTCCCTCCCCTGTGTCCATGGTGCTGAGCTGTGGGCCCTGCCCTACCTTCTCTTCAGTAAATACTGAGCAGAAGTATCTATTTAGGGTAGATGCTTTTACATGGTCCTCCTCCTCCTCCTCCTCACATGCCCCCTTATCTCCTTTGATCTTAGCAATACCCCCTCTGGACTTTCTCCTTTCACGGAAGAGGAGAGGTGCTGGAGAGCAATAAAAGAGACACACAGGGAGGAGGATGGCCCAGAGACAGGCCCCAGGGGGATGGAGGGCGGAGTTGCAGATGAATGGTGAAGATACAGAAAGACCAAGAATTATGGTAGGTACATAATTTTCATATCTTCTGTGTCAGTCTTCACCATTCATCACTAAGTATAGGCTACAGTACCGGCCCTAAGGGAGACCAGCACCCTCCTAAGGGACAGACTCCCTTAGTCTCCAGTGTGGGGGGGGGGGACACTACAGGGGAGAACCCTTGCAGGTCTGGCTAGGCCCGGAACTGGTCTGGATGAGGCGGGGATCTCCTTGGAGGAGAGGAAGGGCGCCTCTGCAAATCCCATCTCACCCTATGGGAGAAAAGGTGGGTTCTCCAGAAGGTGGAGGAGGTCACCCTACGCTGGGCCAGGGGTGACAACCGGGATAGACAAAGCCATGCTGACCGCCTAATGCAGATCGCTGTCCACACTAGCCTGGAGGCCACCTCACTGGCGTCGTAAGATGCCCTTGCTTGGTGCCTTCCTAGCTCCAGGCCTTGCGCGGAGAGGGACATGACCTTTCTGGTTACCTCAGAATCAGGCAAGGAAGCTAAGACCTGACCTAGCCTCAAGAACAAGTACCTGTTATAGGCAGCATGGTGGGCTTGATGAGCTGCAACGCAGAGCAGAAGCCGTGCAGAGGAGAACGTCCTCCTGCCCCAAAAATCAAACTCCGAAGAGTCATAATCTGGGGGCTGGTCACAGCTTGGGCGTCTATGCCCAGAAGGGGTATCCAGAAGTGTCACAGCCAAAGGGGGGTGAGGCAAAGTGCCTGGAGATCCCGGGGGGGCACAATACCTGAGGCAAAGGTCCCTTGGGGCTGGAGCTACGGAATAGGGGCGATGCTTCTTGAAAAGGAATAGGCCAGATGGGTACCAAAAGGTCATCTGCACTGTACTCACCCAAAAAGGCGCACGCCACCCGGTCCAGATTGTGCTCTCCAGGGGTGGAAATGTTGAGCTCGTCGAGCAACCTTGACAGGAAGAGTTGACAGGTAAACAAATCAGCTGCTGGGGAAGGGTGGACCAATGACTCCCCTTCCTCAGAGGAGGAGGAAGATGAGGAAGTCAAAGAGCTCGGAGATACAGGGGCAGATTGAGCAGGGGGTTGTGAAACACCTGTTGGTCTATAGCCTTAAAATAGGTAGGAAAAACTCAGCTGTGGCCCTGAACTGTGCCCAGGTAAGAGGCCCCGTAGGGCCAGAGATACCCGGGAGAGAGGGAGGGGTTGGCAGAGGCAACAGGGCCAGGCTCCTCCGAGGTGGGGGCACTGCCTCTGCCTGGGGAGGGGGACACAACAGGAGACCTCAAAAGAGGAGGAACCCCGGTGGTCCCAGCAGATGGAGACCACTCAACCGGACCGGTCAACGCTGTACCCAGAGGAAATCCCCCCGTGAGGTGACGGAGACCATGCGAGTCCAGAAGGACGGCCCCTGACCTCAAAAGCAGATGTCCCTTTCAAAAAGTTTCTGGGGGAGAAGCGAGGCTCGGCATTGCGACTCCTCCCAGAACCTGGGTGGATCCCAGGGAGAGGCCGCTGTGCTGAGCCCTGGCCACTCAACCCCTCTGACTCCGAAAGGGCCCTCTTCCTCGCTACCACTAGCCTAGGCAACTGGCATCCCCCAGCTGACCCCTGGGAGAAAGCTGAAGGTACAGCACCCTCCCCTTCCTGAGACGCTCCGGTCTTTCCCAAACTTGGACTGGCCAGGATCACCGAAGAAGGGGGTACCCCACCTGAAGAAAAGGACATATCCATGGCAGCAGGTTGCGCTGCAGTGACCACCTGGACAGCTGCAGGCTGGTCAGTCCCACTGACCCCAGAAGCAACAGAACCTGCCAGGCCAACAGAAGGAGGCTGAGTGGGGGCCCAAGGCGCTGGACTCAGAGAGATCGGAGGATCCAGATGAATCCAGGAGCCAATCCAGGTCGGACCCTGAGTCTGAGGAGGACCAAGTGGCCCGAACCCAGACCATTCCTCGACCCCCCCCAGTCCTGGGGCTGTGAGCCGTGCCACCTCCAGCTTTGGCACTGCAAACGGCACCAGGACCCGGAGCAGCACCACGATCGGCGCTGACCTCC